>JAHREE010000363.1:13149072-13379021 GCA_033628505.1 Tringa tobata | reverse complement strand
CATTATAAAGTGGCAAAATATTCATGGTATAGGTTTAGAGATAAAGCTAGGAAATTCCAGAAGAAGGAATGAGATGAACATGTTACAATTTCCTCCTGACAAAATTATGACATCCCTGTCTGTGAATGAGACTGAGTCTTCTCGCAGGCTAGAGCAGAACTCTGTCTTAGAAAAGCAGATGTTTACGGCACTTCTGTTGCTACTCATATTTTGCAAATACTAGTGTGTCAAAATACAGATTTGAATTATAAAGTGAGATTGTTTCTGGCTTTAAAAATTTTGAATGCAGTTTTAAAGCACTGAGTTCTATATTGCTTTTGCCACTAAATTATATGTTAAAGCAAGATGTTTCCATCTGGTCACAGAATGTGCTGTACACACAGAATGTGCTGTAGACACCTCTGGCTACATTTGCATAAGGGCACTGGTGGAAGTCATGTTTGGTAGCTGAGCTTTAGATGAATGCTGAGTTCTTGTGGCTTGAATTTGTTTTATACCTAATGTTTGTGTCTAAACTTAGTAGTTTCATTCTTCTTGTCTCTCTACCTCACTTCTGCGCATGAAAAGAAAAAAAGGGTAACTGCTCAAACTAAAGTGCCTTTGTGAAGATGAGCTGGTATCTAAATGTGCTATGACTGGAATAGTAGAGAACCTTCTGAAGGAAAAATTTTTCATGAGTGTTGTGTTTTTACAGTGTATGGTAGATATGGCCTTGTTCTACGGGAAATGTGAAAAGAAAACTAATATATAAACGTTTATCAAGTAAATTAAGTTGTGCAGGGATTGTATTACTATATATATGGGTGAGTTTGTGGGAGCACATGTGAAAGATGCAGATTTGAAATACAAATAAATTCAGTTTTATCACTCCCTCTTACAGGGATTTGCAATATGACTAATTTGAAATCACTTTTATACAAATTAAACATAATAATGTCGAGTCCGTAGCACAGATGTCTCACTAGAATTATTTTTCTTACAAATTGTTTGAGCATCACAAACTATATGACTACTTCCACTGTAGCCATGTAGTCATGTGTTTTGTAGGAACTTTTTCCCTCATGTCATGGCTTTTAGAAATATGACTATTAAATTGAGCATTATAAAACCTGCTGTCCTTTCAGCATAGACATTTATCAAATTGTTTAGTGCCATCTTTTTCGCCAGATGTGCCTTCAAATCTTCCTGAAGTAAAAGGAATTTTTAAAAAAGTTACTCTTTTTTTGAAGTATAGCAGCAGTATACAGCCGTCTAAGAGGGTCTGCATTGTAAGTAAAGCTTTTTCATGGTTAGTTGACAGTGGGCAGCTGAAGCCTAGTTTCCACAAAGTTGTCTGTACTGACCCCATTGCTGCAGCTCTGGCACTTTGCTTGCTCTCCTGAATCTCTTGCTTCCGTTTCTATGTCATCTCCTCCTTCCCCCAACTGCTGGCAGGGCAGGAGTCAGTAAGTGTGTCGCAACAGCCACAGCCTGTGGCATGCAGTGGGCCAGCAGCTTGGCTAGTCAGTGTGTGTGCCGGTTGGCCAGCTGCCTGGGTGGACAGAGCACAAGCTGGTTGTTGACACCTAACTCCTGTTTAGGATGGGTAAACTGGGGGGGACACTCTTTACTACCCAGTTTGCATTAAATTCGTAGAACTTCAATATCTTTGAGATTTACTTGACCAACAGGGTAAAGGCTTTGGAACAATATATAGCTCAATTCCTTGTGATTCTTTTCCTTAGAGTGAAAAATAGATATGCACACGTATATTTGAAGCTAGCTTTCCTTTGAGAAATTCTTGAACTTGAAAGATTTTGGAACTTCTTATTTCAGATATTTTGGAAATACCATCTCACCCCCGCCACCTTCTCCTGACTGATTTCAATTAAAGCTGATGTAAAGCACATTTTAGAAACCACACTTAGGTGCTAAGAAATATAGAGTTGGCAGTGGAGGCTGGCTGGAGAATTAACTGTGAGAAAAATTCCATGATTTCAGGAAGCTTCTCAATAGAGAAGTTGCTTTTAATTGTAGTGAATTATTCTGTGGTTGTATATTAAAATGCATCACTTTGGTTCTCCATTGGTGAATGTAGTGTGAATTAAAAATGTGTCTATTCTGAAATCTCTGAATGAAAGCTTCTTCAGAAGCAAAGCACTGAAGACCGAGGATTCTTCTGGACTACTGAACGTTCACTGTCTGTGGCAAGTAAGCATGCACAGGTTTCATGGTTTTGACTGGATTGACCAACCAGACTGACAGATGGCCACTCCCTCCCTCCTCTAAGAAAAAGAGAGGAGAGGAAGAGATAGAGATTTATGACTTTACAAAAAAATTAAACTAATGAAAATATTGATAAATAATGAAATAATAAATAATATTAAGCAAATAAAAAAAAAAAAAAGAAAAAAGTATACAGTATACACAAACCATATTGAGCTCCCAGGATGACCATCACGTCACCAGCAGCCACAGTGAAAAGTCCCAGACTGGACTTGGTGACAGACCAGGACTGGATTCCGCATCTGGAGTCAGGAATGCTTGGATCAGGATCAAAGGCAGACGAACAGACAGGGTTGTCCTCGGTCATTGGCCATTGAAGAAAGAGAGTTAACCCTTTGATCCCTCAGCTTTTATACTGAGCATGATGCAGATGGGATGGAATACCCTGTGGGTCAGTTTTGGGTCACCTGTCCTGTCTGCTCCTCCCTACAGGTGTGACCCCTCTACGCTTTTCTGCTTCTGACCCTCCAACCGGGCAAATAACAAAGTTACCTGACCTTGGTTGTTGTAGCAATAAGCAAGGGCCTCTCTGCACACCATTCCTTGGTGTAATCAGGTTTTATCACTGTGAGAATGAACAGTTTCTGAACAACATGCTGTTAATTTCAGAGTTTAGTTAGTTAGAAGAGGCCCAGCTAAAAAAGCAAAATTACTGAACAGAAAATTAATTCTGTTTTACCTCAAACCATAACAACAGGTAACTAAACATAGTTAAGGAAACAGAAGAATATCATAGCCTTAAATGCTACATCAGTTATGTTGAATTATTTTTCTAATTGCATCGTATGACAATACAGTTCTGCCCCTTGCCTTAAACACTCTGTTTCTATCAGAACAGCTCTGCAAATGAATGAAATGTACGGTAGATTGGAAATTGTTCCCATGAAAAGCATTAATTGAAGACACACTAGTTATTTTCTAACTGTGTTTCAAAAGCACCATCCTGTTGATGCTCTCTTTTTAGCCTTGTCAGAATACGTATAGGCTGATGTTCCAAACAATCAGTGACTCAGAGCAAATCAAGCAACAGGAAAATTATAGAAGAACAGACCAACTGCTGCAGCATTTTTGAGTGAGAGAATCAGTCTGGCTGCCTTTAATAATTTTCATTTTTGCATCACTGGTGAGCTTATTGTAAAACATAACTACTAAGTTTGTCTAGATGATGGATTGGACTCTACGTGGCATCCCTTGAGCAAGATTAGATATCCGAGAATGGTTAGATGAAATAATACACAAGTGAATAGTGCCAGTTCTGGAAACCTGGTGTTCTTCACCCCATCCCCCTGCATCTGAATAATATTATTTGTTCATAGGAAATACAGACTCTGTGACCCTGTCTGTCATAGAGAAACTACATTTCCAAGTAAGCCTGATAAATTTTGGGTATGCTTTCACCAAGTGCTTACATTGTAAGTTACTGATTCAGAGAATGGTAGAGCCAAGACTGATGGGCATTTCTGGAAAACTTACCCCTCTGACCTGGAATTAAATTTCTCCATTCAATTCTGGATTGAACGATGGTGATGATGTGCAGTATCCCAGCCTATCTTAAATGACCAACTGTCTGGTGATATCTCGTGATCTTCCTCTCAGAAAACAAGGGCATATTACCCTACATTTTTGATAAATGGATGTATGACAGATCTGGACATTCTCAGTTTCTTCACCACTGAACACGTTTTTGAGTCTGGCTACAGTAACATGTCCTTGCCTTGTTGGTGGTGGGCTTATGTTCTTAATAGGCAAGATTCCAGAGAAGCTAAGGACTTACAGTTTTTGGGGGGGGAATAGTCCTTGTCACTGAATTTCAAGAAATGGGGTGTGTACAGTATGCTGAGTGCTTTAAATATTTGGCCAGTTATTTCAACATTAAAATAGGAGCTGAACACCTGAAAGTTTTGGTGTGTTTCATCCAGTTACAGTAATACACATCCACAAAGCAATGCAATTCACTGAACTTAATGCTGAGTTCCTTTATATAGTCAATAAAATATAATAATGTAGACAAATTGTATTATGCGATGATAGTAGTGTTTTGTTCAACCCTGTTTTTTCTGAGAGAAGAGCAGGGGAGGGGGGTTTCAGTTTTCCTCAAATTTCCTCAAATTTCCACCACACTTTTCCAAGCCACTATCTTCACAAAATGGAAGCTGACAATGGCAAAATATCTGAATTAATTACCCATTTCTTTCATCATGCTAAAGTTTTTCAGGTGTGGAAATATGGTGGTGACTTCCCTGAATGGTGTAGAATGTAAATAATAATGCTCAAGTCCTTTCATGCAGAGATCCCAATGAAACACTGCTGTTCAAATGTTGTAAAGAAATTGCTGCCATATGTTGTGGGTATCAAATATGTTTGCCAGCTGTAAACTAGTAAACACCCTGTGTTCTATTACATCAATTGCAGATATTTCTTCTTAAGGATAGCATTTTTTAATATACTTATAGTCCATTTGTTTTACTAAATGATAATTTTACTTCAGTTTTTGTCTGAACAGCCAGACTTGAATGAGTTATAAATGTGCTATGTTCTTCTCTTCTAAATTGCACATTGTAACTGTCAACCTTGTGTTAGTATTGTTTAAGAAGACAAGAGGAGGTTGTGTTTTTTTTCCCACTCTGAAAATTCAGTTTTATTTCTTTAAGCTAAGATAATTTGAGCTTTTTTAGTGGGGTGAACATATGTAAATATATATATATAATATTTTTTTTAATGCCGAATGAGGCATGTTTGCACTTATTATATTCCACCTCCACTAAGCAATGCTGTCTGCCCTCTTCCAATATATTCTAATAGATTCTTTTAGGAACCCATAAATCTGAGAGAACTAATTTACTGCCTGGATTTGCTATAGGTCCTGTTATCACTGCTGTGGCTGCTGCATCGTGTTGTTTCCCTTTCATTCAATAGAGAGCAACAGAGTTGTTAATATTATTTCATCAGAAAAATTGCTCTCAAAATCTCATGGTCTGTTCTGCATGAATATTTAGTCTCCTTTCTTGTTTCACTTGCCCATTTTCTAGCAGTTCATTTTTTTTCCCTGAAGTAAAATTATATTCTTGCATTTTTAACTGTTAAGTTAAACAAATTGACATCAAGGGCCAGTCATTGTAAGTGTAGGATGAAAGTAACCTCTCCAGAGAAAGCATGAGATTAATATCTGTGTGGATAATGCTGCTTGTAGCACAGTACTGTCTTTCTCAAATTGGAAAAATTACTGCCATGTGTAAGGTATTTACACAGTTCCTGCTGGATGCAGAGTTATGCTTCTGGTTTCAAGCAGCCAGACTTAATAAGCTTTACCACCAAAAATGAAGCTGATCATTATGAACCATAAGTCAGAACATGATTACTGAAGTTAGCTCCTGATAACTAAAGTTTGTGGAAGTAGCTGATAACCAAATTCTGCTATATCATGGTAAAAGCCTGCGGTAGATAAGGATTTGAAGAACTGAACCCTCTCTTAGCCGGTAGAGGAGAGACTATGAGTTCCTGGAGCCCACCCAAGCAGTTGAAGTTGTAAATTCTTAATGATGTATTTCTCTCCTTAAAGCAGTCTTTGGTATATGAGCTGTCCTGCTGAAAACAATCAAATAAAAAAAATAATTTTCTTAGGTTCTGTTTGTGATCATATTTTGGTTTTTGTGTTGCTTTGTGGCAAGTATCACCTGTTAACATTACACAGGTTGCAAAGGACACATAACACCGTATCTCTGCAATGTATTGCAAAATGCTTAAGAATAATGATTAATGATACAGATATGTAATTAATAGCTCTAAGAAAGTCACTGAAAAGTATTTTTCCAGGGAAGCACCAAGTTTAAAAGAAAAAAACATAGAGACTTGTTTGGACTTGAAGCTTGATATCCAAATCAGTCTTTAAGTAGGGCTGCTATAGATTTTCACAAGACCATCTTGGCTTTGTGGAATGACCCGTATTCCTGTGTCTCATATAATATTTTTTTTGTGCTTTCAGTCTGCAGAATAAGCTGGTTTTTCTTTACATATTTTACAGTTACATGTTTATTAATCAGCTCATAGTCACTGCAGAGGTTGCTGGATATGAAAGATAGGCTTTTGTTGGAAGTATTCAGCATTTGCTTTGCTGTTCTCTCGTTGCAATCAATTGGCAATTCTGCAAAGCAAAATAAAGGTGAAATTGTAGGCATACTTTTTGCTGCTAATGCTACCTCAGCTAGTTTGAATTTCAGGGATCTGCTCACAACCATATTACGATCCTGAGAGCTAGTGTGCACTGAAGTTTTTCCACTATGATTGGACCATTTGTGCTGCTAAGCTTGAGGCTGTTCCCCACATTTTACAAGCAAACTGTTGCTTTGGAGGGATAAATATATTCAGTACTGAAATACTAGTAACTTATTACAGGTATGTGAAAGTTAGCACTTTGTAAAAATATCTTTCCAGGTGTCAGCTGTGTTACTTCAAGTGCAGTGCTCAGAGAATGCTTGGAGTTTTAAACTTCAAATTGACATACTGCTTTCAGAAGAGCGTTGCTCCATGTGTGTTATAATTGAAAACAGTTGATATAAAATAGCTGCAAGTATTTGTGTGATACAAGCAGAAAATAGCATGATGTGCATAAGGTCCAACCTGCTTTTGACTCATTAAATTCATATCTTGGTTTCTGATAAATCACCTTCTTGCACATTCATATTCTTAAAGTACCATAGAGTAGTTTAAATAGCCATGTTCTTAACAATCTTTCTGTATAAGAAGGTATAGTATGTTATTAGATTTATCTAGACTATATCTTGGTTAAGATTCTACATTGATCTAATTGCGATGCAAAGTTACAGCTGCAGAAAAACTTGAACTGGGGAAGTGCCTCCATCTGCCTTTCTTACCTAGAAGAATTAGTACATTGTTACTCAAAAATTATAAATACCAAAATTAAGAATTTTGAGCTAATTGACTTCAAATCCCTCTCAGGCTCTGCCTATATTCTGGCCCTGGTCACTTTACCTGTTGACTCTTGCATAGAGGCGTAGCTGGCTACCTGAGCTAGTTACAGTCCTCATGTTTCTGTGCTCATAGAGATTTCCATGAAGCACCTGTAAGAGAAATGAATGTTGTTTTGCAGAGTTTTCCATGGAATGCCTTTATTTATGGTAGATCTCAGGCAAATATGCTCATGTGCTTATAAGGAGACTTTGTTACTAATTTTTTCCCCATTGTTTATAAACTGTTTGAATGTTGTACTTATACCCAGAGATACGGTAAACATTTTGCATACTTTCCCTAAATATTACTGGCTTTTTTTTTTTTTGAAATTAAGCAAAAGAGAGCTTGATCTAGCTCTTTTAGATAGCTAGATTACTAGGAGATCCTGTGAAAGATCTTTAAAAGTAATATTACAGCTTCCTTGGTTATATTTTTAGGCTTGAAAATACATAATTTGTTGGAGAACAAAATATTCTAAGTTTTGATTTTAATTTTTTTCAAAATTGTTTTTTAGGGGAGTGGAGTATGGAGAAGGTGATATTGATTTAGTGAGAGTTACGAGCTATAACAGGGTTATGACATCAGGAGGGGGAAGAGATGTTTGGCAGATCTTTGATGTCTGAGCTGGTAGGATTTGGCTGTTGAGCTGCATTTGTCTCCCCAAAAATTGCAAAGTTGCAGCAAGGTATCGTGGAGGCTTTTTGTCTTGTAATCAGTGGTAGGAAAACAGCAGATGAATACACAAACGTATATATGGGCATATATATAATGCAGAGTGGGTGTGTACATGCATGCATCCAGATGACTAATTTTTTGTTTCATTTTTCGATTATTATTTTCTACAACAGAGGAAAAGAGAAGAGAAGGCTTATGTCATCAAAAAAAAAAGGAAATTCTGAAGTATTCGCTAATGCTGAAATAAATCTTCCCTGTTATTTTACAGTAGAGTACCAAAATATTGAAAGAAATGCCAGTGTATCTTCACGGAGATATGAACAATTTTTTTCTGTAAGCTTTACAGAAGGAAAAATGTTCCATGCTGCTTTTGATACAATGAAAAATTGTGTAATAGGAGGAAAATCTGTGCAAGCACATGTTACTTTGCTTCCTGATATTTTTAGAAAGTCTCCTGCTCAAATATAAATAAGCAACCACCACTCCACATTAAGTTACTAAGTAATTGTAATGGAGGATAAAGAGGCTGGGAGATAATGATTAAAATGTGATCAGTGCTGCCTCCATTACATAGATGAATAGCAATATTAGTTTAAAACTTCAAATTTCTGGAGAAGATGATGATTTTATTTTTCCAGTGTCATATTTTCTTGGGTCGGTTCATTATTAGTGTCTCAGACTTCTTACTGATTGTCTCAGACTTCTTATTAATTTGAATTCATGTGTTGAAGAACATTGAGCTCAATAAAATAAACCCAGTTACTTCCATAAGCAAATTCCTCCTAGGCAAGGAGGTTTCTCTGACAGCAGAAAATGATGTGTTTCCAGTTGAGGATGTCAAAAGCATCAGGCCTAGGCAGTACGATCTCTTCTATGTGCCAAATAGTAGTAGTTTTCAATGAAAAGAGAGTATTAATGGAAAAATATGCCCTTAAGATAAGGTAGGGATGGCATTTGTAGGAGTAGCTTTGTAAAGGAAATGGCTTCTGCCACTTATAATCGTGGAATCATTTAGGTTGAAAAACACCTTTAAGATTATCAAGCCCAGCTATAAACCTAGCACTGCCAAGTTCACCATATCCCTCAGCACCACATCTACGTGTATTTTCAATACCTCAGGGAGGGTGACTCAACCACTTCCCTTGGAAGCCTGTTCCTGTGCTTGACAACCCTTTCAGTGAAGAAATTTTTCCTAATACCCAATCTAAATCTCCCCTGGCTCAACTTGAGGGTGTTTCCTCTTGTCCTATTGCTTGTTACTTGAGAGAAGAGACCAATCTCCACCTTGCTACAGCCTTCTTTCAGGTAGTTGTGGAGAGCGATAACATCTCCCTTGAGCCTCTTTTTCTACAGGCTTTTCTCTTCTCTGTTCTTTGCTGGAAGAACAGTGCTGACCTTTGAGCTGGTATTACTGGATTGAAACACCATCTCTGTTGCATGTTGATGAGTAAATGCGTAGAAGTCATTTGGGATTTAGTTTTTTGCTGAAATGTCTCTGAACTAAATATACATTGTTTTCATTTGAATGAATCTGCATTGTGTGATAAAGGAGAAGTGGGACTATTGAAATGTAAAAGCTCTGGTATGAGTATTGACATTGTATGTGTGAATACAAAACGGAAGACCTCTGTGTCACAGGTGGGTTGGAAGTATTTTTTGGTACCTTAAAGAACTTGAAGATATATCACTTATCTTGCTCTGTATGCCCTTGTTGTTTTCAAACTGTTGTGGTGAACGGAGTAATCCATCGAAATTAACATTAGGTCAAACAATGGTTGTTCTAACAGTTTTGTAACCATCCTTTACATTGTTATAACCAAGGCCATTTTGTCATCAGCTTTTCAATTCCATAGCCAGTGTCCATCATTTATTTGCATAACTAAAACCAATGGTAAGCACATTTCTGCCAGTGTGAGACTGATAATGGTTTCTGTTAAAGTCTTTTTAATGATGCAATCTGAAGCAGTGATTTCCAGAGGAATGAGATTCCATTTGTTAGGGATCTTTTACTTTAGTTCTTTGTATGACAAAATATACCAGAGAATAAAAATCAATTTCTGCTTTTTTTAATTTTTTTAATTTCTCAGACGTGCAAAATTCTTGCAAAAAATGTAGAGGAAGAATGTGTTATTATTCCCTGCTTCCAAAAAGAAAAGCTTTGTTTGAGTAAAATGATGTAACTGCAGATACTTTGGCCTCTTTTCTATTCTAAGAAAATTCTGTGTTTCCAGATACTGCATAAATTAACTGATATTCCTTACATAGTTTTAATCATGTTTGCAGTTCCACTTTACCTCAAGTCGGAGAACAGTGGCTTAAATGACTCTTTATATGTAGGCCTTTACCACCCTACTATTGCAGCAATTATAACTGCACAGGAATAAGCATCGTGAATTTGTGTCTAAAGCATTTACTGTTCATTTGAGTTCATAAAGGTAGCAAATGATTTTCCAGTGCTAGCAATCCACTTCTGCAGTTTGCCTTCTATCTTCCTACTGAACTGTTGGCAAGTTTTCCTAATCCTAATTTTCAGTTTTGTGCAAGTATATAAAGTGTTTTAAAAAAGTAAAAAAAAAAAACCATCAGAAATGTTAATGAGGAGCTTATATTCACATGATGAGAAATGTTATTTACAAAACATGTAATTTGCTGTAATTTGGGAAACATAATACAGGCAGTTGCCCAAACTTCATGTAAACACTGCATGATTGGAGATGGTTGGGATGCAGTAAGTTAAGTCCCAGGTGATTTTTTTAACCCATTGCTGTGGTCAAATGTGGAGCACCGAGATTCTTATCTTGAATGCTGACCTTGATTTAGAGGACCCATGCTCAGCCACAAGGGTCAAGATTTAAGTAATTCGTATGGGGGTTTGTACATGTGTACTCTAGCCAATTTAAGATGATGTATTTTATAAAATGGGCAATGCCCATATGACAGCATCATGTATTTGAAAATTTAATGATTCTGGTAGAGTTTTGCACTGAGTGTCTTATGTGGGTAGACCATCTAATTAAACACATCTCTACTTGCTTTTAAAACGTGGGTAAAGTTGCACAATGTTCAATTCCAACAACTGCATCAGCCTTTGTTTTTCAGCAGTTGAAAGCCAATGGTAGGGTCTGAGGGATGAGTGAGGAGACTACGCTTCCCCATTCCGCAGGGCCAGTGGGTGGCTTTCTGTGGTGGTACAGGCTGCACTGAAGCCTTAGAGTGTATGAAGGGAACTTCTGATCAGCATGTCTAATTCCTATGTTTAAAGAGTTTCAGATTTTTTTCTGGGGGCCCAGTTGTCTTAGTGAATTGAGTCAAGTAATTTAATCTTGATTTCAGATCATGTATACGAGAAGAGCAAAGTCTTCCCCTTCCTAGGGAGGCTGGACTCTTAATAGCTAGTTGTAATGCAAGTTGCCATGCTTTGAGGTGACTGAAAGCAGTCTGTCTTTTGATGTGTCATGATTTGTCTTCTCAAATCTATTATAATATTTGCAGGTATCTCCCAAGTAAAACTAAGAAGTTCATTGCTTTCCACTTATGACAGTCATAATTATTTGTAAAATGGTGTGTGAAAAACTGGATTTTTGAGACATGTTACTCAGCAGACTGGATAATGTAATTCTAGTGGTCCCTTTTAGTCTGAAATGCTATAGCTCACTCTCAACGGATCACCCATGAAGTTAAAATCATCTCTTTTTTCAGCAGCCACAGTTTGCTTTGACCTTTGAGATGCAAAGCCTTTTAGGTCAGGGATTCAGTTGACCACACAGTTGAGACAGTCACAGATCCTCATGACTGGTCACTACTGGAATACAAATTGGTTGGTTTTAGAGACTTTTTTTCTAGAGCTGCTTGAAAATGGGAGAAAGGAGAGTGGTTGTGGTGAAGAAGTACTTCTTACCCGATTTCACATGTGTATGAGGGAACAGCCCGTCATCTTTTCTGCCTGACTATTATTTATCACATTCTTGTATTTATGGCATCCACAGAAAGTTCTTAAAATTTTTTTAAGTCTTGATTTCTCTTTTTAAAGAATCCCTAAGAGGATTCCTGGGCTGATTAGTATTCAGTACTTTGTGATGGGTAATACAACTTTACTGGTAAATAATCTTGTTTACATATGAGTACTAACTGTTTTTTTTTCTACTGTCAAAATGTGAGCAAAAGAAATTTCATCAGTAAGTGGAGGGAAGGAATTTTTTTATATCTCACCTAGTGTGAGTGAGAGAGTTGTGCCGTTGGGGAAAAAAAAGTCAAGGGAAAGACTACCAAAGGAGAGCAAATTGTTTCTGTATTGTCCTAGTTTTTGTATTTTATGACTTAAAATTTATAAATTATTTAGTTCTCTGCATTGCTCTAAACGTTATGTAAAAGTAAGTTTTATGTGGAAACTTCCCAAAATCTGCATGTAATGAATGTTTGAAAAATGAACAAAGATACAGTGTTCTACAGCCCCATATCATCTAGCATTTTGTTCCAGGTTCAAAAATCACAAATTGCTGCACTTCCTTTTTTGCTGTTGAACAACTGCTTGTGTCTTCTCATATCTACTTTCAGGCTTGCAAGTATCTCCCAAGTAAAACTAATAGGTTCATTGCTTTTCATTTGTGGGAGTGTGACAGCATATTCTCACCTCTGATCATGTCTTGTTCTACACTCCGGATATTTCTTGCTGATTCTCTGTCACACTCAGCTTTCTGCTGGTCATAGCAACTTTTTGCAGTTCATTTCCTTTGGGTTTTGTGGTTCTTCATTTGGTAGCTATTCTCTGAACCCTGACCTCTTTTTTTTTTCTTGCTGAATTTGGCACTGTTAGGATTCTCAGTGCTTCCCCATGCCTGTTAGGTACCTGTTCACATCCAGTTAGACTAAATGATGCAGCACTACCTCTTTTGACTTTCCTATTCATGCATCCTGTGATACTGCCTTTTGGATAGTAGGCTACTTTATAGCAGAACCATTCACAATGCAGATGAACCATGAACCCTCCATCTTTAACAATACAGTTTTCTAGGTGTTAATGGTAAATCACCCAAAAAACAATAGGGAATCAAATTATCTGTGCCTTGCTTGAGTGTATCACGTGAGGTCAGCTGTCTTTTTTTGACTTTGTCCTATTTGATACAGATTTTTCTGTTTCTACATAAGCACTGTGCCATCTTTGGTTTTCCTTCTGTATCACTCTCTTTATGGATTAAATGTTTTGTTTTCTCCCATTTTGCAGGTTCTGGGTTACTTTCCCGTGTTTAGTGCTGCAGGGCCTTTTGCCCTGAGTTTGCCACTTCTCTCAGTTGTGGATCAAGAGGATCTGTGCGTGTATGAGTGTATATATGTGTACAGTTTGTTGAAAACAGAGAAGAAAATTTGATATGAAAGGACCACCTATATGCTTCCTGAAACAAACTACTATTCTCCCGTATTTCAATAGACTGTCTTTCTTACTGTACTGTGTTAATTAATAAATAAAACATGACAGGGCATGAATTGTGCTGAATGAATTTGTACCTGCTAGGTTGTTAGTTATGAATCTGAGGTCTGAATGCAGTCAGCAGAGCCATGCATACATTAACAAGATACTTGTAGAAGCTGAGTAGTCTAAGATTATAAAAAATAGACACATACACATGTTTTTATACGTCTTTAAAATATATATCTACACACACATGTGTTCCCCTGAATCAGAAGTAACTGGGTGGTCACTGATGAGACTTCCACGGTCCATTTTTCTCTGTGTGTTCTATGGGAGGTTTGTGAGGTCTCCTCTAGGCAGTACAATTTTCACCTGTGTAATGAAATGAGCAATTTAGAACTCAGAATTATTACCAGACAGTCATGCCTCTAGATTTCTCTTACCTGTTTTAGAATAAGAAATATTTTGGTGGCCTGTAATATTGCTGACAGCTTTGTTGTGAGCTTTCTAGCAGTAATAAAAAAGCCCCTCCAGTACACCAGCTAATCCAAGATTTATGAAGCATGTGGAATTCTTCCTGCTTGAAGACTCAACATGTACATAATAGGAAGCAGAATCTCAACAGAGGGAAATCGAGAACAGCATTGCCCCTCGTTCTGCCTAGTGGACCATAAACCACCTGCTGTTATGAGAGCCACGTCGCCAAAGAAGTTAGAGCTTTTCCAATCTAGTAAGTAATTTTCAATCATATGTATAAACACTGAAAAAGAATGAAGGATGGAGAATATATATCTTCCCTAATTTTTTTTCTGTCAGTGTCTTTCTCCCACCCTGTTGTAGGTCTCGTATGTTTTTCTCTTCTGTCTCTTCTTGCAACTACTTCAATCTTTATAACGTACTTCCTTTCTGTATTGTCTTACTTTGGGCCTTTAAATCATCTATTAGTATTCAGATTGGTTTGTGAACAATTAGGCCTTTTGTAAGCTTTTGAACAAAGTTAAGATTGCCAGTCTCATTTTTAAGGTTCCCGCTCTTTTGTGGGCTCTGAAAGTTTCAGTTTAAAATCTTTATCAAGACTGACGCTTAGCAATCGGTTTTGTGTACAGCACAACTAATGAAATCTGCCTTCATAAGCATTGGTTCTCTTCACCCCTGACTATTCCTCCTTAGTTTGCTTTGGCAAATGCCAGTACATGCTAAATATCCACTGGATGAACCAGTGCATAAAAACAGTTTGACCAGATGGCTTCTGTGTCTTGCAGTGGGTAGACTGTTGAGCTGCAATTGCCCGACGCAAACACCTGACCAGAGACAACATCAAGTTCAGCACTGGAAGTCTGTCAAAAGTACAAAACTAAAAATGTAGCCAGAATCACTTAGTAATGTGAAAAATAGTTCGTTGTTATATCACCTTTATCACAATAGTTGTACTTTTATTTTCATCCTACTCTCTCCCAGGTGTGTGTTTTATTCCTCTGCAGGACTTTTGGAGGATTTTGGTCTCTTCTTTCACTAGTGTTAAGGTTCCTGCAAAAGTTGGGGGAAAATGTTTTACCTTGTGGAGATGGAGAAAAATGTGTAATCCTGCAGACAGCAGTTGTTATTCCTACTAACTTTCTTGGAGTCGACATCTGTAACAGATAATTTTGGATTTTGGGGGTTGATCTCAATGACCTTAAGTGGTTCTGTCCAGTATTATCTTTCCATGTTCCAATAATCGCAAAGCAGATGAAGATGCAGACAGGGTTTTCCAGGCTGCATAGACTTGAAATTGCTATTGAGATGATCCCATCTTCTTTTCTGAGTATCGCATTTTCATTCTCTTCAGTTTTGCTACCAGTATGTCCCACTTCTCCCTCAGTCTGCCATTAGTCCTTTCTTAATTTTTTAGTAACAATGACTAAAAGGATGCATTACTTGATAGAAAGAACAATTTTATTGTATGAACTCTATGTCTGTTGCACAGGCTTATGGTGTGAATCCGATCGTGTGAAGCCTCCATAAACTCTTTCATAACCTTGCAGACATCAGAGGTATATGTAGGTTGCTCAGCATTTGATGCCTAAGTTCTCTGACTATCAAAAGCTTGGGGTTTTTTTGTAAGCCCAGAGAACCTCAGCACTGACAAAGGCTCAGCAGTATTGTATCTAGCTTACATCTCAGTGCTTCCCTGCAAGGGGTGTAATACATTTTGGAGCATCTGTATCAGTGAAATTACTTCATGCTTCAATCTTGAATGAGCAGCGTGGATGCGTTTTGTTTTTCTTGCAATCTGGAGGTTAGGGTTTCTTCCCAGGTGAGGAATGCCCAAGATGATCCTCCATCCTCTTGACTCAGAAATTCAAATCCACCTCTCAACTTTGGTAAGAATGAACTAATTACCTTGTGTTGCATCTTGAGATGCTTGCTGTTTCTCTTCTTCAAGACAGCATATGCTTTTTAAAAAAAGATCCACCAGGCCCTACAAGAAACTGCAGCGGGCATGACACTGAATCCCAGAAAGCTTCAAAACCATCAAAGAATCTTAAAATGGTTAAAGTTGGAAGGGACCTCAAAGACCACCTAGTTCCAACCACCCTGCCCTGAGCAGGGACACCTTCCACTAGACCAGGTTACTCAAAGCCCCATCCAGCCTGGTCTTGAACACATCTAGGGATGGGGCATCCACAGCTTTTCTGGACAACCTATTCCACTGTCTCACCACCCTCACAGTAAAGAATTTCTTCCTGATATCTAATTGAAATCTACCCTCTCTGATAAAGAGTCCCTCCCCATCTTTCCTGTAGGTCCCCATTAGGTACTGGAAGGCCACTATAAGGTCTCCCTGGAGCCTTCTCTTGCCCAGGCTGAACAACCCCAACTCTCTCAGCCTGTCTTCACAGAAGAGGTGCTCCAGCCCTTTCATCTGAGGGATGAGATGGAACACTAGTTGTAGTCAGTGGCCTGGGTTTGCATTGGGTTATGAAATGGGCAAAACTTCCCGAGCCTAACCAGTGAGCTTCTGAATAATACAAAAACCTCAAGAAACCAAGGACAGAAGCAGCAGCATAGCTATCACTAGCTGTGTTTGAAAATGCAGCCAGCACCATTTCACTAATTTTTTTTTAAAGGATGTGTTATCCATCTTTAGGGCAAGCTCCAGCCTGTGCATCTCAAATGGAAGGATTTCTTTAAGGCTTAGTAATTAAGGTGCAATACTTGGATATGGAGACTATTTTTAGCATTTCTCTGCAAGTTGGCTCAGGCAGCCAACTGCCAAGTGTAATGTCCTTCTATGATTCCCATTTGAGGTGGCCGGCTTTGTGAATTAGGTACAACCCTAACGTATAATGCTTTTTGGTTTAAAAAGTCAGATATTGAAGCAGTGTTCTGGCCTTTAAATTTCTTTGTCAGATCTGAGTCTCTGCATGAACAGTTGTATTACTGGGAGTAGCGTATGTCTTGGAACACGTTCCAGAATGTGGGTGATGACTCTTATCTTGGGCTGTGGATGGGAAGACACAAATGAATTGTTGTTAGTCACTAGCATGTAAAAGTTAGTATCATTTCATTGTAAGACAAAATCGGAAGGCAAGAACACTTTTTGGTGCATGTATTGGTAGGATAGTAGGGGAGAAGAGACATCATGTATTCATTTCTGAAGGGAGCATTTTCCATGGACAGCTTGGTCATCAGACAAACTTCAGTTTTACCCCTGTGTTCTGCCACATCTCAACTTCAGCCATGAGAATATATAATCAGAACCAATAACCGTAATTTGGATCAACACATAAGGATTTTCTGGCGTAGTGTCAGGATAAGAAGTTGAAATTCTGTATATAGAGAATTTAAAGTATTTGGTTGCCACTTCCAAGCAGGGCTCACTACCATTCTGTTACAGAGTTAAGCGTAATTTCTAAGGTACCTTACAGGCATTTGAATTTGGAATACAAGTAACTTTAATGATACTAGATTTGTGTTGTAGACTGTGTTTTCGAGTTTTAATTTTATAAATACTTAAACATTTCAAAACTTACTAAAACTTCTTTTCACTTTTCTTTTGGGAGAATATGTATAAAAAGGCACAGAGATTTCTTTCTGTGCACAGCTAAGCAAGCAACTTAATATTAAAATATGAAAGCAAAAGGGATATTGGCTATTAAATATGAGTGTAATGGATGGGATTTAAAGTAATTCTATAAGCTATGTACATGACTATGCAGATAATTCATATTTTAATATTGATGGCAAACATTTTCACACTAAAATATGTATAGAAAAAAGGAAATTGACTATTAAAGATGTATGTAAAGAGAATAATGTAAATGATATTTGGAAAGTGACATGCCAACTATGATCTACTCTGACAGCTTTTCTCTTAAAATTTGCAAATTGGAAAGAATGAAATCAGATTACAAGAAAAACTATTTTGTACTGTGTAATGTACAAAATATTATTCAGATCAGCAGAAGTTCTTTGTTGCTAATACATGCCAAGTTAAATAATAAATGAAAATATACTAAGCAGTCATATTGCAGAGAGTAAGAGATTGAAGTCTGACTTAAACTTAAAAATAGCCCTCCCTGTTCTTGCAGAAATTGCTATGGTGAAAGACTTCCAGGAGTAGTGCTTTGTGTCTTTCCCTCTTGCATTCCTCTTTGGTTGGTGTGGGGTCCACTAAAGCAACTATAAAGAGGAAAATATTTGTCAATCACAACAGATGTTCGTTCGTCTTATACTTTAAGATATCTATTTTGCATAAACCTGAGCTTTTGATGTGACGTGGGTAAGAGGACTTTAGCACCAGCCCACACGTGGGCTCAGGCACAGGATACTTTGCAGTGCTGCATTTTCTCTCCTTCCATCTTCCTTTTCCCCATTCACTTTGGGTTGCACCAGTACCCATTATTGTGCTTTGCATGTGAAAGATATTTCAGTGGGCGTACTGGCAAAATCAAATGCACCGTGTAACTGTGCATGTGCTTTCTTAGAGTTTTATATGAGCCTTTGTAGAAGGATACTTTGCTTCTGCACATCATTGGTATACGCGCAAGTTTTCAGATGAATAAATGGAAGCGTGAGTTAAGATAAATTTTGAAAACATGTTTGTATCATAGCTTGTGCTGTGCAACCAGTAAAACAATATTCTACCAGCTCTCACTTCTCATGCTTTTCTGTGCAGTCAAGAGCCCAAATAAAGAAATTTTCATTGTAGGTATAGGACTAGAAATCCAAAAATATCATAAAAGTGGGTGTGTTTTAGGAAATCAGACAACTTGAGCATCCAGTTTTCATTTATGTGGAAATTGTAAATATTTTGTTGTTTTTAATTGTTGCTAGTTTAAAAAAAATAGTTTCTCATGGCTGAATATGTTACTATTAAATCATTTTGTTGTTTTTGCTACTTGAATGTTTTCCTCTACTATTCATTAAAAAAATAGATGGAACCTATTCCTCTATTGGGAATTTTTGTCTAGCAATAAAGGCAGGTCTGATAAGCAGTGAGCCATTCTGTTCTTCAGGATGGTAGGCTTCTTACCAGATCTTTAATGTTTGGTCAGTGCCTAACTTTAGGATACCTAAGCAGTAAAGGGGTGCGTAGGCACTGCAGGAGGTGGTAGCGGATGTGCTGAAGTGTTTTCCTGTGGCTAACATTTGCCAGGAGATGCCTGCCATGCGCAGAGCAATGGGGAAAGTTCAGATCCCCATAAGGTTCCTGTAACTCTTTCAAAACGGATGGATAAATTTTGACTTCAATTTTTCGGTAGAAGTTCAACTCCACTGCTAACCTGGTATCCCAAACCCTTCCATCCATTATATTTCCTACCTCAGCTTTACTCTACATGGAGAAACTGAGTAAGCTTTCCCTCCAGGCTGGCCCGTCTTCTCTGAGGCCTTTTTTTCCACATGATCTTTGAATTGGCTTTATTTGAATTTTCAGTATCTTCAATCTGTCTGTGTAGTATCTTGCTAAAAAATTGGAGAAGATTCTCTACTCAATACCTTTGACTAATTTTTAGCTATTCAATGGCCTTGCTGTCTTCCCTTTTCCTTTCGGGGCACTTGGTTGGATGTAGAAAAGAGGTGGAGCAGAAAAGTGGTGGATGACTCTGTATGCCTGGGAAGTGTGTGGTCTCTGATTTAGGTGCACTCTGCTTGAAGAAGGTCTGACAGTGGCCAAAGCACTGAGTCAGCACAGCAAATCATGCTACTGACAGTTGCTGAATTTCCTTAAACTTGCTATTCACAAGGGTTGTGGTCAGGTTGATGTCAGCGTTTTCCAAGAGCTGCATGAACTTTCTGTCTAAACCTCTGATTCACAAATTTACTTTTAATGCACACTTAAGATTACTTTGGTCTAGTAAGCGTCAGTGTGTCATGCTTTGGGCTCCCAGGTCTTATGTTTATACTTATTTGCTTTTCTAAATTAGAATGAGATGGTGTATGATCAGTGAACTGAAAAGGCAGATGAAACTTGAAAGCTTTTACTTACGTGCTACAGGGAGAAAGTAATGAGGTGTTCTGCCTGAAACTGGATTAATTTAAATTGTCAAATTGCTCTACTGAAATTTCTTGTCAAAATACCAGTGAGGTGAATTTTACAAGATCTCTGATCCATACAAGTTACTCTTACCAAAGTTGTTGATGTCTTTTCCTTCCATCCCAGGTTAAACACTCTTTGTCACTGCTACAGAATTATTTGTTATGAAATACTGTACTCAGGTCTGTACGACACATTAATTTTGTGTCATACAGAAAATTATGTTTGAGCACACATATATAATTGTCACGGTTCACACGTTAAGATGTGTGCATTTTAGTGCCACAATGCAAGCTATTTTTAGTGGAAGTGATCATGATACTTTAATTTCTAGAGTACTTGGTACAAACTACCAGCTCAGCATGAAGAGCAGACTGTTATGTTTCTCCTGGCCCGGTAGGAATGCGTTTAAGGTATCTGATTGTCTGATGGCTAGGAACAACCTGGCCAACTTTTACCACAGGAGTTCAGAGGGGTTTCTTATCTGGGACTGACGCTCTGATTTTTCCAAAGCTGGGGAAAACTGAAGGAAGGACAAGAAGGAAGCTGCAAATATGAAGAATGAGTTTGTCCAGGAAACCTTAATTCAAAAGGAGGGAGGCAGTGAAGTAGCCATGTGTTCTTGCTGCTAACTGATACAGCATACAATGCATTGAAAAGGGTGTTAATACTACTTGGGGAACAAAGGGAGATGCATACCAGGATGGAGGGCAATTTTGTGTTCAAATATATGTGTTAAAGGAAGGACATTTTGTGACTACATCTGTCTTGTCTAGTGTGTTTTTGTTGGGTTTTTTTTGAGGCAGGGGAAAATTGTGTTTGAGACATGCAGGTGAAGGTGAGGAGACTGTCAATTTAATTGGAACGGACAGATGGAAAAATGCATAGAAGGAAATTATCGTAGAGGTGGTGAAAGATGTGTACAGCTCATTTTTTAGCACAGAAGTGGTAACTAACATGAGGAGTAGGCAGGGTATGAGCAATGACTGTATATTGTTGTTTGTAACCTAAATCTGTTGAGATAAGGACTGGCTTTCTTTTGCATAATATCCAAAGTAATGTCTTGGGACTCTGCTTTTAGAAGCCTTTTGCAGTTTCATCATTCCTGAAATGATGTTCTAATAAGTTTGAAATAAAAGTGGCGTCGATCTCTCAGTTAGTCTGAAAGTTGGTTTACAATATGCAATCTAAAACAGAACAAAAAAAAATTAAATTGCTGCAATTATAGAGGTATTGTGTTTTTTACACTGCAGTAAAAAAATCATAATGCCTTTGTTTGCGTACTTTCAGAATAGGAACAAAATGATTTCAGAATGCTGAATTTTGATAGAAAACAATGAGCCTCACTTATTTGTAAGTAATTGTATCTATTTTGATGGTGTCTTTCATTGTTCTGATTTTTCCAGTGCATCTGTTTTTCCTATTTTTTTTTCTTTTTAGTATCTCTCCAATTCAGAACTTTCTGGCAAGAGTTTAAACTAATATAAATAGGCAAAGGTCTTTGAAAATGGTGAAGTCATTTCTCCATTTAAATTTGCGAGGAAATGACCTCAATTTTAGTTAACTAGTAGCTGTTTTTCTCATTGTGAGCAATAGTATTCTGCTTTTTAAATTAAATAATTGCTTTCTAGAACTTGAATAGCATGTGTCTTGGTTTGAGGTAAAACAGAATCATTTTTCTGTTCAGTAACTTTACTTTTCAGTTAAGCATCTTCAAACTAACTGGTGTGTCTTAAATTAACAGCATTTTGTCCGGAAGCTGTTCCCTCCCAGAGGGATAAGACCTGATTGTTTATAATTTATGCCAAAGAAAGGTATGCAGAGAGGCTCTTGCTTGTACTAATTGCTATAATAACCAAAGTCAGCTGACTTTGTTATTTGCCCTGTTGGAGGATTGGAAGCAGAAAAACGTAGAGGGGTCGCATCTGTGGGGAGGAGCGGACAGGACAGGTGAGCCAAACCTGACCAACAGGGTATTCCATCCCATCTGCATCATGCTCAGTATAAAGCTTGAGGGATCAAAAGGTCAACTCTTTCTTCAATGGCCAATGTCCAAGGAGGACTCTGTCTTTTTATCTGCCTTTGATCCCAATCCATGCATTCCTGAATCCAGATCCAGAATCCAGTTCTCATCCGTTGCTGAGTCCAGTCTCAGACTTCCTCGATGCCTGCAGGTGATGTGATTGTCATCCTGGGAGCTTGACAAGGTTTTGTATATTAATTAACATAATATAAATATTAATCAGTATTTTATTAAATTGGTTATAAATTGAGAAAAAAAAACCCCTAGAGTCTCTCTCTCTCACCTCCTCCTTGGAGACTGAGGTAGGGGAGAGCATCTGTCGTTTTTTACAGCAGCCAGTCTGGCCCAAACCATGACAACATGTGACAACAGTTGTTGAACCAGTGGACTCATGCAGAATTTGTAGTTTTCATCTGTCACTAGTAGTAGTTACATACACAGAACAAAAAGAGATTATAGTGCTATTGGGAGGAATTTATGGAGAGTGGTGTTCATTTGTTTTTATGCACACCCCAGTGTGAGGCAGAGAGATGCCAGTGTTAGTAGCTGAATATTTTGGGAGGAAGGATGTATTCTCGTGTGTGTCTGGGAGTGTGTGTAGCTGTGATACCATCTGAATGTGTACAGTATAGCTTTGTGAGATTTGAGAAAGTGGTTCCAGAAAAAGAATGAGACATAATGAATATGAAAATAGCTTCTTATTAGTTGAAATTACACACATAAATTTTACCAGTCTCTGTCTCAATTTTCTTAAACCATGTCTGGATATATAAACACATATGTAGTGGTACCTATCAGAAAAGTTGCTTGATATTTCTCAGTTTAGGAGGTTCCTTTGTTATTGCTTATAACTTCACTATGCTTTAACCAATGAACTGAAATTTTAATGTTGGATATCTAATTCAGACTAACTTTTGGCTCTGTGTATTTTTTCATTTTCAGCAGCAGTAGAACACAAAGTGAAAGAAAACTGCATGGGTGCAGTGATGTTGAAGAATAACTTGCCAGTTTTTTTAACAAATTCTGTAGTACTTGAACGGTAGAGATGGATGTAGGCAAGGTAATGTCCTTTGGGCTACGGATGTGAGAGACTATACCTATTTTGAACCATTTTTTCTTGTAACAGTAATGTTTTTTGCTCATAATGAACGTAGGTTTTAGCAGATAAAGCTTGAGCATTTGCCTTTATTGAGCATAATCTGTAGCAGTTGGTACTTACCAAACTGTGTGTTTATCCTTTTTATTAAAAAAAAATATTTAAGCAGGCTCTCTTTAATCCAGTTTGGTATTTAGCTGCCTTGTAATAGTTGTTTTGATCTCCACTTCTTTTCTAGAAGTTTTTCTGGAGTTTTTCCTGTCTTCTTCATGCATTTCTAACTTTTTTTCAGTGTTATACACCTGCAGGATAGTTTTTGAAGGCACAATCAACTTAACAGTAGTACTGTCCAGAAAGCAAGGTAGCTTCTGCTCTTTCAAGGTTTATTCTTATTTGATCTGTATTTGTCTTGAAGCTAGAGACCTGTGAAGCACCAGTCTCAGCCTTTAGCATACTCACCAGGAGTCCAGGTTGATTTTTGTTATTTTTGCTGCAACCCTGCACAGAAATCTGGAAGAATTTTCCATGTCTAGCTCTGTTTAGCAGGAAAGAACCACATAGAGGGACTCTGGAAAAAATGTGAGGAATGAAAATAAGTACTGAAGGTGAACTCAAAAAAAAAAAATTTCTAGGTGAATAATAGTGTATTGCTTATTGTCTGTGAAGCATAAGAATACCGAACAATTCTTTTTATTTAGGATTTTTTTTCTGACCTATAAGAGTCTTTGCTCTTTCTCTTTAGAGGTGTTTATTCACTGTCAAATCTGTAGGTTTTTTACTGGTTCAGCTTATTTAAGAAAGTATTTAGTTGAAAATAAGTAGGCACAATAATGATAAATATAATGGCAAAAAAAGTTCATAAATGTAGACAGAAAACACTACCCTTCCAGGCTTTGTCACTGCCCACTGAATGTAGAACCCCGCCGTGGTTTCTCAGTCTCTCTTACAGCATACCTTTTCAGCCACATTCATAATACATGGCATTAAGCATTAATTCTGCTTTCATGCTCCAAAGACATTGCATGTTAGTAACCAGTATATTTTCCCCATATTTTTGTTCTTCGTGCCCCACCTCACACTACTGGTTTGTGTTACTGAAGAGACGTTAGGTAGTGACAGCCAAGTATGCCCTGACAGCTTGAATGTCGTTATGATACTGGCCGTGGTGAACAGATAAACTTCTGATACGTAACTGTTCAAGTTTAAGCAATACGGCACACAGTAAGAGTCCGAATGCTGTATCCTAGAGGTCTTACTATGCCTTTGCTCCTTAAGATCAGAGCAGTGTCCTTGCCTGTATGTCTCTGTTAGTGTACTGTATTACAGGACAGCTATTCTGATCACTCTGAAGCCTTGTGTATGTTTTTATTGTTTCGTTGCCTGTCTAGCTAAAATATTTAGCATTTTTAAGATTATTTTCCCAAGGAGTTTTTTTGTTCTCCTGAGATATCCAAAATAATTTTTCTTCATACGGTGTTATGTGGTGAACTGCTGAATAACTCCTGTGAGGTGCTGAGTGTCATCTCTTGCATTAATTTCATTGGACTTTAAGTTGGGTCACCATGAAAGAAACTTTGGAAGCTTACCTTCGCCCGACAAAGTATGCCTGACCCTTTAGGTCATGCAAAAATGTGTGCTAAGAGAAAAGGAGTTCTCACCTGAAAAGTAGCTCGCCTGTGGTAACTCAGTGAAACAAAACGCAGAAAATGGAACTATGAAAATCATTATTTTGAAAGTTCACCTGGGAGGTGATTTCCTGTGTCTGCTAATTTACACTGTGGAGAGAATGAGCGGCTGAATCCAGTGAAAGAGGCATCATCCCCTTTTCATAACCAGAATTCTTGTTTTCAAAGTCTTGTGGAAAGGTGCTGCTTTGGAGCCTTCATGTAAATTTGTGAAAAATTTTCTATTATCTCCTGATCAGACATTTTTGTTTGTGTACTTGATCCATCATGGTGATACCTGTGATACACCAGGGATAAAACTCCCATTTTGAAAAAGAGTATTCGAATGAGAGTTGACGAAACTGAGAACAATATGAGGGCAAAACAAAAACCCCTCAAACTATACATTGGTAGTAATTTCAACATGTCCAGAAAATGGATTAATGTGTGTGGAGCAAAACTCTTTGGCCCAAACGATCATTAAAACAAAAGGCAAATTTGGGCAATGCAACTATTTTATAAGTTTGTTTTGAGTTTAACAATCCACTGTTGTATAAATAGAAATTATTTCTTAAAGAACAGTGCTTTTTCTTACTTTTTAAATTTATTTTTTAAGACACACAATGTTTAAAGAAAATTTTAAAGTTTGTGTCAAGCCCAAAGATCAGGAAAGACTGTTATAAATTAACCTCAGATGGACTTTTTTCTGTATCCCCTCCTTTCCTCTTCTCTCTCTGTAACCAATTAGTGTTTCACTAGAAGCACTGAATGATTCATTTTTCAGATTTCAGCTTAGTAGCCTGGTATATTCAGTGTTATATTTTAAACTTGTTTCTCTGGGTGGGAAAATGCATTTTAGCTGAGGGTAGCTAGTATCTTGAGATCTCTAATTTCCACAGATAGCAGACAAGATGTTGCTTGTAAATACTGTCAGAAAGAGGTCTACTTCTAAATAAAAAATAATAAAAAAAAATCCGCTAGACTTGTAAAACAGTGGTTGCAAACTGTTACTTTCTGTCATGGGGAAGAAAAATGTTCACGTTCTATTGATGGCATTTCGGTAATTTCTATCTTGGCAGGGCTTACTTTCTGTGAGCAAAAAACGCCTGTTGATTTATATACTCATGCAATTAACTTCATACTTAATGTATCTTATCTTAGAGGCTGACATTCTGTGAAAGTAGCCTTTAAAATAATACTGTCATTTACATGGTCAGCAGAAAAGTCATTAATTATAGATCCCATTTTAGACCTCATTTAATTTATTATTTGGTAGATATTTATTTTTGCCGCTGGCTAGAAGAGAATGACTGAATTCACTCATTCTGTATGGGGTTCTTAATAGCACATAAACTTTAAATACTAAAACATTTTTGTATGTGTATGAAAAACAAATTAACTTACATTATTTTTTTTTTGCTGTCCACAAGCAGTTTGTGACTTTTCTTTGTTTATATGTTTAGTAATTAGCAGTTATTGAATTACTTCACACATGCAGCTTCTTAACTGATAGCTGTAATCCCAGATTCCTGGATGCTAATGATTCCTTTTTGTTTTAAAATGAAACTAGTCACATATCTGCGCAACTTTGGTGTGTTTGAGATGTTGCAGACTTATCAAAATAGGCAGCCCTTTGCAGCAGACATATAATACACTTTCTGTTTCTTTATAAATATTTTTGTGACATCTGAAGTATCATCACTGGCCATTAAATTGATGCTGTTTGAAATGAATGGGACAGCTGACGGCCCTTTGTTCAGGCAGCTGGAAAACTCAGGAGGATCTTGTTCAATCTCTTCCATTTCCATCCTGTGTTTTACAAATGTTAAAAAAAAAAAGCTTTACAATTGAAAGAAAGTAAGGTCTCAAGTTTCCTGTGCTCTCCTCCTTCAGATCTCAACAGGAATGGTTTTATCTACCTTGGGAAATGCTGGAAACATTTAGTCTCCTGTCCCTGAATATTTGCTATTTCTTTTGTATTACTCTGTACAGGTTTCATAGTACTGCTTCTACTTCTCGTTTGCTGCTTTATTCTTTCTTGTAAGATTTCAACTTTAAGTGGGGAAAGGGTTTTAAAGGGGAATTGTGGTAGGAGAAGGTTGGGCAAAGCTCATGGAAGGTGGCATGTGAGCCTCTGGCAAGCTAGTACACTTGAACCTTTCTGTTTTCTCTTTAAATTAGAGAGGGAATTGCATTTGTTCAGGTTTTGGGGGCATCTGATTTCAAAATTGTTACCAGTTTGTCTCAATGCCTGAAGAAAAGCTAAGAGTGAGGAATGTATAACTTTGTAAGCAAGAGATAATGTTTGGGAGTTCAGCTCTTCAGGTACTGTGCTTCAGGTCACTTCTTAAGTTACCCTTCCCATTCCTCCTCTTCCTCTCCCTCAGTCTCTGCTTCTCTTCAGCCTCCTTCCTCTTGATGCCTGAAAAATCTTGGCAGTGGTTATGACATTTTTGTGCTATTCTGGTGAACTCTACTGACGTGTCACTTTCTGGTGCTTTCTCTGCATCAATCTGCATGTGCCTGTTGTCCCTTTGGTCTTCTGGAACATCTTACTGGGATTTGTCTAGAATAGTACAAGAAACTTACACAATGGAGCCCTGTTTATGGCCTGGGTACTTTAAGAACATTAAAAGCCCTGTGTTTCTGATATGGCTGTTTCATAAGATAAACTTGTAGGACATAGAGCAAGCCTGCTTTGACTTGTACAAATCCACTGATACCAACAGCAATTGAAGTAAGGAGAACAGGGCTTTTAGAGAATGGTTTATATTCAAAGGCCTTTTTGTACACCAAATATAAAGAAGAGGAAAACTACTTTTAGGATTATACATTAGGGTTTCCTAAAGTTAAACACAATTAGTAAAATAGTGCCTTAAATTAAAGTTCATGTCTTGATTTTCCTTTTAATGGATATGGTTCATGTTCACTGAATGCAGAAATGAAGATTAATGAGCCCTGGAAAATATGTTAATTATACTCATAGAATGGAAATACCTTATGATGAAACCATCATCAAAAGTGTTTATGGACTGTAAACAATATGCTCTAATCTGTATCATGAATCTTGTCTCTGAGATCTGTAGCATATGTTTTTGAGGGAGTAACAGTTGATAAACATTCAAGACAACCAGATTAATTTTTTAATGGAGAACAAAATAAATGGCTGATGGAAACAGTGTGACAGTCTTCAGTAATTTTTTTTACTTTGTAAAAGTCTCACAAAGCTGGAGGAACAGGAATTTCAGTTATTTTCTGGAACTTTGTGGTACATGAAACTATGTACCACATAGTGTGGAAAAGTATGTGGTTGAAAAGAAGAGTTAGGCCTTTAGAAATTTTTATGTTTCCTTTTGAAAGAGAAGACAAAAGGTAGTGCTAAAATTAAAATAAGTACAGAAGGGGTGAATGCAGGTACTTACAGCAATGCATGTTCATGCTTGAATAAAGGTGAAGATCAGGACTGAGCTACAAAAGTGTTCTGCAATTGAAAACTATTAAATAGCCTGTTTGTGCACCTTTCTTGTGTAAGTGAATTGCATTTTGTGTTAAATGTATGTTGCTATCCAAATCCGTTGCTCTCCACAGAACAGACACTGCCTCAATCCCCAACAAAATCAGAAGCAGAAAAAAAACACACCCCAAACCCTTCTGTTTGAGGGAAAGTAAAGTTGTGCTTTGGAATTGTTTCAAAGTGTCTTTCAGTTATACAGGGGATATAGAATCATAGAATTGTCTAGGTTGGAAGGGACCTTTAAGATCATCTAGTCCAACCATCAACCTAAGTCTGATAAAAAACCAAAAGATAACCATACAATCCCCACCCCCCCATTACNTAAGTTGGGTCACCATGAAAGAAACTTTGGAAGCTTACCTTCGCCCGACAAAGTATGCCTGACCCTTTAGGTCATGCAAAAATGTGTGCTAAGAGAAAAGGAGTTCTCACCTGAAAAGTAGCTCGCCTGTGGTAACTCAGTGAAACAAAATGCAGAAAATGGAACTATGAAAATCATTATTTTGAAAGTTCACCTGGGAGGTGATTTCCTGTGTCTGCTAATTTACACTGTGGAGAGAATGAGCGGCTGAATCCAGTGAAAGAGGCATCATCCCCTTTTCATAACCAGAATTCTTGTTTTCAAAGTCTTGTGGAAAGGTGCTGCTTTGGAGCCTTCATGTAAATTTGTGAAAAATTTTCTATTATCTCCTGATCAGACATTTTTGTTTGTGTACTTGATCCATCATGGTGATACCTGTGATACACCAGGGATAAAACTCCCATTTTGAAAAAGAGTATTCGAATGAGAGTTGACGAAACTGAGAACAATATGAGGGCAAAACAAAAACCCCTCAAACTATACATTGGTAGTAATTTCAACATGTCCAGAAAATGGATTAATGTGTGTGGAGCAAAACTCTTTGGCCCAAACGATCATTAAAACAAAAGGCAAATTTGGGCAATGCAACTATTTTATAAGTTTGTTTTGAGTTTAACAATCCACTGTTGTATAAATAGAAATTATTTCTTAAAGAACAGTGCTTTTTCTTACTTTTTAAATTTATTTTTTAAGACACACAATGTTTAAAGAAAATTTTAAAGTTTGTGTCAAGCCCAAAGATCAGGAAAGACTGTTATAAATTAACCTCAGATGGACTTTTTTCTGTATCCTCTCCTTTCCTCTTCTCTCTCTGTAACCAATTAGTGTTTCACTAGAAGCACTGAATGATTCATTTTTCAGATTTCAGCTTAGTAGCCTGGTATATTCAGTGTTATATTTTAAACTTGTTTCTCTGGGTGGGAAAATGCATTTTAGCTGAGGGTAGCTAGTATCTTGAGATCTCTAATTTCCACAGATAGCAGACAAGATGTTGCTTGTAAATACTGTCAGAAAGAGGTCTACTTCTAAATAAAAAATAATAAAAAAAAATCCGCTAGACTTGTAAAACAGTGGTTACAAACTGTTACTTTCTGTCATGGGGAAGAAAAATGTACACGTTCTATTGATGGCATTTCGGTAATTTCTATCTTGGCAGGGCTTACTTTCTGTGAGCAAAAAACGCCTGTTGATTTATATACTCATGCAATTAACTTCATACTTAATGTATCTTATCTTAGAGGCTGACATTCTGTGAAAGTAGCCTTTAAAATAATACTGTCATTTACATGGTCAGCAGAAAAGTCATTAATTATAGATCCCATTTTAGACCTCATTTAATTTATTATTTGGTAGATATTTATTTTTGCCGCTGGCTAGAAGAGAATGACTGAATTCACTCATTCTGTATGGGGTTCTTAATAGCACATAAACTTTAAATACTAAAACATTTTTGTATGTGTATGAAAAACAAATTAACTTACATTATTTTTTTTTTTGCTGTCCACAAGCAGTTTGTGACTTTTCTTTGTTTATATGTTTAGTAATTAGCAGTTATTGAATTACTTCACACATGCAGCTTCTTAACTGATAGCTGTAATCCCAGATTCCTGGATGCTAATGATTCCTTTTTGTTTTAAAATGAAACTAGTCACATATCTGCGCAACTTTGGTGTGTTTGAGATGTTGCAGACTTATCAAAATAGGCAGCCCTTTGCAGCAGACATATAATACACTTTCTGTTTCTTTATAAATATTTTTGTGACATCTGAAGTATCATCACTGGCCATTAAATTGATGCTGTTTGAAATGAATGGGACAGCTGACGGCCCTTTGTTCAGGCAGCTGGAAAACTCAGGAGGATCTTGTTCAATCTGTTCCATTTCCATCCTGTGTTTTCCAAATGTTAAAAAAAAAGCTTTACAATTGAAAGAAAGTAAGATCTCAAGTTTCCTGTGCTCTCCTCCTTCAGATCTCAACAGGAATGGTTTTATCTACCTTGGGAAATGCTGGAAACATTTAGTCTCCTGTCCCTGAATATTTGCTATTTCTTTTGTATTACTCTGTACAGGTTTCATAGTACTGCTTCTACTTCTCGTTTGCTGCTTTATTCTTTCTTGTAAGATTTCAACTTTAAGTGGGGAAAGGGTTTTAAAGGGGAATTGTGGTAGGAGAAGGTTGGGCAAAGCTCATGGAAGGTGGCATGTGAGCCTCTGGCAAGCTAGTACACTTGAACCTTTCTGTTTTCTCTTTAAATTAGAGAGGGAATTGCATTTGTTCAGGTTTTGGGGGCATCTGATTTCAAAATTGTTATCAGTTTGTCTCAATGCCTGAAGAAAAGCTAAGAGTGAGGAATGTATAACTTTGTAAGCAAGAGATAATGTTTGGGAGTTCAGCTCTTCAGGTACTGTGCTTCAGGTCACTTCTTAAGTTACCCTTCCCATTCCTCCTCTTCCTCTCCCTCAGTCTCTGCTTCTCTTCAGCCTCCTTCCTCTTGATGCCTGAAAAATCTTGGCAGTGGTTATGACATTTTTGTGCTATTCTGGTGAACTCTACTGACGTGTCACTTTCTGGTGCTTCCTCTGCATCAATCTGCATGTGCCTGTTGTCCCTTTGGTCTTCTGGAACATCTTACTGGGATTTGTCTAGAATAGTACAAGAAATTACACAATGGAGCCCTGTTTATGGCCTGGGTACTTTAAGAACATTAAAAGCCCTGTGTTTCTGATATGGCTGTTTCATAAGATAAACTTGTAGGACATAGAGCAAGCCTGCTTTGACTTGTACAAATCCACTGATACCAACAGCAATTGAAGTAAGGAGAACAGGGCTTTTAGAGAATGGTTTATATTCAAAGGCCTTTTTGTACACCAAATATAAAGAAGACGAAAACTAGTTTTAGGATTATACATTAGGGTTTCCTAAAGTTAAACACAATTAGTAAAATAGTGCCTTAAATTAAAGTTCATGTCTTGATTTTCCTTTTAATGGATATGGTTCATGTTCACTGAATGCAGAAATGAAGATTAATGAGCCCTGGAAAATATGTTAATTATACTCATAGAATGGAAATACCTTATGATGAAACCATCATCAAAAGTGTTTATGGACTGTAAACAATATGCTCTAATCTGTATCATGAATCTTGTCTCTGAGATCTGTAGCATATGTTTTTGAGGGAGTAACAGTTGATAAACATTCAAGACAACCAGATTAATTTTTTAATGGAGAACAAAATAAATGGCTGATGGAAACAGTGTGACAGTCTTCAATAATGTTTTTTTACTTTGTAAAAGTCTCACAAAGCTGGAGGAACAGGAATTTCAGTTATTTTCTGGAACTTTGTGGTACATGAAACTATGTACCACATAGTGTGGAAAAGTATGTGGTTGAAAAGAAGAGTTAGGCCTTTAGAAATTTTTATGTTTCCTTTTGAAAGAGAAGACAAAAGGTAGTGCTAAAATTAAAATAAGTACAGAAGGGGTGAATGCAGGTACTTACAGCAATGCATGTTCATGCTTGAATAAAGGTGAAGATCAGGACTGAGCTACAAAAGCGTTCTGCAATTGAAAACTATTAAATAGCCTGTTTGTGCACCTTTCTTGTGTAAGTGAATTGCATTTTGTGTTAAATGTATGTTGCTATCCAAATCCGTTGCTCTCCACAGAACAGACACTGCCTCAATCACCAACAAAATCAGAAGCAGAAAAAAAACACACCCCAAACCCTTCTGTTTGAGGGAAAGTAAAGTTGTGCTTTGGAATTGTTTCAAAGTGTCTTTCAGTTATACAGGGGATATAGAATCATAGAATTGTCTAGGTTGGAAGGGACCTTTAAGATCATCTAGTCCAACCATCAACCTAAGTCTGATAAAAAAACAAAAGATAACCATACAATCCCCACCCCCCCATTACTAAAAATATGTCACTAAGCACTATGTCAACCCGTCTTTTGAAAACCTCCAGGGATGGTGCCTCAGCCACTTCCCTGGGCAGCTCATTCCAATCCTTAATAACCCTTTCAGTGTAAAAATTTTTCCCAATATCCAATCTGAACCTCCCCTGTCGCAAATTGAGGCCATTTCCTCTTGTCCTACTGCCTGTGACTTGGGAGAAGAGACTGACCCCCACCTCTCTGCAGCCTCCTTTCAGGTAGTTGTAGAAACCAAGGAGGTCTCCCCTCAGCCTCCTTTTTACTAAAGGCTAAAGACAGGCTAAACAATCCTAGCTCCCTCAGCCTCTCCTCATAAGACTTATTCTCCAGATCCCTCACCAGCTTCATTGCCCTTCTCTGGACCCGCTCCAGCACCTCAATGTCTTTTTTGTGGTAAGGGACCCAAAACTGAACACAGTACTTGAGGTTGGCCCTCACCAGTGCCGAGTACAGGGGGATGATCACCTCCCGAGTCCTACTCGCCACGCTGTTCCTGATACAGGCCAGGATGCTGTTGGCCTTCTTGGCCACCTGAGCACACTGCTGGCTCATGTTCATCTTGCTGTCGACCAACACCCCCAGGTCCTTTTCTGCCAGGCAGCCCTCCAGCCACTCTTCTTACGTACAGGCCTGTAGCGCTGCATGGGATTGTTGTGACCCAAGTGCAGGACCCGGCACTCGGCCTTATTGAAACTCATCCCACTGGCCTTCACCCATTGATCCAGCCTGTCCAGATCCCTCTGCAAGGCCTTTCTACCCTCCAGCAGGTCGACACTCCCACCCAACTTGGTGTCATCTGCAAACTTACTGAGGGTGCACTCGATGCCCTTGTCCAGATCATTGATGAAGATGTTAAAGAGAACCGGCGCCAATACCAAGCCCTGGGAGATGCCACTCGTGACCGGCTGCCAACTGGATTTAACTCTATTCACCACCCCTGTCTGGGCCCGTCCCTCCAGCTGGTTTTTAACTCATTCTTTGTGCAACTGCATGGTATTTTTCCTTGGTAGTTTTTTTGGCATCTAGATTGCTTTTCTTTATAAAGATTTTGCAAAATGTAGCTATATGACTCTCCACTAAACAAAATCATGCAGTTGATCCATCTCTTTCCTTGCAGCTGTTTGTGTTGTTCCTGATGTTTTGTTTACTTTCTGTGTCTTGTGCTCCATGGGAAATTATTAGACCAGATAATGTGTCATCTTTAGCCAATGTCCAGAAGATTCAGGTCATCATGTATAAATGTTGATGTTTTCAGTGACTAGTCTGACATTTTCCAGAATTGGAAATCCCTATATCCTGTCGCTATTGTCTGCTTTATACAGCATAGTGAAAGAATAAACTGCTTTTTTGTGTTTATAGAATCATAGAATGGTTAGAGCTGGAGGGGACCCTGAAGATCATCTAGTTCCAACCCCCCTGCAATGAATGGGAACATCTTCCACTAGACCAGGTTACTCAAAGCCCCATCCAACCTGGCCTTAAACACTTTCAGGGATGGGGCATCCACAGCTGCTCTGGGCAATCTGTTCCAGTGTCTCACCACCCTCACAGTAAAGAATTTCTTCCTAATATCTAATCTAAATCTCCACTCTTTCAGTTTGAAATCATTACCCCTCATCCTATCACTACACTCCCTGATACAGAGTTCCTCTCCATCTTTCTTGTAGGCCCCCTTTAGGTATTGGAAGGCTGCTGTAAGGACTCCCCGAAGCTACCTCTTCTCCAGGCTGAACAACCCCAACTGTCTCAGCCTGTCCTCATAGGAGAGGTGCTCCAGCACTCTGATCATATTTGTAGCCCTCCTCTGGACCCGCTCCAACAGATCCATGTCCTTCTTATGTTGGGAACGCCAGAGCTGGAAGCAGTACTCCAGGTGGGGTCTCATGAGAGCAGAGTAGAGGCAGATAATCACCTTCTGTGACCTGCTGGCTACACTTCTTTTGGTGCAGCCAGGATGCAGCTGGCTTTGTGGGCTGCTAGCACACATTTCCAGCTCATGTTGAGCTTCTCATCAACTAACATGTCCAAGTCCTCCTCAGGGCTGCTCTCAGTCCATTCTCTGCCCAACCTTTATTTGTGCTTGAGATTGCCCCAACCCATGTGCAGGACCTTGCACTTGCTCTTTCTGAATTTCATGAGGTTCTCATGGCTTACCTCTCAACCTGTTCAGGTTGCTCTGGATTGCATCCCTTCCCCCCAGCATGTTGAGTGCACCACACAGCTTGGTGGTGTTGGCAAGCTTGCTAAAGGTACGCTCTATCCCTCTGTCCATGCCACTGACAAAGATGTTAAAGGGCGTTGCAGATTAAATGTGTGAAACTCGGTAGAGGTTGTTCTTTTGCCATTTCAGGGACTGCTTTGAATGTTTAGCCATTTATCCCCACATATAATAGTTCATATTTTCTTGGATCCAAGAAAGAAATATCCTTTTGAAAAACTTTTTCTCTGTTTTGGTGAGATACTAATATTGTCTATCCTGGCTGTATCATGGCTTTTGTCTGCCATGTATTTCTGCTCTCTTCTGACTTTCCTGGTCTAATGGGGTAGTACTGTAATGTATTTAGGTTACATGGGAAACCCCTGGATGATTCTCAGTGGAATTGTGTGAACTAAAGTGACATGGAAAGCTTCATGAATACCATGGCTAACGATATGGCTAGTGTATAAAGCAAAGGGTATGATGAAAAGAAGGTATCAGTTAATCTACCATATAACTGATCAGCTTCAAAATGTTTAAGGCAGTGATTTAATGTTTTTGGTTTGTTTGTTTATTTGGGGTTGTTTTTGTTTTTTTCCTTCCTGTCTTTGGCTTAATTTTTTCTCAAGTGGTCTTGCAATTATAGAGAAGTACTGTCCTGGTTTTGTTAGTGCCAGAGCTCCCTCTCCCTTGTGTAATCCACTTGCTGAGAAAGATGAAATATGTTTTGTAAAAAGTTGGGGTTTTTTCTAGATGTATTCTGTAGGATAGTCTTTTCAACAGCCAGGAGAGCACCTAGTGGGCTGGTAACTTTCTCATTATATACGCCTGCAGGAACGGTGTTGGGTTTTTACAGCAAGGCCTCTCTATAATTAGTTGGGTTTCTGGATGCTGTGTTTCTTGCTGTGGTTGCTTTTGCAGCTGAGTTTACCTTCTGCATGAAGTCATTCCTAGCCCTTCTCCAGCCTCTCTTCCCCACTGTACAATTTTTTTTTTTAATTTAGGCTCTGGGTCATAACAAGGAAAACACTAGCCTGTGCTGGAGTCTCTGACCTAGTTGTTGCACAGTTCCTTCCCTCTCAAAATGTTCTCAAAGGTCTGTGGTGTTGTTGGGAAGCTACAAGTGAGCTGCTCCATGTCGTGTGACTTACCCTAGTGCTGTGTGGTGTGTGGTGACGTTGGATCTTCTAATGCGCACTTGCAAGATGAAGCCCTCTCTTCTCCAGCAGCAGAGCGCAGGGAACCCTTAGGTACCTGCCGTCCTCTCCCAGGTGTGGTGTTGTGCCAGAGCATCTCCTGCCCACGGGCCTCTAAGCTACACAGCAGTTGCTTGTGCTTATGTCACGTGAGGAACGTTTTTGCATGTGAATAGCAGAGACCGGACGATTGAACATGTTGGCTAATTTAGGAAGTGTAACGTGGGGATGAGGAAGACTGCCAATATAAATACGTGTTTATGAAGAGTGATTTATTGTAACAATTTTTTGCTGTTAACAGCTACTGTTAAGCAGTAGTGATTTTCATTAGCAAATTGGTTTTTTTCAGCTTGAAAGTGATGTAATTAATTGCTGCTATAATTCTTTATATTGTTTAGGATTTCATTGCTGATTCTTAATTACAACGTGTCTCTAGGAGCAAAAAGTTTTCAAAGACCTGTACGTACCAACTTTTACAGGATTTTTCCATACGTCTCTGCAATCAGTTATATTTCCTGCTTGTGATTTATGAGTGTTGTTGCCAGAACAGCTATGGAAAGATGTTCTGTAGCATAGTCCTTCACTGTTTTTGGGGGAAAAATAAAACCATTACAGTTTTGTTAATTTTCATTCCTTTTGTTTTTTACTTTATCACACTGAAATGTAAATAATGCCATCTTAGCTTCCTCTTGCTCAGATTCAAAAATTCTGTTCAGCCAGTGTTGCTCACAGAAATGGCCACTCCAAAGTGGGCAGAAAACCTGTGTCTTCTGTGGAATTTTTCTTCTTTGACCTCAGTAAAAGGAAATCCTTTCTTAAATGAAGAAGCCATCTGTTATGGGCCGTTAAGTGACATAGTGTGGCACTAAGGAAGCCTGAAGCATTTACCAAATCATGGATATAAATGACTTTTTAAAACAGAAAAATAACTTTATTACATAAAGTGATATTGCCAAAATTTAGCTACAGTAGAATGTTACTGCAGAAAACACAAATGAGAAGCACCTTCCTGTATTTTTAAACCTTTTTTTTTATTCTAAAGAGAGCTGTAAATGTGATACACTTTGAGCCCTGTTCATTGCTCAGAGGAAGAATTGACCAAGGCATGATTAGAGTGCTTGGGGAGAAATGAAGAAACACTGCTGCTGAAGAGACTGTAGCTTTTGTTGGGAAGATCTTCATCAGCTGGACAGGCATTTCCTTTATGAATTTGTTCTGAATTCAGACGACATGTCTGAGTCACACACCAACGTGGTTCAGGTAGTTGGGAGCAATGCTGAGCTACCTGTGTGAGAGAGGTTTCTGTCTCTAACACAAATTTTGGGCTTTGTGGTTGGTGTAGAAATTTGATATTGGTGCTTGCTCATGTATCCGTGAACCCAGACAAGCTACAGTAAAAGAGATTAAGATCAGTTTTTGCTTCCACGCTGAGCAGAAAATTGCCAAAAGAGGACGTAAGGGCATATAAAGTTTTCATAACTCTCTTTGATTAGATTGTCTGTTTTTTCTACCACCACTTTTATTTCTGGCAGTGTTATTTTTCCTGTTGGGGATATTTCAGTGATTTAAACTGAATCCTTGTATAATTGTATTGCTACAATAAATTAATCTTACTTCAGGTCTGCATGTATACCATTTCTGTTATTATTTTGTAAGATTATGCGTAGGGGCAAAAAGTATAAATGAGTGAATGTTAGCAAGTGGATTTTCCAATTTTCAAAGCAGTCTTGCTGACTTTGCAGGGCATGCACTTACCTGCCTGCTGTTTGGAAGGAGATCTTAGTTTTAGAAATACTAGCAAGTTTGAGATCAAGTCTGTTCGAGGTAAAGCAAAAACTGGGATATATTTGCTGTGATGAAATTTGTGATGAAGTTCTATGAATGCCAGGAGACCATAGCTTGAATTAAGGAATCTTCCTTAGTCTGAGAATTTTTTTAGTAGTTTTCTGACAAAGAAAAGATAGGTCCAGTTATTGAGTTTGAAGGTTTTGCTGTTGAGATCTTTTTCTTCTCCAACTACACATTTTTTATTTTGTTTCAGTTGTGTACATTTCTGCTACAGAGTCTGCTACTCATAAATGGCCTTTTTTTTTAATTTTTTTTATTTTTGTTTTATTATTTTTTATATATATTTTAAAGTGTCTGGCATTTCATTGCTGCCTTTACACTAGCAATTGGACTTTCAAGAGGTCATACTATACTGGGTTTCTGAAAAACCCAGTTATGAGCATTTTTTTTCAGTCTTCAGAACAATGTGTACAATCCTTTCTTGCCATCATTCCAGACATAGCATTTACTGAATATCTTCCCAAAATAAAGGCTAATCAACAGTTTTACTGTTTTTTTAGACAACTGTATTACTGGTAGTTTTTCACCCTTAATCCTGAAATGTTGCTGAAAAATTCAAACCCAGGTTCAAATTCAGATCTTCTCAATGCACGGAAAATTATTAGGTCCGTGGAGGCACTTCATTTCTGAATGAGAAGCTTATGCTTCAAGCTAAAACCTGCACTTCTAGTGTATGGCTAAGTAAAGTGATTTCAAATTGTCTGCAGATTGCAAGCCATGATGAATGAGCACTGAAAACATTTGAACTGCTTTGCTTTGGTATCAATCTGTTGTGTTAAGAGAGAGCATATGGCCAGATCATGCGGGCCGCTTGGCTATCGCCAGTGTTGGCACCTCAGCAGATTTCTGGTCAGGAGCATCTAATATTCACACATGCCAGCGATGAGTCGGTCAGGATTCCCGCTCCTATTATTGACAGCTGGGATAACAAGATATCCAGATAACATATATGCATATGGAAATGTCGTTTTTTTTCCTTTAACAGAAGACAGGCAGTCATAAATGTGTTTGTTTGTGAGATGAAACATATTATAGTTTAACATTTGCAAACATAATAGCTGTTATCATAACAACAGGGAAAATCTTTAGGTACTTTTTAAATAGTTTTGAGCTTAGGCTGGTAGTGGTTCAAGTTTCCAACCACCCTGAAAATTTGCATTGTGCACAAATTTTGAATATAACTACTATATCCAACAATGCACAGACTGTATATTCTGATGTAATCTAAATTATAATTCAATCTTATGGTGATACCATGGTGATAATTTTCTTCACGGTCTAGTAATTACACCTGTCATTTGCTGCACTGTAGAAAACATCTTAGTTGCTGTTTCCTTTTTGCCGTAGTATAGGTAAAAAAAATCTTTTCCATGACTGTACAAATACTGTAAAGAACTGATTTGTTTGCAGCTAAAAATACTGTTTTTTCAAAATTAATCTGATTCTTAAAATTTCTCGTAGTATGTGGAGGAAAAATTGTTCTTTAAAGAAGAAAACCTTATCATTTGGCTTTGTTATGGAATTCTTAGATAATCACAAAGACTATGCCACCCCAAGAGTTGAAAGATTCTTATTTAGATCTTTTCATGCCATCTTAATAACCTTAAAGAGAGTAACTGACTCACTCTCTGAACAGGTGGCACGAACAAGATGAAAGCATTTTATGAATTCATTTTTTTTCCTGTTCATTGTATTTCACTGATGATATTTCAAAAATACAATGAATAATTGTAATAACAGTTACAGGGAAATTATCTGTAATCCAGATAAAGAATTATTTCAGTTTCAAACACAATCTACCAGTCTCATGGTAATGAATACAGGAGTATTTTAAAAAAGGTGGGATGGGAGGAGGGAACCTATTTTCTTCAATTCAATCTTTCAGACTCCTAGATATCAGAAAGAAATGTAAATAAAATTGAAAGTTGCTGTCTCTTCTTGTGAAACTGATGGGTTTTGCTGCCAAGATTCTGCATCACTGATGTTATATTTTAATCATATATATTCTTTTCCTCTATGAAGCTTTTATCATGGACATGCTTTTATTACCAGCATAATAAGAGGACTAGATGTGTACTAAAAATGTTATGTGAACATAAGACAGGTACTGGTTACCAGGGAAGTAATGAAATACAATTGGTTTCTGATTTCACAGGCCAGAAGCTATTAAAGCATTAAACTAATTTTATGCAGGGAGGGAGGAAGTTGTTTGTGCATTACTTGTTTCAAACAGTGTTTGAGCAGACAGCAATCCAGAGCTGGTTTGTGTAAGGAGGGAGTTATGTCAAGAGCAAATCACAGGGTGTCAGTGTCCCAGGTTTCTGGTGGATCAGATGCTTTGAAGGAATGGTGGCTGGTGTAGGTCCAGTACAGTCAGGAGGCAGGCTGCTGCTCTTCCCTCTGAAAAACAGCACTGATTTGGTCCCCATTTCTTTGCCTGCCAGCCAGGGCTGCATTTTAAATGGGATGCTTTTGAATGGCTCACTTTCCCTTAGGATTTGTGTTCCTTTTGCTCTTGAAACTGTTGTACTAGGTGTCTCATGGCAGATGCTTTGAAACTAAAATTCAGGTGATGGTTTAAGATTGCCTGGTCTTTATGAAGGACAGCGTGGGGAGAGAGCTGCTGAAAATGAGAAGAAAAGGGCGTAAAAAGGTAAAAGGAACAGAATCTGTTGTGTGTTGGGCTCCAGAGATGGTGGCTTGTACAGGGTAAGAAGTAGGAAGGAGTAAAGGGATTTGGTTTGATTTCGAGAGAGAACAATGCTGCAGGGAGCAGCTAGAGCCCTACAAAGGGTCAAAAGGAAAAGGTGTGATCTGAGAAGTTGAACTTTTGTTAAATAGTCATATTTTGAACAAAGAAAATTGGATTCCTGAAAGAGAAACATGTAGTCCCATGAGAGCATTCTTTGGCGAAGAGGTTGTTGAATTAATCTGATGTGTTGCACAAGAAAAAGCCCTAATCCGTCTCTTGTATGTGTGCTCAAAACCAAACAAATGTAAAGCAGTTTTCTTTGTGTGTTATTTATAGATGCTAGTCTTTGCAACACACTGTTCCTCTGTGATAACCTTAGGCTGCACTTTGGCTTTTCAGACTCTTAGGAGTTCTCTGGAACAAGCTTTCTTCTACATCAGCTCTTAACTTTGGTTACTGGCACGCTATGCACCTTTTAAGTCTCAGACCATTGAAGGCTGCCACAGTGCTGTAGGTGAATTGGATGTTTTGTGGAGCAGGCTTCAAGCTTGCAAGAGACTTACGGGTTTATTTTCAAAAGTTTTAGGGTTTTATTATTTTTATTAGTACGTGTTTTAAAGTGGCCAAGATAAGGATCTTTCTGGATTAAGTGGAAAAAAACATTTTTTCATAGATAGTGTAAGAGATGGCAGGGTATGAAAGTGAAAGGACTCCATGTTTCTGTCTGAAAATACCAGTGAAATAGAAGGCTGATAAACAAATAGCAGAAGTAGTTTGGGTACATGTCATCTGCTCACTGTCTGCATTAGCTCCATTGTGGGTCCAGCTCTGTAAATAGAATGATGACTGAAAGTTGTTCAAACTGTCACTGTGGATATGCATAATCCATTGTCTTTCCCTTCCCTTAATCCTTCTTTACTGACCACCAGTTGTGATTTGGAGGTGGTTTCCAGGCAAGTGCTACAATCATTAAACGGCATAGCAAAATATGGCCGTTTTAGAGTTTAGTTGAAATGGGCAAAACCTTCATAACATGGCATAACAACTTTCATATAACTTAGTTGCCCTCATTAATTAACAGGTAAGTCCTGTCCTTCAAAATAGATCCTTACCTTGCATGTTAGAGATTTTATTTTTTTGTAATAAAATCAAGACTTCATTACCAAAGCCTGATGTTTTTGTATAATGTTTTGAGTTTGTAACGATTCACCGTACATATAGGAATCCAGAGTTTCTCCCCATGTTGTAAAGTTGTTGTGATCTTGTCACTTCATTTGTTTAGAGAATGTTTTGAGACACAGTGACCTGTTAGTTCTCTTCTTCTTTCTTTTTTATTTATTCATTGTAAAGATCCATTATTTTTTTTGAGAATAAACTCCATACTAGTTTTTTCTTTTCATTCAAAGCATGTGGTTGGGTTCTTCTGAGCATTTGGTTAAATCTCAAGATATGGGTGTACCAAGTCACTGACTGACTGATGCTGTTTAACCAGGAGTTATGAATAAGGAATACAGAATGTGTTACTGTTCCTTATCTGCTGAATTTTCTTACAAATGATGCTTGTCTAACAGTAGCAGATACTCAGGTTTCTGTGACTGAGAGGTCAACAAAAATTATGCAGACCTGTATGATTGGATTTTTTTGCAAAATTGATCACCCTTACATTTACTAGTATGGCTGCTATGTTCATGCCCAGATTCACTCCATTCTGTTCTCATGCTGAAGCTGTAGGATTGTAGTAGGTAGGTAGATACTTCCAAACAGGCAGAACCAGGTTATCAAAAATTTCAAGAACTATTGCACGATCTCTTTGATATGAAGAAAAGATACTGGAAATAGAGATCTTCTGTGTGCCTCTTGGTCAAAATGCAGTTCCCAAGTTGTTCAAAAGCAAGGTTAATTGCTCTTTTCATTATACAGCCTAGTTATATTTCACAGCAATTTCAGATCGTATCAGCCTGAAGCATAGTGCAAACGTGTACCCTGAGATAACACGACACAAGTAAAAAGCCATCTTGTTAATAACTTAACTTCCACTTTTCTGGAGGTTTTTTGGTGGCATAGATTAATATGCTCAAGTTTGTAACTTTTTTCTATTTTTCTAAAGAAGTTTTGTCTATTTTTTGTATGTCTTATTGGAAGTTTTTCATGGATTAATTGTAAGGCAATGGACTAATTATAATATAATCAGCAAGTGACTGTTGGACTCCTGTGTTACATTAGGTTGGAGTAAAGGAGAAAGTGAAAGTCTCTGGTTTAACTTCTTGACAATCATAAGATGTTCCCTCGCTGTTGTATTAGGAGAAATGGTATACACTGGTTCCCAGTTCACCATCTCTATACCTCCTTTATAATACATTTACATGTTTTCTAAAAACCTTCCCTAGAAAGGATTATTTCCTTCAAAATAAGATCCAGTTATTTCTGCACTTACACACCAAGTTCCTTATGGACATTTTGAGCCCATCTCCTCAATTCACATGGTGCAATTTAAGACCACTTAGACTTAAGTCTTAGAATGATTATGATTACTGCATCTAGCAATTGTTTTCTACACACAAAGAAACAATCAGTTGTTCTCAAATAAATGATGTGAAATTTAGATCTCAGCACTTGATTAAGTGAAAAATATCCTAAGTGGATCTGGAAGGATCCCAGAACCACAGGTAGGACTGAGGAAGAAGTTACAGAAACTGAAGAAAACTAAACCCAAATATTTTTAAAGAATGAAGATATAAATCCATGTCAGAAATAACAAATCAGAACTAACTACAGGAGTTAGTTGCTCTGCTCTGTTAGAGCAGACAGGGAAACAGGCCGATCAGAGCTAAAGAACAGGCTTCCTGTGAGGAAAAACTAGGACTTAACATCCTAAGAAAAATACAGACAAGCAGAAGGGGACAGCAGTGTAGCCTACACTTACTGCACAGATAACTCAGATATAAGCCTATTTTCCTTTCTCCTAGGTATCATAAAATGGCCCAGACTGTGAAGGTGAAGTCACAAGACAAAGTTACCTGGATCTGAGCTCTGCCTGTTGGCAGGCAGACTCCTCCATCCTGCGTGTCCTCAGCCTGGCAGGCACATCACTGGGCTGCTGTAAATTCCCTTGAAAGGCAAGTTTTCTTCCATGTAACCTGAATTACTGAGTAAAAATCCCACAATGTCTCAGACAGCAAGAGCTGTGGGATATGCTTATCCCTGGAGATGAACACAGGAATAGTGAGGGCACAGTAACGTGTGTGTATGTGATCTGTGAGGGGCAAAGCTCTGCCCTAGTTTCCTTTGTTCATACCCTTTGTACATGCCATTCTCCAAAGCAAAGGATTAAGGATGTGGGAAATAAACTGCTGTTGTATCACTGAGGGTTTCAGAATCCCTGTGATGTTTTGAAAATAATTTTCAAAACACATTAATATTCCCTAACCCTTTTTTATGCATGAGAGGGTACCCTCATACTCTTTTTCTATGTAACAAAAACATTTAAAAGATAAAATTGTTTGGTTTTCCTATACTGACTTATTATTTTTAGAAGTACTATGAAGGTAAGAAACAAAGCCTATTACTTAAATTTTAAATCAATGAAAAGAAACCAAGATAACAGTTGTATGTGACATCTACAATAGAGCTGTATCTTTTTTTTTTAATGAAAATCTTGAGTCTGAGATAGAAAGCAAATTCCAAACAAAGGAATTCCTGCATTTTATGAGAAACTGTCTAAGTTTCTCTGATTAGGCATATTCTTTTCTGTTTAAGCAGCCACACTTAGCTATGTCTTATCCATACTAATAGAAAAGATTTATACTCTGGAACAAATCTAGGAACTGACAGTTACTTCATATAGTACTTATGGGTATCTTTATCCATAATGGCAAATATATATTAAATCTTGAAGGCATATTATCCTTTGATGCATGCTTAGCTCCTATTACTATTAATAGGAATTAAATATGTTGAAAGAAGAAGATATTCTCTGGCGTGCCATTTTGGAGACCACAGCTTTTAAGCGCCTTGCTTTGTGGAAGCGGCTTTTCTATTTTGACCAGCAGTTAAGAACTTTTGCAGCATTATACATGCATGTGTTTTGAAATACCAGTCAGAAATAATTGTTTACTAGGAGAATATAACATTGCAGTCATGGCATTTTCTGTAATGAATGCACGAAGCGCAAAGCCTTTGGAAGCGCAAAGCCTTACCAGCGGAGAATGTGCAGAGAATTAACACAGTATCCCTGAGCACCACCACCATCAAACAGGAGCTCCAAACTCTTTTCTCATCAGTAATTTTTTCAAAGTTCTCCCTCAGGGAAGTCATGGGAGGAGGGAAAGAGCTAGAAAGACTTTTCTCAGTCCTTGTTCTGGCTGCCTCCTTGGATTTTGCCTTTAATCTCTTTGTTTCTCTTTGATGCAGATACATAGGCGGTTCCACCAGGCAGTGCTGAGAGAAGCTCTTTGCCAGCTGCCTTCTGCCTCTACTTTCCTTTTGGGCCTGTCATGCATAACGGTGCTGAGTGCAAGGGGTAGGGGCTCTACTTTTTCAGCAGTCTGGTTTCAAAAAGGAGGTTAGTGGCTTTCTTGCATTTCTCAGAAGTGAAAGAGAGAGCGCAAATTCTGGTGTGATCTGCCTGAACTGTGGCAGTACAGTCTTGCGGTCCTAGCTCCTGTGTCCTTTTAGGTGCTAATCATTAGCAATTCTTTTTCTAATAACAAGGTTTGGGACATTTTTAGGTCACTAAATATTACCTGCATCAGCTAAGGCTCATCTTTCATCAAAATAAGAATTCAGGTTGTCAAATTTGAGCCACAATTTCTTCCACATTTCTTGCAAGTATTTGTCTAGACATGTGTTGTACTGAGCAGTACTTGCAGGATTGTGTTTTGTCACAAATTGTCTTAATATATTACCTTGCATTTACAGTTAATACTTAAAAAAAAATAAATCTTTTTTGTTTGTTTTGTTGCTGTTCTGAAATTTGTGAGTTCGGTTCCAAAATGCAGTCATTTGAAGCTTTATTGAGCTGTCTTATGAAACTGTATTGCTGCTTGTCATGTGCATATGATCAGAAAACTTAGTAATTCACTGTATCTATTCAGATAATAAGTCTACTTACAGAGATCGGGGGTGTTTGACAGAAAAATTGATATGGCATCTTTGTTACTTGTTTTTATTAATAAAAACCACAATTGTGAAGATATTTTTCTAGAATAAACTGTTAGTAATGACAAGAAGGAGGGAGAAGTTGCAGTCAGGATCCAGTGTAATTCAGGGAGCAAGATCTGCATGTATTCTGGACCTCTTGGAGAAATTAAATTAGTAAATGCTTGTTTTAATTCAAGCTTGAAAATTAGGTCCTTTTCCCCATACTTTTGTGTCAGCGTTTATAAAGTAGGTAGTTTAAAATCAGCAGTTAATTCCGGGAGTGTCCTTTTAATCTGTAAAGAGAGAGAATTGGTGAAATTTACTTGTGGAATTGCAACCAACGGTTTGAGGGGTGTTTGCATTGTGAACCAACACTGAAGTTTCAAATTGTAAATCAGGTTTCTTGGTATTTCATTTCAACTAGTTACCTCAGAAGCTGGTATGAGTGTAGCCACAGCAGCATAGAGCTTATGTCAATTTCTTCAAGGTCTTTTGGACCATACTATATATCATTCTTTGGTGCTCTGCACAATTGTGAATACGCTTGTTAGTGGACTAAGGTGATATTCAGCGTATCTGCTGAAGCTTTAAGCGTACCTTTAGAGCAAAATGTAGACGTACCTGAAGACAGGTTATGTCTTTACCCCTGTGTCTACAGGGTCAGAATGCTCTCTTCTCGTCTAATTTTCAAGTTACGTCAATTGTACAAATTGATTGAATTAAAACTTTCTGGGATAATGCATGGAGGTAGGTTTCTACCTGCCTTTTAGGTGCCATTGTGCCTCCAGAGAATTATGTGCAGTGGCCCCAGCCTGGGATATCTCTTACATATCTGCCCTTCCTTCCTGTCAAGTCTCTTTTGGACGTCTCAGTGCTTTTACGGGGTAACTTGAAGAGACCTCAGCACTGTGTACTTGGAGGCTTTTTTTTCTGGCCACCTGGACATGGAAATCTTGGAATTGTTGTAGTCGCCTTATGCATTTCATCTCTTAATACATCTGCGTCTCACTTTGCCAGCACCTTATTGTCACAGTCTGTAACCTGTGGACTAGACCTCAAGCCAGATCTCTTGCGCTCTGTAAAACCCCCAGCCCTGAGCAGTGTTTTTGACAGGGCATTACCCATGCATATTTCTTTACCTTGAAACACATCCTATTCTTCAGAGGCTGCCATGAATTATTTGAACTTATTTGTTTTGTTCTTCAGGACTGTCAGCTGCTGTAATTTAAAATAATGTGACACAGTTATCTGCTTTGTATTTAAAAAGAAAATACAATTTTTTCATCAAAAGTATCATTTAACAGTTTGGTGGGAAATGTACATGTTCATTTTGAAAATAATTCTGTTCTGATTGGTTAATGACATCCACCTGCACAACCTGTTCAACAAACAGTATTGCGACAAAACTTGTTTTCTTGTGTCCTTGGCCAGTATGCCTTTGGCAGAACATGTCTGTTGCATTTTAATTTTTTTAACACATGCACACACACACTCTCTCTGGTACTTCACAACATGACATAGCATAGCAGCTTGCTGTCGAATGATCCTACTCTAGTTATTTCGTATAGCTTTAGAAGATAAAATTAAGCACTAACTTTCTAGTTAATCTGCCCTCCCATGCAGAGGTGTACATGTGGCAGTACTTCCAAAAGGAAAACCTGAAGAAGAAAGGGAGTTCTGTTGCTGAACTGGAACCACTATGACCGTATAGTTCAAATTATTTTTTTTCAACAATATAAAGTCTTTTAAAATACCATGTTAAAAATAAATACGCCTAGTCATTTTCCACCCACTGGCTTTCTGTTTCTTGAGCAAGTGAAGCACTTCACCTGTATCAGCTTGCACCTTGGACTGAGAACTCCTGGTGTATGCTTCAGTTGCTGGCTGTGTGCAGAATTTCAGAAGGGCAAGTTTGGAAAAACAGTAGAAAAACTGCTGCTTGGAGGATAATTTTTATTCCTCCAGAGTGCAGTATTTTCAAATTATGAGGAAAACACCTTTCAGGAAAGCTCAGAAAAATGCTGTCTCTTGGGGAGGAAAGAATAAAATTACTTGAGATAATAATAAACTAGAAAAATGTCAGCATCTCACAGGACGTGGGATCCAACAGGAGTCTTGAAATCATTTATTTCAAGAGCAAATTTGTCATCAGTTCGAGGATACTACCATGGAATACATAGGTGGAGGAAAGTATCTCTGAAATTCAGCATAGAACTTTAAAATAGGCAGATGTAGAGCAAGAGGAGAAAGTCCAGGAGGGAATGAATTTAAGTACCTTTGTCTCTTGTGTCATAAACAACCAGCCCCACAAAGCTGTGCCGTCCATGTGTCCAGGAAGCTTCCCTCAGCTTACCTACCTTGTTTGTCTGCTATGGAAAGATCATCAACACTATTTGTTCTGTGCATACTGGATTATTACAATGTCATTGTTAGTAAAGGAACATTACATATCCCTGTCCTCTTGGGAGGAGATACGTGCTTAGAAGAAAAGAGCTATATAGTCTATGAAATTTTGTTTGATGTGGTCACCGTTTTTTTGAGTCTGCTTTTTGAATGGACACAGATGGTTTTCACCACAAACCTCTTTCCATTCATTTCCTTAATTCATTCACAGAGGAAGCTGAAAAAGCAATGAAGATTGAGAAGGGTAGACAAATGTGGACTTCACATAAACTTGGATTTCTGGTAACATCTGAATTGCTTGAATTTTGGGGGAAGGCAGTCAGAACGTTAAGCCTAGATTGTGTCCCAGTGGCTTGTTCATCAGCATAATTCCAAGCTGTAGCTGTGCCATAAGAATCTGTTTAGTATCTGGCCTTCACGTCCCCTATTTGAACGTCTCTGCAGCCTTTCTTCACAGCTGCATAAAGCCCACCTACCTCTTATACAGGTGAGGTGCAGGTAGGAGGACTGGTTGGTGTGTGTGCTTTGTACTTGACTTGGGGGATTGTGGTGTTGCTGAAGGGGAAGACTGCTGGATGGGAATAGCTGTCATAGTAAGAGGTGCTATGTGGTTTTGATGTGAAGATAAATGAAAACCCAAAAGATTTTGGGGAAATTGAAAATTTTTGCTCCTAATCCTAAACCTGTTCTGTATGAAATGTGTATGAGATCTGTATGAAATTCTTTCTGTCTTTTAAGCAATAAAGATCCTGAAAAACAACTTTTGCCCCTTTTAGTATCAGTGAGAGGCTTTATGAAGAGCAGTGTTCAAGTGTAAGTATTTCAATATGGTGTTCAATAGCGTATCTGGGAAAAGCTGTGGATCACAATGTTTATTGTCAAACTGTTGTAAATTTAAACTGTTTCCTGTCACTAGATCTCTGACCCTTTTGTTTCTACAGAAATTAGCTCTTTATTCAGATTGATTGCAGAAGTGTATGTGTATTTTTTTTAATATTTAGGCAGTGGATTAATAGCATTTGAAGCTCTTTCCCCCATGAAATATTTTATGAAAAGGAACAATAGGAGCTTCCTCTTCTGCACCATCAGTTTTAAAGTAAACCCAAAGGGACAGTTTTACACTATGCTCAGAAGATATCTCTGATGATAATGCTACAGTGGGACAAAATACGTAGTGCTGTTTCATGCAGTGGAAACAAAGCTGCAATAACTTTTCTTAATTGGGGTGATTTTCGGTCTTTCCACTTGGTAGTAGACTGATGGTATAAATAACAATGGAGTGCCCTTTGGGTACACTTTCTCTAAGTAGTAAACTCCGGTCTTTCATTCCTTAAGGAATCCATATGTTTGAAAATTAAAACCTGTCTCTTCAGCTGATTTTTCTACTCCATGCTGCCCAGGAAATAAAGAAATCTCAGTGCTGAGAGTCTGCAATATGTATTTTAGTGATACATCCTGGAAGGAGTACGCTTGCTGGAGGACTTAATATGGATTTGAATGTTGCAGTATGAGGAGTGATAGAGTTATTGCCTCACTAGTTCTGCTCTTCAGCTTTAAAAAAAATATTGTGTGTTCTTCGAGGCAGGGACTTTATAAGCTGTATATGTCAGTATAATGAACTCTTGAGACTTGATAGTACAAACAGACATCATTCCCATGAATAGAAGGAGGAACGGGGGCAGTAAGTGAGTCTATAACAACAGTAGTTTATTAGAGCAAATGAAAATATTACAGTGAATTGCTGTATGTGATAGTCAGGTTCAGCATTAAAAAGGTGAAAAAAAAATTGTTTCAATGGGAAATGTAGTCTGTGTGGCTTCCAGTGTAGTTTGCCAGATGACGTCCTTGTGGCAGAGGCTGAAGAGATAAGACAATGCTGCAGTTCGTCCCTGCTTGTTCCTTCTTTACTATGTGTTTTCTCCTCAATATAACAGATCTGCTAAATATTGAATAAATATTCCATAGATATGTAAGGATATATTTTATATTTTTTTTCAGCAAAGATAAATTTGACAATATCTGACCAAATCCAAATAAATAAATAAGTAAATACACATATAAATAAATCCTGTGATGGAATTAGTGCTGTTATGAAAAATTTCTAAATAAGTATTTTTTTTTTTTCCTATAGTTACTCTGTGAATATAATGGTTTGTTTTAATGTTTGGGTGGCTGAAATTGAAAAGGTATGAAGAACCAGCAAGAAAAGAGGTGCCTATATGAGTCATCTCTGGGTAAACAATTGGAAGTTTTTAACAGCAATCAGAGTATAGATGAGGAATCCAACTCATCTTTATAGTGTACTTATGTTCATTTTACTACCTGTTAAATACAAATTCTGTTTGTATATTATTTGATGCAGTACCTAAATAAAGGTACATGTACTGAGGTTCTCAAACTCTCTCTTCAGGTGATATAGTATTGTGCTTCAATGATATAATTAGAGAATTATTTGAATATAAATGTGGTCTTTTGGGGGGGCTTATTTAGCCATGTGCATTCCAGGGCTCATTTAATTCTTGTTGATGGATGGGTGTCAAGTTAAGCCCTAAACATCTCTGCAGCCTTACTTGGCAGCTTGCATCTGTGTTGTGTTCTTGTAGTGTCTGTGGGTTTCAGTGATGCAACGATTAAGAGCCCTTTAACTTCTGAAAGAGAAATGTTTTCTTGTTCTGTATAGACTTTGCTAGAATTTTTCTGATACAATTATTGAAGATCTCCTTGCTTATTTCTAAATAAAAGCCATGCTTCATTTCTGTGTTCTTTGCTGGAGCTTATGTCTGCACCTGATTCTGTTCTTGTTAGCAGTATGCTTTTTTTTCTCTCAGCATTGTTTTTCTGAGTTTTGTGGTCTTAATATTTCTTCTTTGGAAAAAATCTAGGAAAGAAAAGCAATGTTATTTGTCTGTTTCCAAGCCTTAACTTCTAGGAGACTGTTTTAGTCATATCTTGAGATTTTTTTTGTAGATGAAGAGTGGAAATCAGTAGCTTTAGGTGTGGATTTTATCAGAACAAAAAGGAAGATGTTTAGCAAATGCGCCCAGTGTAATTTGACTGTGTCTCTGTGATAAAGACATTTAGTAAATCTCTAAGTCCTACCAGATGGTTCAAAGATACTTGGCCCAACATGAGGTAGGATCAAGACACAATGAATTTCCAAAAGAGTGAGTGCCAGCACTTAATTTTAGTTTTTGAAAAGCACTGCCTTTTTTTGAATGAAAGCCACAAGCAGTATAATTTTAGTGTGAATTTTACATGGGTGTTCACAATTCCAGGTGACTTTAAGGGTAGCCTATGTATGTATCTTTATCAGTACCATACTTGAGGCTCTGCTTTGCTTCTTGCAAAGTTTTCCTCAGGCTGAAATTGTTGCTGGCCACTGAATGATAGCCCAGAGCAACAGAAATGCAGGTAATGGATGCTTTTCAAGTGATGGCCTGGACCAGTTGTTGCTTCATCTTTTTGCTTCATACTTATGTCTCACTTGTCCGTTTGAGCTAACTTAAATAACAACACATGAGGCAGCCTTAATGCTCCCTACATAACATGTTGTCATCAATATCTCCTATATACAAAATGTCTCTGTGAGCTTAGCTTACTCTAGGACAGGTGGTATGGTGAAACGGGTTAGAAATCCTGTGTGGGGAAGGGTGTTCTTATTGTGGTTGCAGACAGTTGTGGGTCATGAAATAAGTACTTGTACATTCAGTGTACTTTGAACCTTTAGTTGTTGTTAGACACGCCCCCACCTTTCCCCACTTTTTTTTTTTTTAACTGAAGAATAGAAAAAGTAGAGGCTATGATTATTTTCTTTTTATTTTGTTTTTTTAAAAGGATCTGGGAAATTGCCTTGGGTGAGTATAGCCATTAGTCAACTGCAGCAAGAAAGACTTGTGAGTCTTTTTTAAAAGGAGGCTGGAAAAGGGTTAAAAAGCTGCCTGAGTTTATTAAACTTAAATCTTCATAGATGAACCTGGAAACTGGCTTTGATAAGCCCTCTTTTTTTTTTTTTTTTGAGACATGGGAGATCTCAGGGATCTTAAACTGTCTGGAGCTAAGTACTACATATATGGTAATTAGCTGAGCTGAAAAAATTGTGGATGGATATTGATTGAGGATGGTAAAGAACAGGCTAAAGGAAAGCTGTCATTGGGCTGTATTAAAAAAAAGTAAAGATCAGAGAGAAATTCTGCTTAATGTTTCTGTTATAGACTTTGGCACAAAAAATGGGTGCATGATGACACATACAGTTAGAAGCTGTTTCTGAAGCAGGAAGGTATGAAAATAAAATACAAGAAGAACTTGACAGTAAGGCTAGAGTAGTAAAAATGAGAAGTAATTGAACAGCATGATATTAAAGGTCAGGCAATTAGTAATCTGGAAATTCCTCAGTTGGAAGCAACGGAAGCACAATGCTTGAAAATATTAGTTTACACGTAACTGAGTTGCTGACTTGATGTGATGAGATAGATAGAGTCCTAGGAGGTGTTGAACGAGCTTCTTTTGGACAAGGAAGGGAACAGCTGTCATGGCCAGGGTGAGGAGCACTGGTGGATGTTCCCTTGGGGAACTTTGTGCAGGTCTCGTTACACATAAGGATGAACTCAAACTGGAGTAAGTGAAAGCAGGGCTGCTAGGAAACTGGGGAAATGGAAGAATATTTTCATTGATACTTCAAAAATGTAATTAACTGTTACTGGCTGTTCAAATACTTTAATTGATTGTTATTGAAGTCAGATAGCGATCTTGCTAAGACCATTCTTCCTTCTTTTCCTCCCCACAGATGCTCGTGTCAGGGTGCAGGAAGGAACCAGATGCCAACTAAGGACTGGAAGGTGGGAGCCCAGCATGGTAAGACAGCCAGCTGGGCAGTGCCCTCACCGGCATGGGTCCAGGGCCCTCACCATGAGCCAGGGCCAGCCCTGGAGAGGGCAGCCAGGTTCAGCCGAGAGTCCTCATTGCTGGGCAGGTCTGTGGTGATGAGATAGGTCTGAGGCCAGGCTGGGAAGTCATGGTCAGCGCCAGTGATGGTAATCAGGGTCAAACCAGGTGGCTGAGGAGGACTGTGGTGACAGGGCAGGTCTGAGGAGAGGCTGGGCTGTCAGTCCAGGGCATAGGGTCAGGTTCAGTGAGGCCCCTGGACAGGTAGGGCCATGGCTGCAATACTGCAGTGGTGTGGTACAGGTGGGGTCCCGGGTGAGATCCTCAGCTTAAAAGTGGCTCTGAAGAGAAGGGTAGCCCCTGAGGAGGCTTCTTCACAACAGTTGTTTTTTTTTCAAGCGTGTGCCTACCAACGCTGGCCCTGAGCCCAGGCAGCAAGGCTCCTGAGGACCAGGGGGATGCACCCAGGGGACTGGTGCTGCAAGTCTGTGTTAAAAGATGTCTTCCTTGAGCTGTTCCATGTTGCAGTACCTGTTGTGTTTACAGCTATCCCTTAGTTTATGTGAGTAGCCAAGTTCCTCCCAGAGGAGCAATGCCTAGGGAGTGCAGGCGAACCCATCCAGTTAAATTTTCCCACATAAGATACTCCTTTAGAAATGCTACCTTGTTAGGGCCTGCTGCCACCCCATGGAGGTTTGGCTTTTGGGGGCCCAAGGCCAACTTTGATATGGCACAGCTGGATGACCTTGAGAGGCTCTGGTGGGGCCCTGCCCTCCCTTTCTGAGGAGATAGTTTCAAGGCTGGGCTCTCACTTTTGGTGTCTGCCTGAGCTGTGATGCCTGCCCAGGCACCCTGTTGGTCTGGTCTTTGACCTGAACACCTGACTCTGCAGTTGACTTCAGCCCTGCCTTGTCACTGGGCTGTTGGCTGACTCCTGTTACCATCACTGGTCCAACCTGTCCTTGTTGCTCCTTGGCACTGCCTTTCATTTTTGACTTGAGCTTCTTGCTCTGTCAGTTTTGGGGTATTGTCAGGAGGCAGGCCAGATGTTTTTGGTGTCAGTATAGGAAAAGAAACAGACTCCTTTGATTTACATGCTATACACATGTCATTTCAGATACTGTCCCCTCCTGATAACTCTCCCTTCTAAAATAAATAACTTTATTTTTTTTTCATGCTCTCTTTTTATAATATTCTCTCCACCTTCTCATGATAATCCATTTATCAACTGTTGACCTTAGCAGCAACTGCCAGATTTAACATGCAGAAGTTTTTTCTGTGATTACAAAGCAAAATATCTGTGCTGGACTCTGGTTAAAAAAAAAAAAAAAGAGAGAAGTATAAATCTTGATTATTTTAATACTTAAGTCTAATACATAATAGAGGAGTTGGGACGAGTCAAGGAGAGGCTTTGCTTTGTCTGCAGACTGGATGACTTATCTGTAGTATATAAATCTGTTAGCTTACAGCTCCTTTTTCAAATCATTTCTATCGCATGCTTCCCCCGAGTAAGACTCTTGCTCTGTTATATGACCTCTCGTTCAACTTTGTACTTAACAGAAAAACTTCATAACAGAAAAATGTCATATTACTGTCCTGTTTTTTTCTTTTGTTTAAGGTTTAGCCTGTCTGGTTTAGCCCCAGTAAAATCAGTGCTGGCTCTTCTCCAGCTAAGTTTTAGATGATACTTGAATCTGTCCTGACTTAAACATACAGGGAAACAAACAACAGTTTAGAACACCTTGACCTTGTATTGTAAAACTGGGAGGCTGAATTGTTCAATAGAGAGACTGGAAAAAACAACAGAGATATTTTGCAAAGGAGAAATTTGCTGAGCCTGGAAGGGAATGTTATTAGATGGCCTGTTGCAATGATATTACTCCATCGTATTAAACTATGCCACAGTGATCAATACAGGATTCCACTTGGTCATCTTGGACGAAATTGAGGTGGATCAACTAGTAACAGACCATCCCAGGAGAGGACCATGAGGAAGAGTTGGCTGTTTTCTTCAAATTTATAACCCTTTCGGTAGAGAAGGGAAATCCTTGCAAATCATTTTATATCCAGGAGAAAAAAATTCCAAACAGGGAACTTTGGGGTTTATTTACAGCGGCAAGAGCTAAATTAAAAAGCAAACTCATTGGCTGCGTGGACATTCAGAAGAAAAGCCACTGCTTTCCCACATCTGCCAGTGTGTTTCATGACCAAGTGTTTTAGCAAGGACTGAGCAAGGAAAGGATTGTAGCAGTTCCTGTAAGGTGGCCTTAGCTTAGTAAAATTAGAAAGTTTAGTAGATGAGCTTGGAATTTCCATTGTGCTGCATACTGTACTTTCTTCTGTTGCACTCTCCACTCATGTGATAGGAATGTACGTTCACTGGGGATTTGAGTTAGTATGGCAAACTTCAGGTATTGACTTTTAGACACACAAAGCCAGTGTAGTAACTATAGGTGTCACTAAATTTGTTAAGCGTTTAATTCCTAGTTTAATTAATGTAACATTCAGTTTTATCCACACATTTTTATTCTTACCTAATTGAGAACCTAAAGGATTAACAGGATGGACACCAACTGTAGTAATTTTTTTTCTGATATACAAAAGGTGCTTTCAATTTGCATTTTAACTCCGGTTCTGCTTTACCAGTGATAATGCGTAAAGCCCAGTGATATTATTACACTTTGACACTGAATTACCAGATAAATGACTTGTCAGAGTTCATTTGTGTTTCTGAATGTTTTGCACAGAGTGACAGCTGCATAGAGCTTATAATTCAGTGATGCATTATCTCAATGAAATAAAGCAGCTTCCCCTGAAAAATATATGCAAACCAAAATCTTGGGGGCCTAGATAAGGTGGTTTTAGATTCAAAATGTGATTGTGTGCCAAGTAAGAGGATTAGTTCTAGAAGTCAGATAATGCTAGAGGAAAGGAGATACAGTGACTTGCCTCCTTTTGAGTAAAGAGCAGAATTTTGGATGAACATCAGGCATCTGCACTGGAAAAAGTTTTCACCCCTTTAAAATGGAAAAAGAACAAAGTTACTGATATTGTTCAAATTCAGTGTTGTGTTTAGTGTATTCTGGTTCCCACTTTTTTGATATGCATGATCTCTGCACTCTGCCAATCACTGTGATGTGGCTTTTATCTGAGAAAAATTGAGGATAGCAAGCAATTGAAAAGGATCTGATGCCACAGTGATGCAAAATAAAACTTCTGTATTTCCAATGCAATTTCTCTTAAGTGTTGGGGGAGATATATTTGCATTAATTTCCAGAAAAAAACAAAGTAGCAAAAACTAATGCAGACCCTGCTGCCTCCTCTGATCCTCATCATGTATCAACTCAGGGTTACTTTGCCAAAACCTCTGTGTGCAACAGAGGTTGCAATTTGCGTTCAGATTTTAACATTTCTTAATTTTGCACATTCTCATATGGAAAAGTGGACTAAGCTGTCCTCATTCCTTGTCTGCTCGTACTAAATGTAATGGGAGGTCGTGTCACAGCTGCAAGCGCTGGAAGGCAGCCCTGATGCTTTGCAGGTGTGTGGCTGTGGGTCAGACCCAGGTCGGGGAGATGAGGAGGACCTTCTTGTCTCCTCTTGCCAGCTCCACTGGGACTATGTACCTGCCTGAGCAAGACTTTGCTGCTTTGACCTGCTGGCTCAGGCCCATCTTCTCACCAAGGTCTTTCCTGGTGATCCCTGGGCTGCTGGCTAGCCCTGGCTGCTGTTGCTGAACCTGCTCTGCACTCTTTGCTCCAGCATGGTTGCTGCCCCGCTGTTATGCTTTGGGTCCTAGGTTCCTGACCTCTGCAGAACAACTGACCTGTGCTGCTCCTCACCGTAAGGTACTGGCTGTTCTCATTTATGGCAGTACTCAGTTTCCTTTTATTGTCTTCTCTGGATGTTGGAATTGGGAAAGGGTTTAATTTTGGATTGTTTTTTTCCAGCCTAGTAGTGCAACAGAATGAAACAGAACTATTAATGTTGGTAAAACTTGAGATGATATTCTGCACTCCTTGGAATGGGAGAATAGTGCTGATTATATTTTTTTTAAAAAACCCACACAGTTGCAAACTTGCATTAATATCTTCTTTTACTTCTTTTGCTACTATAAATGCTGTCATAATACCAGATTGCCAGATATTATTATGGTCTGATTACTGGAGTTTCAGCCCTAACTATATTAATTTGCAAAAAGAATTTTATAATTATGTATATTCATCAGTTCAATTCATGAAGGACAATGTGTGGCATACAGGAAATTAGAGCTGTGGAGATAAGAAACTCTCCCTCCCCCACCTAGCAACTGTGTAATTAGAAGTGCTCATTTAGTGGATCAGTTCTCAATTATCCGTTAAGTGTAAGTATTTGAGTTAGATATGTTCCCTTGTCTAACGTGACTGAACATAATTTAACATAGAATATGTGAGATGTTGGCTACTGAAGGCAAACTGACAGATGACACTTCTTATAAATTGTATTTCTGAATATGAAACCTCGTACGTGTAGTCCATGTTTATTCTGAAAGGGAGTCAGGAGGTAAAAGGCAGAGCTAAGACTATATAACATTCTGTAAGGAATACTTCCAGGGACGTGCTATATAGTTTCAATTTGTTATAATGAGGCTTTGTTGTAATAAATACACATAGTAAATTGCATAGGAGTATCAGACAGGATTGATGGTGGCCATAACAAAGTTCTGTTTGGATCGGTACATCAAAAGGATCAGATACTGCCTGTCTCTTATGCAGGTACCCTGCTGCTGAAAGAAAATATCTCCCAAAGAGTTTGATCAGTGGAAAAAAGGAATCCATATCATAAACTTGTTTCTGTGTGTATGGTGTGAGTTTTCTGTTTGTTTTGGGTTTTTTTAACCTCTTGCTGTACCTATGGGTTGTTTTGTGAATGTCACTCTCTGGTAGAGTCTGTCATTAGTTGTTTTGAGATTTTAAACTGTGGACTTTGTTAATACCTTGTAGTTACTTGAACAGTTTAAGTCTTTATTTTTAAATATTTTGAACACCAAATAAATAGCATTACTGGAAAGCTAAGGTTTACCAATACAGAAGCGTTTCTTCAAAGGAAGCTAGAGAGTGACTTTGTAGCACACTTATGACTTTGTCCCATATGATTTTTTTTTAATTTTTTTTAAATTATTTTTTTTTTAGAACACAGTAAGGATAATGGTATCTGAGGTAATAGGGCAGGTACAACCTTTTTGGCTTTAGGAGAGCTTGAGTACCACTGGTCTAGAAAATCGGAGGCTTGTTTAAAGAAATGCATGGGACTTGGGCAGCTGGTGCCATGGACTGCCCTCGAGCAATTCAGATTGTTTTTTGGGTGATGTGGGTTACCTTGTTCCTTTCTTACAGGCTGCTTCTTCCTGCAGTTCAGGCAGGTCCAAAGATGTTAATTTAGACTTCTTCTCTTATAATCTGTATTGTCCTTGGGGACATGTACTAATCTTGTTTAGCTGCCTGGTTGCTAATCTATTAATCTTATTTGTAAATGTGTTAAATATTGGACTGCACCTTATCTATAGCAAGCTTATCACAAAACTCAGGCAACACCAGATAGAACATGAAGTGTTGGATACTGAATTTAACAGGCAAAATCAGCACCTGTGTTTCTTTTGCATATTGCATATGTATGATTTTTTTCAAAATTTTCAATGTCAAAGATTCAAACACTAAAACAGATGTTTATGTTCAGAAGACCAGCTTTTAGGCCTACAGTGAGAAAGTTCACTTTAGAATGAAAATGCAGTAAACTGCTTATGTCCTCTTCCCTTGTTACCAGTAATGTTTTGCTCTTTATACCACCTGCTTTTTCTTTCTAATAGCTTTGACTATTTACTATAGTCAAGCTAAACTCATGGCAGCTGTTCTCAATTGGAAAATGCTGCTTCTGTTTCAGAAGTAAAAAGCTGCTGAATCCTGATTCCCACACTGCTGCCCAATTATATTAATTGACCTACCAAGAGATACCTCATAGTATCTCTAAGCTAAGTGGCTTTCAAGTGTATACCAAGGATGATAAGAGAAGGTTTTACTTGAGCACTTTGTCTGTGAAATGTGATGTTGGTTTCCCATAGTATCTCTTGGTAGGCACTCATAGTAAGTGAACAGTAAGGAATACAGCAGTAAACTGTAAATTCACACCATGCCTTTCTTCACGTAATACTATGATTTCAGGGTGAAATCAAGCAAGCCCAATTCAGCAGAATTGTGTCTGGTGTTCCGGGGGTCAGTAAAGCCTGAGGAAGGTTGCGGGCATTGAACTCGATGCCTCCAGTTCTGGGGTGTGTGTGGCAATGGTTCAGACCTGTCTCTTATGGTGTTGATACTAGATTGTCTAACATAATGAAAGGACAATGTGTTTCTCATCCAGAGCTATGTAACAGCAAAGGTCACTTGTGATGTAAAACAAAAAAAATTGACGTTTTGGTTCAAAACACTTGACTTTTGATAAACTGAAGTGCATAAAAGGACATAAAGCCTGAGATACTATTTAAACCCAGGAATTATGCCTAGTTATTACGTCTTCTGCCCCACGCCCCTTTCACACTGTAGATATAAAGCAGAATAATTAAGCTTTTTACTGGTCATTTGATGTTGTTTTGCACAGATTTATTTCAGCTAAGTGGCTTTCAAGTGTATACAAAGGATGATAAGAGAAGGTTTTACTTGAGCACTTTGTCTGTGAAATGTGATGTTGGTTTCCCATAAACCATTTTTTAAAACTTACTGATTGCTTAAAATCAGTAGGATAAATTAGGGCATGGCGTAATATTCCTAAAAAGGTTTTTCATGACTGCAGGAATTGTGTTAATTTTGAAACCAGGCCTTCAGTCCCACTCAATGCATTTTTGTTTTTCATTCACATGTCCAAAGACATATCCTGTTGTATTAGGGGCAGGGGGTACAAGTTAGGTGCACAAGTTTTATGCTCATCTCTGTACAATTGGTGACCCTCTCTCTGCTGTTAGTCTTCTTGGAAACCTTTCATATGCATTTTCTTGTCTTGCTTTGCTTCTATGGTCTTGTGTGTGTAGGTGTATGTCTCTCCACTTCCCTCCACAGAATAATTTCCTTTCTTGTTCCCACAGCACGTTCAGATGCATAAGGTCATATTGGTTTCATGATTAGAAAGTAAATGTTATTTCAGTATGTGAATGCTAGGTCAAAAAAGGTATTTTCCATATAAAGAAATGCATCGCAATCAGTTTAACTGCTCTTTCTGCATGGGGAATAGTTGAAAATAGATAGCAATTCCAATTTATTAGATTTGTTTGAAGTCGTCTTTCTTTCCAAGTTATTTGGTGGTTTGATTGGGACTTCTGAAAGATTTGCTTTGAAAGCCTGAGATTTTTCTCCCAGTTTAGGGGTAGTTCTTAGTCATAAAAGTGGAACTTATTAAGAATACTTCTCTGTGTAAACAAAAAAAAAAAAAGACATCTGTAATAAAATCCAGTTTAAAGAGAATGCAAAAAGGATGAAATGGCATTATCTTTAACCCAGCAGACTACTTGTGTCATTTTTCACCATACAACTGAAATAATTGGGTAGCCTGATGCACGATTATGCAAAGCAAGGATCAGTTTCCTTTCCTTTAGAACTACTCCTTTGTATAATTATTCCTTTGTAGGGTAATCTATGACATCTAGATATCATTATGTAAATGCTGCTTTCCACCTGGGTGTTGATAATACAAGATGTTCTATCATAAATTGTCCCTTTTTGTCTTCTCCTACTGTAGTTACCTTCTCCAAATCTGTGTGAAATGTCATTCTTCTAAAGAGTAATTCAGAGTGTAAATATGGAAAACCTTTTTAGTCCTAGACTAGGTCATTGCTTGGAAGGATGAAGTGTATGTTTATGTATCCACTATGAATATTTACCTTACTAGCTCATTTATGATAAACCTCAGCTTCGTGGCACTTAGAGAATCATGGGCATGTCACAGCTCCCTGTAGGTCACCCTTCAGAGAAGACTGAAACTTGTAAGAAGGAGGAGGTGAGCTGGAGGCCTAAGCCTCTTGATCTAGCCTCATCGGGAGTTTGGTTCCAGTATTGCTTGTTCAGACTGGCATGTCTGGCTTGGCAAATTGGAGTCGGGATCAAACAGACTGAAAATGTGAAAACAATAGTTATAGATAAACATTCTGTGGCCTGTGATGAAAGTTATCAAGGATGAAAGTTACTGATACAGATGTTTCAGAAAGGAGTTAGTCAAGGCTTAAGGGTAAGAATACTGTAATATGTAATGGCTAAGAGACAGAGGCAGTTTTCAATTCATCTGAAAATATATGGTAATTCCACAACGTTCATTATGACAATTTCACCACGGGGAAAAGTCTCTCATTATGTGAGCATTGACATGCTTTGATGAAAATTTTAAAGATGTGTGACAAGTGAAAATTTTTCCACATTACTAGCATGTGGAGAATCTGCAGGGGGTTTGAGGACCTTTTTGAATAGATGAATAAACCTTATTTAACTAGAACTTCTTAATGAAGATGTTATATCTTCAGTCTAAAAATTAACTTGAACTCTAGTTACCCTTACACTTACCAGAAAAGCATGTAGATTTCAGCTTCACAAAACAAATCTTCGTGTACTTGAAAGTAAAGAGAAAACTTTTTTCCCTATTGCTTACATTGAGAGCAGGGTTGAATCCCCATAGAAGAGCCTCTACGGTGAAGTCAGTAATTGTGCGAGTAGGTTTGAATCCCAGATTTAATAATCACATTATTGTGTAAACCTCTGCTTGTGTCTTACCAGATCACACATCACTGTCTTCCTCTCTGCTTTGACTTTGTCGAACTTTATTTTTCGGGGGAATATTTCAGCTCCTGGAGACAGCTTATGTACTGAATGCATTGAATGTATTGTATATACTGAAAATGAAAAAAGGCTAAATTTTCAGTTTTTACACAGAATGATGAAAAGAGGGCAAAAATATTTTAGGAACTGGCACTGTTTGGTGAGGATTGAAGGAACCAGGACTGGTGTTCAGAGCAGCAGGGCTAATGGTAACACCCACATTGACAGTGGTTTTATGATCAGGTGTGTTTTCCTCCTTGCCAATAAAAAACCTTTCCAAACTCACAAATCTATGATTTACTTGAATTTAGAAGATAATAATTTCATTTTGAGAGTAAAAAACATTTAACTTGAAATTTACAATTAAAAAAACCCTATGGTTTAGATATGATCGTTCCAGTACATTTATTTTTTTGTCAGATTATGGATGCATATAAGTTGTAATGGGAATCTAGTCCTAGTGCATTGCTGTTCTTGGCCACAGAACTGTCAGCAAACAAATCTGAAGTGCTGTTAAAAAGTAAATAAAATTCTCTTCTACATTAACCTACATTGGTCACTGTGTGCATATGTATAATTGGCCCACAGCAGTGTTACATGACTAAAATTTTATAATTATATGTATTTTTAACTTCACAAATGAATATCAAAACCCAAAATGTTTCAAAGTTTTTAAAATGTATCACTGATGCATTCCCCTCTAAGATGATATAATCTTGCAAAACACTCATTTAATTACAACTCTATTTTAGTTGAAAAGCCTTAGTTTTTGTCTATCTCATTCCAAATGAGGGTTTTCTAACAGTATTCAATGCATATCTTAGAGGGGAAAAAAGAAATAAATCCAAAGTAGTTAAAGGAAGTTGGGAAATGTCATAGAATTATAGAATACCAGGTTGGAAAGGACCTCAAGGATCATCTAGTCCAGCCTTCCTTGGCAAAAGCATAGTCTAGACAAGATCACCCAGCACACTGTCCAGATGAATCTTTAAAGTGTCCAGTGTTGGGGACTCCACCGCTTCCCTGGGGAGATTATTCCAATGGCCGATTGTTTTCATTGTGAAACCCATTACCCCTTGTCTTCTCCATGTGACCCCTGTAAAAAGGGAGTCTGCATCTTCTTTGTAGCCACCCTTTAAATAGTGGAACCTGTTGATAAGGTCTCCCCTAAGATTTCTTTTCTCAAGGCTGAACAAACCCAATTCTCTTAGCCTTTCCTCATATGGCAGGATTCCCAGTGCTTTGACCATGTTGGTTGCCCTTTTCCGGACCCTCTCCAGCCTGTCCACATCTTTTTTTGTATGGTGGGGACCAAAGCTGAACATATTTGTAGGGGTCGAGCTCCTGTAATAGTTCGCTTACCAACTCTTCCTTTACTGATGGTTGGTTCTGTGTTTGCATCAACCTGGACTTTTGTTCCCAGAGCCTGGGGCCCAACAGTGCTGGTAAAGACAGAGGTGAAGAAAGTGCTGAGAACCTCTGTCTTTTCAGCACTGACAGTGACTAATTCAACCCCTCTGTTTAACAGCAGGCCAATATTTTCCTTCTGTTTCTGCTTGTTGATTACATACCCGGAGAACCCTTTCCTGTAGCTTTTGACATCTCTGCCCAGTTTCAATTCAAGATGAGCTTTTGCTTTTCTAACTGCATCTCTGCATGCCCTGGCAATGCCCTAATAGTTCTCAATTCATCTGTTTTTTCAATCTCTGGTATGCTTCTCTTTTAGTTTTGAGCAGACTCAGAAGCTTGCGTTCAAGCCAAGGGGGTCTCTTGCTCTGCCTACTTCCCTTACCTTTAAAGGGGATGAACTGTTCTTGTGCTTCCAGGAAAGCGTTCTTGAAAAACTCCCAGCACTCCTTAGTTCCTTTATCCTCTGTGGATTTCTGGTTTTCCCTTTAAGGATGTCAGAAAACTGTAGATTTTTATGGAAAATGAAGTTCATTTTTATTGGGAAAAAACCCCAGAACCTTACAGGCAAAACATCTACTAGTTTTTAACGGTGTAAGTGCTTTTTTTTTTTTTTCTTTCTTTCTTTGCACTGGTAAGCTTTGTGATGACATTTTGAAAAAACTAGACAAACAAAACCCCCATGCTAAACCCTGCCACCCTGAACCTCTAACCTGCACCTCTAACCTAAACTCCTGAACCTCTTTCCTGCATTCTACCAGCAAATTATAAATCCATCATTATACATATTGTTAGTTATTTTTCCCATTAGCATCGAATTTCATTTGACATCACTCAGTCACTAGTGTGAGATACTTCCATGCATTGTAGTCAGCTATAGATCTGATTATTGCAAAATACTTGGTATAATACACAAGTTGTCACCTTTTTCAGGCTACAAATCTCTGTTTAAGATACTGATGCATCCCACTGACAGCCACCCTCTGTTTTAGATAGGCAATGATTAACCAGCCTTTGGTGTTTTACTCTGTGCTGCATGAAGAGAAGGACTGACCCTTCTTAGAAGGACTTGATGTCCTTCGAGGGACACTACTGAAAAATGTGTTTTCTCATTTTTGTTTGCTTGGGATTTTATTTATTTGTTTTGAAAGTGAAAATATACTACGTTAACTGAACACCCATTCATGTAAAGTTGTGTACTTTTACAAAGAATTCAAATAAATTTGTGAAGTACTTTGTTTAAACAAAAGGCATTTGTTCCCAAATATCTTTAATAGTTCTCTTACTGTAATTGCTCTTTATTTTCTCAGAGCAAAGTAGACTTATCTGTACTTCTTTGAATCACCTTTTGTATTAACCTTTATAAAGATTAGGATTGTGCAAGTTATATTTTGTTCCTTTTTTGCGGGATGCAAGTGGTAGGAGATGTAGCTGTTATGAGCACCTTGACGTTGTAGTTCTGTTACAGTCCCTGATTGAATTACCGTCTCTTGCAGTTCAATATTTTTGTTTAAAACCACTTCTATTGAGCTTCAGTTTGAGTAAGTTTATAAATGATTGACTTAGAGTGTGGACCTCCCATCTTCTTCTGTAGTGAACACAAAAGCAAAGAATTTAGTTACTTTCAGCAACAACTTATTTTTGGTGATCTGAGTGCCCCATTGAGTCTGATGAAGCTTCTTGTTTTTGATGCACCTGAAAAGCTTGTCTCACCTGGTTTATTATAATTTAAATATTTTATTTTTTAATATAATCTAGATTTTTTCCTTTCTGCTTTCCTCCTATGAAAGGTTGCTCTGTTAAGTATCAAGTGCCTCCTTTACGTGACTGTTTGATTGTGCCACTGTTTTCCTCTATTTTTTTTTTGCATAGTACTTATTCTAAACCTCTAGCAGAGTATCTTTAACTGTGTCCATTTTGCTCAAAGAAATTTATTCTTTTAGGTGATCTGTTTCTTTTTTACTTTGCTTATATATAAAATACATATAGCTTATAGATATAGTTTATAAAGTCTAGTTTAAAATTCTACTCTAGTACTGTTCCCCTACTGCAAAGATAATGTAACTATTGCTGCCAGCACTACAGAGTGACTGTAGTAATTTCTGTGCAGTCCTGTTGGACTAAGTCAAGAGTTCCTTTTGTTCTGGCTGTGATTGAAATCTTCCACTATTTAGTGTTGTTGTGTTTTTTGTGGTTTTGTTTGTTTGTTTTCTTTTTGAATTGAAGAAATAGTAGGATTTTACTCCTTTCTATACATAGTCCATATTCTTTCTGGTATGCTGTATCTGACTTTGACAGGAAAAATATCAGTTACATACAGCAACTGAACTCAACCATTAAATAAACCCCTCAAAAAGTACTAATAGCTAATAGTGAGGATAGAACTAAGCAGTCTGGGTGGCATTATCTCAAGAATGACGAGAGAACAGCAATAAATAGTGTGGAAGTACAAAGGATAGCCTTTAAAAAAAACAAACACAAAACAATAAAATAAAAAAAAAACAGAACCAAAAAAAAAAAAAACAAACCACAACCCCCTAGTCAGACATGTCATATGATGGATCATCCTTTGTTAAGTAGATAGTGTGAGAATTGCAAGGGTTTTTTTGCATGTGGTTTGGTGGGGTTTGTTTGATGTTCAGACCTTCTAGTAGTTAATTAAATTTTGCCGTTGGTAGTGAAATACTAAATGAAATATTTTGCAAATGAAATCTGTCGACTGGTTTGCTGTATGTTTCACATCGAGTGTACCAACTTTTTTTTTTCCCTATCAGAGGTTGAACAGACTAATTTAGATATGCCAAAACCAAGAATAGCATCTAAAAGCTGCTGGATACTTTCATATAGATTTCAATATTAAAAATAAAATATTTTTGGTGATGCTTTGTAAATCATAATATTTATTTTAGATATTGTTGGAGTAGGATGCATGTAATGTGCTACCTGAGAGCTGTTTTTTCACTAAATATATACATTCATTATTGCTAAGGAAAGAGAAGTAGGAGCGGGAAGCAGATAGAGCCCTGATATCCCACCCAGGGGGTTCCTAGCCACCATGTTCCCCACCAGCAAGCAGGGGCAGTAAGTCTGAGAGGCAGTGGGCTTTCCTCTCATATGCAGCTCTCTGGAAGGGCCTGTTCTGAGTGTGGGAGAGTCTGCCCTGCCTCTGGTGAAACAAGCCTGTTGTTGGAGGGAGTCAGTATGTTCTTGGCTCACCATTTTGAACCCCATGACTTCTGTTTGCTGAGTTGATCTTTTCCCTGATGAGTGTCTGAGATAAGTATTCCTTTGAGTATTTTACAACCGAGTAGAGTGTTTAACTACTTCTGGACAATAATTCACCATAATCTTCCTCGTGTCCTGAAACTTTCTGTTGAGCTGGTTGAGCTTACTCACAACTTTGATATATGTTCCTCTCCCAAGCTTTCTGCCTGTGAAAAACCATCTGCCTCTGAAATAGGACTGGAAACATGGTCATGAAGGTTGAATCTGGATGTCTGCTTAATGGAGTATTATGTGTTTAGGACAATTTAGCTGTAGTTGTTTGCTTGTGGGACAGTGTTTGTTCCTTATTCTTCTAGCAGGCCATTGCATATTAATCTTCTGGTGCCACCTGGGAGGTCCAGGTATGGCTTCTGCCTGTGGTGTGTCATCTTGGGCTGTGGGTTTATGAGGTTCACGATTTTGTACCTTGCAAGACTCGCATAGCTGATGAGTGGAGGGTAACAGGATGGAGCCAAGGTGATGTCAGCTCTCAAGCTGCAAGACTCATGAAGGTCCTTGAGTACCAGCAGGACGTGCTTTGTTCTTCAGCATGGGTGATATTTCCTGGGGGTGGCCTGTCTGTTTGTACTTTCAGCGGTATTTTACTGGTACGATGATGAGTGGGGAGCAATCCATTCCAGCATGGTCTTGGACATCCCAAGTCCTCCAGGCAAGGTATCACAAGGAAATCCCCTGCTGCTGTTCCCTTATCTTCCAAAATCCCAGAGCGCATGCAGTGCTTGGAATTAGTTTTACTTCCTAGTTTACTCATTTTGCTCATGGTTAAAACCAGTTCTTTGCAATGGAAAGGAGCAACTGGGCCATGCTCAAAAGTGCAGGCAGCCCTTAGGAAACTTGGCCAGTATGGAGTGTCTGCACTGCAGCAGAAATAGTTCTCAAGCATTTCCAGATAAATAGTGGGTAGACAGTTTAAATTCTCTTGGTGGTTTTAAGTATGTTAAATATAGCAAAATATGAAAAGTATTAAGACAAACTCATGGATGAAGAATCCAACCAGGGTTAGTTAACACTGAAGTGCAAATGTAATGTCTGGTTGAGGAAGTCCTGAAATTATGGATTACTTGGTCAGGACAAATATAAAATTATATTACTGTCCATATACTTACATTTTAATCATTTCCTGTTGGCTACGAATAGACACAGGATATTGGGCTAGGTTATCTGTATTCTGACCCACTGCAACCATTCTTTTGTTCTTATGTACAGGCCTAGTACAGCTGTGTTTGCACTTTCCTGGCCTTCACATTCCCCCCCGTAATGGCAAGTTGTAGATAGTGTAGAGGGTAAAAGAGGAAGATCTGCCTATGAAAAATGGTTGTCTAATTTTGATTCCCAAGATGAAATAACTCAGTGGTGCACAATTCTCCTAGATTTATTAACAAACCAGCCTGTTGAACAGCCTTCACAACAGCTGCATTATTAGACACTCTTGGCAGAACCCAGGGATTTTTCCTCATGGTAACAGTTTGACTCCTGTTGCGTCAAAGCTGAACTTCAAATACTTTATTGTTTGCCAAGTCTTGTATCCATCCAGGCAGTAGGACAGCCTACAGAACTAGCTGTTGTCCGGCATGTAAATACTTGGTTTTTAAACTTTGCAAAGGTTGCAATGCAAAAATCAAAGCGCAGAAGTTTTATCTTAACAAATGCAATTTTTGTCAATGCTAAAAATCAATGGAGTTTCACCTGGGCAAAACTGGTGCATATTGGTAGTTGAATGAAGCCCATTACCCCATTTGTCCTGTAGTTTCTTTTTTGCTGTTTGTTTCTTTCCTTGTTCACAAAAGGTTTCAAATTAATATCTACAATTCATTTAGCAAGGAAGGTGTGTGGATTTTCTTTCTTTTCGAAAAAAGAATTGCTGTCTGTCAGTACCATGCCCCCTAAAGACAGAAGCTTATCTGTGAAACCTCCTTACAATTATTGTATAATGAATTCCAACCAGTTCATTAAAAGTGAAAGTCACCAAAGAGACCTTTTAGGGCTAATCATGTATTCTGTATGGTTCAGTGTAAGTACAGTGTAATCTGAGCAGTCAGATAAGACATTGTCTCTGTGGTAATCTTTTAATATTGTTCAAAGTGTTAAATAAAAATAGGCTGAATGTAAAGTTTTGTATGACAGCTACACTGGATGAAGGGTTTCATTTTTGATTTAGGTAAAATCAACTCTTGTCGACAAGTCCATTTGCCTGACTCAGTGAAGTACTTGGTTATCTACATGTCTCATCATATTTGAGGCAAGTTGAATAAAATTTGCAAGCAAATTGTTTGTTGCGTGGGGTGGTTCTTACTATTTAGTGTAGAAGTTCAGAAGTTGGCATAGTTGTTTTCTACATTAAAATAATTTCCCAGACTGTAAACTATTAATTAAAATTTTCACCATCATATTCACATACCTTTTTCTGTAAATGAGTAAAGAAATGGACTTTCTGCCCAGGCTACTCATAAAACTTAAAATCTGTGAGCTTATAGGTACTGGGCTGAAATTCTTCAACTTTTGTTGAATATTCACAGTAGCTAACTTGAGATACTCGTATGACAGTGTGTCTTCTTACCTCCTGCATTTCAGAAGGTAAGAAAACTTGTGTTGCTCTCTTAAAAATTTAAATTTTTGTATGATGAAAGTTGTGATATTCCAATGATAAGATTATCATGGACAAAAGGGGGAACGGTAAAACAGTTTAATCTTTGTTCTTGGTGAGTGGAGGGTGCTTTTTTTTTGAGATGGGGGACTATGGTATGTCAAAAATATGTGCAAAAGCTATGGGGAGAAGCAATGTAATTGAGTATGAAACACGATACTAAAAACCAAGACTAATGGCTATTACAGTGAATGGAGAATTTGTGCTCATTTCTAGTTCTAAACTGTTTCAACCACGCAGGAAAATGACCTGCCTGCCACCACTGACATTTCAGTCAAATTTTTTGTCCAAGAAACTAATTTGTACCAAAAATAAATAAATAAAACCTGAGTGAATATTTTGCCCACTGTAAATATGTTTTTCTAAGTCTCTTACAAAGGCATTTTTCATTGTTGTTTTGCCATGGGGGGGAATGACTTTTTGCCCCAAATTGAAATATTTAGACACAAATACCAGGTTGGTGCCTAATGGGAATTGTAGCTACTGCCTCAGGTCTGATTTGAAAATGTGTACAGGAGGAATCAAAACCAAAACTTTCAGTGAGGTACAGTAAGAACCAAATATCTTGTTTGAAAATTAAATTTTTTTCCAATGGAGAAGGAGAATATTTTTTTAACACTTTCTAGAAAGCAAAGTGGAAATGCACAAAAACTTTGATGGAACATAATTTATAAGTTGCTATCAACAGAAACAGATATGCTTCCATCTGTTATGCTTTGGTGACCCTGTCCCTGAAATAGTATCAGACATATATTGGCACAGAGATGATGAGGATGACTTAAAAAAAAAAAAAAATAAAAAAAATGCTATTACACATCTCATTACCACATTACCAAGGGTGATAATCTGCTGTTGTGCTTCATATATCCATGTTAGTTTATTCAGGTACTGAAGCTCACTTGGGTATCTGTCATACAGTATTAAAGATTACTATTGTTTTGAAAAATGTAATAGGTAAATACGTAAGTGTCATTGTGACAGGGAAAGCAAACCAATCATCTTTGTTTTCAGCACACAGTAAGCAGATGGCATACTGCTGGAAAGATCTGATTTGTGACTTAAGAGGGAGTGCTGTTCTGTGTGGTTTGCACTTACTATTCTTAACGTCCTCGTTGTTTTATGTGAACGTTACTGCGCATTGGCTAATTTTAGCGTGGACTTCAGCAGCTGGGATATCTGACTACCTGTTGCCATGTGGTCACAGATGCCACTTTTACGCATTGTGTCACGTACTCAGCTTCACATGCTGTACTGGTGACTAAACAGCATGTCAAGGACTCTAGCTGTCTGGTTCTGCAGACATACATGATAGCAACTCGCACTTTACGTGTTGTTTGGTGGCTTACTTATCTTTTGTCACTCAATAATCAGTTGTATTTAATGCTTGTGAATACCTGACCAGCTTGTGAGTGTTCCAGCTTAATCAGCTGGCACTTCTCAGGTGGGTGCAAAGCACTTGGACCTTCTTGTCACTCTGATGAAGACAACAGTCATCTTTCAATGAAGGCTGGGTAATGCTGCAAACAACCCTACAGCATCTGCTGGGATATCCCTCCAGGCTGTGGATGTGTTTTGTTTCGTTAGTAGGATGCTGTTTCGGAATCTAATGATTGACACAAAATCCCATACCAGTGTAGCTAATGGTGTTTGTCAGTAAATTAATATTATCTACAGTATGATTACAAGCTTGATTGTCAAGCAACGCCTGTTCATTCCTACCTTGTTTATGAGGCTAGGGCTGCCTTTCATCAGTTTCAATCAGCTCTCTGTACAGAGTGGCAAGTTGTGATATCAAATCGTGCTGCTCTGGAGCACTGGCATGAGAAATAAATTAATGCTGGGATGAGATGTGATCGTAATTCGTACAAGAAAAGTTTTTCTGATGAGGCAAACGGAAGCAATGTTTTTATGGAGACTTTTCCTGAGGCATTGACTTTAGAGGTGGACAACTCAAACATCGTCAGAATGGTTTTATACCATATCTGCTGTGGTTTTTTTGGGGATCTCTTAGTTCCAGACATACTTCAATAGCAATTGCTTGGATTGCTGGTTTTGACCAAGACTGGACATACATGTTAAACTGGAACGCGTAAGGTGCAAAATGAGAGAAAATAAGAAAAATGGAGGGAGGAAGGGGGAAGAAATATATCACATACTTCAATGTATATCATAGATGTTACATATACGTTAGATTTCATTCTGGAATGCATAAAACAAAAATTTTGAAACTGTTTTTTTTAGTTTAAATATAAATTGGGTCAGTGCCATTTGGACAAGCGACCGCACTAGCTTGGCATTGCTTGATACTCTGAAGGGTAAAAGCGTAAGGTGATTCAAAAGTACTTCTGCACTGTCAATAATTAGCCATGCACATTTATATGGGAATGGGAACTTTTAAAAAAAAATCTTAAACTGAGATGCTTCAAAATAAAACTCTGCTAAGGAGTAGGAAACTTCATCTGTATGAAAGTTGTTTTCACTTTACTGTGGATGCTTTTTGTTGCTTAAAATGCACCTCAATCTGACCAGAGCCAGGAGCAGCATTCTGAATAAAGTAGGTTCATGCTTATCTGCTAAGAAATAATGTCGTGCTTCCTCTAAATTCCTGACCCTGTAGCTTTTGTAAACAGCAGCCCCTTCCCACCTTTTTTCCAGGTTTCTTAGGGACTTGTGGTGCATTTTTTTTCATTTATTTGTTTTATGAGCTATTATTTTCTTTCCCGTGTTTTTAAAAAAGTAATAGTTGAATATTGAGGTCTGAGCAGAGGGAGTAGTTCTGAAACTGAACTGAAATAGCCATTACTGCTTGTCAGAATGGAAGCTGTAAGTACCTATTGAAGCATAACAACCAGGCACTGTTTTGCTTTATAATACTTTGTATTATATCTTAGTATTATTATTTAGTTTTTCTAGCTTAAAATGAGTCTTGCTCTTTTTGTTACTTAGGAATTCAGTATGATAATGATTAGAAACAGTCGTCTAATTGTCAGCTTAAACACCCAGGGTAAATTTATACCCATTTCTTCTCATGTCAACACAACCATCCAGAAATCCTTTTCACTGTCCCCAGTGATGTTTAATTAATTTTAATTCATTTATCATTGCTATCTAATACAATATCTCAACCTTCATTTTGAAAACAAGTATTCTTCTTGTGCAGACTTGTGAAGTGGGCTTGTATTCTTGCTGTTCTGGTAGATCATATTTTATGTCTTCCCACTTGAATAAATCCTCCTTCTACACAGGTGACTGGAATTGAGAGCCTGTATGAAAACTGATCACATCAATACACACTACAGTGGGAATAATTTCATTGCCTCTTTTGGATGTTTTTTAAGTCATGCATCATATGTTGCCATTGGCCTTTTCACAGACGTGGTGTGTTTATGCTGTGGAGTAACCTTGCTCTTGAGTAAAACACAAACTTTTTTTCAGCTCTAATTTTTAAACAGAAAGACATGTTTTCAGTCTCTAAGTAACCTTATAGATACCTTTGCATGATTTAGTACTTTAAAAATCTAATTCTTTATTATTCCAATCTTCTCCTTCATGTTTAAATTCCAGTCCTTTCCTTAGAGTGTTCCTCCCAATTTTGTTTTTCAAGAAATTTCATCGCACATGCCTAGGTGAATATACTAAATAACATCAAATATTTCAGGAACTTCATTAGGTGGCTTCCAGCATTATGAGTCTTCAAAGGAGCATGTTTTTGTTTCTCATTTAACTAATTTGCTATTCACTTTAAGGATCTTGTACTACTAATATATATAATCTACGTTTAGTGATGAACCTTTTCTTAGAAAATTATTTTTTCCAAAGGAAAATGTAAGCTTGTAGCTTGGACTGCAGAGGTTTTTTGTGAAAAACTGTTCATGTATTGTCCTGTTTTTACCTCTCACCCCCAGTTTTTCTTCTTCTAAACTTGTTTTTAAAGTTTTTTGGGCTACTTAAAATCAGATTGCCAGGAGGACTCACGCTCCTTTCCCTGCTCCTACCTGTTTTCTTGCATTGATGGTGTTATTTTTGGATGAAGCTTTGTTTCACTATTTTTATTATAACCTAATCTTTGGTCTACAGTTTTATGTGCTGTTGTGTCCAAGTTGGTGGGTTTGTATTTGTCTGGTCAGTGCGTTATGTTTTAAAGTTTTACTGGCACATAGTTACGGAATGACTTATTTCTGTACTTCTTCTCCCTGTCCCTATTCCACTTTTTCCTCTGTGTTCAACATCATTTGCTGTAGTGAATGTATTACAGAGCATTTTATTGTGTAGCTTCTGTACGTTGTCATTAATTAATGCTGCTTCATCACTGTGTGTGTCCTTACTGTTTTTTATGAATAATTTTTTGGCTTCCTATTTAATCCAGAGTCTAACTCAGTCTAACTACATGTAATTCTTGCTCTGTTTGTACTTTTCTTCATCTTTAAGACATAATATTCTTTGGTAAGTCCTTTTCTCTGTTGCTTTGTAGGACCTCTGCGTATCGATGTATTCCATTTCACAAGAGGAAGAGTAATTGCTTGGGACACCTATTGCAGGCAGGACTTGCACCCTTTTGTCACAATGAAATTCATATTTTCCTCTGTTCTCTAAGGTTCTTAGTCCACTTAGTACAGTTTCTCTGCCTTTATCTAAGTTTCCCCTTTTGAAACAGTGGCTCTTGATGCAGCCTTTTTTTTATGTTTCTCTTGAAGTTGATTGAATCAGATTATAATCATTCCAGCTGTAGTTATTCTGCGCAATGTGTTTCAGATTTTAACTTTTGGTAAGTAATGAGGGCACTAAAAATAGAGGCAATAAAATTAGCAGTTCAAAATGCTACTTTTCAAGAATCATTTTCTTAAAAGCGTCTTAGTATATCAACAATAATTCAAAAGATGGATTTTATTCATTATATTGCTATCAGATACTGAATGTTTTGGGTGTTATGAGAGCTATTTTGAAAACAAAAAAATTTCCTCTTTTTTCAGATTGTGCCGTATCTCTTAAATTGTTTACAAAAAAACCACAATCATGTGTAATCAGACTTCTGGAAATCCATAGATATAGATAGTCAGTAATAAAATATTTTTTTAAAAAATGTTAATGAAGAAACAAATACTGGACTAAATTTCATTCTGACTGTAACCACCGAAATGGGATCGGGCTGACTTCAGTATAACACTTTTCATGGGGGATTCTTTTTCTAAGTAGTAAGTCATGAAGTGCCTGGGACTGAGGAGACATGAATGACTGCTGCTTAGCACCATGTTCAGTGGCTAGAATGAAAGATCTTTTGCTCCTGGACTTTAATTGAAATCCTCTTCTTCCTTCAGCTTTCAAAGTACAGAAGTTAATCCTGTATGATCAAAGTGCACACATCAGCACTGTGGTTTTCATGTACAACTTGTTTTCATGTTTGTTTTTTTTTTTTTCATTAATTTCTGACCCTTCTTCCTTACGACTGACTCTTATGTAAGAGAAAAAGGAATAACAGAAGGTTGTGTAGTATAAGAAAAGAGCAAGGGGGAATGTTACCTTTCGCGTATTTGGGAGTTGAAAAATCCAAAAGTGCCTGAGCAGCAGGAGCAACAGGGAATGTCCCTGATGAATTCATGTTTCATGCTTTTGTTTTTTAATGGCAAAACAAAGAAGTCTAACTACCAAAACTGGAATCTCATCTTTTATGTTTTAAGTACTGATATCTGGACCACTATGCTAAGCTTTGTAAGAATGAGCTGTCACCTTTAATCTCTCCTTTTTTCCTTTTAATCTTATGGGGTCTTTGACATAATATTAGCGTAATATTTAGTGAATCATTATGATGGGGAAAAATACTGACAGCAGCCTTATTAAAGTCACTGCCAGTTCACCCTTTATGACTTCAGGGCAACAACATGAAGTGCAGGTTTCATGTAATTTGTTTTTCTGATAATTTTTTGTATGTGTAATGGACGGAGTTGTAGAAGAGGAAGTAGTTCATCCATAGAAAAATAAAAGATTCAAAAGCACAGCATAATACCATTTTAATGTACAGTCTATGTAAGAATTTTTAGAAGTGTTGTCTTCTGATGATTAAGAGTTGACAGCACTCAGATTTTCTAACATGAAGAAGGTCGAGGGTATGCATCAGAACCTGCTTCTGCAAGCTTAGTCTCATTCCAAGCTAACTGTGACCAGTTTCTTGCAATATGAGGATGAAACTGAAATATGAGGATGTTCACCAAGTATTTGGGCTTTCTGTCATTTAAATTACTGAACTTAACTTGTGTCCTTTTTTCTCTGGTATCCATTAATTAGGTTTAATTCTTTGGATTCTTCTTGGAGATTTTGTTTCAGTGCTCACGAGTTGGTTAGATAACTTAGAGGATCCAGATAGACTAGATGTAGTTTAGGACTGGGACATGTGTGGGGTTTGATGTTACCAAAAATACATAGCTTTTTCCTGAATTTCTTGCTGCCTCTTATATCAAGTGGGAGTTTGAAGAGAAGAGCTTTATTCAGTTGTGTTATTTCAGTATCATACTTGAGACTGAAGATGAGCCAAAGGACGACTGTTTTTATTATTATTTTTTTTTGACAACGGAGGATATAATTTGTAGGAAACAGATCATCATCTTTCCTTGTTTCTTTTTTTTCAAAGCAAATAAGAATCTCAGAATTGCCTAGTCCACCCCTCTGCTCAAGCAGCTTACCCATGACTGTGTCCAGTCTCCAAGGATGGAGACTTTGCAACCACTCTGGGCACCCTGTTCCAGTGTTTGGCCACTCTCACAGTAAAAATATGTTTTCTTGTGTTCAGATGGAATTTCCCGAGTTTTCATTTGTGCTCATTGCCTCTTTTGTCACTGAGCACCACTGAGGTGAGTCTGGATCCTCCTTCATTCCCTCCCCAGTGTCGGTACACATGGATAAGATCCCCTGAACCTGCTTTTCTCCAGACTGGGCAGTCCCAGCTCTCAGCCTCTCTTTGTACAACAGATGTTCCAGACCATGCATCATCTCTGTGGCCCTGCACTGGACTTGCTCCAGTGTGCCCATTTCTCTCCTACTGCAGAGCCCAGGACTGGACACAGCATTCCAGGTGTGTCTCAGCAGCACTGGGTAGAGGGGAAAGATCACCTCTCTCTGCCTGGAGTAAAGAGAGAGCAAGGATGTGGGGAAGCATATTGAAAAATAAATAAAAAATAAAAAATTCACACACTCAGATGTGTGTGAAAATACAGTTGTTTCAGAACTTGGACAAACCACTTTGTCACCCCATTCCTCATTAAAAAGGAAAAAAAAAATGAGGGAGGGATGACCCTAACACTTTATGATTGACTTTGTTTTGCTACTTCCTCTGAAATACCTGTTCTCTCAGAATTTCTAATCCATTTATCCCTGCAGCATTTTTGTATGAAAGATGCATTAAGTATATCCTGAGACTGCATAATGATTCCAGATGGATTACTAAAGACATGCAGTAAGCCTGCTTCATGGGGGAAGCAGGGCTGGCTAATCAGTTTCTTTAAAACTCATTCAGTAACCCCTGGAGTTTCACTTGCCTTCAGGCACCTGTATGTAACCTCCCGGAGAAACTTCAATGTGTTGTGTATTCTGCACCTAGTAATAGGTGAGCAAGTTCAGCTTTAGTGGCTGACTATATAACCCCTTTTAAATAAAAGTGAAAATTGATTTTCATTTAACAAGTAAATCATATTCTTTAAAAAAAACCCACTACTTAAATTCATTCCTACTGCTACAACTGCACAAACTGTACCTTGAACAGTGTAACTGGCCGTATGCCTGCACACTGTCTGCCATGCCAGTTTTTATTTTATCATGTGACATTTGCAGTTTTTGTGCTGAACTTCAAAGCTCAGGATCCACCAGGTCTCCAAGCTGCTCACCTGAGCCATGCAAGCTTTTATATTACTTAATCTTCTGATTTGGACCAGCAACATTTTGTTCTTTTTTTTGGTCTTGTGGGGTTTTCATGTTTTTTTGTTTTTTTTCAAGGGAGGAACTTTATTTGCTTTATTTTGATAAACGGAAAGCATTTGAACACTGCTCAGTTTGCAAATTGGTATGGGGCAGGGGGGCAGTTTCTGTGTGTGGTATTCCTAATTGCTTCGTATATTGCAGTTCAACACTGGAGTTGGCCCACTTGCTGTCTGCCTACCTATTACCTATCACAGTAATAATTTAAACTTCATGCTGTGGGAATCTAACGAATCCTTAGTGTGTGTGTGTCTGGGCCATGCACAGCTGGTGTAACAGAAGATTAAGTTGCCCATACAGTAAACTGAATGATTGATAGCCAAGGTTTTCACCTAACAAAGTGCAGTTTTGTTACATAATTACAAGAATTATGTGTAGCACTAAATCCATTCCCTGACTATGAATTGAAGAGTTGTTCTGACTGAGTTATGAAAGAAATTATAAACTAATTTGTGGAAACAACATCTGTTGTACACAGGCGAAAAAAGCTCTTAGAAGAAAGAAAGAAAATTTATTTCCCTCTGTTTGCAACTATTTACAAGACAAAAGGAGAAAACTCGGAGTATTACAGTCAGTAGTTCTTGTACAACACATGTTTATATACACAATCTCATTTGCTGAAAAACAAGGAGTTTTGTTTTTAAATACACCCAGGGACATCAAGCAGAGGAAAGATGTGTTGAGTAAGATACAAAGAGTGGGTATCTCTCTCTGTTTCTGTTTGGCACGGGGTCCGTTGAGCTTGTGAGATCTTTGTCATTAATGTCACAGATTTGAGGTGAGGTTACTTGATAATTAACGCTGCCAGAGACTAGAACTAAACCAGTGAAGGCTGCTTGAGTTCTGGGAGCATGCCTGCTCCCTTCCTACAGTCAGACACTGTCTGAAGTGGATAGCAACCCAGCACTTTACACAGAAACAAAATGCCTTTCTGACTGCATTAGATAACATTTGCTTACTTTTGGCAAGGTTGAATACAATAAAAACTGTAATTCCCTCACTGCCTATTCACGTTGGAAAAAAAAAAAAGAAAAAAAGGCAAAAAACCTTATTGCATATTTCGTATTGTCACCTGCGTTCCTGGGACTTGCAAATAGTTAGCAAAGAAAGAGTATGGAAATTTACCACAAACTGCACTTTTACATGATGGTTTACATGGTGGCTTCAATGGTTCTTTCCAAAGACAGCATGGTATGATCAGTGAGAAATTTTGAATGTGTGGTGTCCTGGTATGAATGCCTATTATTGTAGTTATAGTATGCGGGCAGGTTCTATGTATGCATTTTTACTTACACAAGGAAGATACCAAGGATATTGGAGGTCAGTTACCAGTCTTGGCTAATTTAAAGCTAGATGGGCTTTGTTGCAAGTACAAGTGACATTCATATTTGCAATGGAAATGTACCCTTTGAGATGGCGCAAAAAATCATCATCAGGGTTTGAGGAATACTGGATGAGAGGGGCAAAGAAAAGGGAAGTGTCAAAGGTGGTAGCAGTGTTATCAACCCAAGTTATGAAAAAAAAAAAAAAACACGGAGTTATTTTTAGTAGCTGTGGCAGCAATGAAAATATTCTGTTTTACAAGGCAAAACGAATTCATTTTTGATCTTGTGAAAGTAAAACTGGTATCTTTCAAGGAAGATACATAGTGAAGGGAGAAATAGTTGAATAATTTAGCCAAGGTGCAGAAGTATCAAAAGTGTAGGTGGGATAAGAGCAAAGGGATCAGGGATCATGGGGGTGGCTGTGACTCAAGTACTAACTCAGTACAAATATTTGTGTATTTGTCTGCTTTAGCGTCACCTTTTTTTATTTATTTGGCCTTTTTACCATGTAGCCTGTTTATCTGAACATGATTTTGCTTCTGCAGAATCTACTGTTCGATGCCCACCATTAACTACAGGAATAAATGTTACTATTTTCATATAAGGTTTGTGAGTGTGACAAGGTTCTGTTATTGCTAGTGGTAAATGAACTAAATTATAGCTTCAAAAATGCAGGTTCTTTAGAAAGTAGGAACAGAAAGCCTTAAAAGTAATACTATGCCTACAAATGCAAATATGGTGCAGATTCCAGTGTTAGAAATCAAGAACTGAAGTCAAGAGAAACAGAGGAACTGTTGTACTCTGTGGCGTCTTGTCTCATTTGCTAGCAGAGCGGTCTCATCTGGGGAAATAGTGAAAACTTCTCCAGGTGTTACTAAATAATAATTTTAAAAAGGACAAAATGCTTGCATCAGCTAATGTGATTTCTTATTTCCTTTTCCTCTGATCAACAGCTGCCTTCAGAAATTTTACCATTAAAAGTTTACTGGTTACAGGTCTTCTCAAAGCTACTCCTTTTCTTTTTATGACTTACATGACGACAATTTAGATAAGTACAGTCAACTTGAAAGAGCTCTGCACATCTACAAGAATAATTTACAGAAAAATACCCCTTGGCAGCAAGTAAAATTGCTGCCTACCTGCAGTAGGAATGTCTCAAATGTACAATTCAGGGGTACAGTAAAGTATTCCTTTAATACTCTAATGTATTTGACTTGATTTCCTTCCTCCCCCCCAGTCTCTGAAATAAGTATACAAGGAGCTGGGGGGGGGGGCAGTTTACAGTGTCTTTTTCTCTCCATGTTTCTTCCAGTTTTGCTGTGTGTACATACCATTCGGACTGAAAAGTTACAAGTAACACAATGGGCTGAAAGTCTCTTTTTCCTAGAAAAGACAACCTCCAAAAAGTTTATTCAACCAGCACTATGCCAGCTGTATTCACAGGCAGATTGGTAGGGGATTAGCTAGTCTTATGAAGGTCTCATTCAGTTGTGGAGGCACTACAGCTCTCTAGTACTGGGTAGTGCCATTTCTCCAAATTGTCAGTCTGTGAAATAGGAGGAAAAAAATTAAATGCTACTCACTGCAGGAGTAAGACTCTTGTCCTTTTTTCTAGCACTTGCTACTTGGGAGAAGACACAGGCACCCAAGTCTCTACAACCTCCTTTCAGATAGTTGTAGAGAGCAAATAAGGTCTCCCCTCAGCCTCCTTTTCTTCAGGCTAAACAACCCCAGTTCCCTCAGCTGCTCCTCATAAGACTCATTCTCCACACCCTTCACCAGCTTCATTGTCTCTCTCTAGACTCATGGACCTAAATGTTTTTCTTGCAGTGAGGGGCCCAAAACTGAACACAGTACTTCAGGTGTGGGAAGTCACACTAGGTACCCAAGGTTTTGCTTTTTAGCTCATGGCAAATTCTGAGAAGAGCATTCTTGTCCTCTGGTGCTCTGAAAACCACGTGCATGGTTGATCATGCAAGTGCAAACCAAAGTTTTGGTTTCTGTTTCTCAAATACTTTAGGAAGGTCTGTGGGTGGCAGAACAAGTGCAGCTTGATTTTCTATCAGTTGGTCATGTTGCAGCAGGTAAGTTGGTCCCTGTCAAAACAAAAGAAGCTTGAAATGCAGGAGAACATGTTTACTTGCACTACTGTCAGTAAAAACATATAGAAACACTCCCATTTTACTGAGGTAGGTTATATTTGCTGATTCACGTGGTATTAACAAAATCCAAGTCCTAGAGGGAGACTTACTTTTTGACTGAAGGGAATATAATATTTACTTTGCTGAAAAAAGAATATAGAATTATATAACAATATAATGTAATATAACATTTATAAGCATTTTAATTTACTCCTCCATTCTGTTTTTGTGGTTAATTGTCCAGTTGAGCAGATTCTAATGTTACCTAATGCCCTGTTAATGTTTAATTTCCAGTTGGACACTGGAAAATGTAGGGATCTTCCGTGTTTAACTACATCACTGTGTTATGTCATCCTCTTGAGTGTTTATTTTCGAAGTCTTAATGTAGCTGCCAAAGGGATATAATTATACCTTTTTTCAGTGTTTTATTTTATGTTGGAATATCCTAAGGAGCTAAAGGAATAAGGGATAAAAGTTCTAAAGTACTTTTAACATACAGTTCCAGTGAAGAATCCAAAATTATGTATATCATCCACTGTGAGTTGTGTATTAATCTTGTAGAATTTGTCTGACATTTAAATGAACAAACACACCAGTAGTGGTAGTGCCACAGTGATCTTATAGTCTGCACAGGAAAGGGAGGAAAAAAAGACCCTATGTCCTGGTCTAATATCCTGCTACAATTTTTTTTTCGGTACTCTTACACAATATATTCATGTAAGATCCTAGAGCTAGGGCAGTAAATACTAATACTGCAGTAAAAATGATACAATTGGCAGGCCTACCGTTACCTTTTATTGAATAGCTGCAAAGACTGAACATCTAAATATTGCAATATTCTTTAATGTAGAACTGTCAGATACTGATGTAAAACTATATTACACTGGAGTTTTTCCACTGTACTTTGTTTAAAGAAATTCATACAGTTAAAATGAGTTACAGTGAGTTCTTTATCTCTCACAAATTCAGGACATGACATTTTAGTGTGAGGAATATGAAATAATAGGTTTACACTCTGAATTAAGTAAGAGCCATGTCCAAAGGGTACCATAATTATGGACCAGGCTACCTATGCTTAAATGTGTGTTAAGAATCAGTATTAATTCTACTTACTATTAAGAGAAGAGGCACTGTGATCAGATCAGCAGCCAGTGGTGTGTAAGGAGTCAAGGGGTATGGATCATGCTAATCTTTCTTCTCCAGCCTGTATGAGGGGTCTTGCCTTTATGTCAGGGGAGGCTTGTGGCACAAGCCTGCTCCCAATGGTTCCTGATCCATGTGACCAATGGAGCTGAATGTCAGGTCCCGGTGGTGTTGAGAACCCCAAGGTGGATGGGGAAAAGGACGCTGGAAGGGAAGGGGGGAGCCTTGCCAGAGTAGAGGCTCTGCACAGCACTGCAGTCCTTCTACATTGATACATTTCTTAATGATTCACTTATTCCTCGTTATTTACAGACAGATTTTTATGGACCTTTTGCATTTTAGAGAGGAACATCTGCAGCTTCAAGTACCTGCTGTATTTTTAGAACATTAACAGTATGAAAAATGGGTATTCTCAGAGATGCTAATAAAACAGTTATAATCATTGGAATATTGCTCCTTGCAGTTTTTGACCAAAATATAGTCTCAGGAAAAACCTTGTAATTTCTTTTCACAAACTGTATCTCTGTAATAAGTGATCAGTACGTTTCATTTAAGAAGTCAGTGGTATTGATTTGTTAGTGGAAAGACTTGAAGAGAGAAACATTTGAATTAAAAGGGGGGAAAAAAAAAAAACTTTTCGATAAATTCAGTGTGAGGAAAAGAAGGTCAACTTTCTTTCAGTGAGACTGTTGTTCTTCAGCTAGAACCGATCTATTTGCCCTCTTGTAGCCCTGGTGCAGTTCTTCAGCAGCAGGCAGAATCTGAAGGCATCCCTTCCAAAGGACTGTTCTTGATGGGAATAGGCGAACTCTTGTAATTTGTTTTAACTGAACTCCTCCAGAGAGCTTTGGCATTTCCAGTGCTTCCTCATCTGGAAAAAAAAAAAAAAAAAAAAGTCTGTGATCCGTAGATGATGCAAGTATTTTTTTCTTTGTTGCTGTTCACAGGGAATTAAACAAAAGTTCTGAAAGAACAGTGAAAGTGAGATTCAAGTCTCTTTAATAAGAGGTGTTAATACTTCCAATGTTTTTCACTTGAAATATTTACTCTGGGTTTTTACAATTAAATGTGTACAACCTCATCATTATTTTTAAAGTCTTTCTTTTTCTTCAATTTGAAACCATGTTTTCAGCCAGAAAAACTTGTTGGAAAAGAACCAGTAGTGGTCTCTAACGAGGGGAAACAAAGGAAAAATGAAAAGGCAGGGGAACATTTACATAGGATATTTCTCTAAACTGGCCTGTGAAATGTGACAGCATTTGTTACCATACGTTGCTTGATGAATAGTAGTTTGGGGAGCAGCTCACTGAAGTCTCTACCTTTCACTCTCTGGCACCTTTGCAGGGCCTCCTGGGTGGATTAATTTGGGTGGGACAGGAGAGGAGCACGTGTGAATGTGGACTCTTCCTTAGTGTGTAGGTAGTCGTATTTCCTCATCACAGGAGGTTGAAATGACGAGTGGGCTGGCAGGGAAATATATCTGTCCAGGTTGGGTGTTAAATGATTGCCAGCTGAGAAGCTGGTAACCTCTTTCTTATTACCTTCTGTTGTCTTTGCCCCTCCAACATTCAAGAATGTCTCCTTTTAGAATTTTTTTTTTCCTTCCAGATAAATAACATATTAATTAATTCTTTTTGATCTTTTTTTTTAATATACCCTGTAATATATGAATTAAATCTGGATTCTGTAGGTGTTGCTTAGATGAAATAGGTAAAGTATTAGTTGTACTGCAAGTTTATGCAAGATTTCACATGGATAATTGGGAAAATGAGTTGCAAATTTGGTATTTATGACAGATATTCATTAATATATAGGAATGTTGAATAAAAATCAGAGAAACCATTCACAGCTTATGTAAACTTCCTTTATCTTACACTTCACTGTAGTAACTCCACTCAGATAAAAACTGTTTGCTGCCTTTGTAGGTTGTCCTGATGGTTATACTGTTGTTCATTTTATTTTATTTTTTAATGCAGTAGGTTGACTTTAATGCCCGTTTTGTTATGGATGTTTAAACACCAGAAGTTTCTTGAAAATGTTAAGGACTCAATCCTGCAAATCCTTACTTACCTGGTAAGTTTTATTTAATTCAATAGGGCCTCACTCTCTGGAGGAGGAGTCATTTGGGGTCTGCGCCTTCAGCAAGCTTAAAATATATTTGAGAATTATAGTGCTGAATCATTTTCTAATTTAGCAGACAGGAAAACCTTCAAATGTCCGACAAACAGACCTTCCAAGGATTTTGATGGTGATAAAGTATAGAAGTGGCCACAGTCTCTTGTGAGACAGCATCATGTTGAAGGGCAAAGGGAGAATGGAAATTCTGCTGAAGCAGCAAGAGAGAATTCTTCAGGGAAATGATAGGACATTTTGATTAAATCAGTTGAAGAACAAATTTCTCTTGGTAAGGGAGGTTGCGGGGAATTGTTTCAGCTCTGTGTTCTTCTCCCTCCTTCCTTTGGCTTCTCCAAGTACCTGAAGTGTACAGATGAGTTTTAGTTTTCTTTCTAGAATTATGTGTCCATAAACTAATTAAAGCATCACCTGTATGCTGCATTTAGCAATAGTTTATATTCACAGAAGGTGGTGGAATTTTTAGCTAACAGTGGTGTAAGACGTTATTTTCTGCATACTGCTCTTATACTTTATAACCCCCATCATCAATACCTCTAATGCTCTGTTTGAAAATTGTATTTTAAAAAAAAAAGTATTGGGGAAAATGCTTGTGTTAGAACTTGTTTGTTCATCATAATGATGGGATGATCTAATCAAAACTGGTGTGTCACAGTGCTGGGGAGTCTGTGCATGAAATGGAAAGATGGTTCTGCATGAAATGTGCCAAAGGTTCTTTTTCACAGATTACTGGCACATGAGAAATATCTTAGAAGTTCAGATCAGTGTTATTTTTTGAAAGATGTAGTGGATAAATGGTTTGTCCTCCTGTGGCAAATAAATCTCGTCTGATAAAATGTAAGAATAATAGGGACAAGCTGTCCAGCATCTCAAATGTTATGTGTCACTGTGTCTGTGTGAGATTCAAGTTGGAAGTGGGAATGGAAAGAGATAAACGAAACAAAACTTCATTCGGCAATGCCCAATCTGCAAACATCTGCTTGTGTTTAACTTTTGCTCTGTTATTATTACTTAGTGATACCTGGTTTTCTTTATTCTGGGAGCTGATACATCTATCTCCAGGAGAGAAAGTTTATTAATAAGATGGTATTTTATTTGACTTTAGTAGTACTTAATAAAAAAATCCCTCAAAGTGCTTTAGAAATATTTATTAAACTTTGAAGCCCCCAGCTATGAAAAGTTTTCACTGGTATATTGGAATAATTGAGATATATTTAGCAACAGAATCTAGTATGAAATGCCTGAGGCATTTAGGTAAAGAAGTCATCTAATCAATCACAACATGGATCAGAATCAAATGCACTATAAGAATAGTACTTTTGAACCACCGCATACAGACAAAAAGAGCAAAGAAATTACACAACACATTAATAGCTCATAGTACAAATAAAAACTTCAAATATAGAAGATGACAAAATAATAAGCAATAATGAGTTTTTGATGTTGTTTTTCATCATGCTATGAGAGGAATATCTAATGGTTTTGGAAGGGTAAATGAACGTTTAAACAATAGCCCATTTGTTTAAGTATTACAAGTCCAAGTCTATCCAGTTTAATGTTGAAATTGATATTTAGGTAAAAATCTTTTCTGTATATTAGATGCACAGCCTAGAAATTAGACACTCATCAACCTTCAGCAGAAAAAAGTTAACTTCTTTCCCTTTCTTCTATTCTCCCCCAGTCCCATTTTGTAAGAGAGTTTTTAGTCTTACAATTAAAGCTGTAGTTAAGGGCTAGTGAATCTTATTTCCAGTTCTACTAGAGATTGTAAGTGCAATGCTGAGTGAATGTGTAATTCTCTTTTAAATAGAAGTTCTTTGATGCTGTTCTGCAATTATGCAAATTACGGTTGTCTGGTTTATATATTGTCTGCTTTTTTTCCTTTGCTTAAAAGCTCATTACTGAAAGTAAAGGCTCAAATTTCAGTCTGATTTCTTTGTATCTTATAAAAATACTATTTTCTTTCTTTCTGATACAAAATATATAGCAATCATAAATATATTAGCGACACTTTGAAGAAACTGTCTTTTCTAAACACAAAATGTCTCTCCACAACATCCTCATAATTTAGAGACAGGAGTAGTAAATATTTTAAACACCCTAGTTTCTAGAAAGCAGCCTAACACTAGTAGCTTTGTGAACAGGAAAAACAAATTACAGATCTGGTATTTTTTTCTGTATATTCAAAAAAAAATCTAGATAGTATAATAGAAATATTCTTAACTTCAATCAGGGTTAAGTTTCTTCATCTTGTTTACGTATTCAATGTGATATGAAGCATGGAATTTATACTGTAGCTTATTGATTTGCTAAAATATTTGACTTCTTCCTTCCTGAGAGGGACTGTATATACATAAAATGCATCTGTGAAAATACATATAGATAGATGATATACATGTGTTTCAACGTTAGAGGTAAACTTGTAAGGAAAAATAATTATTTGTTAGAAGGATCAACAAAGACCAGCAAATGTTGTAACATCAGTTGGACCTGAGAGAAGTGTATAAGACTTGCACTTCCTATCTTCTGTTGAGCATTGATTATTTTGTGCATTAATTGGGTTGATTCAGATACTTCAGTATTTGGTGAATTAAGTTTCCCTTTGACACAAGTAGTAAGCAGTTTTTTAACGCACATTTAAAGACAGTGGTGATTGTAGCATCACAAGATGTACCAGGAGAGAAGAAAAACTCATACAATCACATTTCTTCAGTGAACCTCTGCTGTTGTGTTTCCTCTTATACTCCTTGAAGTTGGTTACCTTTTTCTACTCTCTTAGAGCAAATATGGATCAACTCCAGGAGGAAAGCAATGGAGTCAGAGTTGTTCTGGCGGTAGCAGTTCCTATATGGAGCACAGCTGAGGCTGTCAGTGCAGTGCTATTTCATCATGTTTACCAGAGTAGCTAGCTACAGGCAGCCAAATGTAAAGGTTATTATATTTGAGTAGTTAATGTTGTTAAAGCCCTTGGAAGATTAGAAAAGTGCTATCTAAAGGTTAAACTGTGTTCTGATGGGAGAGAATAAAGCAAATGGCATTCCCGAGAAAGAAAGGAATCTGAGAGAGGTTGATATTGTACATGTGTGGGTCACAGTCCTGGCCAGAGGCCAGGAACAGGTAAGCTCTTAGGTAACCTGCCTCTCCTTTCGTGCTGCATAGAGAGCGTGACTGTGTCATGCAGCCAAGCAGGTGGTTCCTGCTGTATTGCCTTGGAATTCCTTGGGTATTCTTACTTGGCTTGCAAGAGCAGGTTCCTCTTTCTCCTGCCTTTGTAGCGCATGCTCGCTTGAGAAGGAAGAAGGAAGGAAAAGTGTTTTGGTCTCAGTGATGTGAATGATGCTGCTGCAGAGCCTGGGCTCTCGTGCAGTGCCTCTGGGAGGTGGGTTATGGCTGGACAATTCTCCAGCAACATTCTGTAGCAACAGCCCTGGATAGTGTCAGCTATGTAAGAGTTTGCTCATGGGGCTTTGATTGATAGTCTCAAATCCAAACTTCTGGTGAGGGTGAGACTCCTGAGTAAGCATGCCTTTGAGCATCCACTTCTGTGATCTTTCCCTCTCTTTTCCTTTTACTTTACTGCTGAGACTTCACTGAGCTTTCATGTAATCAAGATGCTTTTGACTGAGGGCTGTAGGGATGAGACTTCAGCAAGACACAACTCAGAATAACAAATATAAAAGATACAAGAAAAACAGGGTCCACGGTGTCTTCTGTCGTAGAATAGCTGTATGATGTTGTATGTTTGTATAATGTGAGTTCCAAGAGATGTCTTACTGTGTTGTAAAGTGCTACAGTATTTCTTAAAAGTGGAATGAGAAATGACTGCAGGTGCACGGATGTAACCAATGGTGGAAAATGTTGATGTGGCTGGCAGTGTAGCTAGAGATGCATAAAGGATGGAAACTTTTATGTAAGTTTTCAAGATTTTTGAGAACTTGACTCCATTCAACTAGGAAAATAAAAGTTGAAAAATATTCTTCATAAAGGCAAGTTCTGCAGTGATTTTCTTAAGGATTGATCAGAATTATTTTTACAGTGTTTCCCTCATATAAAGAGAAAATGATAAGAAAGAAAAAAGTGTTTGTTCTGGAACGTCGAACTTGGGAGCTTGACACTCTGAGTATAGTTTTCAAATTTATTACAAAACACAGTAGAGGTAGAAATAGATCTTGTTTTTCTTTTAGACCAGTTCTATTAAAGTTTCTCTGATTAGCCTTAATGATAGATATCCAATGATAATAATGATAACTATATTGCTTTTCTTATTACAATAGAGCATACAGATGTCAATTAAAACAGGGGTCCGTCTCGCTGGTTTAGGTCCTTCCTCTGTAGGAAGTATTTCTTCCTTTATGTTCTTAAGTAGCAAAGAATAGAAAGAGGACATGGACATTAATTGACATGTCAAAGGTTTTACAGAGAATCGGCAATTAAATAAAACATATTCCAAATGATGATACAGATTTCTGTCTCCATTAGACCACCAATCTCTGCCAAATCTGGCTGCCAGCCTACCAAATAGGTACTTAATGCACTAAATCTTTCAATTGATGTAGTCATGATTTCTTTTTAAATCATTATTCCAATTGAGGCACAATTCCATGGGCAATTCTTTCTGCAGTTAATAATGTACTAAGCGGTCGTTGTTATACTCTGAGCTGCACACTGCTATTCTGCTGCACAGCTTTGGAAATATCTTCCAGGAGAGAGAAAGAAAATCAAAACAGCACTTCAAGCCTTTTTGTATTTTGTTCTACTGTAAATTCTAAGTGTGATTCTTTCATCAGAGTGGTTATTGCATTGAGTTAAAAATGAAACCAAGAGTAGAATTTCATTCTTCCCCCACCAAACAAGCATTTTCTTTCTTTTTTTTTTAAAAAAAAATTGTGCTTCTGCTTCCTCCTGCAATACCTTAGTTTTTCTGAGTGTCGGTGTGCATGTTAACTGGAGCTGTATGTCCTAATACTTAAGAGGAGAAGAAGAAAGCTTTTATTTTATTGTTCTATAAATGTTATGTTGTCTTGTAATTTAACCTGATGGTTTCAGATATTCCCCTAGGTGCTAACACTAAAAGCTGTTATAATTTTCAATAGTTGATGGCATATTTTTCTAGGAAATATTAGTGTTTAAGATTCTTTCAATGAGAACTCAATGAGAGAATAGCAATAAAGTATATAATGCAAAAAACAGCACTGGATGTTGTTTTTGTTGTAGCAAAATTATCTCTGAGAGAAGAACAAGGTTCACTGTAGAAGGAAATAAAATATATTTTCTGTTGGTAGGTGAGGACCTCTACACTGGAATGACAGTTTAACAAACAGTAAGTAGGTGTTACAGCTGATAAGAATAAGAGGTGGGGGAAATATCAATAGCAGTTAAAAGAAGGCAGGCCTCAAAATAGTCATGTTGGTATATTTGACGTAAAATCCCCTTCAGGTTTTGGGTACTTGAAATTTAGTAATATCCAGAGGGAATCAGAAGATTTGAATCTGTGTAGTTGGACTTAAGAAATATGTACAGTAGTCAAAAACTTCTTGCATGACTGAAAGAGAGAGGGACAGTGACAGGAAAAAAAGAGGAACTGAATGTAGTGTAGTATAACTGAGGTAGGCACAGTGATAACTCACTACGTGCTTTCATCATGTAGCAGGGAAAACCTTTGACTATACCGTCCCTGAGCCAATCTGACCAGAAGAGACTGAGAAACCTCTGGGTAGCTATTTCCAAATAATTTAAGAATTAGAACAAAGCTGGTATTTCCAAAAAAAAAAAGAAAAACCCCAAAAAACCACAAACGTGTGCAGCTGAAATTCAGAACGAATTTAATTTTAAATTTATATACACACCCATATATATATATACGTTTGAGCTTCTACTTAATTTTGTATCAAAAAGTACAGGATTTTGTACCAAGTGTTACATTTAAATAATGCACCTCTCTCTCACAATAGTCTCGCCTTCCAATTCTTATCCCTTACTGCTGAGCGTCAAGGGAGACCTTGAAAGTGGTGGCTGTGTGCACAGGGTACTCTGGGTGTTGTGTTCTCCACAGTTGGCCCAGTGAGTGGGAAAGGCTTAGGTTAGAAACCCACACATCCTGTGGGTGAACTCCTGATTGTGCAGCTGGTATCACAGTCAGAGCTTTGGCTTCTGTAACTATGGGACTCTCTTTGAGTAACGAAGGCTGCTGCAGAGTCAGGATCCATCTGACAAAGTAAGGCAAGATCATCTTTGCCAACAGGCTTGTTAACCTAGTGAGAATATCCTTAAATCCTCCTGAAGAGACTGACAACTATCTCTTCACATAGATGATAACATTGAGTAGTGATGGCATGCTGTTGTATCTGCTAATCATAAATATAGAAAAACAGGTGAGGGGAGTGAAGGTTGCTGACAGTCTTGGCTATAGCAATGATAAGGTGGTGCAATTTATGACAATTTATGCAAAAAGTGAGCAAGGTAGCAAGGTGAACAGCAGGATTGCAACTGTTGGCTTTGAGACATGGTCCAGGTAAGGAAAGATTGAATTCAGAGAGCCAAAGCTCAACCAGATTTCCAGTTAGAGAGAGATAGGATGGTCAGCAATGCATAGTCTGTCCAAGTGGCTGGTTACTAGTGTCTTCCCATCAGAAGTCAATGTTGGAGCTAATAATATTTAATGTAACAGGCTGGATGGTGATGTTTAATGTAACAAGTTGGCTGATGGGTCAAAGTACACCTTCAACAATGCTTTATGTGGTACCAAATTGGGAGGAGCGGTGAATACACTGTAGAACAGGGCTGCTATTCAGAAGTATACTAATAGTCTGGAAAAATGGGCTGCTGGGAACCTCGTGAAGAGGAGGTAGAACAGGCTGACTCAGTGTGCCCTTATGGTGGGCAACTACACTGTGGGCTGTAGTATTCTTTTGCAAGACCAACAGGTGTGGTCCTGTGTCCTGTTTTTGCGTCCCAATAAAAGACGGACTTACTGCAGTAAGTCCACTGATGGGCAAGAAAGATTGGCATGGTGCTGGAGTGGATGGTGTGTGAGGAGAGGCTGAGGGAACTGTATTTGTTCAGTCTTCAGAAGAGAAAATGAGGGGAGTTTTTGTGGCTGTTTACATCTACCTGAATGCAGGGTATAGAAAAAACGGTCTCTTTCTAATGGTGCACAGTGGAAGGAAAAGAGGCAGTGGAAGTGATTTACAAAAAGAACAATTCCAGTCAGATACAAAGGGGAAAAAAAAAAAACAAACAAACAAAAAACATTGCCATGAGGGCAGCCAAGCACTGGAAGAAGTTCACCAGAGGGTTTTTGGAGTTCCTGATGATATTCAAAACTTGCCTGGAAGAGACCCTGAGCAGCCTGATCTAAGTTTGCCACGTTTTGAGCAGAGGGTTGGACCAGGTGGCGTGCAGAGATCCCTTCCAACATAAATCAGTCTATAAGTCTATAAATTTAGTAGGCTTTCTCTTGTTAATGGGTGAAGGAGGTTTACAGTAGTAGATAAGCCTCAGCATCTGAATTCCTAAATTCTCTGGATTTGCCACTGCATGATTTGGGCAAATGGGAGTGATTTGAGTTTAGGCCTTAGATTATCAGTTTGTAAAATGTTCTGCAAATAAAGCTTACCCACAGGGAGACTGAGATTTAATCAAAGCTTATCAAATGCTTTAGAATCCTCTAAGGAAATACATTATTTCCACATTTTCCCTAAAGATTGTTTTCATTTATTATGTGGATATATACAGTGTTTTTCTATTTTTACTGATTTATGAATACAGTAATGGCAGATGGGTCTCTTTTCAGGATAGAAAATTTCAAAGGGGTTCACATGGGAGTTACTGACACAGATTGTCCTGGCTTTGTTTGGCAAAAGTAAAGATGTTGATCAGTGCGTGCATGCTTTAAGGGATGTTGCACCATGTACTCTGATACTGGGGTAGACAAATGTTTTTGGCATGGTGATTCTAATTCAGGCATATGAAAAGCAGAAGGAGCAGCTGTGAGTTCCAGCTTGAGCAAACTTTGGAGTGATGTGATTATTTATTTTATCCAAGTTCTACCTCAAGAATATTTTTCTGATGTTCTTCAAGTTTAAGTCTTGGTATTTTTTCATTTAAATACCAGTTTGTTTAACAACTGCAGGACTGAGTGTGCATTTGGTGTTTAGTAAGACACTTGCCCTTAATGTGCACCGAAAATAGTTATATAAAAAGTAACGGCATCTCATCTGCAATTTATTTTTCACTGACAGCACTTGTCCAGATGGCACATAAGTGTAGGTGTAATTGCTACAACATACTCCATTATTATAAATGCAGCAAATAGTTGGCTCGGTTTTACACACATCAGCCACATTTCATGGGGGGGAAGAAAAAGTTGTAGATAGCAGATGATTTCTTGAGAGAGCTATAAAGACCACCTGCTGCAAGCTGAGTTTGGATGCTGCAGACATCTCCTCACTACTGTAGTGGTGAGAACATTGACAGGTTGGAAGAAATTCTGAAAAAAGACTGGCAGAAACTGATTTGTGACAGCAGATTAAAACAACTGGGTAGTAGCTGTACAGTTTGGCAGTGGACCTAGCTAACTTACATGGCACTTGGCACACAAAGTGCTCACAAATGTCACAAAGGGGACAACAGTGCGTGGATAAGACAAGGAGAAAAAATTACTTGTAAATGTTGGAGCAGTACAAAAATGAGGATTCAAAATAGAACAGGTAAATATAAGGGCATGTGGTTAGTAATTATGATAAAAACCTGGTGAATTAAAATAATTTTTCTGGACTGATGGTTTTTAGTAGTGTTGTTCACTATAAATTTAATAGAAATTGTGGATTCACTGCTACGTTAGCCCTTTGCAATTGTAATGAATTTTATTATCCTTGTTTACATCTCATCTAACTTCAGTACCAAGTGTGTATGTTTACTTCTGGACTGATCGCTTTTAGTTCCTTTGCATTCTCTAGGAACAAGTAGTCCTGTTTAAGCTGGAACTCATTTGTGTCCTTTTTAGATGTTAAGATTTGACGAATTGCACCTGAGGTGCTGTTGATTCCTTGTTGATGAGATCCTTGTTGAACTGCAGAAGAAGCTGGGGTGGCTGCCTCTGATGCAGACATCCACATTTATCCAGATGAATTTCAGTATTAGTCATAGTCTTGTGATGATAAAAATTAGAAACTTGTTTCAGAGCTCATGATTAGTTTTGATGCTCTGCCCTAAGTAGAAACTGTATTTCCAGTGTAGTGTTGTAGAGGCTACAAAACTGAGTGCTTGCGGCTTGGCTGTATTATATTTTATCTTAGTGAGGCATCTAAATAATTTTAGGTCTGGCCAGGCTATCTGTATCTGACAACTGATGTTGATTAATTTGAGAGATTGGAGGTCTGTATGTCCAGAAAGAATAGAGGTTTCCTACTCTCTACTTAAAAGAAATGAGATTTTAATCAGGAGGTTGTCTCCTTTATGCCTGTTTGTGGCCCAGGCAGATGGTGCACTAATCATCCTCACAAATATAGTGCATTGAGTATAAATAATGTAAAAAACAAGGACTTGGAACAGATAATTCATTAGTTCTGTAGTCAAGCTGGGAGAAATTTTTCCTCCTGCCACCTTGTGATTCTGTCTGGGAGACAGAGCAGTCGAAAGACCTTGATTTGACAAGCTGGATTTGGCGTTTACAAATAGGGTTTCATTCGTGCTCTAAGTAGGTGTACGAATAATATATATACTTCCATTATTTACATTAAAATTAAGATCCATCTTTCTTGATTCTCCCCCCTCTTCCTTCCTCCCTCCCACTCTGCCAATGGCATTGCAACTTTTTAAAAAGAAGAGCTGTGTTTCACCAGGAGGGGACTGTGTTTCACAGGTAGTCATGTGAATGGGCAGCCGTGGACACAGCATATGTAGGGTGATCTAGATCTTTCTGAGGCTGTTCATGCTTTTTTTTGTCTCCGTAACACCCGGTGGCAGAGAACTCAGTGATTTAGAAGTGTGGTCCCTCTTGGTGCATGGACTGGAAATACTTTGGCACTCATTTTAAAAAAACACGGTCGAAGGTGTCTAACTCCTGTATCTCACTCTTGGGCCTCAACAGATTCTTTTCAAAGGCACAAGGAACTGCTACTTTTCAGATGGGAAGGATTTGGTAGTTCTTTTGTTGAGTGCATTTCTTGAGCAGTCAATGATTTCCAAATCTTTCTAATGGATTTGGATATTGAATGACTGTCAGCTTGTATGCATCCACTGCTTGGGCACCTTTGACATTAATAATTCAAAATTTAAGTGAGGGTCAGTAATTGTCATTCAGAATTACAAAGGGACTGAACGGAATGGTCTGGATGCTTCCTTAATTATGAAAAGTTCAGACTATTTTAATGTATTTGTTTTTGCATTGTGTTTGTTTATCAGTTCCTTTCTGTTTATTTCCTAAGGGGTCATTTTGTTAGAGCATATCATTGATCGAAAGGCATAAAACAAAAAAATAAATCTATGCAGTTACTAAATCTCTGTAGTTAATTAAAGGAGGGAATGAACGTAGGGCAGAGGAGAAGGTGACTGGATGCCTCAGGCTCAGCCTGCTACGGTAGCACTAATTCTGAAAATAACATGCTATTTGTTAGTAAAGTACACCAAGCTTACCACCAGTGATAAGGCTGATGAACTTTGCTGCTGTCAATCTATGTAAACTGAAAAAAAAGTAATTTAAAAAGTACAGGTTCCCTGTTGATTCCCTCAGCAAGCTACACGTTTTGAGTAATACATCATTGGATCAACACCACTTCACTTTCAAGGTTCTGAAACTCAATTTGTTTGTAGTGCCATGAAGTCAAGTACACTGTAAAACTATTCAGCTCAGTGGTATAAAAAATAACTGTAAAAACAGACTTTGTGGAAGAAGTTAGGTGATAATATGACACGCGCATGGCTGCTTCAGTCACACTTGCCTACATTCAAATTTCTTCAGACTAAACACAAAAATTAATATGCTACTTCCTGGGCTTTCTTCTTCCCCTCCCCTTAGGAGTTTTGTACAGAAATGTTGTTCTGTGATCTAGTTTGGAAGAGTTAGGAAAACTTTTAGAAGAATGATAGGAATGGAAACATGATTTTTATGCTCTCTTTGAAAACGATACACAGTTCCCAGTGCCAGCAGGTAGAGAATCCAGCTACACTCCTGGTGGTTAGTGCACCGATCTGTGTGGCACAGCCCAAGGACTCTAGTACTGTGCAGGAAACGGCCAAATTTTTGGTTGTAAGAATAATAAAGCTTACTCGTCTCAAAGGTGTGTTGAAACTAAATTAAAATGTGCAAGGTAGATGATGTTCATTAATGGAAACTGCTAATAGCATGAGAAATACAACAAAACCTGGCGAGAAACCTAGGTTTTAAGGTTGGACAGTGGTACTTAAGAAGTCTTGAGTGCTTAAAAAAAAATGCCTTTCTGAGCTTGAATGAGTGAATATTCACTAATATTTGGGCAGGACCTAAGGAAGGACCAAAATGACCTAGGTTTTCCTAATCGCAGTCTGCCATCCAATTATCTTTTCACCAATGAATCTGCAGAGTGGTTGAGGTGAAATGAGATCAGAGATTAGCCCTTTTGGATACTGCAGGGAAAAAATAATGGCTTAATAGCTTAATATACACCTGGTCACTTATAAATAGGCCAAATGTGATACTTCAAATGAAAACTTTCTGGAAAAATTTAAAGCCATGTTTCCAGATACCTCTATGTAACTTTTGCTTTTCAGCTAAACACCAAACTGTATTGTGAGTTATTTGGTGCTAAAATCTCCTAGAAACTTTTTTCCCTTCAGGTTCTTGACTAAGATTACCTAGCTGGACATCTCCAATACTATTAAGGCAGCATCATTCAAGGTGTCAAAACTTGATTAGATGATCAGTTTTGCCAGTTTTATCGCTATATTTTCTAAAACCAGGCAAGTGGAATTTGGAAGGTAAGGAGGATAGATGTAGCTGCACTGGATTCTGGAGGGTGAGATTTGGACTAGGGATATATGTTCGTGGTCCATGGGAGTAAGGAAGACCTTGGATAATGAGTGAATGGCGAAACCCCTGTTCTTAACATCACTCCCATCCTCTCCCCTTCAGCCTTCCCACTGCACCACCTCACAACTCACACCTGCTGTGCTGTTATTGTGAAGTTGTGCTGCACCTGCATCTCTGGGAAACTTTTGAAGTAGTGTGGCTTTTGTAGTTTCTTCAGTACTACTTTATGACTAGATAGCTGTAATGGTAGGGGGAAAAAAAAAAATCCATGCACTACCTTACTGATGAGAAAGCTGTCATCTCTCTCCTAGGCGTTGTGTGACTGGTCTTCTGTGATGTCCTGTTTCTCTTCTTGTGAATCTTTAGTGGAAGGAAGTCACACAGTGTGAGTAGCAAACTCTGTCTTTAAAATGTTGACGCACGCTTAAAAGTAACATCTGCAAGAGGATAACTTAGAAGAGCAGTAGGACAGTTGCTCTAGAAAGCTTCTCTCTTGTTCTAGGTTATGTAAAAATCAATTTTTCTGCTTGGGTTTTCTTCAGCAACAAATTTATGGGTGCGAGAGTTTTCCCAACAAAATTCATTTGCTAAAATCATCAAGCTACTTTTCTGTAAAGATGAAATAATGGAAGGGCTGACATATTTATTACCTGATTATCTTCCATAAAATGTTTTTATATAATGATACTGCAGTTTAAAAACCTTAATTAAAAACTGTCAGTGAAATATCAAGTCTCTTAATAGTGGTAACAATTCTAAATTATGTCTGTCATGGAAAAAAGACATTTGTTAGAATTATGTTTTTACTTCCATACTGAATTCATAGACAGGATTCAGACCAGTCTTATTTTGAGGAGGAACATTTGTGTTCATAGTAAGTTTTTTGCCAGATGAGCCTTATGCACAGTATAGTGCATTTTCTGTCCTAAGGCCAGGGTCCATGGTAGGGGGGTTGGAACTTGATGATCATTAAAGTCCCTTCCAACCCGAACCATTTTACGATCTATATGAATGAGGATGTTCTATTTAGTGGAAGAGTGTTATAGTGACAGAAAGTTGATGGGATGCCCCAAAGAGGTTCCCCAGCACTAAATGAGGGTAATGTCACCTAGCAAAGACAGCCCCTCCAGAAATATGTCATTTGTTAATATTGCAACATTTTAAACTCTACAGATTGGTAAGGAAAAGGCTTTGTTGTTTGGATTTTTTTCTGTCATATTGCTAAAATGAACGTGTAATCGTGGGTAATTATGATAGAAGGGATTTGTAAACTTCATATGTAGGCAACGTGGATGTACTTTTGCCTAATAACAGGGAGTCAACGTTTTCTTATGTATTTTTAAAAAAATTCCTGGTAGAAATTATTTCAAGTTGGCAAGGCATGTGCATCTAAAGTTATTCCAACATACCAGGAACAGATATTCCAGTTTAAATTGTAGTTGAATAAAAGTATCAATGCAAACTCTCTCTCCTGTTAAAAACTATCTAAGGAGAAACAGGAGACAGGACTCTGACCTGGACAGATGCTTGAGATTGCCTAAACTTTCAATAAGGAGCTCCCCAAAAAGATCAGAAGATCTTAAATTCAAAAAGTTAAATTTAAAATAAAAAAAAAAAAAAAAGATTGGGGATGTGGAGGTGAGTGAGGAGGGAGGATGAAGAAAAAGAAAGCAAAGTTTTGAGGTAAAACGTCATTTCTCAGAAGAATTTCTGTCCCACCTGCAGTGTCCTTGCAGCCATATTCTTGTATCCCAACTTGGCTCCAGGTCAGTGAAAAACAGAGTTTGCTGCTTTCTTGATTGCAGCAGATTCTGCCTCTTCCTCATGCCACCTGACGACAGGGCATGATGGGTTCTTTTTACAGAATTACAGAATGATACGGGGTTGGAAGGGACCTCTGGAGATCATCTAGTCCAACCCCCCTGCCAAAGCAAGTCCACCTACAGCAGGTTGCACAGGAACGTGTCCCGGTGGGTTTTGAATGTCTCCAGAGATGGAGACTTCACCACCTCTCCAGGGAAGGAGCAGTCTCCTTCTTTCATGCCCTGTCCTTCCTAGGGAAATGTAGCATCTGAACTGAGAACAGATAAATTGGATGCTGACCTGCATGAACGGTGAGAAGGAGCCAGGGCTGGTCTGCAGCAGCTTCCCTGGGAGCAAAAGGGTGCTTGTCCTTGTCTTACCGAAGGACACAGCTGCCAACAGGAGCAAGAATGAGGTGTGCGTCTGGGTTTCTCTGTGCACATGAGGCAGTGGAGTTACTTGGACCGTCTTAGCTTCAGAAGAAACACTGCAGCCACTTGGGAGGATCATTCAGTATCATGTTCAGAGTACGCTTTATTGTTTTAAAACAGTACCAGTTGGCAAAAATACATACTTTTCTTTTCAGTGAAATAAAGGGGAAGTAGCTAGTAACTCTTAGTTAATAAGAAAGCCTAGTGACAGTCACAAGGAATCCTGATATCTCAAGGCCAAGAGGATGCCTGCAGGCTCCTGAGGTGCCTTTCATGAACTCGGGAGGCTCTGGAGAGCCGGAACAAATACTTGCCACGTGAAGGCCAGCTGGTTGCCTTCTCTGGCAGGTGAGCGATAATCCCATAGTGAGCCTGCCAGTTCCCCCGGTGATGTATTTTCATCACAGTGACTGCACGTCATGCGCTGCCCTTAAATGAGGGTATATGCCTACTGTTGTCAGAGTAATCTCTAGTCTGCCAGCACGGACTCAGGGGAGTTGCTCTGATATGAAATGAGCTTTGTTTAACTATCCATGCCTAATTGCAGATCACTCACTGCAGGATTCCTTCAGGAACAGATGCCGTAAACCACTTTGAAAATACAAAGTGTAGGGGTAGAACTGCCCGAGACTGACACAGCTGCCCTGTTGTTGCACAGGGACACTATGTGACATCCCTTTGCCATTACCTCAGAGCTCTTGGGAGCACCTGCACATCCCACCAGACTGAGGCAGTGTTCAGGAAGGGAGAGGGGCTGATGGACTTTCTACAGAGAGGAGACACCCAAGGCTGCCCATGGAGAAGGCAGGTGACCCTGTGAATTAGGGGAAGCAAAGCAAAGGCAGCTGCTGCCTTGGTGGGCAGAGGCCTAATGTATTTTAATGAATATTTAATGAGAAATGCTCTGAAAGTTGTAGAAAGAAAAAGATTTCAAGTTGAGCCAGAGACACAGGGTCACCCAGGGCAAAGGACAAAAAGGGTTCAGTCCCTCCAGTACCATAACATGACAGTTAAATTGGTTGAGCTAAGCCAGGATCTTCCTCTGCAGGAGGGATCTTGGAAACAAACCAATTAGGCAATGTGACAATGGTGGACTGCTGATCAGCCTGCTCTGCTTTTGGCTGGGTGAAATGAGTTAGGGATTTAAAGGAGGAAGAGGCTGAACTGAGATTTAATTCACAAATCTAGTGAAACTCTCAGGCATCATATGTACTGTTGCTGATGTTTAGAGTGGTATATTTATACAATTTGTAAAGAGAAGGGGACTTGGACACATGAATCCGTTGCTGCTGTTTGGAAAGTGACTTCTGAGTCACTGAGTCAGTCTTTTTAGAGCAACTCTCCAGGTGAAACAGCAGGAGGGATGCTGTGACTGCAGCTGAAATGGGCTGTTCTTTGGCTGTCGCCTGATTCTGCTGCAACCAGGGCTGCTCTGCTTTGTCCCAGAGTCTTCTGCTTAGACTTAAAGGAGGGAGAAAGCCCTTGTCTTCTTCACCTCTGTTCTGCTTTGACTGGAGTAAAGTAATTGAGTCTCTGTTGTATAGAAATGCCATATCCAAATAATACAAATGTGAGTAGCGTTTGAAGGTTGTGGTGTTGCTAAAATGTATCTACACAAAATGACAATTTTACTACTTTGACTTCTGCTTTTTGAGTCGCTATTGAACTTCATAGTTTTTTACTTACTACTTAAATAACAGTAAACTGTAATAGCCAAGCAAATGTAACAATAATATTTGGAGATGACTTAATATACAATGTATTTGAATATGAAGTCTTTTGCTATTATAGTTTGGAGCTAGCCCTGGAGAGCTACTGATGGAAATTTGTAAGGTCATGACTGACTTGATGGTGTAGTTATAAATTCCTCCTGAACATTAAGCACATTGCTATTCTTCTCATCTCTATTTGGTCATTAAGGAAACCGAAGAACATCATGTGGTGTCAGAAGTGTGGAGTGAGAATGAATTTAGGAAGACTTCCGTAAAGGTCACAGAAAATAAAGGGAAGGGAAAGAAAAACAAAAGAGGAATTGTAGCAACTCAGAGCTTTCTTACACAGGTTTTATAAATAGATTTCTTATGTTCAGTTTTTAGAAGAGTCTCAAAAGTTTATTCCATATCTAGTGTACCAAGAGAGCAAATATATGCCCTTGACCCTGAAATTGTACTGGAATTTGGTATTATTTAAGAGGCATGTTAAACATATAAACATATTGTCAATCAGTTATCTGTTGACAGAAGGAGTGATACGTGTCAGTCATGTGGGCTAAACTCTGTTGTAGCAAAAGGTATGCTCTAGTAGGCAAATACTAGTATGAAGTAGGTTGTTATACTTCTCGAGTACAAAATTCAGTCTCCTGTCTTAGTTATCTTTTCTGTCCCAGCTCTTTACTTTGTACACATTTACCTCTGTTTTTCTAGTTGTTCTTGTTTTCTTCTAATATGTAACTCTTTTTTCCCATCTTGATTCAGCTTCTTAATCCAGGCTTTTGGGCAAGATATTTTCAGTGGTGTCTTCTAGAACTGGCTTTTCTTCTGTCCTGCAACCTTCTCCCTGTCCTGCCAGTTCCCAATCCTGATCACTTTGCCCACATTAGTGTCTTCTGCCAACCACAACACTCTCTTCCAGTATCCCTTTTCCAGTTCCCACCAGTTTTCAGTCAGTCATGTTGTCCCTCTTTCCACTTTGTGTCATAAACAGTCTCCTCCACTTCTAAGTGCATCAGAGGCTTTATTATCTCTACATTTACATTAGATGTCTTCCTAAGCTGTGTTGCTTTGGCACCAGCAGAAGTGTTACCGTAAGAACCCTGCACTGAAACTATTTTCCTGATATGTGTATGTGGCTTAAGCATCCTTTCACTGCAGCAGCAAAGAGACAGTAACCCACTCCTGTTAAATGGTGGCTCCAGCATCCCAAGTTTTTCAAATAAACAGTGGCCAGAACTTAACTGAGACTGAAGTACTTTACAAAATCACAGGCAGACTTGGACACAAGCAAGATGGATTTTTTTCATTCCCGGGTCCTTCAAATTCCCTCCTTACAGAGACAAGACAGTTTGACTTTCTCTGTACAGGTTGTTTCTCTTTTGTAAATGTGTATATGTTGCATTATTTTACTAGGAGTAATCTCTTCTGCTTAACTGGTTAGTAAATAACTTCTTGCTTCACTGAGGTCAAAACCTTCCTTCCCTCAGTAAAGATTTCATTTTCCTATGAATGTTACATTTTATAATCAGTCTCTACATTAAAAGCCTTTGTGATACGAGTGTCTAAGCACTATAGTTGTATGTAGTTTACTGCTGAGTCTCAACTTGGACAAGACAGTTGGGTGACAATGGGCTTGAGGCAACAACCACCTTTTCCTTTATAGGCAACCTCTAACCTGTTCCTGAAATTGTGAGAAATTTATGTTGCACTTTGTATTACTAAAACACACTCAATTTAAACTTGCCAGTTTTCAAGGTTATCCAGTGAAACCGGTTCTTACTTATTCTTCTGTGCTTTAAAATGAGATAAGTGATGGGGTGATGATTTGTAAATTGACGTTTTTACTAGATCAGCTATTATTGAAATTGAGTAAGGATGTGGTTGATTAAAGTTCAGGGATAACTTAAAACTGTTCATACTGGTATTGGTTGTCGTGTCACACATGATCTGGTTAATTAATATCTTCACATTTTAAGAAGAACTATGCATGTTGAAACTGAAAGCAACTTGCTTCAGAAAAAAAAGCGTTAATATTTTGCCATGTTGCTGTGCTGTTATGACTAGCATACTGGCTGCTTGATTTAGCAGAAGTTGTGAGGAAAGTTTTTTTTATTTTTTTCTTAAATAGTGACCTTTTCCACCAGTGCTAAATGGCAGCCAGCTATGCATCAGAAAACAATTATGCCTGGCGGTGCAACTGTTCGTATGTTCATGAGGTCTTTGAGGTCTTTAATTTTCTTTGGCATTTAATCTGAACTGTGCATTGGAAAGGAACTAGCTTTTTGAAAACAAGCATACAAATATTTTTGGAATTCAGACCTGAAAATAATGATGTTGAGTGACCATTTTTATATTGTATGATGTCTGTAGAGATGGTTATATTATCATTGATTAAATATACTACTGTTTGAGAAGTTACAGTTGCCATTTATTTCGAAGTTCAGAATTGATTTTGTACTGTTTGGTAAATTTTGTGGAGAAAATGTTTGTTCAAAGGAATAGGTACTATTCATTAAAAGTCAATAGGAATTGGACACTTATTTCTCTGCCTTTTCCCCCTGGTCACGGCCAGAGAACTAAATTATGGGATAACTTTTTCTTGTTCTTTGGCATGATTATATGAGAAATATATGCTCAGAATGAATTTAATTATTATTTGCTTCTCAATTGCTACTGATCCAAGGTCATCCCTCTAAAATGATGAACTCCACTTATTGTGGAATTGGCGAAATAACTTGTGGTAAATATAATCATTGTATACTATAAAGGACACAGATACAGTGGTGGTGATGGTGTCCTAAAACCAGGATAGGACAAGATGATGCAATGGTAAGTGTCCTAGAGACCCATCTGTATCCTCAGATGCTCTTTGTTGGTGGGTCCTAAGCATGTGCTTATGTTAATTATTGAATCAAGTCTTGAAATAATAATTTTTACACTTAGCAAATTCCTTTTGGCATCAATTACACGCTCTACCACCCATATCTAAGTATTTTGTATAGAAAAATGAATGCACTGTCACATGCTGTTTTCTGTTACACTGAGCATGTATTTTGTGTGTACGTGTTGGGGGGGTGTGTGTGTGTGTGGTGTGTCTCTCCTTTGTGCTGAGCAGCTGCCGGTTACCAGATATTGAAATCTGTCTTTATGACTCATTCTTGCCAGCAGAAAGGTTACTGCATCTCAGAGTTTCTTTCAGAGATTCAGGAGGGCTTGGAAGGGAAGTTGCTTCCTGATGAGGTTTTTGGAGATTGTTTCTTTGTTTTTCAGGGAAGAAAAAGGGGAGGAGGTGATTTAGGAGGGCTTTTTTGTTTGGTTGGGTTTTTTTTCTCCAGGAGCTACAAAAATGCTATATATTTCATTATAAGGAGAAAATATACTGTGATTTTATGTTGCGGTGCCACTACATAGAATTGACTAATGGGTGGTAGTGCAATCCCAGAAATGTTTTGAGATGGATTCCTTACGGTTCCCATTTATAACAAAAGTCAAGGCTGTATCTCAGCAGGACTTTTTAGTTCTTTGCATGGCTGAGATAAGTTTTATTTGGTCTTTTCATTTACATTGGGATTTGGGCTTGTCATTAATTTAGTAGGGTCAGAAATCCTGTTGTGAAATCCTTGGTTTTACAGATGAGTAGCTCAAGTAATAAAAGGTTTTTTAATTTTGCCATGGATATGTTTTCAGAAGTGCCCTGATTTTGCATGCACTAGATTTTAAGCATTTAATTGTTCTATTTTCGTGACATTTGAGGTAAAAAGAAACAAACTAATCATGTGCTTGCCTGTAAATGCATGCTTTAACTACTCTGTTTGAATAGGGATATTCACAACTTTGCCAATGAGGATGTTGCTGTGTAATAGCACAAATTTGCCAGCTGTTAAAAGCAGTTTGATGTGTTAGTTGTTTCCTTTGGGTTCTAAGATTTTTAAACAGACAATGTCATTTACTGGCCAATATTATTTCTTCTCTGTGAGTTAGAAAGGTACAAAAAAAAGTCAGTATCAGACCTCGCTGGGAACACCTTTTTAAATAGAAGTAGACAAAACAATCAATGAAAACTTCCTTTACAAAAAAGACAAAAAACCAACAAACCTCCCCTTTCATTTTTATGAATATTTTTTTCCAATCTTATCCCTTGCTGAGCAAATGCATGCTTTCCTCACTTAAGTGTGAGAGGAAGAAGCATTGTGAAAACGCAATGTCCACAGACACAAAAGCATCTACTGATAGTACGTCTTAGTGATGCATACTCATTCAACTCTGAATAACAGCAGTTGCTTTCAGTGCTTTTCATTTCAAGTGCAGCATTTTTATAGTTAAAATAGTACCCTGCAATATATAGCTATATCTGGAGTAGATTGAAGTAGACCTACATCCTATTGCACAGGGTGGATGTAATGTAGTGTATATTTTCTGATTATGTTTAGTAAAATCTTTTCAGTTGTGAGGCAAGAAAGAGCAATAGATGTTGAGCTTTTTTAATGTATTAGTCTGGATGAAGGCTATAAGTGTTCTCTTCAATTCTTAGCTATTGAAAGTGGGTCAAAAAGGCTTTCTTATAATTTTAAGAACCAGATGACCTCTCCTTCCCCTTTCTCCCTTTTCTCCTTCCCCCCAGTGAAATAAAAGTAGTTTTTTCCAGTTCTCAGCTGCATGCCACATAACTCATGCTACTGTGATTAAGAGTTTTGTATTGTGAACAAATTGTAGTAGGTGGCCATGCTTATGTTACAGTGGAGATGAACTTTATGAATGGCTGCCCATTGATGGTATTGTGTTCTAGTGGTAATTATTGGGGAGAAATGATAAGCAGCATCAGAATTTATCAAGTACATATTTTTTTCTCTACCAGAATTACTAGGGAGTCGACTTTATTTATGTCGATAGGTAGCTAGCTAAAAATATGCTTATATTTATTTTTATGTGTGTGTTAAAATGTATGTTTTATTTATAGTATGCGTGGCAGAATAACAGAATTTCACAGTCTGAGATTTTTCCTATGCATTTTCACTTTTTCTGTTTGTTTGTTTTCATTATAAAATCTCCACATATGTGGAGACTTCTTTCTTCTGCATTTTGCAGTTTACACCACAGTGGAGTCTGAAGTGTGTTGGGGTATCTGTATTACAAAGAAGCAATGCAGTCTGGCATCTGAGCTATTTTATGTCGCATCTTGAGAAGTTAAGATGTCCTTTCCCTTACTGTCCTTGGATTACTGCTGCCTTTGCTTTCTGTCACTGAATGGATTGTGAAAAGTTGCTTTTCCTGCAATGGAAGCAGCCTCTCGTGCTGCTTTTAACTGATTTTAGTTCCAGGCCAGTGGGCTGGGTTTCCCAGTTAGCTACAGGAAAATGCCAGCTGACCATGAGAAGAGACTCAGCTCAGCAGAACAAATTACGTTTGGTGGCAGTGGACAGTGAACCATATGGAAAGGGCTTTGCAGTTGCCTCCGTGTAAACCTTAGCTGTGAACGGTCCTTAAAGATGTTGCCCTTTCATGCTTCCCAAACCATGCAAGCCCATCGGCCAGCAGCTTCTTGGAGCCCTCCGCTTTTCTGCGAGCTGACATTTGCTTTCCTCTGATGTACAGGAGCTGGCCTTTTTGCCAGTTTTTCCTATATTAGAAAATAGAGTATAATGTGAGGTCAGGGAAGCAACAGAGCCTGTTCTTTCATGAAAGGTTCATCTCAGGTGTGTGTGCCTGGACCCTGTGAGTGGTGTGGCAGGACTTTGAGCAATGCAATACAGTGAGTCAAATGTTTCCAGAACTTGTCTTTCTGTAAAAAAACTTCCTTTAAAGGGAAGCTTTGGGGAAAATACCTAGGCAATTGCTTGTCTTCCAGAGACAGGTTGCTACAGCTGGTGTACTTTTTGTAAACTAACAGGGTTCCACGGCGCCAGCTACCTGCAGGAAAACAGAGCACTCTGACTTCTGTGCTCTTATGTGACTTTAGTCAGAATCCAGCAAATTTAATGGAGTGACTTTATCAATATGAATAAGCCTTAGGTCAAGCCTTAATTTACGCCTGTGGTCCTGTGCTTTTAGCCAGTCAATAAAGTATTTTTTCCTGAACGTCTGTTGAATTCACAGATTCGCATTAACAACAACTTTCAAAGAGTAGTGACAGTATTAACAAATAAACTGAATCTTTTCAAGAGTTTGATAAGTGTGAGTCTGAAACTTCAGTTGTCTAGAACACAGGGCTTAAACACAGTACAGTACATTGGCTTTACAATTGTAGAATAGTTAGTATCCCCTAAACTGTGTATTATTATCTAAATTTGGGTTACCTGGCTTGTTGAAAACACGGTATTCAAATCTTGTAGATATACAGTGTCTTTCTGTCCTTAATACAATTTTAGGTCTATCAGTGTTGATATCTTAGAGTAAAGATTGATAACCTTTAATCTTTCCTAAGCTTTGGCTGGTTGAAGACCACTGTGATTCCACTTGCCAATCTTCCAGCCGTCTAGATACAAATGGTTTATAAGCCCATTTTTGGTCTGGTTTTTTTTGCAAAAAAAAAAAAAAAAACCAAACCAGAAACCCACCAAAAACCCCACCAAAAACACTTTTCTAATTAATCTAAATGTCATGGAGAGAGTAGCTGGGGGTGGAGGGGCTTGGCATAGAAAAACCTGAGATTGTGTCAAACACGTTTCTGTTCACCCTCGACCAGCAGTTAATGCCTCCTGCACTAATCCGTAGCCCTCTCCTTTAGGTTGTCTTTGCCTTTGATTTATATGGCAGCTGACCCCGGCTGAGCCCTGTCAGTGGCAGTTCAGAGGGGATCTCACAAAAGACAGGCCTCTGATCCGACAAATCGATTGGCTGCGAGGGAGAGTTTAATTGGGAACCGATCCCCCCTAACGAGGGCTAAAGCCCGTTCCCGGGGAGCTCGAAGCTGTGGCTCCGCAGGGAGGATGAGGCAAGAGAAGGGGAAGCCTCCTCCTTGCCAGGGGCACAGGGGCTGAGCGTGGAGGGAGGACACAGAAGGCTCCCCCTTCTTGCCTAATAAGCCAGAATGGCAACAACTATATTTAATTTAAAAGCTGTTAAGTGGAGGTCAATTGCCAATAATGGTCCTAATTAAAAACAAATACTCAAATGATACTACGAGTCCAGCCTGGACTCTATTGAAGTAAGGTAATTAGAAGATGGAACCATCAATTAAAATCTACAGGGAAGAAGTTGGTGTGGTTAAGGGACAAGCTAAATTAAAACCAAAACAAACCAAACAAAAAAAAACCCTGAAAATGTGGGTGATAATTTGCGTAACTCCTTATTTAGCATAAAATCTTTATTTTAAAAGTAGATGCTATCACTTGCAATAAGCTAGAATGCTATTTTAATTCTGCAGCCATAAAGTAAGTAGGAGGCTAATTTGGAAATATATAGATCAATATGCCCTGAAGCCTGCTTAGTTAGAGTAGCTAAAGCAACACGATAGCACAGCACATACAGTGTTAACTATCACAGGCCCATATAGTCCTCCTTCTGAAAATATTTAAATAATATGGTGTAGACACTTGTTTTGTGTGAAATTCAGTTCTCAAGTAATTAACCTTTTCGACTGTACTCTAAAGTAAATGTCTTTACTGCATGGAGTCAGGCTTCTTTGAGACTACTGCTTCAGCAAAATGGATAAAACCATGTTGTGCAAAGCGAAGATTTAGAATCATAATTATCAGAGTAATCACTGTCTAAACTATAGAAGTGCTACAGACAGCTTTTTACCAATTGGTTTTAGTCACTGGCAACAATTGTAAAATAGCACAAATTTCTCTGCTACAAGCTAGGAGAAGATTAAAGTAGTTTGCTATATTTCTAAACAAAACAATCTCAGAAAAGTCAACTAACTAATCTAACCAAAACGTTATGTGTAGCAGACACTAATATCATGCTTCTGGTATTGCCTATGGAGTCTAAACTCTCACTTATTGCCATCAAATACACAATTTGGGACTTTCTCTGTTTATGGCGTTGTTGGAAAAAGCTAGCAGAAAAGCATTCCCACTCTTCCCTAAAGTGAATGTACATATCTGCAGTTCCTCAGCTATTCTTTTTATAAAAAAAAAAAATAATCAAAAATACACCCTAAATCACCTGTGTCTTACGATCACAGATCTAAAGAACCTTTTGGCATCCAGTTTTCTGTAAGCGTCTTCTGATCTAGCAGCTAATGAGAAAGGAGTGTGTCAGTCTCTAAAAAGTATAGAATGTACATAAAATTCATGCAAGCTGTTATTTAGTGTATATCTGGGTGTTTGGACACAAAAGATAACTGATGGCACTGATAGACTAGTGACTTTTGCACATACTGGGATAAAGCAAATCAAATTGTCTCCTGGCTCACAGTTGGTGGACTGTGGTGTTTCGGTGCCGCCTGAGGAATTTATGCAGCCAGGGATTGCTGTGTCTCACTCACCCGGGGACACCACGGTTTCCGATGAGAAGGGACATGCTTCAGCTTTTTCTGGAATTGGGGCATTGCAGAGTTGTTGTCTTTTCAGCAGGACATCAAGATTTGCAATCAAGTGGTTAGTACTCGTGTGTTAAAAGTAGATTATTAGTAGAAGAGATGTTTCTGACTTTTAAGACATTTACAAAACACAACAAAATAGTTTCGTTTTGTGTTTGGCCAGATCAAAACATGCTGAAGACAGTGGGTATTTTTGGAGCCAACAGGCTTTTTATTAAGCCACATACACCCCCACAAAAAAAAACCCCCTTGTTTTCCACCATACCCAGACAATATGCTAAGTTTCCTGTGCAACCAAAAGGAATATGAAATTGATCCAACACGATTAGGAACTTCTGTTCTACTCTCACAATTAATAGTAAAAAAAGTCTTCCACGAATAATTTAATTTTGCATGATTTTAAAAAAAGAAAGCAGGTAAAGCATAAAATAAACACAAGTCTTACTAATAAAGCTGAAGTAGGAAAACTCCTTGACAAATAGGAAAATATTAATGGCATTGAGCCTCCTTCGTTTCACTGAAATTCACCAGTTCTTTAAAAACTCTGCTTTGCCACTTGGTATCTTTCCGTATCTCAAACAGCATCCTTTTCCCATCAAAGTTCCACTAAGTTCCAAAGCTCCAAGCTCCTTGAAAAATGAATCAAAACTTAAATTATTCTATTTTAGCCTATTCAAAATAGCTTCTGATACTTTATTCCTCAAAATTAAAACCAGTAATTAAGCCAAAGTATATCCACAAGTTTTCATACATCTGGATAAATTCAAAGTTACTCTTAAAATAAAAGTAGCTGGCTCACATTGAACGTAATCTTTACTTCTCATTTCTGGTGACTTACTTATGTGGAACTGTATTGGTCATGCTGGGTTAGATAAGCAAGTATTTTATAAATAATTTATTTTTTTTTTTTACAACACAGTGGAAATAAAGGAATTTATTTTTTTTTTATTACTTCCACCCCTTTTTGGAAGATGTAATGCCAGTGTATCGCAGAAAGTGTTATGCAGAGCTATAGTAAAAATCTGTAGCGAGGTAAAGCCTATGGAGGCAAAGAGCAGGTTTTTCTAACCTTGCAGTGGTTGCAGCACACGATAACTGAAATATTCAGACATTGAAAATATTTTATTGAATATAATCTGAATGTTTCAGGGCAACTTGAAATGACAGCAGTACTTAGGGGTTTAAATAACCCCAGTGTTATTGTAACTGATTACCATCAGGATAAAAATTGAACTGTAATTTGTTAGATACTCCCTTTGGCTTTCCTTTATATCTCTCCCTGGTTCTCCCTTTTGTAAATATATTGACTTTTATAGCCATGTTAACTTTTATGGCTTAAAAGTTGTCTTTGTTTGCTTTGTGGTAATTACAGAGTCTCCTTAGCTGCTGACAAGATTGAAGCTTTGCGATAACTCTGCTGCCTGGAGTTGTGATTTTTAGGAACATTTTCTTCCTGCTACACTCGCACGTTTGCTCCGAGATACCATGGTGCCTGGTTGCTTACAGTTCATTTCCCAAATATATGATTAAACAATATTTTCATCAAAGTTGTCAGAACGTAACTAATGAGTCCTGAGTTTTTCCAAGCAATAAAGCTTCTGTTTTAAATGGAGTCTCACTAAAACAAATGTTTATTGTTTCCCTGTTTCCTCTTACTGCAGCATTTGTTCTGTTCTCCCTATTTAACTGATAAAGATTCTGTGCTTAAAAACCCTTAGTGGAGAGGGCACACAGTTTTGGGATCTCTTTCTTTAACATAAAAATCACCACTACTGGTAGTAAAACAACTGTAATAGTTTCCGCTATTCTTCAGCTGTCTATATTTTTGTGTGTAACACTGAGTTTCATAGTGATTCTCTGTCCTATCCGTCTTCACTGATTAATTTTGCAGAATTTTATATTATCTCATTTACAAGTTAAAATAATGCTTAGGCATTCATATTCCCCTAATAATGTAGTACATGCTTAGAACAAGGCTGTTACCGTCATTTTTACTGCATCCTGATGAGAGAAAGGCACAGCGGGTATGGGGACAGTCCTCATCCTTGCAGAAAAATGGCACTGCCTCTCTCTCCACTTTGGAGGCAGAGGAGATAAGGGAAAGAGGAAAAAGCTTTTTGGGTCTCTAACTCTGTTACACCAGTCAAAGTATGTAGGGTAGGTTATTATTAACGTTTCTATTTTATAAATAGCAAGAGGCTGTAATGCCTTGGGACACGCAACTGTATTAAACTATGTTCCTTAGGTTTGACACCTCCTGGGGAAGGAAAGCTTTGCATCTAAGGCTGTGCTCCAAAACTTTTACCCCCATTGGTGATGCTATAAGTATGAGATGCATTATATGTGATGTAGCCGACGGCTGGTGTGGGTTGTTTCATTTCGAATCCCAAGGAGAGTACCGCGTATGCCGTGCCTTCCAGGTTGCCTTGGTTATATGTGGTAAGCTTTTGGCGGAGTCCAGTGTCTTACAAAAAACCCTCAGTCCAAGGCAGTGGCTGTTTACCTAACAGAACGCACCCTTTGCTGTTTGGCAGGGCACTGATCACACCTTGATCGTGCTTCCCGCTTCAAGGGAATGAATGCATGAGGCATTTTTGTCTGAGGAGAAATGCATACTTTTTTTTTTGCAGTCCTTGCGTGACAAGTCTTCCCCTGGGTAAGGGAATGCTCAAGATGGGAAACCATCATTGGAAAACGGTGTAATGGCAGAAAATGCAGCTAAAGAATCATAAGTTTGTAGACTTTTGCTATTGTCTCAAAGGCAAAAAAAATTATGTTCTGCCGGAAGCAGTAACATATGTATCAGCATTTTCTGATACTTTAAAGTTGTACCACCTTTCTGATATTAAAAAAATAAAAAGTAAAACAGAATCCATACCAGTAAGATAACACTTTTCACAGGCTCTATAGTTTTTAAAATATTTAACATAGAATATGGATTAATAATTAAAACCAACTGTTTTAGATTGAAGACATTTGTGCTTGACCTTATTTGGAAAGCTCTGCTATTGCAGCAGCATTTTATTGTGGTTGCGTATTATATTTTACTGTAAGGCACAGGGAACACCATGTGGTATCCATGAAAGTAAACACTGCAGCAATTGCACCGCATTTCCAGTTGCTGAGCTCTACTTATACACTCCCCAGCCAATAATAATGTTAAGTCATTAACTTAAATCCTTGTGTGTCAGACACCCCCACGGCAACTAATGTATGCCAATAGCTTGTCACAGTAGCGGCATTGGGAATGGTCACCCCAGAGCTAAATGATCCTTGGGTGGTACTGACATCAGGAGGAGTAATCACCATTTCTATCATCATCCTTCTATGAGGCTCAGCATAAATCTGTTCCCTGCTTCATCCCTTTGTGGTGATGAAGGACTGGTGTAGGCTGGCAGCCGAACTGACACTCTGTACTGACACTCTCTTAGGAGGGAGGGGAGACAAAAGAGGGAACTCGTAAAGGAAGAAGCTGGTGTGCTTTTCTTAAATACAGTTTTGTACTTTTATTTTTAACTATTTGATGGTTTTCTCTGCCTCTCTATCATACTCTAGCTTCCATCCAGGATATAAAGCCTACAAACTTAAGAAATTTCACTCATAGAAATAGTGAAGAAAGAGCAATGAAAAAGTTGCCCTGTATAAATTCCAACATGCCGTAAAGTAAATGCTTTTGACTAACAAAAAAGGCTTAAGACTTTTACAGAGGTGTGGTTAACAATAATGCGCTGATACTCTTAGGCATGCAAATGAATGCACTTCCAATTACATGGTGTAATTGCTGAATAGGTCCCCATTGGGAGTGGGGGTATAATTAGTGCAGAACAGTATTAGAATATGAAATAAGAAAGACCATTTTTATTGCAAAGTGAAGCAAAAGAATGTTGTCTACAGGTTGACTACAGATTTTCTGCTGCTGGCTTAAAAGAGAAAATTCACAATTAGGTTCTCATCCGAAGAATGACCACAGGGATCTGGGGTGATGTGTGAAAATACATATATATTGTCTGTTGTGGATGCCAGTGTCTCTGTGACCTTTTACTAAAAGTATTTGTTAATATTCTAATAAAATCATCAGGTGAAGCTGTTGCTCCCTGTCATGCTAGGTGTGATGTTACTCACTGTCATGCCGATTGCCTGGAGACAGAGGCGTCTTGGAGTTGCTCACGTAGCACATTGTTACCAGAGCTGGGAGCTATTTGTCCTTCCTGCTTCAGGGTCATTTCTGCCTAAATCTGTGAAGCTGGCAGGGCTCCACGCTTACGCAGACAAGGCTGTTCGTACCCTGTGTGTGTACAAACAAGCAGCACGTATGGCTAGAAGTGGAACAGTTTTTAATTGTTTGATGTACTCTGCCTGAGTATGACGAGGAACGTTGCCGTCTGGATAGCGTGCTATCAGTCAGGGTGTGCAGCTCTAGATCACCTCTTACAGGAACAGAAAAGAAGTAAAGGCTGAGATTGCTTTGCATTTGTTAACATTCTTAAATGTTTTAGGTGTTTTTTAAAATGCCTTATTAAATACAGCTTTTCTTAACATGGAACCAAAATATTTAGCAAATTTGCACATTTCAAAATTTCAATATATTTTAAAAAATAGTGCTGGTACCCAACAAGACCATGTTCCTTTTGTCAGACAGGCAGTAGCTGCAATCTGTAGTTGAATGAATGAAGTTATATTTATTACAGTTGTTCAGAAATATGCATACCTTCACTGCAGTTTTAACCCAAGGGACCTGTTTTCCATCAATGTTTTAACTCTACTGAACACACTGTTAGTAAACCAGGGCAGAAACGGACCAGTTCTGTGCGTTGGACAGGGTGAGACAAAAGGTCACCAAGAAAATCCCAGAATTGTAGGGGTTGGAAGAGATCTTTGGAGATCATCTAGTCCAACCCCCCTGCCAAAGCAGGTCCACCTAGAGGTGGTTGCACAGGAACTTGTCCAGGTGGGTTTTGAGTGTATCCAGGAGGGTTTTGAATATCTCCAGAAAAGGAGACTCCACAACCTCTCTGGGCAGCCTGTTCCAGTGCTCCGTCGCCCTCCAAGTAAAGAATTTTTTCCACATGTTCAGACAGAACTTCCCGTGTTCCAGATTGTGTCCATTGCCCCTGTCCTGTCACCAGGCACCACTGAGAAGAGCCCCATCCTCTTGACACCTGCCCTTTAAGCAGGCAGATTAAAGAAAGAAAAGCAGATTCTTTTTACTAGCTTTCAGCTGTTCTATCCCTTACCTAAACTTCCGTAACTAACAGGACCAAACCACTTTCCATAGAGTCAAGGAGCAGCTTTCAGGTGAAAGTTGTTCAGTTATAGAAACCCGAGAACAAACCATGAATGAGTTTCCACAGGAGACGCTCCTGCCATCTGATCTCCAGTATGTTTGTTATATATGCAGTCAGTAACAAACCTGGGAATTAAGCTATCCTATTATATGACCTGTTGACCCATTATAATCTCATTATAATGAAACTTTGGAAACTCTAGCAAATATCTGTTTGGGTTTTTGTTGTTGTAGTTTTGGTTTGCTTTTTTTTTTTGGTGGGGATAGGGTTGTTCATTGGTGCTGTTAAAATAGGTGGCAGTTGATATCCACCACAACAAAGTAGGTAGCAATAATGCTGCCCTTATGTAAATTCAGTGTTACTTGTCCCTTTTCAGCTTATCAAATGGAAATGGCCATCATCAGGTCAAAGGTATTTTCTCAAGGATAGATTTGTGTTAAACTAAATGTATTCCTTTCTCTTTTGTGCCTGGTATGACATATAGTAAGAATAGTAGTATCAGGTACAATGAGACTATAAATTGCTTTTTCTGTTCTTAAGGATGGTGTTGAGACAGCAAGCAATAATAGAGGAGTTACCTATTTTGTGAGAGTGAATGAATAACCTAAGCAGACGTTCAAGACAAAAATAAAATAAAACAACAAAAATCCTGTAGAAATGGGGTATAAAACTGTCTCATGCAGGTGCTTTCCTAGGAGAAAAAACAATTTTGATAACATCATGAATTACAGAAACAGTAACAGGTGAATCTAACACCCTCTGCTTATCTAGCAATAGCTTGGCAAGATTAAGAGAAGACATGAAATTCCTCTTAGCTGATATACAGAGGTCCAACTGCTTGCTTGATATAGCTGTTCATCATCTGCCCTGAAAGCTTTAGTTATGTTTCAAGGATTAATGAGTCTGATATCCTGTGGAGGCTCTGGTTTGGGGTTGTTGTGTGGGGTTTTTTTTGTTTTGTTGTTTGTTTGGGTTTTTTTTTTCTGGGGATGTTCAGTTGCTGCTCTGTTGTTTTAGGCAAACGTAGAGGTAGAGGTTTTGATTGTGATCAAAGCTCTGAAAGAATCTTCATTTTCTTTAAAGGCAATTAAACTAACATGGAAAAGTTCAATTCTCAATACATTATAAGGATTAAAACCAGTATTGCATACTTCTTGGTAAAACTCTACAGTAGTAGTACAGCTGTAGTTGTTTTTTGCTTACATGACTGCCACTGGGACTGGTTTGATATGTGTATGTTTGGGAATCTCTCTCTTACCCTTCAAGTGTTTCTGCAAGTGCTTTTTAAAGCTTGGTTTGGTAACATTCAGCAGAGCTGGGCCTCGTCCTATAAAGTTAGTGCACGGGTACTTAGTACACGTGAGCAGTTCCACTGACGCAGCAGACTGTGCAGTGAACGGGGCCTTTCCTCAGTTGCCTGGAGCCAATGGCTTCTGAATAAACTACAGCTTCTCTATTGAGTTAAACGGCTCATGGATGGTGTCCTACGTGCACCTTCTTTTCCAACGTAGTCCCCACAGTAGCTGAAGACTATAATGTTTGCTGTGTTAGACACCTTGACAAGATGCTGTTGCTCCCTTCTAGGTTTGCCTTCACAGAGGTTTTGGTACGATCTCATACATAAGCTTCATTCAAGGAATCTTATAATTTTAGTTTTGGTGGTCATATCTTATTTTCCAAGACCCCAGCTAGCTAGGACTATTTAATAGCAGTCTATGTCTTGCTATTGAGAAAAAGGAGAAATAGAAAACAAAAAGTGAGTTTCAAATTATTTCAGTAGTCTCTAACAGGTGCAGTTGGAGTTCTTTTTTTTTTTTTTTTTAAGAAAAGAAAAAACGTATGCGTTCCACCCAAAAGGTCACACAACAGAAAGGGCATGGACATCAATTAAGTGAAGTGACCAACCCAAGAATATTTAGAGGGACATTTGCAGAAATGCCAGTCACTGAGTTGTGAAAGCTCACATTCAGCAGAGTTGCCTTCATCATAGGGACCAAGAGCCACAGAGCCTGGACAATTTTCAGCTGGGCAAACTGTCTCCTTTTTTTGTCACTGACATCTAACATGCTGTATTTGAGTCAGTGGGAAATAAGCAATGGTAATTTTGGTGTGACAGGGTTAAGGGAGAGGAAACAGTAATCTTTGACTTTTCCATATTTAAAATACCAGTTCTCATTAGTAAGGATAACTGTTTTCAGTCATGAGTTATAACAAGTCGTGAGTTCACGTAGGTGGGAGATTAGAAGTGGGTCCTAACAAGTGACGCTAATATGACCGCTCACGTAGTTTGCGATAATTCACTGCCTGTATGTGGTTCAGACATTGTTGGTGAGATTTATCTAAAGCTGGTTCCACGACTCATTTAAAGTCACTGCGAATTACAGTGTTAGAGAGGTGAATAGTCAATATGACCTTTCGAATGATGATGAGAAGAAAAAAAGCCTGACTTAATCTTATTAGAAGAAGTCAAATGATTCGGAAAGGGACTGAAAGCTAATCAGCCCTGGGGATTACTGTAAGGCTTTGGTGATTAACATGGTGATTTTTTTTTTTTCTTTTTTCTTTCCTTTAAGATTTCCTAAGCCCATCCCATTGTTACGGCAGAAATAGAAAACAAAGTGTACTATTTGACCTAGTCAGTCAGTTGAGCCTAATCTTCTTATTTTTAGCTGGATCCACATCATCAGAATATCTCAGTCAGCAATGTACAAAAGACGCTCCCTTTCAATTTACTTTCTGGTTAACTATGTTTGTAAGCCACAAAAAAATCAAACTAGTACAAAGTGAAAAAATGAACCGATCATTTGTGGACTGAAAAAGGAAGATAGTGAAAAATTGTTTGTCAAGGGAAACAATTGCAAAAGGTGTCACTTTATTTGTATGTGACTTCAGTTCCTTAGTCACCAGATAATAGTTTTAGGAAAAACTTTCCATTATAGGAAATAAGAGGCTGAAATAGGAAAAAAAGACATAATATTTCTCACTCAAATACCACCCAGAAGACAGACTGTATGAACCTTAAATCCTAAAAGGAGAGGCTACTTCTTGGAAGATTTTGAGGAGATGTATGGTGGTACCATACAAGCTCAAACCAGTTCTGGAGGCTTAGCTTTGAGGCAGCTGGATTCAGATGAACTCCCAGGACTGGGCTAAAATGGAAGCTCGGTGTGTGTGTGTTTAAGGGCCATAGATTCCTGAGACATACAATCACATCAAAATGCTGGTTTTTCTAGTCCTAAAAATAAAAATCACGATTTCCTTCCTTGGAAACAAAACTTGAAGTTACACTCTGAATCTAATCACTGTAGTACCATCTGTCAAAGCCACAAAATAAGCCTCACTGCTGCAGTGAACTTGGCTATTGGTGGGGGGTTGAGATGGTCTGCAATTCAACTTGCAATGTGCTGTTATTCCATCTTTTTGGCCTAGCTTATACTGTAGTGGCCACTGCAGTCAGAAGGTGGGAAAAGCAGTAGTCCTTTCCCAACCAGGAACTATGAATGGCATTGAAGGATATAGCATTCTCTGTTGAGTTGAGGTTAAGACTATGATCTTCCCATGACATGGAGCGACGTTATGTTGTTATTTTCAAGTATGGTAGGAAAGGGGCAGTTCGCGGTGTAGGACACTCATGATGAGATTTTTGGGGAAGTATAGAACAACAGTTTGTTGAACTATAAAGAAGGAAAGCCTGTATTAAAGACTATGTGTCCATGCTTTTGCTGTAGTCTAGCTGGGATGCATAACAAACAAGAAATGGTCTGGAGTAAAATAGTCCAAGAAGTACTGGGTTTCATCCCAGCTTTCTTAAGTTGGCTGCAGAAGCTGTCTGCAGCCCCATGTAAACACAGCTTTTATAACTTCATGTGATTTGAGATTATTTTTTCCACAGCTATAGTATTTTTTTTTTAATTTAAAAACACAGGCTGAAATTTTGAACCATAAGATGCCATCATCAAGTGTGAGTTAAGTATGACTGATTTTTCAGGGCTCATTTTAGACTGAAAATGTCTCTCCTCTAAAATGCTCTATTCTGTATATTTCAACTTTTGGATCAACAGTTTGACACAAAAACTGGTCAGTTCTCAAACACTTCAAACACTGGGTGTTTTAAGAGATTTGAACACACTCAGCATATTTAGACTTCAAGTCCCAAATGCTCATCTGGTTTTAGTGCTTCTATAGCTTCCCTTACCATAATATGGAATACTCAAAATTGTTAATGAAAAGAACATGAGAATGCTTGTGACAGAATAAATAATTCAGCATGGATTGAGAAGGCTCTTATAATAATGCCTGTGCAATCCAGTTTCTCCATAAATCAAGCCACTCAGAATCTGTGTTTGATTAACGTGAACAACCATGACATACATTAACATCGTGATATTCACATATTTGCCTTTAAAATTTGCTAGATGTGAAATGCGCAAAATCAGGGAGTCTCTGACAATCTGTAGATTAAAAACTCAGCCTCTGCAAGGCATAAAATTTAATATTTAATTTCCAAAATGGAGGATTCCACCACCAGTGTCTTCGTGATGAGTCGTGTACTACCAAGAACTTCAGACTTGCATGAGCGTTCATTCTTCAGGTGAAAAGGACTCTTCTGGCTGCTTCAGCTATTCCATTGGTGCCAAGGCAGCTCTGATGAGCTCTGTTTCATGATTCTTAATCTTTTACCTCCACCTCCCTATTTCTCTTCAGTGGTTTCTTATCCCTGCTATATGTCTGTTTCTAGTTCTGTTCTGAAGCCCATTCTTGATCTGTGGAAACAGATTTGCATTACTTTCTGAGCTCTGCCTGCCCATTCGAATGATCAAGATGATTCAAGATGGATTTTACTTCAGCAGAGACTGCAGTGATTAGGCCAGCATTAGTGAATAATGATTATATTGATTGGTCCTGAGTTTTGACCAAATGCATAAAGCTTTTATTCTGGCTGCATTGTAGAAATCACCCGTAACTTGCTGTGAATTGTTTGGGGTTTTTTTTTCAGTTTCAGGTGAATAACTTCTATTGAAATTCTCATTTATGAAAATATTATGCGGCACCAAGGGAGCGAATCAGATTCTTTTTTTTTTTTTTTTTTTGCCACATGACACTGCAAATGTTAATCAGTTTCCAGTTGCTTTTACAAACTGGTTTGTACAACACCTAGCGTTATCAGCACCTACTGCTAAGATCCTTCTGCAGTTTTGTACTGCTGAATGCAGGAATTCCCTAACCCAGTGATGAGAGTACATTATCTGTATTCAGTAGAGGTGTTCCCCAGCATGGGTTTTAGTGAGGCGGAGCCTTGTTTTGATATTCCCTCTTTTTTCCTTTGGTCAATATGAGGAAATAAAGAGCACAGCCAAGCACAGAGTGTAAATCCGAACATGGAGTCATACCAGCAAAAATTAAAGAGCAGTAAAGTAGTATCCTGAACACAGCGGAGCATTATGAGGTTGAGCTGAGGTACCATCTGGATTCAAGCTCCCCAGCATTTATTTTCTTGATCTTGTTAGCAGGCACCATAAATCACCATGGAGGATATGGAATTAAGGGAAGGCTGCCTGCAGATAGAAAAATGGATTTGCTGAAGACGTAAAAGTCAAAACACAAGTCCCTGACTGGAGTAAGGTTCAACTTCACATATGTTGTGTTGTCAGGTGTGTTTTACAAAAAACTCTCATCATTATTGTGCAAATTTAAATGGTATTTTTACTGAGCTAGAGTTGGTATTCTTAGTGAGTCTTGAAATCATTAACAAATAAATGAAATCCCAACATTTTAAATCAAGTCCACTGAATTTTGTCCTAGAGAAGCCCTAGGGCATTTGTAAAGGGCCAGAAGCTTAGTATTCGAGGTCTTGATATGAGAGTGAGGTCAGGCTGAGATCAGCCTGGGATTCTGCTGGAGTTTGTGAGTGTTATCCATGACAAGCTTTCTTTAGGACCTTGTCTTCAAAACATCACAGAAAAATGGATCACAGTTGTATCATTTATGACTGCTGAAAGAATGGTTGAGTACAAGACATGCTGTGCGCTCATCTCTGCAGCCTCAGTCACCAGAAAGGATTCCTGTGGGGCTGTGTTCATTCTTTGTCATGTAAGACTTGAGAAATATAATATAGCTGACAAAAGTAATTTTTAATATTTTACGTTTTAGAATTTATCAGACTATGCCACATTTTCCTTACAGGCTTGGTACACACAGTGATAAGAGAGGAGAACGAGCGAATGCAACAAAGGAATTTTAATATTAAAAATACACAGCTAGTCTGGACTGTTTTTGAATGTATTTGATGACTAAACATTCTTTTTCTGTCTTTTGAGTGTTAATTGGGTTTGCTGCAGATTGTGTGACATGAATTTATCCAGGAAACATCACTTACAAGACAAAAAGCAATAGTGAATAATACAGTGTAATTATGCCTCTATGCCATCCTTAACAAGCTGGATCTAAATTGAATTGCCAGTTGTAAAGTACTGAAGGAAATTCTGTAATGCTTTCTGTTAGGGGAAAAGGAAGACATTGAGTACCCTGTCTAAACAAAAGTACTTTACACATGCTATAGAAATAGTCCTCTGTTGATTTTGACACTTAATCCAACTTATCTTGCTTCGACCTATGCTTATTAACCCTTATATAAGGCTTATTAAGCATTGGAATGGGCTGCCCAAGGAAGTGGTTGAGGCACCATCCCTGGAGGTATTTAAAAGACAGGTTGACATAGTGCTTAGTGACATGGTTTAGTGATGTTTTTTTTATCAGAGTTAGGTTCATGATTGGACTAGATGATCTGAAAGGTCCCTTCCAAACTAGACAATTCTATGGTTCTATTGGTATTAATACAACTCAGACTTTTGCGCTGCTGTTACAGCTCTTTATGATATCAGCACTGAGGGTTAAATTAAAACTTGACACTTGTTTGGGGGACTGAGTTTCTTAGCTCCTTGAAAAGAGCTATGCAAGCACTTTCACAGCTTGCTTAATTATTTTTTTTTTATTTTAGGGATTTTCTTGTCAAAAATCTCCAAATTTCTGTCTTCACCAACTTCCTCTTCACTCTTTTTCCTCTTCTAATAAACATCTTCAGAAATTGCACATTAAAAGCTTCACAAAGGCATTCACCTGAAGATATAATAATTTTTAAATAAATCATTCAAAAGTTAAAGAGGTGTTTGCCTTTCTCATGCACTTTTATTGTTTGCCTCAGAGGCCAATAGAATTATTGATTTTTTAAGAGAAAAAGAAACCTCTTTGAAGATTTGGTCTGACCTTCTGCATAATATGTCATATAATTTTACTCTGTGAATTGAGCAATTATCCTTTCTGTTGGACCCAGCTACTTGTGGTAAAACTTCAGTTTATCCTTTCATTGTTTTGAAAAGCAAAACAGAAAAGGATCCAGGTAAAGGTTCCTTTGATAAACTGGTCTAATGGCTTAATTATGCTTAATATTTGAAAAGTTGCGTCAAACCCTACTGTGAAGCTTTCTGCAGTTAGCTGGGCATTTTTAGGGTCCTGCCTTAGGAGGTCTCTTCTTGTTCTAACGTACCAGTGCTCTCTTCAGTACTTGCTGGGAAAAGCATAAAGAGACAGTTGTTTAACCTGAGTTTGTCTACACGCTGAAATGTCGGTCTTTAAAAGGCTTTTGCTTTCTCACAATATGGACAGCACACAGACAGACCTGGAGGAAGCACGCCAGTAGCATGGGCCCCTGTCATAAACTTGACTGATTTCCCCCGGTGCCTTTTGTAAGTCCTCAGCCACACAGATGCGTAAGTGAATGACTGCATACTTGCAAAAGCCATAGCTCTGGAGAAGCATCCTCTGTGGGCCACCTGAACTGAAACTGCAAAGCTTTTCTTTTATTGTGGTACTCTGAAATATTCATATTTTGTTCTGAAATTGAAGGAAATCTTATTTTGGAATAGGAAATATTTTCAATGTCATACTTAATACTTCAAAATACTAATGTATTCACCTGAGTGCCAAATCCAAAACCTGGGCTTTGTAGTCTTGTATGCTATCCATGCTCCTGGCTTCTTCTGAAACCTACTGGCAGCCCAAGGTTGGGAGGCAGCTGCCTTCCACAGTGAGTGTGAGCTGCCCTTACTGATGTGGGTGGCGCATGGACTATGTCTAAGCTATGCAAAAACTGAAAGCTTGAAGGTAATAATTAAATTAGCAAAGAGTACCAAGGAGCTGTGTTGAAGAAACTCTCTGTAGGGCCACTCTGGAATTGTAATGAGAAATAGATCAACTTACACAGTCTCAGCTGAAGGATTTTGAGTAGCACCAGAGATCAATCAATAGCCCAAACCTACTCCTTTACTGCATGGCTGCAACATCTTGCAATCTGTCCTGTGGAAGAGCTAAGATTTATTTATTTTTTTTAATGGAAGTTTGTAATATTTATAATCTTTGGCCTTTCTTTGAGTTGCATGGATATTCACGCTGTCTGCTGTGAACAAGAAATCTGGATGGGGGCAGCCCCATGACTAGGCTTGGACTCAGCTTTCTGCCTAAAAAGCTCACCAAAATCCTCCATGAAGTGGAATTGTCTTTTGCCACACAATCCTAGTTTGTGCTTTCTGAATACCAAGGTTCCACTAAAACAGTTAAGAAAATTGCAGTCAAAGATGCATGCTCTGACACAGTAGAGGTCAGGCCCTTGAATGTGAGTAATTGCTTGTATGCAGTACGGGATGGTTTATGTTGGGATTAAAAATGACTTTGCTGTAGAACCAAGGAGGCTGAGAGCATGTCAACAATACATTAGGCTGTGTGTGAAATGCATCATTGGATATGGCTGGGAGTGGGTACTGATTTGTTCATCTCCTTGATTATTTTCATCTTATTTTTCGAGATTACATTGATAGTAAATAAGCTTGTTAGCCAGAGGTTAAATAAGAATCAGTCTTACATAAAAGTATCATCTTGCAGTAAGAAGCAGAGGTGTTTTTTGTTCTTGGTGAAATTACTGTGTAGAAATGTGCCCAAACTAACACAGAGTATAAAGAAAAGATAGTCTTAAGATTTGTATCATAAAACCCTTGATTTTTTCTTTTACATTTCAATTATAAATACACCTGTCTTTTCCCGGCTAAAGTTCAATTCAGATTTCCTGGTGATTTATTTTTGGTGTAAATTAAGGTTGATTGATTTCAGAACTGTTGGATTCAAAGAGCGTGTGCTCCTCCACTTGTGTATGTTCAGGATAACAGGACCTAGGTTTTTGAGGCGTTAGGCCACCACTGCTGTCATTTTTAAACTGCGTGTGGTAGGAAATGTCTACGACCTCTCCAGTGATTTTTGACAGGGATTTGATTCTAAAATGCACTTTAATTCTCTACTGGTTAATGGTTAAAATTTGCATTACAATGTGTGAACCTTTTATCTTGTAGGAAAATTTTCAATGTTAATGGCATCTGTTTATCTGTAAATTCATCCTCCCAATGCTTATGTGTTGTAACAACTCCATATAGAAGAGGTCACTCTGTGGGGGATCAATAACTGCAGCAATCCAAATAATTATTAAATGATGGCAAAAATAGCTGGCACAAAAATAATTTGTTACAAACAACAGCTGTTGCTAAAATGAAGTAGTCTCTGTTGTTTAAAACTGCACTTTTTCATGAACTTAGCTAAGATCCAAAATCTTCACAAAGACTCAAGTCATTATCTTCTCATTGGAAAACATGTTAATCCTGTGTGTTCCCAAGCACAATTCTTGGGGACTCCCCACATGAGCTTCCCAGGGAAGCCACCCATAGATTCAGTGGGATTACTTCAGTTAAAAAGCAGATAAATTTGTGGTACTGGGACCTTAAACATATTCACAATGTGGTAAATCACTTCAGAGAAATCCTTTGCAGTAAGCAGATGAAGGAGACACTGATCATCTGAAGGACCTCCAGTTTTTGCAAAAGTATTTTTAACATGACAGGTGTATCCTCTGTTACCCCATATATACACAATACAAGGGAGATACACTGACAGCTGAAACCATGGCAATTGGAATCAAAGAAGCCACATGTGCAGAAAAACATGACGATGGTGAAAATCAAGATTTTCCCAGGGAGAAGTTTCAAACGACTTCTCCCCTGAAGTGCAAAATGCAAATTGATGATAGAGGCAAATATAAGCAGCTCTGTTCATCTATAAGTAAAAAGTTGATAGGAAAAAAATGGTTTTAAGTGAAGAACAGGCCTTAAGTGGTCTAACACAACAAGATTACAAAGATCTGTGCAGTCTTAAAATGACATATACCACGTGTTGGGATCACATTGTTAGGCAGCTGCAAAAATGCATTTTAATTTTTAAACATAAATCATGGATAATAGTTCACTAAGTGGTATTTGGTTTTGTTTTATTTTGGTTTTTTGGAGAGTTCCGTGTTGGTGTGAGCACTAGTTACCCCACAGTTTAACAGCATTTCGATCACGTACTAATGGTGTGTTCGATTTGGTTTAAGTAAAGAATGCTCAGCAACGTAGAGAATCATCTGCTTTGCTAAAAATCAAGCTGGTTTGACATTAAAATAATAAACCAGCGGGGGGGGGGGGGGGGAGGAAGCTTTATTTTTGTAGCATTTATTTCTTCTCACTTCTTCATTGTATATTGGCAAGGTAGGATCAGTGGGAGAACTCTCTTTCCTCTGTGCAAAACTCTTTATGCAAAATGCTGTTCTTGCAAGTTTTTGAGCTCACCTCCACAGATCAGACAAGGTCAGGATAATCACTCATACTTCTAAATTCTTTTATCTGTAAAGAAAATCTACACCATATCAAGCTTGCTCATTACTAGTTAAAATAGGTTTTTAGCATAGATGTGGGACTGCACAACACCAGGGTTAAGCAATGGCCTGACAGTCAAACTGTAGGAAAACTTTCTGCTGAATTTATCTTCTTTCAAAACAAAAGTTGAAAGGCCAGTTGGAGAACAAAGTGAGATGTTCCTTTCTGTGTTTTTGTGTTGAATTTTGGTATCAAATGAAAGTAGCTGAAAGTCTAATGATCATCCTGTTTGTAAGAATAGGACTTCTTTTCCAGGAGACTGCAAATAGCTAAGCCTTAGAGCAGATGCCCAGGGAGGATATGGATTCTCCATACTTGGAGAACTTCAGAACATAACTGCAAGAATGCTGAGCAATATGATCTGCCTTTGAAGTTAGCCCTGCTTTGAGCAGGTTGTGGGGTTGGAGATCTCAAGACATTCATCCTAACAAAAAAATTTCTAGGTTTCTGTATGAAGGAGAGAGGGTACAAAGGCAAGGTAAGTTATCAGGTACCTGTGTGTCCCATACTTAGTTGTGGCAGCACGGCTTTGCCAGGTGCGAGGTTAACTTCTCTGTAATATATACCATGATTTCAGTAATGTTTGTTTCTTCTTTTACTGATGTCAGTGATGTCAAATTAAGAAGTACAAGGAAACGTTGTAGGCAAGACCACACTCTTTGAGTACCAGCAATCATTTGGAGTCCATGATTCTGTCTGTAGAAAAAAAATCAATCTGGCCTAGGTAAGGAAAAAAATTGTGTACTGGAATTTTATGCATGAGTTGCCCCACTGAAGTCAAGAGGACTACATAAGGGACTGGGTGCTTTTGCTAGGTCTTTCTGAAGAAGCAGGCTTTAATGCGTAGATTGCCAGAGTAGTTCAAATGTGATTAAGAAAAACACTTTAGAAGGAATCTGTGGAGGGACACACTACCTATGCCACTTAGTGCTGCAAAAAAACAGAGGCAGGTTATCCCCTTCTAATATATTATCACACCAAACAAATTGTTTTTGCAATTAGTTTTGTTTTCATTGAGGCAAAATTATAATGGAAATCCCCATGATAATGAGTATGACATGCACATTAATATAAAATGAATTCATTATGATCAGCAGCATTACAGCAGGTTCCAAATGAATTAATAATGACAGGATAGTCAAAACAAAGTGGAACCACTCTTAGTCAAAGGCATAACATGCTGTTAATGACACCATTAAACAGGGGCTAGAGAGCATTAGAAATTTGTTGCAGAAGAAGATTGTAGCATTGGGTACACAGTGCCTATTTCTGTGTTTGGTTGTTAGTTGAAACAGTTGGTAAAAGTCATTTATCGGCCAAGGGAATGTTTTTGCTTTTATACAAAATAAAATATTTCCAGTTTATTTTGACCATCTAAAAATAATCTTTAGTGAAAACTTGGTGAATAGTTCAAGCTGATTAAACAAGGCATTTCACTTGGATAGCTTAAAATAAGTTTAGTTTTTCCACTAAAGAAGAGAAATAGATGTGAATGTGTAGATTTTTATTTTTATTTTTATTTATTCTACATTTTTTACAGATAAAATTTTCAGGAAGTCTAAACACCGTGAAGCTGCATAATGCCATAGCTCATTTTGCATTTTCTCTCTTTAAGGTTACTTTCTTAAATTAATAGTAAACTTGATGTAAGCATGGAAAGGTAGGTTTAGTGAATGAGTTATATAGCTTGAATTTTAATAACCCTTAAGATGCCTAAACTTTCTTCTCACCGGGTAGTGTTTTGTACTGTGTCTTGCACTTTTTTCCTTACTATAAAATGAATTCTAATTCTCTGGGGGGAAAAAAAAATCACAGTAGTACAACACGTAGGAGCTGTGAATTCAGATGTGCATAAACTAAAATAACAGATAGTAGTATTAGTTCAGTATTCTAATTAATCTGATTACCAAACACAGCTAAGAAAGATTTTAGAAGCCTTGTTGTTTTCTTACCTAGAGCTACTGTTTTTATAGCTAATCCAAAAAACTATCTCACTCTTATTTACATTTATTCTTTTGATTGTAATAGTACATAGTGGAAATAGTTTTGCCTAGCTAGAATTAAAAAACAGTTTGTAACTATTTTCCCCAGGAAAAATTAGTTACATCAAATTTTATATATTTGGTGATGTAAGAGTTTAAGTTTTATTTAGGAAAAAACAGCTAAAAAGTTCTTTCATGAAAATGCTTCAATTTCTTCTGAGTGAAACATTTCTATTTTTACTTGGAAACAAGTTCAGTTTTAAAATTCTGCTTTCTCTTTGATAAATAAAAATGGGAATGGAAGCCAGATTTTCAGTTTCTTTAGCTGTTCAGTTTTGTTGCTTTTCAGTGCCATTGAGGTAACCATTCTTCCTCTATTATGAGACATGACAAATAGGAGCATCTCCACTCCATTTGTCTTTTTTATAACATTCATTACTCTGTAAAGTTCTAGTATGTCCTCTTTTATTTGTCTCATCTATAAACATCTCAATCTTAGCATGCTCGTTTCATATGGTGGAAGTCTTCTCATGCCTCTAATCGTTTTTGTCATCCATCGGTGAACCCTTTGTATCCTAGGAGGACTGTAACGGAGAGAGGGTGACCAAAACTTAATGATTCCAAGGAGAGGCTGTACAGCATAACAGCATTTAGTATAGCAGCATTAAGAACATCTTTCTACCCTCTGGTTTACACTAACATCAAAGAGGATATTTCTGGACTTAAAAACTTACATATAAAAGCAACATAGTAAAATGATTCAAAAGAGCATACACATTCATTAGGAAAATTGGTGATTAATGATTGCATTCCCTACATCTCCCCAAATGCTGCCATTTTAGGAAAATGCTTTTCTCTTTTCGCAGTTTTGATTATGAGCCCTTTCCTTTTGGAAAGCTGTATCAGCAGCTAAGTATAAAAACAGACCATGATAGCCATTCTGCAGCGCTCTGAAATTGGTACAGTTAGTTTTACAGCAGGATCTGAAAGTAAGAATGGGAGACTGTGCTGTACTGACAGAAAATAATGCTAAAAATTACCTGTATTTTCTAGTACAGTTGAGGTTAATTCTTTTTCATTTAAGTTCTTTTAATGCAGTGAGAGCCTCTGCTTTCTGTAGCCTTTGTTTCTCAACTGATGGCAAACTATTATCATACTTGGGAAACTATTATCATAGACTGTTATCTGTGATAATAGAATGATTTTCCTCTACTGAAGGCAAATTATTACAGTTGGGCAGCTATTATTATTGAATGTGCTAAAATTCTGCTTTTCTACTACATCTAGTTTTTACCACCACTCTTTATACATTTTTAATTCTAAACACAGGATGTGCTGTTAATTTCTGTTTCTAAGGTGTTTTCTTGTCTTGAATGTCTGTTTAAAAAGTTCAACAAATTAAAGAAGTGAAGTTTTCCAAGGAGACTGGAAATTATCAAGTCAATGGATGTAATTTGTAATTAAATAATAGTATGTAATCTGCATATTGTGTATATGTCAAAACTAAGGCGTCCACCTTATTCTACATATTCCACAAAATGGTTGAGGTTGGAAGGCACCTCTGGAGGTCACTTGTTCTAACCTCCCTGCTTAAGCACGGTCACCTAGAGCTGGTTGCCCAGGACTGTGTCCAGATGGCTTTTGTGAGCATCTGCAAGGATGGAGATCCACAGCCTCTCTGGGCAACCTGTACCATGCACGTATGTTCTTAGACACTGATCATTGATTGTTAGAATAAAGTGTTCATATGGCAGGATTGTCCTTATGCTGTACTTCTGCATGTTTGGATTGGGGCCAGTGTAAATTCTTCCTATTCTTATTCTTAAACCTCTGCTGTTTTGTTGCAATTCTCAGTGCCTCACATCCTCAGTTAGACCTTAATTATATTGAAGCATAGCTCTTTGGAGTTTCTACCAAATTACAGATATGCAAAAATAGCTTTATAGGCTTTCACAGGTGAGATATAGAATATAGACTTTTCTATTTGAGATTATATCTTTGGTTTAATGTTGTCTTCCCCCCAAAAAATAAATTCATTGTGTAGATGTGCTACCAATCACAATATATTTAAGGCAATTTACAAAATAGTTCACAATAAATATCAAATCTTTTATGTATTAAGTGCTGAAGTGCCTTCCCCTTACAGAAGCAGGTTATGGGACCACTTTAATGTGTTATGAAAGTCGTTTTTTGTCATGTCTTGTAAGAATTAGGTCCATATTTCAAATTTCTTTAGCACAGTAGTTGCTCTCAGGCAGAGATGTCCATCTTATGGAATCCATGGCAGGATAGTGCTTCTGGTTTGCAGCCTTCCTCATCAACCCCTGTGGCAGAGAGCATACTGAGGGTTAGATGAATCATTTTGGTAGCCGCATCAATTCAATCTCAGCAACTACCAGCAACAGGGGAGGGATCACAGGTGAAGATATTGACTGGGAATGAGCTCCTGTTAAAAGAAAAATTAGTTGTTCCCAGTCTGCTTCCTGAATTTTTCCAGTGAAAAATAAGTAAGGTGGCTTGTGTTACTTTTGGACACTATGATATTGAGGATAAAAATGAAGGAAAGGTCAAAGACATACTTTGGATTGTCATCTTACTGCTTGTTCAGCATGAAAATGTCTTTGGGACAGCAGGTGGTGATGAAAGCAGAACAGCATTGTCTAGTTGCTGTGAATCAGCTACAGAATTAGAGCCTGGATGCATATGATTTCTCTTGGGAACAATTCGTAATAGCGAATTGGTCGGTGTACAAGATCCAACTTCATATTCTGTAGAACTGCTGAGGTTTTCTTCAGGTGGGATCTTAGATCTGAATCCTGAAGAGGCAGTTTTATGTATGTGTTTAAATTCAACATACAGATACGTCCACTGAATGCAACATTTTGTTGTCAGGAAGAGGTGTATAAATCTTTCTGAGGAAGGGTAGGAGTCAGGAAAGAAGGAATAAATGAGCCCTGCCTTTCTCGGCCTGCTTATTAGAGATGGGAAGCAGGCTCGCATGGCGGAGGCTGTTGCCATCCATTAGGAAAGGAAGTTGCTCAAGTGCTTTCCTGTTTGCATAGAGAAGGCTTGGCTGGAGCTAAGGGATATCTGGAAAGCACGTCTGTAAAGATGTAACCCAGGACCCTGTCCTAAGAAGTACTGATTTGTTAAATTGGACAGTCTAATGGTTCCTTGAGATGGCTGACGTGCTTCTGCTCGATGACAGAAATTTACCTATTGATACGGCGCTAACCAGGCGCTAAGGAAGGTGGTGGCAGGGCTGAAGGCCAAGGTACTCACCAGGGGCAGAACTGGTGTTGCTGTCCTGCCCTTGAAGGGTAGTGTAGCTGCCATAAGGGCATGTGCGTACAGCTCAGGGTTTTGACAAATTTTGGTGGGCAGGATTGAGCTTCCTGTTCCATCCTTCCCATCCCTCAGGACTTTACAACATCCAGTCACCCTCCCTTATCTCTACCTGCCTCTCAAAGTGGTGAGCAAATAAAAAGATGCCAGGGAGCTGTGAACAGTCTCTCTTGGGTTCTGTTTTCACAACAGCACTTCAAAAGAAGTGCAAACGTTCAGCTTTGTTGTTGCAAAGTAGCAATTTGCAGTAAAGCTGCAGAATAATCACTTTTGAAATGGAAACCAATGTAATCCAGATTGGTTCTTTGGACTGTAAAACTGCTTGTAGGAGAATTTTTCATTCTCTGGTGACTTGGCATACTGCAGCTAATTAACATTTTAAAAAGTAATTAAATAACAAGGTACTCTTCATGAATGCTAGTTATAGTAAACTGAAGACATTTATCTCATGTAAGTAATCCTTGTTCATACGAATCATCTGTGCAACCTTCCTGACTTCCCTACTCACAGGGATAAAGATCACTTTCTGTATAAAGGTTGTGTAATGTCCCTCAACATGCATTAACAAGACCTTGTCTACCTGTATACCTTAATGTTGCAGGGCAATAAAACCAGATGATACTTCTGGTATTCCTGTGTAATATAAAATGTATCCCTCTAATGCAAGTCCTCATTGAGGCAGACGAATATTAAGAAAAAATGTATTGATTTAAATACAAAGACATATATTTGAAGTCTAAGGCAATCTTGTAAACAAAAAAACCCCAAACCAAACACAACACAAGCTTTTTTTTTGTTCTGCACAAGCAAATTCATCCCTTCAGAAAGAAATCTTTCTCAGTGAGGAGGGCTGTTTCAAGAATCTTTTTGTCCATGAAATGTCACAGGCATCCCAGATCCCATTTATTCATGCAGTGAATCTATGTACTAAAATAGAATTGCTTGTGTTGCTGAAGCTCTATTCTAGAATGGACTGCATGCATGCTTGCGTGCCTTCCTTCTAAAAAGTTCTCTGTTTCTATTTTCTCTTTAAATACCTGTACATTTGAAAGGGAAAATTTAAGAGATCCTCCAATATACAGTGGTTTGTCTAAACAGATTAAAATTTAAGGCAAAAGAAGGTGGACAATGATTAGGATCTTAAATATAATTCCATTTTATTTTGATGTTTTCTTAACATTTGAGTTCCTTGTTTGTAGCCAATGTAAATGTTGAAAAGAATCCTGGTCAAAGTGTTATGTAAGCTTAGTAAAGACAAGATATTCCAACTTGGCCTGAACTTATTTATTCGTTCATGCTTTTGTTGGTTATGTTATGTATGTTGTATGTATACAGTAGGTACGTGAAAACTTACATTTTCTTTCAATAGCTTTCAATCAGATATTTCAGGACTTCTATGAATAGCTTTCCGTACCGTTTTTTTCTTTTTTTTTTTTTTATTGAGTCATGATATCAAACCAGTAATACTCAAGAAAATTATCATTGCAATGGCTTTTAACTGAATGTCCTGGCATATCAGAGAAGGGAGCAATTTAAAAGTCAGCAACCTCAAAGACAGTTTTGGTCCTGGCAGTTATACCCTTAAGACAAGCTTGTCTAACCAAACCATCTATGGGAGGAAGAAGGCAGTATCAAGTGCATAAGCACTGCTGAAATCATTAATTTACTTAATTTCCAAAACAGTCTCAAAAAAAATTGTAGAAATGTGGATCTTGCGAATTAAATTCCTCTTGAGCAAGCAAACAGAAAAGTAATCTAGAGGAGGAGTTTGGGATATTTTACGTTTAAAGTCTGCACTCAGTTTTGCTGGAATCAAGCCTAGTTTTCCTCTTGAATGTTTGTACTCTGACCAGATTAGAAATAATTTTTTATTCATATCCTAGGGTTAAAGAAACTCATTATCTTGGAATGGTTAATCTGTATTATTTGCCATTATTATGTTGTTTATGGCTGGAGCCTACATTTATTGAGGAAATTTGACTATTACTTAACAAAGTATAACAAAGTGTCTTCAGCTATGTTGCTAGTGTCAAAAGTCTTTTCAGTGAGAATAAACTGTTTTTCATGTTCAACATGTGGTTTTGGGTATTTTGCTGAGTTTGTCTACAAGAACTTAGTAGGAATAAAGTTCTGTTGTTTCAGATCACTTTCTGGGAAAATACAGTGAGGCTGCCTATATGACCTTGAATTCTGACAAAATCAGAGGGAAACAAAGTCCAGTTTAAAGAGATAATGTCACTTACAGTTTTAGGGATTGTTTAGTGGCTTGTTTGCTCGCTGAACATTCATATCAAAAGAGATACCTTCTTTACACAAACCACAGAGGACTTGACCCACGAATGTACTATGTTGAAATACCCCTCATGAACAGAGCATAAACTGCAGTTTGCATTGTCACTGTTTATTTTCTATTAGAATTGGCTTTTGATAGTGCTTTATATGTCTCTCTATATGGCCACATAAGAGATACCTGTTTCTGAAGCACTTTGAACTCAGACCATAACAGTGCCTAGAGACCTGGTAGATTTAACTGGCTAAATTCAATTTTTAAAATTTGTTTAGGGTTTGCCTGCTCTACAGCTATTGGGTATGACTGCCCATTATGTTGATATATGCAAAAGGACTCTACCATGGGACTGTGTGTTACACAGTGGTGTAATTGTACTGTGGAGCTTAGTTGAAGGTAGCTGAATAGTTTCCCACACCTGGGGAGTTTCTGCTGAGCTCAGTGATTGCAGCTCATTGTCGCTAGCCAAGCTATCAAGTTTAAAGGTAGTTCAGACACATCAGTGCAAACCACATTCACATGCTGGATAACTGCAGGTACTGATGTAACTGCTCAGACTNGTGCAAACCACATTCACATGCTGGATAACTGCAGGTACTGATGTAACTGTTCAGACTGTGTGTGGTTTTCATTTCTTGGGTACTTCACTCTTCCCTCCTTGCCTATAATTCAACTCATGCCTCTATTTCCACTAGAGGAAATCCAGACAAATGTTAATTTTAACAAATACAGCTTAGGAATGGGCTAGGATTTTCAAGGGAATCAACAAGTTTTAGTCAGAGACCAGTGCCCTGCATAGCTTCTCTTTGCTTTCCAACTCTGGTACGGAAGATGTCCAAAGTGGTTGCTCTTACAAAGTTTGTCACTTTGTAAATGGTGGATGTAGGGTAGTGTGTAATCATTTCAGACTCACTATGAAATGTTTATAATAAAAGCATAGATTATAAATTAAGTATAAGCCTTCCTTATAATAAACTTAACAAGAATAAACTTACCTTAAAATCAGTGAGATTCTTGGTGGCCAACAATCAGACTAATCAAGTAATTTCTAGTAAGCCAGTTGATAGCGAGCGTGAAGTAAGCACAGAGCAATTTTTCTCTTTTCATTTTCTTTTTAATTGATTTTCTGCTAAAAGCACTTTGGGTGGTGGTTAGTTACATGTGTTACTACATTATATTCTCTAGCCTCCTTGGAGAACATCAGACTAATTAGAAACCCTGAGCTCTCACTTGTAATTTATAATCTGGCAACATAACCAAAGAAATTAAAAAGGCACTAGGAGGAGACCTCTATGACACAGGCCAAGGCAATACTTCTTTACAGAAAGGTCAGTATCATTGAGAGGCTGAGATATTATAGGTCTACCTAACTCAACACTCAAGCGTCAGTAACAGTAATGAGTTTCTTAGTCTGCACTCGAGAGAGTCTAAAATTAACCTTATATCATCTTCAAACTTGACCTCAATCACAGCAATTAATTAACAGGCATCGAAAGAACTTTAACAAAGAAGATGAGTTAAAGGACTCCAAAGGGAAGAAGAGACACTTTTATTTTACATTTCAGCACATTCTTTTTCTCAGTACTGTTTGGAAATGATAGTTTTGGTGAAATCCTGCAAGAATACATTATTAAGACCAAATCTTGGACTTAATATAGATTTACGACCTGGACGTTAGTGTGTAATTGTGTAATTCAATTATGTGCTTTTTTAAGTCAATTTTTTTTGTGTGTGTGGAAGAAGATATGTCTGTATGTGTAGAGTCTAGGAGATATCTGCTGAAATACACACACACACATACATGCATTTGAAGACAATCAACAGAGGTATCAGAGCAGTGGCAACAAATTCCTGAATAAAAGTGTTGCTTAACTACAAGGCTCATTCACTTTCTGTTGTCTCTTCTGACAGACTGCCAGCCAACTTGCCTGTTAATTCTTACTGTGATGGTTGTATTTCTGATTTTCACCTAGCCATGAATACATCCAAGACCCACAAATTCATCATGTGAGGACTAGAGACCACTCAGAGCAAAAAAACCTGGATTTTGCTTGGTACTGCTTGTTGGCCAAACTACAGACCTCACAAAATAGAAGGGAATTTTTTGAGAAAGTTGTCAAAAGCTCCACTTTCTAACTCACTCTAAAAAATTAGTTCACTGTTGGAATGCCTTTTGGCATACTTCTTCATACAAAATTTGGAATTTTTCATGACGTCATTTTCTAAATTTTTCTTGCATTTTCTAGATTTTCTTTATTTCTGTTTGTCTGGTGTAGGGTATATAGATTATTTTTTTTTTTGCGTTTACATTGTTTACTAGAATGGAAAAATATTCCAATGGATTTTAAATGTTCTTTGACTTCCCTTTGAAATCTAAACGATTTTACTTGGATGGAAAAGTTTTTTTCCATACAGAAATACACACACACGAATATCCATTAAGCATGAGACAACTCAGATCTGTTCTCAAGATATATAGATGAGGCTTGTCATCAGAGGGAAGGAAATGAGAGCTTGTTTTTATATCTTGCTTGAGCCATGTCTAATTTCACAGGAAATCATGAGTATCAGTTTTTCTGTAACAATGCTCCAGTTCAGTTATGCCAACTGTACAAACTCACTTCCTAAATGAAAGCTCAGATACATTACTTCTTGAGAACAGTCAAACCTTTTGTCCATTTGAAGAGCTGCCAATCAGTGGGAATCAATAAACAGCCTTAGCAGAACTTCACGGAACACAATTTTCTCAAAAACAATTTTAACAGTTCAATTCTTGTTTTCTTGGCTAAATTTCCAAGTATGGTGACATTGCCAGTGAGTTTGGAACAATTACTGGATAAAAGACTTAATTTTTCAGTATACAGGTCTAGAACACAATTCTAAAAGTGCTTTGTATTCAAGGTAAATTTTCCTCACCTTGGATATTAAAATAATCAGAAACATGCGTTATTTATAGTTCAACATGTAGACAAATATCTTCAAGATCAACATCTTGTGTATACTGTTTTCTCCAAGATGGATCATCTATAAATAATTATTATTTTCACTAGTTTATTAATTTCAAACACTTTGTCTGCCACAAGGATTACTATAATTAAAAGTGTATTGTGTATAAGAAACTTGGTGTACTTAAAGGAAATTTGTGGACTATCTGGACAAACTAGAAAAGGGTATTACTTCCCTTTAACATCACAATTTTGTACCAAATTGATTTATTAAATAAATGTAGTATTTTGTTTATAGTTAGGGATTTTTGGTCCCTGTTTTGTTAGTAATGCTTTTAAATTAATGTGTTTTGACAGTATTGGTAATTACTTGACAAATTGGTTAAAACATAGATAGGAAATAGTAATGCTGTACAAAATAGTTGGAAGGTACCACATATATATTTATTTGAATTATTAAAGAAAATGCACCCTTTGGGGAAAAAGAAGACTTTCTGGAATTTTTTTGAAGAAGCATACTTTATCTTACAAATTTAAAATTCACTGGAGCAATCAGCTTGTATTGGAAGTTTATTGATGAAATTGATTCTGTGTGTCATGAAGAGTGTTCTCTACCTTTGTATATATCTAGAATGTATGCTGAGCTTGGGGAAATAAAAACAAACTAATTCAGGTTCTTTGGTACTAAGTCATATCCATGCCTTAATGGTGCTTTCCAGACCATGACAGTCTCAAAGCAGTGCAATAAAAAAAGAAAATATGTCATTCTTTTGCTGGGTTAACATTTCATGAGGTACCTAGAATTGCTTATCAAAAAGAAAGAACCTTGATTACCAGCGGTAGTTAATACAGCATTTTTCAGGCAGTGTGAATGTTACAGAGTGGCCAGAGATGATGAATCAACACATTTGTGTAAAAAAACTATTAAAAAGAACAAAGTGGAAGTGCTTCAGGTCCTGGAATTTTAGCTGGTAAATGAAAAACTGACATTTTTCTATTGCATATTCTACAGTGTTAAAATTAATCAAAACCACATTTTCTGTTCCAAGTAAAATTACATTTTATATGTATTGCTACTCTTCTGGTTCATTCTTTGCTCTATGATTTAGAGGTGATTTTAAGCTCCCCTCTTTCCGTTGAGCCTTAGATATGACAGCAGTCTTACTCACATAACATTGTAACTGTGTTCCTTCATGCTCTCCCATAAAAAAAGTCTTACTAATGTCATTCATGTTATACAGGAGATCTCACAGACAGGTCTCCTATCCTTGTGCTATTTCTGTTTGTGCAGTTGTGTGAAGGTGGCTGAGAAGAGACAGACATTATTCCTGGGCTAATTGGTTACTGACAAATTACAGCTTCCTATTAACAGAGAAGCCAATATTAGCAGTTTACAGAAGTCACAAAGCAAATCTAGAAGCCATTTCATTGACACTTCTCAGATTAAAGGCATGCTTGTTGCAAACACGACCCTATTTCTAGGAAACACGGTAGCTTATACATCAGTGAAACCTCCCTGTGTGTCACTTGTATGGCAGTGGTTTTGTTCTCCTTTGGGTGAAAAATACCTAAGCTACAGAACACGGTAGCGGTAAGCGTTGGATGCCATTGATCTAGTTGTTTTTCTACTGGTACTTCCAAAAATTCTGTTTCTTCTGCTGAATATGGCATACTGCATACGTATCATGTCAGGGGTTTTCTGGAAAATAATCAATAAAAACAACTGGTTCTCTCCCTGGAGATAAAATTGACAGTTCTGTAATTAGATCATTAGCCTTCATAGGAAGTTTTGAAGCAGTACTGGTTCAAGGTTTCCCAATTTCACTGTCAGGAGTTTATAAATGAGTGACTGATAAGGCTCTTCAGGTGCGTGTGCTGGGCAGGAGCATCCTCACCCCAGACTAATCGCTGAACACACAATCCTAAACTATTGCTGTGTTCCTCTTGACTCTGACCCCTCTACTCCAACATATGCATTGTGTTGACAGTGAAGTTTATTTATAATACAGGCGTCTTTGCTGGGAAGCGGTCTTTGAATTTTGGAGGAAAAAGAAATTTCAGCAGAATTTTGTTCATCCACAGGTGTTTGATAAACTCATTTTAGATTGTGGTAATAGATCACTAGACCCATTTAGTCTCTTTGGTGATTGCTCCATCAGCAGACACCAACACGCTGTGCTCAGATTACCAAACAGGTTTCCCCCCAGATTTGAATATATAAGAGGTGAGAAACTAAAACACTGTCTTCTGAGCTTCCGATGCTGTGCAGGGAAATCAGTGATAATTAAATTTGTTTCATTTTACTATGAAACTAATTCTTTACAGGAATTAATAAGTTATGATATTAAAAATATAAAGCTTAGCTTGAAAGAAGTGTGCTTGTGGAATGCATTTCTTATAATGATCCCACTCAAGACTTCTGCCATTTAAAATAGCTTTTTATATAAATCTATATAGATATATATAAAATAGCTGAGCAGATAGGTTGCACTGTAAAACTAGGCACAATGATTGCTAAATCATTGCTAAATTTACTCTTTAGTATGGCACTTGAGCAAAGAGTGGATTGAAATGCTATAATGCAATACTTCATTTTTTCCTATAAGGTTTTTCAATATGCCTAGAGGAAGAGTCTGTAGCCCAATCCCTTAGCAGCATGGGATGTTGTAATGAAATTCTGTCTCAGAGGATAAATAAAGCACCACTGGGAACTAACTTCAGAGGCACTCAGCAGGAATGAAACAAGGGCAAATAATCGAATAATCTACCTAAATTCTGTGTAAGAGAAAGAGAACCAAGAAAAATGTGGAAGTCGGACAGACAGATTTAGAGACAGTTTCTTTAAAACATTAAAGATGTGACAGTCATAAACCGGTGGAAGAATTAGCTATTTAAATTACACCCTGCTTGGGAAAACAACACTATAAATATTTTTTCATAGGTTTGTGGTAGAGCTATTGCTTGCATAGAATTAATTGTTATGTCTTTGTTTAGATTTTCCGCTTCTTTTAATGACCTGTGTTAGTGTTTTGTGTGGTTGAATACCCCAGAAAATTAGGAGTCCATTAGTGTATAGATTAAGTTATGTAGATTTGAAATGTTGGACGGCCAAGGGAAATTCACAACAGGGAATATAATTTATTTTCAGAATACAGCTGAATGAAGTGGAGGAAGATAGGTTAAAAGCAAAGTTTCTTTTTCTTTTCAAGGTAATTCAAATTTCATGGTGACTGTTGTGAAGAGCACGGTTGTTTTTAGACCCTTTACTGACTGTTGCACTCAGTGTTATCTTAACTCATGAAGCCTGTAGGATATTTTTGTAAGAGCAGATATATTTCTCATGTTAATATTTTAATCTAAGCAAATCTTTGATAAACAATAGGAAATATTCTTCTGCTTAGCTATAGTTCTGTCAGCTATAAAGTTGGACAAATGTTCAACTTTCTTGATCATGTCTAAGAACAAGAGTTAACAGGCACAAACTTGAACATAAGAAGTTCCACCTAAACATGAGGAAGAACTTCTTTACTGTGAGGGTGGCAGAGCACTGGAACAGGCTGCCCAGAGAGGTGGTGGAGTCTCCTTCTCTGGAGACATTCAAAACCCTCCTGGACACGTTCCTGTGCAACCTGCTCTAGGTGGACCTGCTTTGGCAGGGGGGTTGGACTAGATGATCTCCAGAGGTTCCTTCCAACCGCAGATCATTCTGTGATTGTGAAGAACAATGTCACATTTCTGATGAGCTAAGCTGTATGTATTTTCAACAGATTTGAGGTGAAATGATAGTAGAGGCTCTTACATGACTAATTCTGGCTAGCCAGACATCTTGTTTATAAGTCAAAGTACATGCAAGTAATGGAATAAAAATGCAGCCAAGGCCAAAGTACTTCCAATCCTTAGAAAACCCTCATTTTTTTTCCAATGGGCTTTGAAGAATGGCCTATTACACATCAATTAAACCTTTAAAGCCCCACTATAATCTAAAGAAAAGTTGCTGCTGTCTAACCTAAGCCTTGCTCGGTTGTGTTTAGAATATGTCTCCTAATTCACTGGAGAATGTCTCCAACATACAGAACACATCTACCTAGCAAGATACACTGTCATTGTCACAGAAGATGCATATTTCGCTGCATCAGGACAAAGAGGAATATGGGAATTATTGCAATAGCTTTCAAAGTGTATCTCACTAAAAGAAGCATTGTGAGGATACACTGGCAGTCAAATACTTTTCATTGCTAAATGGCTTTAATTGTTTTCATTGTTAATGGCTTTAATACTCTGAGGAGTTATGTGGCCATCATGGAATAAGCGACTCTGCTGCTAGGTTTCTCTGTATAACACATGGATTTAGCTTCAGATCTAGTTGTGCAATTTGACAAAAACGGAAGCTTTTGAATTGAAGCTTCTAATCCTGAAAGCCTCCAATCAGTTGTTGATGAACTCTAAGTCAGTCTCAGATCATTAGCAGTTCTGTTTTACGTGAGAGTTTTCAAAACAGCTACATTTACACATTTTTATGGCTGTAATTGCTTCCATCTGATCAGCTCAGCACCGAAATCCTACTTAAGCCCAATGAGGAATCTGAAGCTATATGCTACTCTGCAGGGATCCTTGATGAGCCCTAATGGGTGCGATAGCTTTGGAGAGGATGAATGTGTGCATGTACTATTGTGCAGTTGTGGTTGTTCTGTATGAAATTGCCAGAGCAGGAGGAGAAAGGAGATTTGCTGTGTTTTATCCTCAAATGCAAACTGGAGAAAGAGTCTTGGGAACAGAGACCAGATTCCCAGACTCGTCTTTTTCACACATCTTCAGTTCTTTTCAGCAATATGTTGTAGTTTCAGTGAGAGGAACGTAGGTAGCTCTTTCAACTTTGTGCATTGCCTGATGATAAATATTCTTGTAGGAGGCTTAGAGATTTTGGTTTAAGCTCCTTCAGGCTGAGAAAGGCATTGGATTTCAGTCTTCTAATGCCTGGGAAAATGTTTTTCATTGTGAGGTGTTTTTTAAGTGATGATTCTTTTCTCAGGTTACAATAAAAAAATTGCTGAATTTGAACTTTGGCTATTGAGTGTGCAGTTCAATGTCTCCTGAATTGCTGTGTCTGTGTTTGGGCTATAGATGGGGGCAGGATTTCAGGATTATCCCTGTGCTTGCTTACTGTCTCCTTAGCTGTCCAAGAGTTGGAAAGAATTGCTTTTTTGAATTGCATAAGCCTTACCTACCTTGCACAGAGAATATCTGCTGCTAATAAGCTTTAGGCAGCTCTGGACCTAAACATTAGACGTTAGGGCAACAACATTGTAGGTACCAATAGTTCTTTACTGGGACAGATTGTATCTGCATCATTAACTATGAGAATAGAAATAATGTGATATTTAGGTCTTTGAAGTACTTTCTGAGAGCTTACTTAAAGCACTTAGCAGATGTACAAATATTTTTGGCAGAGGGCAAAAAAAAAAGTTGACATTCAAGTACATCATGCAACCTAAGAAGATGGTTCCTCCTTAGTATTAGTGGTTAATGGTTGAATTTTGCATTCTTGATACTGTCACTAGGCCATACAGCAAACGCATGTTATTATGAATAGGGAAGCCAACATCTTTTTTAAATTGCAGTTTCTACACCTGTAGAAAGAGATCTTGAGCAAACAGTCACCAAATTTTATAATATGGGGGGATTGTTTTTCATACCTAGTGGCTAAGAAACTTCATCTTAAAATAGAAATGCATCAGTAGTGATGTAAATTTTAAGTCATAAGAAATATTGACGTCATTGTTTTTAGTGACTTAGGTGTAGCTGGATCCCATAATATCCTCATTATTAACTGAATGATAATTAATTTGAATATTATGCTTACAATTTATTATTATTATCTCAAAAGAGTAAATGGCTTTCTGACGCCTTGTGATGTGTGGCTGTCTTATGACACTGGCAGGAGTCTGAAGATACTCTTTTGCTGCAGGTGAGAGAGTATGCACATGATGATTCAGCACGTAGATATTCAGCTCTTTGGAACTAGAAGTCTGGAGAAGGAATCTGGTGTTGCCTAATGTATTGCATTACATGGAAAAAGTAGAAAGGGCTGTTGCAATACCGAGTTTGTCCTACAGGTATTGTAGTTCATTTTGGAAAGAGATCAATCATTTAGAAAAGATGTGATGATGCTTTAGAAACTGCTACAGATTAAAAAAATGCAGAAAAATACACCACGATACTGGGCATATTATAGAAGTAATGTGTGAAGCAGATGGGGGGAATGTAATTAAATGCAGATTGCTTGCAGATCACATGTAATAACTTGCATGTGGGATTGGTATTAGTGTCTGTAGGACACTGTTCTGCTGCTGAACAGAAATGGAAAGACATAGATGAAAGGGGGTGACATGAATGAAGAGGGGTGAGAAAATGGCACAAGAAAAGTAAGACAGAGGAGGGTATGAAACCAAATTCCATTCTTACTGTGCAGGGGACAATGGCAGGCAGTGACTTTAAAGGGTGAAAGATGGAGGAGGCAGAGGGTGTCTAGAAGGTGGCAGACAAAAAATCTTGTGAAAACACTTCCCTCCGCAATTCTTAAAAATGACCAAATTTTCTGTGGTGTTTTTCTGAGCTATTCTAGGGAGAAAAATCTTTATTTCCATAGAAAAATTATTCTTTCTTTTGAGACAGATCTGTAAAAAAGATTACAACTTACTTCTGCTACAGGTTATTCAATTAGCAGAAGTGGAAGAGAACTGCTCTGGGATCTGAAATTGCGAATTCAGCTAATGAACCGTGTAGGTGTTCAGGTTGGTTCCATGTGACTTGTGTAGGAGAGGGCGCCTTTTTAGCTCTTGCATTTTTTAATTAGAAAATTTCACTAATGAGCACGTTAAAAGGGCATTTAAGTCAAGAACCAAGTTAAGAAATCCCAGCATCAGAGTGTGCCACTGGCATATTTGATGGAGTAGGTCACAGAGTCAGTCTCCATTTTAGCTGGTAGTTGACTCATTAATAGATTTTCCTTGAAGAATAGTGAGTTTTCTTTTTTTTTTTTTTTTTTTGAAGTCTCATATGGTCTTTTAGAATGAAGACTACCAAAACTTCAGCAAAAAATATTACCATTTTCTGGTTTCGTGACTGCCCCAATCCTGCCGGCCTTTCTTACTGCCCTTCTGTTTTCTGCAGAACCTGCATATCTCTGTGGCTTCCTACCACACCACTGTTCCTTGCCTGGCTCTCCCTTCTCCTTACCACTGCCCAGATAATTCTGCCTCCACTTGAGTTATAAAAAAGAAAAAGATGAAACTCAAATGAGAACTGAACAAGTTAAAGGAACCAAGAGATTCAGCACTGAAATTTTAGGGTAGAGAGTGAATAGTTGCATGGTCTGGATTGAACTTGTTCATCTAAATGGGATGGTATAACCCAAGAGAACAGTTTAGAGACTTGGAGAAGCTGAGCAAAGACTTTTCTGAGTTGTGTTTCCATGCCTATCTTGTTTCATGAAATATTTTGCACGTTTGTATCTGTTAAGTTCATCACATTCTTCTGGCTTAAAAGAACCCCCACCCCCAGTTATGTAGGGCTCTTCCTTTTCCTTTCATTTCTCTTTCAGTCACTCCACTACAGAGCAACCCTGCTGCCTTTAAGTACCTACTGCTGTCCACAAAGTAGACTTTGTTTTCTTTTATGTGTTATCTTATATTGCAGAATATCAAAAACTGAATCATAGTTTTATCTTGGTCTACGTAGTAGTGGCTACCCTACTATACAGCTATTCTTTACAGCATTTTTCAAGCACCTTTTCCAGCACAGACTTAAACTTGGCTCCGATGCTCCTGAAGTAACAGTAATCTCTTTTTGCTCTTAATCTGTCCTATAGCCAAAAATGGGTTTGGGTGAATTGTTTCTTTTTCTGAAACAGAACAGATGAATTCAAATGCAATCAAAATCTTGCCTTCCCATGAGTCAGAGGATATTTTGTACATCAAGTATTAAGGCTCGTTTTCACTTTATACCTTATTTCAATGCCCTGATCCAAACGTCAGTGTAATAAATTTTATCACAAAATCTGGATCCAGTTCTTGTAATAGTATATTGCCTTTTTTTTTTTTTTATAGAATATCGCCCTGAACTCCTTTTGTTTGTTTGTTTTTATTGAGCCATATATTGTAAAGCCCTAGGCAGAAAATAGGTAAGCACATTTGGAAAGGATTTAAAATGCAGGATATATAAAATGATATTATCACTGAACCATGGAAAAACAAAGAGCGGTTTCCAAATTATACCCATACTAATATAGGGATTTTTTTTCTTTCTTTGATTGTAATCAGGAGAGTCTGTCATTTACGAGGATTCTTTCAGGCAGCATTAGGAAGGCAATAAATACTATCCAAGCATCAGAAAACATCCTTAGGTGACTTTTAGTCATTGCACTTAACCATTGTGTTGGCAGTATCTATATTGCATGTGACAGACAACTTCAATGGGCAAAAAGAATGCAATCCACTTTTTCATTATTCAGACCAATAATGCAATGCTATTCTTTAGAGACACCCTCATAAAACTTCTGACACAGATGGTATTAGAAGGGTGAGCTAGAGTTCTAAACTATGGCAATTTTGTGATAAGAATGTACAGTGTGGCTCAAATACAGTAATATCTCTAGCATAATGAGAGGGAAGTACATATTTTACGAAAGCAAAAGCCAACAAGAAAATGAGAAGTGTGTTCTTATCTTCATTATCTCCTCAGTTGGAATTGTTACCACTAGGTGTGTCTAAAGGCATGGATCTGCAAACAGTGTGGGTACCGTAACCTTTATTCCCATGTGTAGTGTTGCATGTATCCCCATTTGATACAGGATTTAGGAGACTCTTGGTGTCCCCCCACCTTGAAAGCGTGCCTTACCTTCTACTTTTCTGCAGGCCCAGAGATAAGCAGGAATAATTGCAGCAAAATCCTGTGACTTTTTTGCTTTACATAGCCCAGGGAACGTGGTAACAGCTGCTATTCTGGCCTCTCCAGGAGCCCCAGTCATTCTGCTGCCTGTTTCTGCTAACATGCAGCTCCGGTTTCCTCTGGCTCCAGTTCTCTGGAGTGCTTCTACTCTCCAGGTACTGACTCTTCCTGCCCTATCATTTGAGGAGTTTAATGATCTGGCAAAGCACAAAAATAATTCAATATACTTGTTTTGTAGAGTAAATAGGTGAGGGTGTTAGTTAAGTTCTGTCTTGAAGGATCTCTTTAAATTCTTCTCTTGGATCACTTCCCACCTTCTTCTCAGAGCAAGAACTGGGAGAAGGGATAGTACATCCTTTCTAGCTGCAGATGCCTTTTGCCCAGTCCTAAAGCTTCTGAGGGCCAATGTGGAATGATACTGAGACAGCTTTCAAAATCCTACACCTGCTTATGGTGCAGAATCTGCAGCAGCATGGTGTGGGAAGGCTGCCTGTGGGCACCCTGTCTTGCTTCAGGAAGTCCTTTGGAGCATCACCACCCCCAGTGCATCTCAGGTGACAACTCTGCTGGTGCATGTGGGAGTGTGCATGTGTGTGTTTCTCCCTTTCCTTGCAATCTCCCCCAGACAGTTTCAGTACATCATAATTGTTGTGCGTGTCACACATTTTACACTTACATTCTGACACATAGGAATTTCATGGCAGATATTTTGTTAGGAGTTTCATCATCTAGCCAAGCTGTTTCCCTCTGCCTACAAAGCAGGTGCAAAAAGAGGTTTTGACTTCTGTTTCCCTGTGTAGACATTTATATAAGCAGCTGAGTGTTGAAGGGTAGCAATCACCTTGCAGCTTTCTTTGGTTCCATGTATAGTCCTTCAGTGCTTCTCACTCGGGAAGTGATAGATTTCCTTGTAATGTTAAGGGTCACCTTTGGAGGTCAGCCACTTTGATGAAAAAGAATGTAACAATCAGAGCTGCATGTAGTGTTTGATTCACTATTCAAAACACTTCAAGCCCAATTTCATACTTAATGTATTGGACAATTTCACCTTCTCATACAGTATTTTTTAAGTGACTTGTTTGTTGTTTGTTTTTTTTTTTAACTGTTATTAAGATGGCAGCAAATAGGTCCCCTTCTGTTTTTATCTATACAGTTTAATTCCTAGACTTGCAAAGGTTTCACTCTTTGAATGGTGCCATAGTCTGGAATCGAGTTGTAGTGTTTAATGGCACACGCATGTCATTCTTTGCAGGGTCACAGCGAGGCCCAGTTTCATCACAGCCTGATTGCTGGTCATTTCTTCCAGTTCCATTATTGTCTCTTTATGAGGATGTACCCAGGAATTTATGCAGAAGCCATTTTAAATCATTTGTGCTAGAGAAGCTATATTTGAAGTAGCTAGAGGATTAGCCACACGGGGATCTATTTTTCTAGTTTATGAGTCTAACAGAAGTTGGATATTTAGTTTTATATCCTGTTTTAGACGGGATTTCTCACCTGGGAGAAGGAAAGAAATCCTAGTACTGTGCTGGGTGTTCCACCTCATGAAGGTATGGAATGCACAGGTAAGGATAATGTCCCGTGTATTTGGGAAACACATTGTGCCTTTTTCATCATCACTTAATTGTATCCAAGTGGATAGCAATGCCAGTGGATTTAATGTTGCTGGCGTTTGTTTGCTTGGAAAGATTAGAGGAAAAGGCAGTTTTGGCTCAGTGTGACAACAGGCATGTGGACCAGCTGTCCTGAACATAAGCACCCACTGATTGGCTTTGAAAGGAAAATCTTGGGCAAAGAAAGAGGGGAGGAAGTGCCAGTTATGGCACTGTGCATGCAAGTTGTGGAGAGGTGTGGAAGTTGTGGAAAGAGAGTGTTGCTGGGGAGCACTGAAGGCGGTCTGTGAGTACATGACTGGAATGGTAGCTGGAGTTAGTCGGTAGTCCTCCTACAAAGAGATCATTTTAATTTTACACTTGTAAAAGGGCTGCCTTCCTTCTGTTTGCCTAGTGTGTGGCCCACAAAGTACCATCCAGCCGGTAGCCACGTGCTGGAACCAAAAATGAAGCCACAGTAAGGCTGCTGCACGTGTTCCTGTGTGTTCCTTCTCCGTGTCTGGTGCCAAGCCTTCCAGAGGAAAGGAGGGTGAGAAAAACTTTTCATCAGGCAAGGCCTGGACTGAAAACCAGAAAAGGAACAAGTGAGGGGCAAATGCAACAGCAAACAGATGGCTGTACCTGGAGCCTGTTGCCTGGCATCTGAAACTCTTGTATCCTCTGAACAGGATAAACCTGTGCAGCACACTTGGGAAGGAGGCAGGTCCACTCCATGCACTCGCTCTTGGCACACTGCATTACGAGCCCTGGGAGGGAGTTTAGCAGAGTGAAGTTCCACTCTGCACGTACCATCTTTGTCTTAGTGGAGATGATAAGGTTTTTGTACAAGTTTAAAGGTTCATGTCTCTAAAAGTTTTGTACACTGTAGAAGCAGTAGGGTAGATTTTCTTCTTCGATCAGCATAGATTGCATCAGTGTAGAGGATCTGGTTTGTCTAGCTTTTTTTTGGCCTAGAATAATTTCCTTTCAGCTGCAGAATTAAAAGGTAAACATTTTGTAGTTCAAAAGCTGACTAAAGTGTTTACATTTTCACTAGAGGACAAATGATCAAAACAGTACAGGAAAGGCTCTTGTAAGATATGTTTTCTCTTATATATGAAATGCTGTAGGTCAATCTTGTGGCAAAACGCAGTGAAAATTAACTAACCGTTAATCAACTAAAAATTTTAATTAACCTACTAACTAATTAACATTCAACACTTAATTTTCATAAAGGATTTTTTTTGCAGTACACATATTATGAACAAGCTATTTAATGACACACTAAGGAGTACTATTTTCTTAGAATAACTGATTAACAAGATAATCATAATACTATGGATTTATAAACCGTGCTTCATACTGGAAGAATATTTATTTCTGCATATATCCGACACAGCTAACTCAGAATTCCTTCTTTTTTTCTCTAAAAGTGTCTTACAAAAATACTGTATTTTCAAAACAAAGAAGCCTGCTGTATGACAATTTCTGGAAAAGTTGAATACAAATGTTTCAAATATAGGAGCTGGGGTTTTTTTCTTACCTTCATAGGTAAGATCTCTTTGAATGTTCAAAAATAAGATGCAAATAGAGCTACAGAAAGAAATCAATTGCAATCTAAGATAAATCACCATTTTTGTTTAAAAATTAGACTTTTATTTATAACTAGATGAACAAAACAATTTAATTTCCAAAGATGTTCTTTGCTTCCAACAGCTGTCTTCCACTATCTGAATAATCTGCGTCTTTTTCCTCTCTCCATGAATTTTCAAAATCTATTCAGATTTTTCCAAGAAAAAGCAACTTAAATATTTTAATAGGAAACACAGAAACAGGAAGATTTAATATTGTACCTATATAGTTTTCTGTAAAACTGCAGTCCTAGGAGTAAGACTCCACTCTGTTTTGCATTCTGATTTTTAGATAGAAAATTCATTTATTGAAATGAAAATAAAACATTTCAGTCATACCAAATTGAAAATATAATCATGTATCTCAATCTGTGAAGTGTTGCTAGAGCTCTAATCAGAAAGTATTATGTAATAAGCTTAAGTGCATTTCTGCTGATATTTTCCTCATCAGTGCCTCTGATTTAATTTCTGTATTTGATGAAGAAAGACAATGATGTAGGGACTGGTATCATTTTGGAAAAAAATTAAAGGGTGAATATTCTTACAAGGAAAAAGACCTTTTAAAACTTTAACTGCCCTGGTATTCTAACATATTATTCTACACTCTCTTCTATCACTCTGCCTTAACCTAAATCTACACGATTTCAGATCTGTATGATTACATTAAAGAAACAGGAAACGTACAATTATTTTGGTTAAGTAGTTGTTGGCCCAGTCATGGAGGTCATGGAATTGTCGGAGTTGGAAGGGACTTCTAAGGACCTCTAGAGATCATCTGGTCCAGCTCCCCTTACACTTGTTTGTGCAGCTAAAGATGTGTTTGTCTGAGGGAGAATTTCCACAATTCAGCAGATAACGAAGGACTTAGTTTTCATTGACTGAGTGCAACACAAATTTTGTGAATTGAGAATTAATATTTTAGTAAGAAGTCTATGAGAAGTGTATATTTCATACATGTTCACTTTCCATTACGTTACTTATGAAAACAGGGCTCCCTGGATAGCAGAGAACCCTAGATAAGATGGTGATTGTAAATGTGATTATAAATATTACAGTAAAAATTCATCTATCATTCAACTGCTCTCTCCTCTTATGTCCAGACGGGTGGCCTGGCTGCCCCACGCTCTGCCATGGTTCACAGTGGGAGGTGTTAGGCAGAGGGTGGTGTGACACTGGTGAGTATGTATTTGCACAGTGCAGCACTTGACTCCTGACCTTCCTGGCTGTGAGGTCCCTGGGGATGGCAGGGCACCCAGACAGAGAGGTGTTCCTGATTTTTTGGCTGTGGTGCAATGGTGCTTAGTCTGGCCATGTTTGGGGCCAGCTTGTTTGGGCCTGGCAGAGCTGTACTGTCAGGTCTGTGAGCTGACACGATCATACCCTTTCCTGAGTTGGGAGCAGCAGGGCAGCGTGCTGGGTCACACAGCAGCTGGAAACTCCGGTGGGCTCGAGTTCACTCTGTATTTCAAAGGTGGATTTGTCGGCAGAGTAATGCAGCCGTGGCTAGCTCAGAATTTTAATTTTAGCTGTCATTGCAAACCTTAACACGACTGAGACTTTTGGCTCTTGAAGAAAGGAAAGAAACTTACTGCTTGAAATGGTAACCAAGCCATAGATAGGCCTAGAAAGGACTCTCCACAGAAGAGCTCTGTGAACTTTTCTTGCCAGTCAGTATAATTTTCAAATGCCTTATTTTATCTCAATTACTTCAATCCCATCTATTTAGTTAACTGCTCTTCACAGGAAATAATTACTATGCCCTTTTCCTCCCCCAAATTGCTATTATCTTATTGCTGATAGTCTGGTATGTCTAATAGCTTCTGATTATAAGAAATACTGGGAAAAAACGTATACATGTACACAAAGAAACTTAAAGTTTTGTGGATATAATTTTCTTTCTTGTAAATATAGTTAATTACCTGGCCATCGCACCAAGTGGATTACAGACCTGATCAAATAACCACAGACTTTAGTATAAATATCTCCACTGGACTGAGTAGATAAAAAGAATAAAATCCAGAGGGCAGTATGCTAGTACCAGCAGCTCTTAATTACAATATGGACTTCAAAACCTGTTCTGAAACCGGAACTACTTCTCTGTCTTATACTACTAGCATTTGTTTCAAGAGAATCCCAGAGGTTCAAAGCAATACATGACCCTGTATTAAAGAGGAAAAGATGGTGAAACTGAAAACATGTAAAGAGTTATCCCTGATGTGCAAGTTGCAGTGTGGACTATGGTCAAGTGGTGTACTTTTGTGTTGGTTATAGGGCTGTTCATAGTCAGGAGGGCAGGTGAGTTCTGAAATGTGCATAAGCATGTTAAGGAAGAGAGTTCACTAAAAAGAAAAAATCCAAACTGGCCGTTGGTGGCTACTTGGAAATACAAAGTCAGACTCTTTCATGGCATATGACGACAAATGAGCTCGAGGCACTTTGGGTTTGTCAGCAGCACAAGATCAAGAATATGCTGGCACTTAAGTATTATTGTATCATATTGCTGACAGGCATCTCAAGAAACATTCCCAGCTCAATATCATTTGTAAATTTAATAAATTTACTTTCTACTGTGTCTTCTGGGCCACTGCTGAGAATATTGAATAACACTAGACCCAGAAGGATGCCTCTGACACCTTTCTTTGTACATCCTCCCATGTGCATCATGTTGCAAAGCACGACTGCTGCTAACAGCGGCCCTTTGATGTTCTTTCTACTATTAATGTGCCTGTGCAAAATCAGCACATCAGTGGCTGAGTACTTTTCATCATAAATCTGACTCATTTTTTTTATAGTCTCGAAAACCCTTTAGAGATAACAGCCATTTTCACCTGACTTTATAAAACTTAAAATGGACGCTAGATGAAAGGTCTCCAATTGCATCTTTGTTCAATGCATGCTACAATTGTAAATGTAAATAGATCTTATAAGTTCAGAGATAATTCTGATATTGGGTTGGATTTAAAGCCTTTAAAGTTTTGAGAAGATACATTTGAAGAAAATAATACATCTATGTGTCTGTATATATGTGTACTTTTCTTTAGCAAGGTAATGCAAATCTCAGTTGAAATGCTTTTTGCTGTTTTCATTGAGAATCTATGACTTCATCGTTTCAAATAAGGAAAAAGTGGCTATACTAGGAGTGGGGGTCCAATTGTTGTTCAAAGTCCTCTTTAATTTGGAGCTGTCATGAGGAAGAAGTAGAAGCATCACTGAAATGAGGCCTTTGATAGTTGTCAACAGGCTGGAATCTCAGCTGACATAATTCAGAATATGGCTCTAGATTGAATTTCTGTCAGTTTACATTGTCAGAGACCTCCCAGTCTCCCTCAAATACTGAAAAATGCCTGTACCTGTTTTCTCACCAGGGGAAAAATGTGTTAATTTTATGCTTCTGTAAGAGTATATGGATTTCTATTTCAGGCAGAGTTTTACCATGAATGTATCTGACTGGGTCAATCTAAGACATACTTACTAGGTTTAATATTCGTAAGCATCCATAATAGCAGTATGATTTCATCGTACAGTGAAATAACTGAAATGTCTCAGATACTCTGGTTTTCATGGTTATTAAGTAGTGACTTTTTAACAGCAACCATAATTTCAAAATTCACAGCTTTATGAAAAATAACTCCTAAATATATACTATGTACAGTAAGTTAAACAATTTTACAGTATTATGGTGAATATATACAGAGAATAAAGGCTACTACAGGAGGTGTGCTAAGCAAATATTTAAAAGCACATTATGTTGAATAATAAATAATACATAGTTCTATTGAATGTTTCAAAAACTCATATGTGACTAGACCTAAGTGAAATCTTTCAAAATCTTCATCTAAAGAATAAGTCTGTATTCTTTTCCTTGATTTCACAGTTCATGGAATCTCCTAACATTTTTGTAAATGAGTCATCATCTCAGTTTTTCTTTCCAATTTTTTCTCATCTGTATAAGTTTCACGGCCTGCATGATCTTTAGAAGTAAATAGTTATATTTAAGTCCTTGAGCCAATGCGCTTTTTCCTCTTCCTGTTATTTTGTTGCCACGCTTCTAGATATACAGCATCTGACTGTGTGCTGCCAGTTTCCACACATTTCTGTAAGACACACATCCGTGTCTGTCTTTTCGTAAGGGTCTACTGCATCTAACTTTATTTTTAACTTTTTAATTTTAATCTTCTATTTGTACTTAAAATCTCAAGTTGGGACTGGTACTACAGCAGGGATATTTCTGGCTCCCTTAGAAGCATTAAAAAACCCGAAAAGTTCAGAGCTTATTTAGGGATGTGTTTCCAGTGAACGTATGCAGACTTAAAAACTGGGACAATGCCCGAGCTGCTTTGGGTTACCTGAAACCAGCCGGTTCCTTCAGCTCCAGATCTGCCTCCTTGACTTCAGACAGCTACACTGTCCCTTTCTTGTAGCTGCTTTTCCTTCCCACAGCTGCAGTGAAGCTTCCAAAGTGCAAAGACATTGCTATCTTCGACTGTCAGCTTCCTTTTTTTCAGAGGTATAAATGGCAACAGTTAAAGCTAGAAGCTAACAGAGAGCTCACATACTGGTGTACAAGACATGCAAGGTTATCTGACAATTACAAAAAACAATTCAGAAACATCTGTCTGTTATGTGATAAAAGCATTGTTTCTTAGAGCCATCTGCCTGCTTTCGATTAGCTTTAGATTGTGGAAATAACCTGCCTTTGATTAAGGTGATGGGGCTATTTCCTTATTACACCTGTGACTAAAATTATAGATGGATTTAATATGATGTGTAATGATTCTGCAAGGGAAATATTTTTGTCTTAGACTAGAAATAATGGAATAGATGAAAGGAGCATTCCAGTAGTATATCTCTTCCAGTGTTTTTATGGGTTTTTTTCTTTGTGGTTTTGGAACATTTTTGCTGCCAAACTTGAGGAAAGTCAAAGCAAATACTGTTTCATCAAAATTTGTTTGCTAGTAGAAATTCAAAATTATCTGCCAGATATTTATTTCTTGCAGTGGTTTTTTGTTGTTCTTTTTTATCGGGGTGGGGAGTGTTGTCTCTGTTGTTCTACTGGTGAATAGACCTTTTTTTGAGAAACTACTTTTGTCCTGTTTTACCATTCTGAAGATGGCCAATTTCTTGTACGTGTTAGACAAGTGTCTCATTTTATTTACTCCACTGTTCATTGGAGTTGAAGCTATGCTGGTCTGTCAAGAGGGTGAGGAGAAGACATTTTTAAACAGAAGCAGCCAACAAGAATGAAAAGTGAAAGCAAGTTGGGACTGTTGTCTCCCTGATGCAATGGGAACAGCAGGTATGTTTTGTTTCAATTCTAAAAGAATAATGACCCCACTGAGAAGAGTCACTGCTGCTAACTACGCTTGAGAGAAGCCCATAATGTACAAAGATGCTCTCAGCCCCATGGAGGAGTGGTTCTCTCGTACCTACAGACAAGAAAAATGAAGCAGTCACTCCTTTGTGAGTTCACCCTGGCCTTTTGAAGTTATGCCTCTTCAGTAAGCATTTTTGTTGTGCCCCACTGTTTTTAAATGGAGGGGAAGAGAAGAGGCCACAGGTAAGGTCAGGGTTTTTCTTTATGAGAATTTGGTACGTGTGCTGTTCTGAATAACACATGGAGTGTTATTAGAAATAAAACTTTGATTTTCTGATTATTTTCTTAGATTTCTTTTTCTTACCATCCAAATGGCCAAAATGAAACTTCTGCTATGGCTATACAACTTTTTTTTAAAGTGTTCTAGATGACAGATGGAGTTACTGATGAGAATCTTATTTCTAATGAACTGAACTGTACCAAACATATCCAGTTAATACAAACCTTGTCTGCTGTCTTTTTAAGCCAAAATTTTGCTATTCAGCTATGTGATATAATACCCTTATAAGAATCTTCTGTTGTTTTACTGTAAAACAAGCAACCAAAGAGGTGAGAATTAAGTGTCAGCATCACATGTCTGATGAATATAGATATTTTTACAAGCCTTCTAGCAAATAGAAGTTTTTTTCCTGTTATGGTGAAGCTGTTAGGACTGTTGTAAGTTCAAGTCAAGTCAGTCAGCAATTAAATGTTGCTGTACTTTTTTTTAAGAGGACTGCCTGCAAGACAGAAGAGATCAATTTGGCCTCGATTCAAGAACTGTGAAGATATAACTAGGAATTGTATAGGGTTTCCTTGCAACTGCCAGTTGTTAAACAGTCTGTTGAATAATTGAAGTTGAGATTCATTCTTTGCAAATAATTTTTCCAGTAATGCTTGTAACATTAATTTCAAAATTTTCTGGCAAGAGAATATTAGGTTGAATCCATATCCCATGTGCTCATGAAGATTACAGTCCTAAAACAGTGTGTCATAGAACAGGTTCTATCATCTCTCTATTATTTATCTAGTTTCTTTAGCATGATAGATATTCCTCCTTCACTTCCTAACAACATTCGTCATTGTTTCACTTCACAACAATGTGAAATTCTTAAACAACAACCTAATGCCTACAAAGCCCCATGTTGACTCAAACAATAAAGGGACAATCTTCCACCCAAATGAAAGGATGGTGAGTAAATGTATGTGTATCTGTCAGTGGGGAAAGAAAGTATTGTGCTTCTGAATAGATTTTTTTTTCTTCTATGTAGCCTTTATATTGTACTTCAGTTCTTTAGCCAAACAGTGTGTCACTGAGCCAGACTCTGATCTCTAAGTAGGTGCCTTCCAGCACTGTTTTTATTTTTCAGAGTCACAGTTCATTACTCTAACAGACACACCACATCATTTTGCATACCCTTTACATATTATATCCAAGTAAACATCTCCCACTTCCAGGCCCATCTGCACTTTATTCTAGCCAAGAACAGTGCTTTTGCATGTTAAATTGTCCTGGCTGGACATGTCAACCAGAAGGTAGTTCTCTTGCTTACCTTTCATCTGAAGTCAAAACCCTCTAGTTAATATCCTTCTATGCTTTTTACAAAAAGGGACTATTTACAGATTTCATATTAAACAGCTGCAAACAGAAAGTGAACCACTGACCTTTGTATTTACTGTAATTTTCTACTTTAAATAGGCTACTTTCATATGGATCAGTGATAAATGAACTAAAAAGTGTCCTTTTAAAGGATCCTCTATTTTTACTTTTCTAAATTTCCCTAGTTCTGTCCTACAGGCAACTTTTTAGGAGATTTTTCCTATTGCTACTGTATTGTGTTGATATTGAAGTAATGTGAGGTATTGTATACAGCGCAGTGGATGGAATGCCCACCCTATCAAGCTCTAAATGGGGAATGAATAAGTGACAGTTTCTGTCTTCAAAAGCTTAATGTATTTAAATAACTGAAGGGTGGAAAGTAAAAGCTGAAGGGTTCTTATTGTTTGCTTTTTAATTAACTTGCTGAAAATCATAAAAAGCCTGTAGTTGGCTTAAAATAATAATCTTATTTCCCGCTTCAGAATCAGTACATAACCATAACATTTTTAACCTCTGACCCAACACAGGTTTTAATTTATAATAATACTGTTAATTATAAAAGGAAAAAAAAAGTATTGAGTATTTAAGAAGGCTAACTTTGTGTCCTTAATAGGTTTGGAGAATTAATGTAGGACTTTTTTCCTGCTCCCTTTCTTAAAAAAGAAATAAGTTTGCAGAAAGAGTCTTTGAAGCCATCTGGCTTAATCAACTTTAAAGTTCTCCCATAAGGAAGTTTTAGATGGCTCTTCTTGTTTTAAAGGAATTAGGTATGAGGAAAATAATATATGCCTTATTGGCTGGAGACTGTGCAATAGATTCCCTAAGGCTAATGTCCAGCACAAGACATCAGAAGCTTTGAGTTGTCCAAACCATGAAGGGCTCTGAAACTGCCTGCAGACTGGACTGCCTTTTTTACAAAAGAGCTCCAGAGCTGGTTTGGATGGCTTTAATGGTATCCCTAGGAAAGAAAAAAAAAAAAAAGACAAGAACCCAAAAACCCTATATACATGAGGATCAGCTATTCCAACTTATTGTCCCTCAGAAGTGATTTATTACCTCATGTCAAGTTTCGGTTTTGAATGAGGAAAGAGCTGTGCACATTCATTCTGTTGAGAGGTTTGGACCATTCCCTGAAGAAATTTATTTTTCTACTGTGACAGAAAAACAAATCCTGGTACTTTCTTTTTTTTTTGTGGAATAGTTATCTGCCAGTTACTTGATTTGAATCAGATCAGCAGAAGGTAGTCTGAGTATCAGAACCAGAAATAAGTGTTAAGAGGGTGGAGGTAGGGATGAGGTGAGTGAAGAAGCAGGGAGCAGTAGCAAGGTGATAAAACAGGATTATAACATTTGTCTGTCAGACTAGCCCAACAGAGTCTTGAGGTGGGTGACAAAGGAGTTCTACCTGTCATTCAGACAAGGAATCATTAATTATAAAATTATATCTAGAAAATAGCAACTTGATGTTTTCATTTCCACAGTACTTCAAATAAATTTGTTCCAGATCTCTATCTTGCAGGCCTATATAGAGATAGGCCTACAAGCAAGCCACTTTTGCAGGGAAAGAATTAAGGATAAATTATTTCTATCTGTGTTACTCCCAGACAGGAGTTGAGCTGTAAAAGCTCACGGGTTCCCCTTTGGGAATGGGTTCTTTCTGGCAAATGCAACCTGAGCCACAGAGTAAGGAGGAAGATAGAATCCCTCTGGAACTGTGTATTGGGAAAATATCTAGTATCAGCAAATGAGCTGGATAGAGGGGGAAAGATACCTTTCAGTTTTAATCATAATGTAACACTTGTAATTTGAGTTGTCTGTTCTGCATGTTGTTGATAGCTGCATTAGCAGTTTACCTGAATCTGGCTTTAAGGTAGAGACAGTTTTGAGGTAAACGTTGGTAGCGAATTGTTCCTCACCCATTGACAGAGTTTATCATTTTGGGGGAAAAAAAAAAACAGAAACAAACACACAAAACTTAATTCACCAGCTGCAGAGTTGACCTCATGCTTTTCTTAATAGTTAATATTTGTCTCCTTTTGCAAAATGTGACAGCTTCAACAGAGAAAGAAAAGTGACTGGCCAGCTTTTTAATAATACTCAGCCATGATGTGAAAGAGCCAGTTGAAGGGGCTGCTACAGTGTATATCAAGGGTTAGAGGGGTGATTCATGTCAATCCTTCTCTTGTGAGCCGGAGGATTAGAAAAGGCATGGATTCTCCCTGGCTCTTTTTTTGCATTGAAATCTGACAAGTCTTGGAAACCTGGACAAAAGACGACTTGTCCTCTGTGGTGGAGAACCTCCAGCTGTTGTCAGCAGAGAATTTCCCAAGCCTCTCACAGGGCTGAGACAGAGTCCTTCATCAGGGCAGTGAAGAAGGCACCTTGGATCCCTTAAGGGATGTGCACTGGAGCACAGTAGTCTAAAGAAGGAGGTGGTGCTGTCTGGTTTCTGGGTACATAGACCTATGCTTATCTTAGACCCTGGGAACTGAATCTTTACAGTGAGTCTTCTGAAAGCACANAATGTGCTGTCATTACAGCTTCATTTTCTCCAAGAAAATGTTCCTGTGTAATGCTCAGCCAGGGAGGATGGTTTCTTGGTGGCCTGTTTCTACATGCTTTAGTAAATATGTGCTTGATTATCCAACTTGTCTTAGTTTCTCCTAGGATACATTTTTTGCCATCTTTAGTGTGGCCCTTCTGGGTGTGAAGTTCCGTATTGATGTTCACAGAGACAATTTATTGTCCTTGATTTAAACTATTCTTAAATTTCTTGTTGTTATAATTGCCATGAGCAGCTTAATACAATCAGCTTTTGTCTTGTGGCTAGTATTCTCTTGTTTAGTACTGGACAAGCAGACGTGAGTATGCTCCCTTGCTTATGCTCCTGCATTCGTTCCTTTGGACTAAAGTGGAAAGAGACTGTGGAAGTGTTACAGATAATCCTAGCAACCAGGAGACTTTGAGACAGGGCTTTTCTTAGCTTTGGATTTAAGGGGTCTTGTGAATTCATACTATGAAAGCTTACTGTGATATTGCCCAGGGCAAGTCTGGAAGCCTCAATATCAGATGCTACCAAATTGTGTTCTTTAGTTTAGAATCACTACGGTTTCTGCTTGTTTATTAGTGTGTACGTACTAGTACGTTTTGCTGGATATGAGCTTTTTTTGCTGTCTTTTTCCTTATCTTTAAACTGGGAAGATTATTTGTATGAAACAGCTCTTGCTGTGAGGTGCTACTCTAAGTATATGTAAACTTTTTGTCTTAATGAATCTTGCACAGTGTCATATCATTTGCTTGATTACACCCTTCTGTACACAATGTGCCCTAATTTTTGCAACCAGGTGGCAGTTTGGAAATTGGACTAATACTACTACTTTAAAAAAAAGTTGATATCAGCCTCATGCAGATCTGGGATGGATTTCTGTGCAGAGCAGTTGCCTGGTATATCTTCTCACTTCAGTTTCACAAGCTGTTCATTTTGAGACACAGATGTTTTCTCAGAGGGGCAGAAGTCACCACATTTGCCCATTAGGGACAACAGATGCTTACAGCCAAAATAGTTGTGAGTAGGCTGACATTGCATGTATGATCCACATCAGAGCCCCGCTGAGTCTGCTAACATGGGCACTTTCTATCCAAAATGTCATTGCAATCATGAACATGTGGCGTTCAAATACAAGAGACATGTAGCAGAGTCATTATAGGCATTTACATAGAAACTTCACAGCTACCTGATAAGCACTATTCAAGTTCTGTTAGAAAATAATTGCATTGTTTGCTACGGGACATTTTTCTCTCAGTGTTTCATTTGGCAAGGTGATGGCTGCATTCAGAAGGTCACTGATCATTCAGCCACACAAGGAGGAAGTAGCAGTGCAGAAGTGAGTGGGCAACCAGTGCTTTATCAAAATTACTTTTGGAGAGAAGAGGAAAGAATTTAGCTGTCTTTAAATTATACAGGTGAAAACAAACGGGTTTGTGAGTGAAAATAATGTAAAATAATGCAATCAGTAAGTTATTCATTCTGTTGTCTTTTGTAATATTGTCTGCTGTGATTTGAAAGTGTGTGAACTGATAGCTCAACACTGATCAGACTGAGAGAACCTAATATCCTTTGAATTTTATGAGTTCCTGTGAAGCTGCCTTAAATGTGAAGGTCCCATGGAAGAATTGAATATGAAAATGATGACAGATTTTAGCCATATTTTTTGCTATATAATCACATAAAAAAATGTCTAAGGGTGCTATAGGGGCCAGTGGCTTCCTGGGGCTGCACTGGCTCTGAGCTGACCCTAAGCTGCAGCAGCCAGACCCCCAACAGGGGAAATGCCCTTGGAGCCCATACACAGAGTCCTCTGAAAGCTTAACTTCAACAACTATCTCTACAGTAAATCCTACAAAAGAATTGGTACGCGGCTGCAGTATCCTAAGACTTGTCTCAAGTGGTGAGAGTAGAGACGTCCTTCACCCGCGACCTTCAGAGAGATCGTGTTTCCCTTTCTTATTCTGCATTATGTCTTAGTGTTGTGCTTGCTAGGCCTGGTGGGACAGCCATGTGTGGACGTCCTGGCTCCTTAATCTGGTTGATTTCAAGGGGCAGAATTCTCTGAAATGATGGGTAGAGCATTTTTTCTAAGAAAGAGAATCTCGCAGGTATGAAGTTACACACTCAAGATCACATGGTAGGTAGAGGGGAGGAAGAAACCCAGGCTCTGCTCTTCCTCCTGCCTTGCCTAATGGGCAGCCTGTCCCACAAGCATACCTGCCTCTTGCTAAGAGTAGAGTAAAAGGGTCATTCTGTTATTTAGCAGTGATGAAATAAATTCCATTTTCCATTTAGAAAATAATCAGATATCTCCAAAGCAGATCAGACTTATACTTACTTGGTTCTGTTTGCTTAATTGGGTACATGACGTGTTTATGCAAATGGATACAGCACTGCGAATAACATAACTGTTCATATGAAGAAACTTTCTCTCCAAAAGCTGCCATGGAGCTTTTAAGAACCTGGGAAATGTTCATTAAAATAAGGTACTGCTGGTACCTCTTGAAGTCACAAAAACCCCTGTGACTTTACAAATTTTGTGTCACAAAAAAAACAGGGAGAAATACAACAAGATATTTTGATAGGCAGTCCCTAAAAATGGTGTCCCAAAAGGAGAGAATAAAAATAAAATGTTTAAGATGCCATTAATTGTTATTTTTCCTGTTATCCATTCGCATTTAATCTATGAGAGTTTCTTCCTTTTTTCCTTAGGGAGGGAAGAAGGTGTGGGAAACATTTACTGGGCTGAGACCATATTTCTGCTGTTAGTTGCTCTGCAGCTTCATCCAGAAGAGCTTATTCCTGTTTTTCACCCCCTCAGGGCTGACTGCCTCAAGGAAGTGCTTTAGATAGGAACCGTGATCCCTAGCTGAATTATGGCTGCTGCTAACAGTTTGCCCACAGATCAGCTTTGTTCAGGACTTTGGGTTCACTTTTTAAAGACATCTTTTATAATAGAAAGAAAGGTATTATAAAAATCTAATATGTGCTTAAGGCTGAGGTAGAAATCTTTTTCAGTAGTTAGAAGTTAGTATGTAGTTATATTTGCCTGCTTGTGTGGAAAAATTTGATTGCAAAATTTATGTATTTTAATACATTTTATACCCATTCAGCAAAATAAGATAGAAATATAAGACATCTCAGTGACTTGGATAATTGCATGACAATCCCTTAAACAGACTTTAGAGGAAAAAAAAAAAGCCAACAATGTAATTTTTAATATCGAGGTAAAATTACTTTTCACAGTAGTGGCTATCTGTGAAATGTTTCCATCTGCAATTTGTGAGTGTATTTTTCCTATACAAGAGATCAGAGAAATCAAAATTTAATATTTTTTTTTTTAAAAGGAAAAAGAATATTACTTTTATCTCTTTCCATGTTGGGGTGCTAAGCTTTACTTTCAGGGAGGCTAGCGCCTGCTTTAACATCTAATCTAGTGTCTCCTTAAATTTACAGCAGCATAGCCAGAAGCATAATTTGGTCCCCTACCAGCAACAAAAGGTTTTGGGGCTCTCGAAATGTTTTTGTTCTAAAATGATCTTTAGATTGCTGGAGCTCTAATAAATTGTCTCTTTTTTCACATCTTTCCTTCCACATTATCTTTGGACTCTGAAAAATGTTAATGTTAGAATTAATATAGTCCAACATAAATTACTTCTGAAAAATGATATTTGTGTAAGTTTACAGAAGAGCAAACACCTGCTAGCGCAGGCTGGAGTCTACGTGCTGATAAAAAGCATAAATGTTGAGTAGATAAAAAATAGTTTGCCACTGACAAAACACGTCATAATCTGTCCCCCTTTGAAACCAATGCACTGAAATCTAAAAATACTAATGATTAACCATACATTTCATTACCTTTGATCCATGTGTCTGTGTGCAACTATCTTAATTGATGAAAGTTTGTATCTTAGAAAAAGTTGAATTGCTTGGCTTTTAAAATTATAAATATTATCTTTCATTCTGCAGGAAGTAGTTTAATAAGTTGGTCAGGGCTGTTTGGTCAGAATTTTGTTTCCTCGGGTGCAACACTTTACTGGCACATCCAAATAAATGCAGCAGCACTTCTCTCCTCATGTTGTGAAACTTCAAAAATATTTCACTTCAACACCAGTTAATATAAAATGGAATCACAGCTGAATCTCTTCAAACTTTTGGAAAATACTTTTTCAAAACGGCTGCTTCAAAACAATTGCAGTCTCTGACTGCAGACTCTGACAGGTGTCAAAAAAAAAAAAGCATGTGTGTGGAGGCAATGCTGGAACTTATTCTACTATTCTGCACTGAAATATTTCAGACATCCAGCAGAATAATTTAATCTCTTTGCATAAATAATATATTATAAATTTTAATTGGGGTATATATAACAAAGCAGTATGCTCAGCATTTTAATATAATTGAAATACATTTGATCAGAATAAAAAATGCTTTTTCTGTCTTGAAAATAAATGTGTATTTCATTGTCTGCAAATGGGAAAGAATTTCAGAGCCCCATTCCTTAATTCTTCAGGGAATTCCTCCACATTGAAAAGCAGAATTTGAAGTCAAGCTATTTCAGAGTTGGTCAGGTAGGAACTCCACTTTATGGTGCGGTTTGGGGGTTTGGGGATGAACATTAGTTCTGTCATGGAAGTAATCTGTGAAATGTAGGTTAGGAGGAGAAAATGATTGATGCCACGCATTTTGTGCACAAAGGTTTCCAGGAGTTGGAGTTTCTGAATAGTAGCAGCAAAATGAGTAGCAAATGCAGCATCAGCAACCAAATGGTGAAGATTCTTATTCAATATAGGGTGCTACTGGGATGGAGTGATTGGTCTGCTTTTTGTTTTAAATGAGTGCATAGAAGAGTCTTATTTAGAGCTCACTAAAATCAAACAAATCGTGATCCACGTGGTTTTCATTGTGGGTGAGATGTAACGTTTAACTGCATTGCAGGCTCCGTAATGTTTTTCTCAAGAGATTGCATAAACTCCTTAAAAACAAAGACTTTCAAAAGGTAGATGCAATGAAAAGAAAATCTACAAGAAAATCTTGAGCCACCTACACAAACTAAGAATGGCTTTGCAATATTTGTAAAATTCACAAGTGGAGCTACAAACATAAAATGGATTAGATTCTAGAAGGTCTTGCTGATCTCTAGCAGCTCCTTTTAATTTTCTTAGGGATTGTAAGTGTGAACAGTTTCTAACCAGCCAGGTCCGCAGTGTTGACTTTCTCACACTCTACACCACGGGGACAGGATCAAGTCAATCCTGCACTCAGCACCCAGCACCTTCTGCTAGACCTTATGCTGCTAATGACATCAAAACTCTCTGTCTGTAAGGTCTGGGTTCATATTCTTTGAAGGGATGATGGTGTAGACCTCTTTTTGACCTCTGTGTGTGTGTATGTGTGTGTATCATTTATACAAGTGAGAGGATGGAGGGCAGGTGGGAAATGTATTCATAAACTTATTCTAAAAGGTGACCAGTTCTGACTCTGTCAGGCCAAGAGAGGAAAACCGTTTATTCTCTTAATTGTGTGGATTGCTCTTTAATTTGTGATAATACTTAACATCCGTTGTAACTGCTTCGTCCATATTTATGGTGCATTTGGCTTTCTGCAGTGTGAAAAAGGGAATTTTTCAGCTTCTGAGGATAAAATCACCTGTGTTTTTCACGTATTTCATCCCTCATTAGCCTTATATATAATTTAGCAAGCCCAAGGCAGTTTCTAAATGAATGCTACATACTATGACCAATCATGATCTTTCAATAAATAAGTCCTGCTGGCTTTTATACATTTTTTTTTTCTTACGTATCCTTTTTTCTTTTGAAAAATGTGCTTTCCATCCAGCAACAGCATGCAGAAAAATACCCTGACTTCTGTATATAGAAATATTTCATTTGTGATCCATGTGTGCTCTTTGTCTTGCCTGGAAAATACAGGTTTTGAGTTGGACTTGGGAGAAATGAGTAATTTGCTTTGCTCTACTAATCCTGAATTTCATTTTTTACTGGGTAGAGGAATATGTGCCCTGAATCTCAGCTTGTACGTTACCCCATTTTGAGAGGTTTTCTTGTGAGTAAGAATATGTCTTTTAATGCCCTATTTCATCAATGTGGAAGTCTGTTTTGAAATAATAATTTAAAAAAGATCTTTCCAATGCTTTTGTAATAATTGGGTAGATATTTATTTGAACTATAGTGTGTATCTGTATGCGAGAATCTGCAGGTGCAACAGAAATAAGCAAGAAATCAGTGGGTAAGTGAGCCCCTCCTTTACACAGGCACCAACAGTACAGTTTCCTCTATTTACATTAGACGTTGTGTCAGAAACCTCTGGATCCAGAAATACAGCAGAGATATTGTTGCAAACACAGTGATGCAACTTCAGCAACAAGATCGCAGACCGGTGTCATTTAATAATGAAGGCTGAGAGGATTTAGGGGACACAGAGAAACAAGCGAACTCCCATGGAGCGTTTGTGCCAGTCCTGTCGCTCAGGCTAGCCACCCCAGCCCTCGCAGCTGCTGAGAAAGTCCTGCCTCTCTGTTCTTATTTCAGTGATGGAGCACAAAGGGCCATGGGTGGACTAACTAATCTGTTCCGGTTTTAATTCCCATTTTTGTCAGTAATAAACGTGCACATCAGTATCACGTGGTGACAGCTGACATTTCCTAGGTGTAGATGATCTTCTGAAATTAATGATTTTGAGCAAGTGAGAAATCGTAAATTATTAATCCTTGCATAGCATGGAGTAAACACCTAATTTTATCTGACCAGTGTTCTGCAATTTTTCTCTCCTTTTGGCTGCTTCCACATGACCCCTTTAGCTGTAATGAGAGTTACATTTATGTGCAGGAGAGAGAGATGACAATGCAAACAGTCGAAGCATAATAGTCCTGTGAAGCTGCAGGGTTTCACTCTTGGCAATCCCAGTGGAAGCATTAGAGTAATCTCTTGGGTACTTGTGGAGGAAGGATTGCCTTAATGGCTGCAAATGTGCCATGAATATATTAGTAAATCTTATGTGGAATTCTCTTCTGATTCACTCCTCCATCCCTCTCTCGCTCCCCTTCATTGCAAGGTAGTAGCAAGTCTTTTAGCGTGGAAAATTTCGTATTTGATTCCACCAAAACAGTTTGCCTGTTTGTCTTCTCAGCAAGCATAATGGCCCAGCCAATTTAAAGGATGCTACAATATTGCTTACCTATATTTCTCGATTTATTAATCTTTGCAACAACAAAAAAAGACCCACTTTCAAACACTGTTAATGTCAAGACATAAAAATTAAGCACAACCAATTAGGACTCCTGGTCTTGTTTGTCCATGATATTCTAAGATAGTCTGTACAAGTGCTACTGTCCATGCAAACAAGTACTTCTGGATGTGATCTTTATTCATATGCTAGGCTAATGACATGCTTTGTCCTATCTCTTATAATAATGTCAGGTGCCTTTGGATTTTGATTCCTCAAATTATGGTGGTAGTATGACCAGGAATTTGCAAAAATTGTAAAAAAAAAAAAATTGACAGAGCAGGTAGGTTGCTGTGTTTTGACAATGAGGATTTAGAGGAACAGGAAGGCATAATAGGGTACATACTCAAAAGGTACTTGTGCACCTTTCTTTGTTCCTTTCTGGGAACAATGCATGCATTTTTGATATTTTCTTGTTGTTTTCCCAAAGCTTAGCTACAGACAGACAGAGGAATGTTCAACAGAACTGCTAAATTTGCAAATGTCAGGTCTATGTGGCACTACCATGCCATCTCCATTTCTTTGGACAGGCATTTGAAGCCTCCCTTGCACCCTTGCATTTCTGAAGTGCCGAAAAGGACAGCTGTGTCCCAGTCACTGCCTCACTTGAGTGAAAGGGAAGAGCGTCCTTTTGTACTGTGCTTACACTCCTAGACTCTCTCATATTGGTGGAAGAGTTAGGTAAATTGTGGTCTTTAATGATTCTTCTAAGCATAGCCAGTCTACAGGTCACTCTAACTGCAGAAAGTAAATACATGTAGTGAGAACGTTTGTGTCTAATAATAAAGTAATGAAGAATTTGGAAGAATTTTTGCCTGTACTAGGTAAGCACACAAATTATTGAGGAAAAGTAAAGCAAGTGAGGTGAGGGGACTAGAAAAATTGACTGAGAATTATTACAACATTTGGATTTGCTCCCAAAAAGGAATTTAATTCCAGCTTTAAGAGAAATATTTTTAACTTGGTTTCTAAGGAGATTATTTCTGTATGAATGTGCTGTCTGTCTTTGTCCATCTATCTGCTAGTCCTTGTATGTTCCCAATGCATGTTGAACCTGTTGACAGATTTCCACTTCAATAGAAAGCAGAGGTTTAGAGAGGATGAAATTTCGTAGATGTTAGTGCTGGATAGAGGCCACTTAATATTTGTATAGGTCAACACTTGTGGAAAACTTCCGCCATAAAATATAGAGCACACTGGAAGTATAGCAGGTTCTGGGATATAGGAATTCAAAGGGACCAGAGGGTACTGTTGCAGGGGTCCTGGGAAGTGACCTGCTTGCCTTCTATGATGGCATTACACCCTTGGTAGCAAGGAAAGAGCAAGTGATATCAACTACCTGGACTTGTCAAAGCATTTGATGCTGTCACGCACGTCATACTTGTCTCTAGATTGACGAGACATGAATTTTACAGATGGACCACTTGGTGGATAAGGAATTGGCTGGATGGCTGCACTCAAAGAGTTGCAGTCAGTGACTTGATGTCCAAGTGGCGACCAGTAACGAGCGGTGTTCCTCAGGGGTCGGTACTGGGACCAGTGCTGTTTAACATCTTTGTTGGAGACTTGGACAGTGGGATTGCATGCACCCTCAGCAAGTTTGCCAATGACACTGAGTGGTGTGGCGCGGTCAACATGCTGGAGGGAAGGGATGCCATCCAGAGGGACCTAGACAGGCTTGAGAGGTTGGCCCATGCAAACCTCAGGAAGTTCAACCAGGCCAAGTGCAAGGTCCTGCACCTGGGACGTGGCAATCCAAAGCACAAATACAGTCTGAGGGGAAGAATGGATTGAGAGTAGCCCTGAGGAGGAAGACTTGAGGGTGTCGGTTTCTTCTTCTAGGATATTATCTATGATCATCCTGTAACCCAGCCTCAGTGACGTTTCTGTGAGGAACACCAATGTTACCCTTCTGCTGCAGCTCACAGCCTTCTCCAGGATGCTTTTTTCTAAAGAAAGCAACATCATACCTTTCAAAACGTGTACTTTTTTTTGGCTCTTGAATTAGCTAGTTTTCTGCCTGCACAATATATGCCCACTGTATTTGTCTGATCTGGAAGACACTGCTTATCTGCGTATGTCGTTAAAATGTAGTTAAGCAATAGCAGAAATATAAAGTTTATTGTGTAATTTGGGGATTGAATTCGTAGAAATGAAAGGCTGGTAGTGTGTAATGCATTTATTTCCATAGCAAATATATATCTGATAAGAAGATGCCAGAAAGGAAAGTGGAGCAACAAAAATGAAAAATTGCCACTTGATACAATGATTTGTCACCTGTTGACAGTTGTGCCTGTTGGCAGAAAAGTTCATTATGAATGATAAGTTGAGGGCTCAAAGTAGGACAGATAGAAGCCTTGAAGATTTGTCCTTGAAGGCTGGTGATGTACAGCATGGCTTCTTTCTTGCTGTAATGGAGGTTAGTGTAGTTCAATATGACTGTTAGTCTATTTTAAGATATCTCCAATGAAAAGAATTACAGAATGAAGGATGTTCATAATAAAATGCTATTGTGACAATACTGGGAAAGTACAATGCTCTGTAAATATTTTTACAAATAAGCAAAGAAAGGGATTTAAATGCTGAGAACTAACGAAAACCAGAGTACGTGATATTCTAAGCCTAATTTTCATAATGATGACTTGAGAACAAAAATGTTATATCCATTGAAATCATCATCATCCTAAAAGATCATAAGAAAAATGCAGAGGAGACCATGGAATTCATGGAATCATTCAACCAGTACAGGATTTTGCATCATGCACTCAAGAATAAGGCATTTCTGTTGTCATATCCCAAACAGTGGTTTCTGTTACTTCCAAGTCCTTTGTTTTCTTCATATATTTTCAGTAGAAGTCTTGTATATGTAATGTACAATACACAATAGCAGGGCAAATGTCTCATTGATTACATGTTTTTTTCATGCTCACTACCGTGATGAAAGATGAAGCTATAGCATCTCCCTCCTTTCTGCTCCCATTCAAACAAATAAAGGTTTTTGTACATGGGACAAGCCATACTTTTTTCTACACCATTAAGTGTAGAAAAGTACTTGGCTTGACTGCCAAGTAAACAACCATTTGACCCTTCATACGCTTTTTCTTCAGAAGAAATGAAACTTTGAAGAATGTGATAACTTTGTGATAATCTAATTTAAAAGGCATTTTAAATCCAAGAGAAACAGAGTAACTCAGTTAGTGTGGGAATCCCTACTGCTTTACTTCACCTTTCTGTTTAGTTACCATGTCACCAGAGTATGTCACTTCAACTGTTATCTTCCGCTGTCCTTGCCCAGTTGTCCTCCTGGATTGCCTGACCTTGAGTAGCTGTGCATTTTCCCTCGTAAGTTCGTAAGGACACGTTCTTTAGCACAGAATGGCTGGAACAGAGGAACAGACTCTGGTCTACATAGTTCAAAGCTACTGGCTGCAGAAGTAGCTTAATGAGAAATGCTACAGCATTACTCAAGTCTGATATTCGGGTTCTGTGGGGCATCTGATGTTTCAGGCTACATCTTTTAAACTTACTCATCCTAATTTTTTTCCTGTTGTTTAGATTTGCTTCCTGTTGTGGGTGCTTCTGTGCTAAAAAAGACTACCCAATAAAAGGGTAGTGTTGTCTTTGCTATTGGCATTAGACTCAGTTGTGCATGCCTAGTTATGAAATGTAGTGAAATTGCGTGATAATACCACATGCCTCCCACTCTATCTATCTATCTATCTATCTAATCTATCTATCTATCTATCTATCAACAGGTTTCTCACATATATTCTATCTGAATGCTGTAACTACACATAGATGGAGCAGATGGAGTTTCTCTGCTTTTAATCAGGGAGTATATTTGCTTGTAGGAATTCCTATGTAGGAATAACATGCACTTGTTGTTTCCCAGTTTTTTTGAAGGAAGAAAGGAAATTTTATATGTTATTTACAGGGTTCTTTCTAAGTGAATGAAAGCAAAAATTATCTGAGAATAACTGTCCAAAGAAGTATTTGATTAGAATATTTGGTAGAAAGAAGTAAGAAGTTGAAGGAGAAGATCCCACAGGGTTGTTCCATGTTGTAAGTTTGACCTTCAGGTGTAGAGGATATGGACAGAGAGAATAGGTCTGCCTCTCTTGTGTATCACTGCCATGTGTGCATGCTTTAGTCAAGCCATGTGATTATAATCACAGCATTTCAGTTTGGTTCTTTATCTAATCTCTAGATAACTGGTTGACTAATTGATTTACAGTAAGAAATGTAATTAGTTCTGATAATGGCTTTTTTTATTTTGTCCTGCTATGTGTCTTCCCATCTTCTTATTTAGTAGTACTTGCATAAAGGGAGCAATTATTGAATATAAACACTGAGTTTTATTTCTAGGTATTTCTTAATACAGAATTTAAAGCATTTGATATTCTGACCTTGTGACATCTCACCACATCACAGGGACTGTCAGGTTGATAGTCAATGACAATAGCATCCAGTTTAAGTTGTAAAGCTTTTACTAACAGACATCTTCCTTTACTTCTGTTTTACTATGATATGCTAGTCTCTTATTTGTCTAATACATGTTGTTGCTCTTCTTTTATATAGATTCAAGTAATTTGCATGCGTCGTTTGTATAGTTATTTTTGATGGAACATTCTGATTGTTAGATTATTAATAAAAGACTTGTATCTACTTCCATATTTTTATGTCAAATTATATTTCATACAGCACATTATATATTGTACCACAAGTCCTAAATAACTCAAGTTACTATGGAAAAGATACCAGGGTATAAGAACATATAATGTAAATATACGTTGACTAAATTAATTTGGGAGACAGAAATGAAAGTGATATATTTTAAAGTTCTACATATTGTGGGGTGTCCACTTCAATGCTAATTTCAAGAAGATAGTCTGGTTTAACTGATAGAAGATACGGTTTAACTGAAAAGACTGAGAACAGGATATGCCTCCAGATGACCAGCATGAAGGGGCGACTGACTGGAATGACTCACACATTACTGTGTCTTATGAACACTTCCATTGCTGATGTGCTGCATGGATATTCTATAAGACAAAAAGGATTTATCTCCTAAAGGAAGGCAGTAGAATCTACTTCCAGTATCACAGATTCCTTGGGATTTGTAGGACAGAAAGGATCAATTTAGTCATCACGCTTTCAGAGCTGTCGACCTTCTCGTTTTAAAATAGTCTTCCAAAATATGCCAAAATTACATATTACAGTGCCCAGGTTTCAGACAAGTGATTTAGAACTGGGAGAGTTGTTGCAAATGGATTCATTTTCTCGCTCACTTCCCATATTAATCAGTCTTTGTAGAGGAGCAGGTCCAAATACCATTCCCAAAAGATATCTTCAGCCTGTCAGCTGCCATATTGTCACTGGACTGCCAGGACATTTGCACTGACTTTGCTGTAAGTAAATTGCAGAAGGTCTGATAAGTGAGAGGAGTAAGCAAGTGACCTCTCCCAGGGTTTGTGTAAGAACAGGCAAGCACTGAAAGATGAGAGCTCTGCCCAGCAAACTGATGGCAAAAACACTAATATCAACTAATGGCAACTGATCTCTCTGCTGGAGATAACAAAGAACCAGGAATGTATTAAACACACACAAAGGCGGGAGAAAAAACCTAACCCAACCACAACAATACCTCTGGGCAGTCTCCTTACTGCATTTTCCCTTCCCGTAGTGTCTTGAAAACAACTATTAAGGGGTTAGCAATAAGGAAATGCTATGCCTGCCAGATAATGTTACAGTGAAACCAAAAGAATTAACATTTTATATCACAAAGCTGAAATTGGGCATCTCAAAATTTTGATAGGCAGGCTTTCTAGTGAATCATCAATGTTATCCATCTGCATCAGAAAGTGATATATCACTCCTGCTTAGAGAAGCTCCCTGAAAGAGTGACTCATTTCTTGTTCACAACCCACCGCTGAGGTCAAGAAACCTTCTCTGTCCCATTACAGTGTTTTACCATTGATTTTAGCTTTCCTGTCATCATAGCACCTGGCTTAAAAAAGTATCTACTGTTCTCTCTTTTAGTATTTCATGTCCTCTTAGAACCTTATGCTTTCCTGGTTTACATATTTTAAAATCTTCCAGAACTGGAATGCCCATTTAGCTATAATAATTTTCTTTTTTTTAATTGAAAGTCTGTGAGAAGTGAAGTGGTGAACTTAAAGACACTTTCATGAAAATCTCTTATCTCTTCTGAAGTAAAAGGGACTGTGAATGTGCTCATAATTACTTTTGTGGATATCTTTTTAATAGCCTTGGGGACATACACAAACATTTAATTACTAGGAAAGAAGGTAATACAATGAAGAATATCATACTAATAATGAAGCTTATAAATACATAGAACTCATTAATTGATAATTATGTTGAGAGATAAGAACTCAATTGATTTTGCTCTAAGCAAAGAGTTCATGCAGGTGTTTACTTAGGAAGAGATTGTGAGAAGTCCTACTAGATGATTCTGTGTCAATAATTTGCTTCTTGTCCTTGGTTCTAGAACAGTGTTGATTCAGTAGGGGTTTTTTTGCTCCACTTTTCTTCCCAAGCATGTTTTTTTTTGTTTCCTTTGCATATTATTACAAAAAATAAATTAGTACATTTAGGAGGAGAGAGCTTTAGAACTGACCTGTATAACCTGAGCAAAAGTCAAGGAAAAGCCAGATATGCAGAAGGGCTCTCCACAGGGCACTGCCCCAGTGGCTGGTTACATCGTGACCTGCTCAGCCCAAAGCCTGTTTGGTGCCAGCCTTAGCACACACCAAGGAGCCACCTTGACACCAGAAAGGCTTTGGCTGGCTTTTGTCAGCCAGTAGAGATGTCTGACCATGGGGTGAGAGATCACCTGTCTGCCTTTGGGGCACCTGTCCCTGTGCCCTCAGATCCCTTCATACTTGCCCCAAGTGTCATAAAGGCTACTTTGGAGAAGTAGCTCACTAACACCTTCATGGTGGCTAGTCTCTGGCCTCATGCACAAAGTCCGTTATCTCCCTAGAAAGTAGCATGTAAATGAATGCATAGCTGTATTTTCATATTGTATCAATTTGTACTTTCTTACCTGTTTTAGTAATAAAGCCAGTTGTTAACTACACATTTAGAGTAAGTTACCTATGGGCAGGGGGTACAGAAACCCTGTCCTCTGCTCCACACAACATTGAAGCAATATAGGCAGGAAAATATAGTGATGGATCTCCTTCTTTCAGCTGCAGAACAGGATCTCTTCTCCCTAATTTTGAGCATTTCTAGGGGACAAGAAAGCTGTTTTTATTAAGCACTATTTATACTATGATTTCTAACATAGTAATTTAATTTAAAGGAAACTGTCAAGTTTAATCTGTTCTCCAATATAAACCTGTAAAAACACATTTTTGTAAGCTTTCTGTGACTCACCCACCAGATTTAGTTTGCTTGCTTTTAGAGATACTGTTTTATTTGTGAGATGACAGATACCTTTTGTAAAAAATTCTTGTTTGAAATGCAATATTTAAATTGCTTGATTTTCCTCAAATTTACTTAAAAATAATTTTTCTTTTCAAAAAGTGAATATTTCACAGTAGCATTTGCAACCCAAATAAAGTATTTTAATAGTACAGATGAGAAAATGCATTCCCAAAAGGAGTAGATGTGTGGAAGAACTGCAAGACTTCAGGGATGCTTTTCCCAGTACACTCTGTTCTTCCCAAGCTGCCTCTTAAAGAAAAAAGAGATCTGACATTACTGAGGAGAGATCACAAAAATCCCAGAAGTTCTGATTGCTATTTCTAAGATACAAGCTTGAAGATGAGTGCCCTATTTTCATATTTTCACTCTATTTTATTTTCAGGTAAAAGGTACTGAAATCTTACAGAAGAAAGCTGAATAAGGAGTTGGGAGTACTCCAAACAGGGATGAATTTGCTACAAGATGGGAAAGAACTGTTACAAGGAAAAACAGTCTGTCAAGCTGGTTGGTAAGTCTCAAGTTTATTCCATTTGTTTAGGAAAGAGAAAAGGAAAAGAAGAAAGGTCAAATGTAAGGAAGGACTTGAAACAAACAAACAAATAGTAAACCAGGAAAGGATAAAGGCAAACTTAATGGATTTGTGGCTTTACATCAAAAGAAAAGTTAGGGGAGATTTTCGGTATCGGAATGCTTTGTCAGCCGAAGTCAGGCTGTGGCTCATCAATGCAGGGAGTTTGGCCTTCGGTTTCCAGGTGCCAAGTGACAGGTACTGCAGCCGCACGGCGCAAAAGCATTGGTCTGCAATGAGCACCCTCTGTCGGTTCAGTTTTGTTCTAGAAATACACCAGGTGGTGTCTGACTTCCCACTACGAGCAATAAGTTGGCTGATTCCCTATCATGTGAAGAGGATACTTTGGTAGAAAGTCTGTCATGTTGCCTGCCATCACTGAGCTGGGTAAAAATTTTTACTGCTGCTATCTGGTACATGCAAATCCAGTGCTAGTCATGGGGAAGCACTCAGAAGCGTTACAGCCTGACATGTGTCTGTGTAATGTACCGTAGACATGTAAATCAGTGTCATTAATTATTGCGGAAAACATAAGTTGTTAGTTTTTCAACAACAAAAATGCACATACAAAGAAAATATTCTTTCTGAGAAAGCATCGTGTGATATGCAAAATATTAACAATAATAAAATCATTAGGCAAGCTACCAGCTGTGAGCTGTTTCAAGTATCAATTCAACATGTCAATTACATTAATATGTACACTGACTAAAAAGTTTGCCGGCAAAATACAGTAGAACACTCTTTCTTTTTTTTTTTTTCTGTGGAAGATTAGAAAAAACCAAGGATAATATGTGCTTTGAAAGATCAAATTATGTGGTGAGAATAGCAGTTTGGCTGTATACACTTATTTTTGAGAAACTATGTATTAGGTAACAAGTCTATAAATATAATCTTTATGGATGAATTAAATTATTATGACAAATTTTATTCAAGGTATGAATTAACCATTTTGGAAGAAGGTAAGATAAGACTGGATTCTCAATTTCCTTATGTTTTCTGTAACTGTATTCCTCAAAAAACCAACCAAACAAATAAAAATCCCTAAGGTAATAGGTCGGTGCTTGCTGCTGGGATCAGTAGCCTTGAGAAATGGTTGCAACTGTATAATCCAAGTGTTACCTCTCTGTCAAATACATGTAATTTACTACTTCAGGTGGTATCGAGGTTCTTACCTGGTAAAATTTTATACTTTCTATATACTTGGACTGATTTTTGGGCTTTTGTACTTACCTGCAAAGAGTTTAGGAAACTGGAAGAAAACGCAGGTTTCAAGAGACAGTTTCTGGTGAAACACACCCATTTCCTGCCCTGGAATGGAGGCACAGGTTCAGTGGTTAGGTGATCACTGTTAGAGATTAATTTAGGACTCAAAGTTTTGTCAACATTTCAAATAGAAAGAGAATTTGATTGCAGCTGTAACAGAGCCTATTATTGCTTTAGGAATTTGGTCCCTTAAAGATGTTCATGTTCTCTGTGAAGCTTCCTTTTAAGTATGGGGATATTCTCCTAAATGTCCTGCAAACTAGTACGAAGCAAGTATCTTTGTACTGCAATAGCCACACTAAGTAGACTTAAGTACTATCACGATAATTGTCTTCTGCTTTCTCATCTCATCTTTCTTTCCTCCCTGTATATTGAACAGATGGTCTTGAGCTTTATGTTCGTGATTAATTAAACTGCACATAACAGGAGTATTTTTTGCATGCATAAATTCCTCTTAACAAGATATGAAATTCTTTTAGCAACCAGTCTGCTGGAGGGGGGCATAATATTTTTATCTTTTCCACTTTTCTTTTAAATACATGCAATATGTGCCTTAAAATTAATGTCTGTATGTCGTGCCAGTTGTAAGAAAAGGCTTAGGTTTCCATTCTGCTGGCTAGTAAAACTTAACAAGGACATCAGTAAACCAAAAAAGTTAATTTCCACTGCTGAGAATATAAGAGACTCCTGTAGATGCTCTATGACAAATGGCAAAGTGTATGGGAGAAGGCAGGCATTGCTTCATCTGACAAGGTCTGTTTCGGGCGCAGGAACTTCAGCTCCACAGCTGCACTTAGAACTAGCTGCATCATGTGTTAGCGTGCTTGCGCTGAAAGAAGAGGCCCCCTTTTGGGGAGATGAAAGCATGAGAATGAACCCTACACAGAGGTGGTAGCAGATGTTCTGCTGTTATGGGGCTCACTGCATATACCTCTGTTGTTTCTCACACAGGCCAAGCAGCGTTTTTACAGATTTCTCATTCTGCAGTCACTGCTGACCTCGTGTCCGTGCGGGTTTTAATTCTAAGTTGATAAAATTGATAAAATTACAATGCTTTCAAACAGCGTTTTCATTTCTCTTCTCTGTGATTATTTTTCATGGGCTTATTAGGAAGAGCCAGGTATGTATTAAAAAGTGATTGAAGGTAATATAATATACAGTTGCTCGATATTCTAATTACATTTGCTTTTATAAGCGAGTAGTCTACTGAATGAGTTTATTGGAAAGAATATTCATGGAACTGGCTAATGCTAAGCAGTATTTTGAAAATTTCTTGTACGCATTTCATAAGCACTTTCTTGAATAAATGTATTCCTTTTATGTCATCACTCAACAAAATACTTGAATTTGAACACTTGAAATTGTGAGTTAAAATGTGTGTCAGGGTCACAAGGTTCAGTGGAGATATTAACAACCTGCAGGTTCTGGGGAGGATTTCAGGTCACCAGGAACCTCTGTGTTGTGACTTGTCAAAACAGGTCTGGTTTTGAATGTCGAATATTTAAAAGCAAATAATTATGTGTAAGCTGTAAGTATAGGCAAGGTTCATTTGTAGAAATAACTGAGGAAATTATTTCTGCTCATGAAAAAAAAAAATTAAAAAAGTTTGGTTCATACAGAGAGGAAGGAATGAAATTTCAGATTTGCTAGTATCTTGTTAGCTTGGCTCTGCTTACAATAAATCACTATTCCAATGATGTACTCTGCTGGACAATCTCCTAGAAGCCCAGGATAATAATTAAAGCTGCATGAACTTACACAGTCAGTGGTTGCTGTAGCAATGTATCATCTCAGTTACATACGTAGAATTCAATGTATGTTGTGGAAATCCAGTATGAAGGGTGTTTGCCTGTGTGTTTGTGTATGTGCATATAGATATGTCAAAAGACTTGCTGTGTTCTCCTTCTATGTTTTTAACAATGTTGGAAGGAGAGCTAAAGGGAAGCTTACCTTCCTATGAAAGAAAAGTTAATCAAAAAAGAGAATTGATTCTGCTCTCAGACAGGTGGCCAAGGATAACCACCTATCTTGAAAAATACGCTACTGTATTTTCTGGCTCTACTGTACATCTATTAGTAGAAAATCTCTGATACCTAACTATGAACACACACACACACCCACACACACCCCTGAGAAGAATGAAATCTTGTGAGGTTAATCCCTTGTAATCCCTTGGTTGACACCTTTGCCATCTTCTTCTTAAAAGTTTTAGATTCCTCAGACAATCTTCACGTGACCTGTTTCCTCTTCCACTGGTAACACTTAGAAAAAAAACTTAGATCTTTTCAGGAGGCAAAAATATCTGGATTTCAGTGTACTCCAAAGTGTATATATTTGAGCTGCTTTCTTCATATTTCAGATACATTTTTGGGATGTTATGATATCTAGGGGAGCTCTTTTCTTAGTAGGATGACAGCAGAAAGAAGGTTTGGTGGGGTGTGATTGTGGGAAAGCATGAGCTGACACTGTACATTGAAGGTGTATATTGATGGTATGCATACAGACCTTCTTAAAAATTTGAACTCTCTGCCACTTTAATGAGAAGCTATCCCACTAAATGAGCAGCCTTGTTTCTCATCCTGCCCTTCCTAGGCTGGCTGGTTCATTAAAGAAGCTTTCTCACTTTCTCCTTTTCTCTATCCCTGCCTCGCTGCTATTGACCACTCACATGGGGAAGTATAATCCTCACGGTGGGTGACTTGTCATGCTGATTTCCGAAACAGTGCCTAGCTATACAACTACGTTGTGCAAGAGTGATCTCTTGCTCTCTTGATTCCTTTGGCTGGAACATGAAAAAGGGATCAGAGCTGAGCCTGCTGATTAGTTCTTAATCATGTGAGAAGCCCCACTAAACTGAATTGCTACCACTCACTGTGAATCTGTGTATCGTCACTTACGGGCCCTAAATTAAAAGGCTTATAAAAGGCTTGGCTTGATATGTCTCAGTATGTAACTTAGCACTTTGGAAAAGCTGTAAACGTTTTTTTTTTTCTGTTCAAAGGGGAAAAATAATGCATGCGGTTGCTTTTTTCTGTCTGCTTATTAGCCTTTACTTTTGATGGTTTTTACTGTTGTTTCTGTATAATAGATGATTAGGCCAATTTTCCACGGGAACATTAGCACTTCAGGTCTACTGTATCTTGTCTTAAGAGGTGGCATACTTGAGATGAATTGAGCACAGTGTGAGAAGTTGGTGAAGCAGCAGTGAAGTAGTTAATGCCTCTTGGCCTCGATTACAGTGCAGCTGGCCCAAATCAACTCAGAACATTTGTAGTACAGAAATTGCTACAGCTCAAATCAGCCACACTTCTGAGAAAAGGATCAGGGTGGCCTTTTTTGCTAGATGGGTAGGTTAAGACGACCCACTTTAACTAGATGCCTGATTTAAGTGGAACATTCTTGTTTAATACAAACCTCCTTTTATCTTAATGGTATTGGCAGAGCAGCCCATTTGTCTCAATTTCCTTCAAGCAACAGTTCTTAAGCCAAACCTTGAAAGCTGAAAATTCTACTGTACCTCAGCAAAATCATGTACCTTGGACATACTCAGGTTTCCACACAAGGTGACTAATTTTCTGTCTTGTCTCTTCCTGATATTAGAGTAGGAGTACATTAGTAGCATTGCTATTTTCACAGCTGGAAAACAGAAAAAAAGCTTTCATGTGTGCTTTTACAGTAACATATTGTAGTATTAATGCTTTGAATGTAACATGATTTGCAAATTTGCTCTCAACTTGGTTCCCTTATCCAGCCTAAATGACCAAATAGACATTGTACTTTTAAATACTTTTACCTGTATTAATATAGCATTTTTTACTGGTTAAGAATACCAAATGCAATGATTTTGAGAAAATTTGAGCTGAATAATCAACATGCTTACAAAAACTTTCCAATGAGATTATCACCATAGGACAACTTGCTATTGTTTGTTTTCTTATCAATAAGTATCCTTTTTATAGCAGAAATAATACTTAAGTAATGTTCCACTGTGAAAAGTTTTATTTGCAATGAGATTTTCTATCATATCCATTGTGTTGCATTGTTTTGAGCCTGCAGAAGCTTTGCTGATAAAGGTCTCCATTTCAGCATTTTGCTGCCAACACAGGTGCCAGAGGATGCTTTAATTCATCCCTCAAGAAAATTAATTCAAGCAAATTGTAGAATATGCATTTTGTACTTGTTCTTACTATTTTTGTGTAGTCATTTCTAGAACTTAAATACGTACAGACGTATATGGAGAGCTAAGCAGTGTAGATGCATTGCAGGAGAACTTACTGTTCTGCATTGGCAGGGAGGGGAAGGAATGAGAGGGAGAAGGAGAGAAGGAGGGAAGGAGAGAGAGAGAGGTGGTGCCCTGTTTCTCTCTGGTTCGCAATAAGAAAGGCCTGAAAAAACCCAGATTACTGAAACAGCTGTTTTAATAAGACAGAATAAGAAGAGAAATACAGAGAGCAAATAAATCTTATGTCTGTCAGACCCTGGGCACCCCACATTTGCACAGCATCAGATGGACCCTGGGCAAATCTCTCCCACAGTATGCTGTGCATATCCTCTCTGTCAGGAGAAGCTTGTCTTTTTTGGTCATTTGCAATATTAAATAACTTTCTTACAAGAAAACAACTGTATTCATAAAGGATGAGAACTTCTTTCTGCACTTTTAGACAAAAGCAAGGCCTCGTGGGTGGCATGGCTACCAGCACTGAGGGGGAGCTGCCTGCAGTCCCCTTGGTCACAGTGCCCAGGCTGGGGTTATCAGTGCCCGCTGAGAGATTTGGGCAGCACAGCACAGTGTGGGCCTGGGCGTGCTCAAGTTAAAACTCTTGTGGAGCACTAACTCCTCGATGTGCAACTCTCCCCTCGTCAGGACCAATGCATTCCCCCACAGTTCACCTTTCCCAAAGATACTATGAGTTACAGATTATATTAATAACATACTGGCAGGCATGGTCTGTTGGAGATCCCTGGCTCCTCGAATATGCAAGGCTGCATATTTGCAAATATGCAAACCTGCTGCAAGGCTCCCAAGGCACTTGCCCTGCTGTGACATGGGTAAGATTTGCGAAATGGAACTTATATTTGGTTACTGCAGGTGAAAGCTTCCCAGATCTATGCACAGGCCATGGAGTTGTTTCATAGCTCTGGAATTTTGTCTTCTCATACATAGTTCTGTACATCAAGGAAAGTGCAAGTTTCCATCAGTACGCACTTCCCAGTGTGGTGAGACATTCTGAAGAAGATGCCTTTGAGATTCAAAGATTATTTCCAGACAGAGAAAGGCAGCAAAAGTGTACATACTGTGCAGAATGTACAGTTCTGTGTATTATTTCATTCTTTATATGGTGAAGGCTTCTCTGAAATCAGACTCTTTTTTGGTTTGGTTTGGTTTTTTTTCCAGGAAGAATTAAACTGGGACCAAAACAACATGCTTAGTATCGTCAGCATTTTCCTTCTCCCCCAGTCTCCAAAAGAAAAACAAACCAAAACCAACTTGCAATCCTTGTAAAAAGCTTCAAAATTTCTGCACTAAAACTTACAATTCAGAAGCTGTGGCTGGGCTTTCTTTAAAAGGGTATCCAACCTGCAGACATTAAGGATTGTCTGATGGATATGTCTTGATAGACTGAATTTTGAATACTTATTACCTCTCTGCAAATAAAATTACATCCTATACGCAGTGAGTTCCTTAGGCTTGAAATGGGTTGTGTGGTTGCTATGCTTCTCCTCATTAGACAGAGAAGGCTGAAGTATCAGGTAATGATGAAATATGTTCCTTTATATATATGACTGCCTCTCTTGATATTCTTTGGCTGAGAACAGCAGGATCCATAGATGCTATGTATTTCTGCTTCAGTACAGCTGTTCAGAGGTACAAAAAAATCCTAGGACAAACATCCCTGGTTATATCTGGACCTAGGTCTGTTGCAGATTTTTTGCCGGGGCTTGCTCCTATTCTTTGTACTGATCTAATTATAAAGCTTTGATTGTCTTATTGATTTAGTGGAGTTGTGCCTGTTTCTGTGAGAGCTGAATTTGACTCTGTGTCTTCAGATGGAGACAACTGAACAGAGTTCTCCCAGGCCAGAAGGTGATTCCCCTTTGACATTGCCACAAAGGTCCCAGTTTGATTATGCCATGCATCAATACATAGATTGCACACAAAATGAACTGAGTCAAGCCAAGGTTTTGTAAACTTTACCAGATTATTAAGTCCAACATAGCATTTTGCCAGCAGCTGGCAAAAAGAAATGCCTTGGGAAGAGAGAGCTCAGATACCAACTTTACTCTTAAAAGGTGTTGAATATAAACTGAATACATGAAATATTTTAGGTCAGTTGTGTGTGTTTTCATGGAAGGGGTAGCTTTGTCTTGTGTTGCTTTTTTCCACAGTATTATGGATTTTAATTAGTTTATAAAGCCAGATGTCTTGTTTGTGGGTTTGTTTTATTTTTAACGTTGTTAAATTGCTGATTTTATTGAACATTTAAGAACTTATCGCTTGGGTTAAAACATTTCAATGCAGTGATGATACTAAAGCATGAAACATAGGTTGCTGCTGTTTAGGAAACCATTTATTATCATTTTAGAGACAAAATCATTCCAGAGAAACTAACTTAGGTCATATAGTGAAGTGACAATTGGAGGCGAGGGCAGGACAGACAGCCAGTTATACAAGCCAGATTGTTTGACACTGATGTGTTCAGAAAAATTGACATTTTGTCAATTCACTATTACAAAAGAGATTTCCAATTTCTGCCCTACTGTCTTACATGTCCTGCATTTTGCAGCTGTAAATAGCAGGCACATGGTTAGACTTCTGCTGAGTCTAAATGGAAGAGCATTGTCCCATATGGGATTGACTCCTGGACAGTGTTGATACATAAGAAGGTGAAACAGGCTATCATAATCACCTAGCATAGCTGAGGAGTTCATTCATATAAGCTTCTGATGATGCTCACTTTGGCCTACATCAATGACAAACACTTAAAAATTTCTTCTCCTCGACAGAAGAACTCTACAAATTAGCTTAAAGGATCAGGGAGCTTTTATGGCATTACCGGCACTCTCTGGATGCGGATCTCTTTCTCCCACCACATCCCTACATAAAAATAGTACTGGGCAGATTGACATATGCCAACTTGCCCACCTTATTCCCTAAAAGAAGAGCTTCATGAGCAATTAAGACACACAAGCGTACATACAAGTATCTCTGTTGAAAACAGGAAAGAAGGAAATTCTTCAAACTTGGAATCAAGTTCCCAGAACTGACTTGGATAGGAAGAAGTAAGATATACTAGCAGTTCAGAAGTGCTTTTGTATGGTGGACTTTGTTTATAAATGTAAAAAGCACATTTTCTGTGTTTAGTACTTAAAAATAGAGCAGAACTATGCATTTCATTTTATTTTCCAATAAATTATTACAGACTTTCTAATGGAAATACTTGCCCAATGTCTGGTTGCAAAACTGTTCTTGCAGAATGTTGACTGCAGTCTTTTATGGTGACTTTTTCCCATACTCAAAGATTGATAAAAATGAAAGTAGCTCTGAAATACACATTTGTCTGGAATCCACTACAAAATCACTAGCAGGGGTAATGACTGAGGGAGAGTGAGTGCAGAAAATGACCCTGTGTAGTAGTATAAGTGTTGTCCTAAACCTTCGTTTCATGTGTCTGTGGAATTTCTACAAATGATACCTGAGTGCCCTCAAAGAGTCTCCCATGCTCATCTCTTTGGTTTTCTCAGGGTTTGTGCTTTTCTCCTTTTTTCTCGTCCATGAATAATTTGGATATTTTTTAATGTACTGAGAGAAAGAAAATGCATTTTGAAGATTTTAGTGAAGATCCGTAGTGTTTAGTTGCAGTACAAATTTCTCTGGCAGTTTGGAGGAAATTGAGAATCCCCTGTGACTTTAAAGGAGCAGGGAGCGTTTGGACTTGTTGATTGCTGCTCTGTATTGCTGTTGGCAGGCCTGTTACATGTTTTCCAACTCTCTGGTTTGGCTGTGGTCCAGGATCTGTTGTTCTTCATCACAGGGAGTCTTTCCATTACCTTCTACCCATGTTTGATAAGGCTTTTTTAGACTTAAGAATAACCATGCCTCCTTCCAATGACTATTACTAGTGTGATAATCCACAGCCTAAGAAATTCAGCTTTGGAAAGGTGTCACTACATGAATGAGCTTGCTTGAAATTTCAGAGGTTCCTGGAAGAAAAGAATACACTATCTCTGTGACATCTATTACATCTTTCAGTGAAAGTTTAGGTAAAATTTTACTTCAAAAATCAGCAATTTGACGGCTAACATGGGTTGAATGAAATTTTATGGCTGCCAACAGAGACCACCAAGCTCCGTTATTGTGTAACATGTAAATGAAGGAACCTTATCAAGGGCATAATTATCTGTCATCTTTAATTAAACAGCAGTACTGTGCACAAACACAACTGCTAAAAAGTAACCCTATAGAGAACAAGTATAGTTAGTATTAGTGTTCCGATGGTTTCATGTGAAACAGTTTTCCAAACTTATTCACATACTGAAAGAGAATAATAGTTATTCTGTTGAAGTTAGGAAATTGTATAGTTTTTCTTGAATAGATTAGGCAGTGCATACTATCTATACAGTGGTACTGCATAGCAGAGTTAATGAAGCTGTTAGCATGATCTGTCATGCCAGAAAAGATCCTGAAAATAATTAGAAAGTGACTGTGAATATTTAGATAAGGTACATATTAGATATACTGCATTCTTTTGTAGAAGATACAAGTTTGCATTTAAAAATATTCGGTAACCTCTAGCAACTGTTATATAGTCAGAAATATGGACTTCATGAAGTCTGTTATGCTCCCAATGTCATCCTATTTTAATAAAAGGCATGAGCTTCTATGATACACTGCTTATCAGGTACATACAGTATTCATTAAAAAAGCCCAAGCAAACACAAATTTTATATTACCATTGTCATAAGAGAGCTGTCAGCATATTTATCCAAATGGATTTTGTAAGTGTATATCTATCAGCTTATACATTTTTTTATCACGTATGTAAATTAATATATTGTGGATAAAAGAGACAAAAGCACATTTTAGATGGGCAGGGTGTGTATGAGCTAATGGGGATGTGTAGGTTAAACCGAACAATGAAAAAATAATATAAGGGAAATTAAGGTTGGTGCAGGAATAACAAATTTTAATAATGTGTTTTTAGAATGTTGGTTCCGTTAATGATGAAAAATTGCAAGGGGTGTTATCATTATCTGCAAGTTCATATCACCGTATCTCAATCTGATGGGGAAAAAAAGCAAATTGGTGAATATTATTACATCTTTTCCTTGTTTTGCCTCTAACCTCAGAGAGAAATTGTAGTTAACTTGCTACATGCCTGTCAGGATTATTTACTTAAAGTTGCTTAGGGATACATGAAGACTTTAAAAAGCTATTTAATGTGGATACTTGGGAGTAAAGAATTAATTAGACCATTTCCTATTTAGAAGGTAGACGTTGAAAGTACTTTGTAGGATTAAGCTTTTACATATAGTGAAACAGTGTAAATTCACTGAAAGAAATGCTAGCTTTCCAGAATTAAATGAAATGCAAACCACGGTGAAATTCTTGAAGACTGTAAAACATAGCGCTATGGGTTCAATTTTTTATTAGTTTTGAATTATTTCAAGAAAATTCATTTTTTTTCCTACTGTAAAACAGCATGAAAAAACCAATCTTGCAGGAGGTATACCACTACCAAACTGTAATGCTTAAAGGATTATGATATGCGTACTCGAGAACTTTCTAATGGTGTGGTCAGATGATCACTTTTGATTGCATTAGCACTGTTTTTTTTAGTTACCTATCCCGTGTCTAGCTTACAGTAAATGATCTCTGGTCTTCTGCGATGCAAAGAAAAAGGTTATTTAAAGCAATGCTGAAGACCTCACAGAGCTGGACAAAACCTGTTAAGGTCGTTTTGAAGATTACTACGTTACTATGGTCATAAGCAAGTGTCTGCCCCATACATACCTGTCACAACAAATTAGCCTCTCAGTTCTGCAGCAGTAGCATACAAGTTACACAAAGGGTAACTGAGGAGAAAACAGGGTATTTTTGTGCTTGTAGTAAAAATTCTGCTCCAGTTTTTAGTGCTAGTGGTTTTTCTACATTTAGCATATCTCAGTGTTAGGTGCCTTTTGTTAAACAGATACAAAGACTCTGCCCTAAAGCACAACAAGATGGCCAGCCCATCCTTTCTTTATTCAGAAGTCCAATTTCGTTTGATTTGGAGTAAGTGCCCTAGAAGAGGACTATGCCTGAATGCTGAATAACAAGTAAAAAAATACCGGTATGTTACTATCCAAATCTTTTGTGCTTCTCTTGCTGTTCCAATGAGAGTTTATTCAATGCAAACAGATAATACCTGATCAATGGATAAGTTATATGATAAACATGTGGCACTCAACAAAATTAATTAAAAAGAGGCAAAGGTCATTTTGTGTAGCATCCTACAGGTACAGTGAAGATAAATACACAGGAAATTAAATTGTGAGGTGAGATTCATGTGTTATTCGTCTACACCTGCAATTTTTTTTTTTTTTTTAATGAAAGCAAAGAACACCTGAGTAAATGCAGTATTGCCTATACTAAGAACAGACCACAGGCTTTGTACTGAAGTCACAGGCCCTTCAAAATGGAGTTTGCCAAGCACACTTTGAACTTGCCTTGAACTGCCTGGAGGTTTTCTTGGCTTGTTTAGGTGTCTTAGCAATTTTCCTAACAATCAGGAGGCCATGACTAATTTGTTTTACTTTTCGCAAAGTCACAGACTCATAAAGGTTGGAAGTCGTCTCTGGAGGTCATCTGGTCCAACTCCCTGCTCAGAGTCAGCCAGAGCAGGTTGCTTAGGACAATGTCCAGCCAAGTTTTGAATATCTCTAAGGGTGGAAACTCCACAGTTTCTACAGGCAACCTGCCTCAATATTTCACCATTCTTAGAGTAAAAAAGAAGTATTGTCTTACATGGCAATGGAATATCCTGTATTTCATTTTGTTCTTATTGCTTCTTGTCTGTACAGTGTATAACTCTGAGAAGAGTCTGGTGCCGAGTCTTTACTCCTCTCAGTATTTATATATGTTGATAAGATCCCCTTCTCAGCTTTCTCTTCTGTAGGTTGGAGAGTCCCAGCTGTCTCAGCTTCTCCTTGTATGACAGATGCTTCAGTCCCTTCATCATCATTTTGGGCCTGGACTCCCTCCAGTATGTCCATAATTCCCTTGTGCTGGGGATCTGTGAGAGCTGGACCAAACACTCCAGATGTGAGCTCACTAGTGCTGAGCAGAGCTGCTCACTCAACCTGCTGGCGATGCTCTTTCTAGTAGCATCTAGTAGCCCAGGATGTTGTTGGCCACCTTTGCTGCAAGGGTGCATTACTGACTCCTGGTCAGCTTGGTGTCCATCAGCACCCCCGGGTCCTTCTCTGCAGATCTGCTTTCTAGCTGGTCTGCCCATGGTGTGCACTGGTGCCTGGGATTTTTCCTCCCAAGGTGCAGGACTTTGCATTTCTTTTGTTTATCTTAGTGTGTGGTACACCCATGATTTTTACATAGATAGTAGCAATAAGTAGTCATTCTGTGTAGACTGAAATATTTATGGTTGTATTATAATGATGTAGTGTGGAGGAATACACACTGGTATTATAGCCAACTCCTTACAAGTGGGAATATAGGGTGCAGTGTAGAGGAGTACAGACATGAGATGGAAGGAAAAGGGGGAAAAAGGGGAGCAGGCTGGCACTGCAGTTAGCAGTAGTCAGTTAAAGAAATCCTGCTTGATATGAAAGATATGAAACTGAGTACAATCAGTTTTAGGACAACAAACAAAACAAAGAACACTATCCAACATATGTAAAAGATGCCTTAGTATAGTACATTTGGAGATAATGTCACTTTGCACACCAATGAAGAAAGATCAGGGTGTAAAAATGTGCTAACCAATATCTGAAAAAGACCCCAAGCACATCCTAGAGTGAGAAGGAAGAAGAAATCATCAACATCATACTTCTCCCAGAGAAGGGCATGCAAGATGCTGGGAGTCACTGTGCACCGCCTGCCCCAAATAGCAAAGTGATTAATTTTAGTATCCAGAGAGGCAATGAAGAAAACTGGAAAAAAAGCATAGGTATTAGGCATGGGCATATAATAATTTTAATACTATTATTAAGACTTTTTTTTCCATGTTCTCTCCTTTCCTGTTTCTGTACAAATTATGTGTGAATTAATAATAATTCATTGATTATTAACATTTCAGGTATAATAATAGTAAATTCTTGGCTTTACATATAAGATGTTTTTAGCCCACAGCAAGATTTTGAGTGTAAAGCCTCTCTGTGATCCATCTTTTTGTATAAATGTCTTTGTTGACCCAAACCACTGTTCAGAAACCTGAAGGATGGTTCATGCCTAGATCCCCTTTTCTTTCTACTTGAAAGAGAAAAAGCTGTGTTACTGCCTTCACATGTCTCCTTCTAACTCAATATCTTCCCTGTGCTCAGTGTGCTCAGTGCCGCTAGTGTCTGTGAGTGGGAAGATGAAGAAATTTCCTCCACTACTCTCTAAAATTCTGCCTTGGCACATAGGAACTCAAATACTTAGCTCTTTCTCAGCTTATTCAGGCTTGGTGGAGATTGCACAATGTTTGTATGATGTTTCTAAACTCCATCTCAGAACAAAACTGTCTTATTGCACCCTTAAACCTTTTCTCCCTCCCTCTGGCAAAAAGATGATTCTTAGGGGGTTCCGTATCAAGGAACACCTTTAGATGAGAAGTCAGATGAGAATTTACTTAAAATACTAAATGCATTCATTCATTCATTCAAGACTCCGTAAGTACTGTCCCAATGTAACCACTTGTTTAACCACAATCCAGGCCCACGTGATTTAGCCACTTATAAATAGTATCATTTAATGCATGTTCTTCCACTGTTACTTAATACCAAAGCTATTACCATAGTAACTGCCACACGTACACTGAAGAAGGGAAGAATTAGTGAAAAGAGCAAACTTTGTTTGAAGGCAGGTGCCTTTAAGTTTGCCATTGAAAATAATTGCAGAAATTCCCTTTGCAGCAAAAGCCTGGAGACTGAAAAGTGGCTTTAGACACAGACATTCTGAGCACTCCTGGAGGACCAGTCCAGCCTGAGAGCTGTACCTAATTTCCAGGACTAAATAAGATATTCAGTCACTAGTTAATTACTAGTTTATTCGGTGTTTCATTAACAGTATGGTCTCTCCAGAAATATGCCTTAGGCAGAAAGAACTAACCATTGCTTTGTTTTCATAAAAATGCACAAACGTAGCTTGATTATACTTAAGAGAGGAGAGCTGTATATATCACAAGGTTCTCAGTGCCCCTTGGGAAAAGGGCTTTGAAGAGCTTTATTAAATGTATATGCCTTATAAAATACTGTATTATATATCTTATAAAAATGTTTTAAACCCCCTGAAATAACGAATGTTAAATGAAATCAAGCAGAAGTAAAGGACAAAGACTAATAATACAAAAGAATAGACATGGAGTTTAAAACTTGTAAACTAATCCTCTGAATTTAAATTAAAATTGGTGAGGGTGATATGTATTGTAAAGGGCGTAAATTCTACTCCTTTTTTTTCCCCTCTGTTAAATTCTAATCTCAGCTAAATTCTGTCTCTGAGCTATCCGGAGTAACATTGCCCCTGTGGTTTTATATGCAAAAGTTGATTATGGCAGACTTTGTGATTGAACAGCAGATTTGGAAATTTCATCCTGCACAATATAACTGATTAAAATAAAAATATCTAATGTCATCCTTATACTCATATCCCAGTCAAGTCTTTTCCCCTGATGATCTGCTTACTACAGAACATTTTACAGCAGTCTGCTTTTTCAGAAACAAAGGTACAGAAGTGAGATTCCTAAAGAAAAATGCTGTGTGAATTAAAAAATTCTTAGTGTTGCCTCCATCCAGATAAAGGGAAAAAATTGCAGTGGCTTTAATATCTAAGAATACAAATGTATAAGGAAATCTGTAGAGAGAAGCAAGAAAGATACTGCTGTCTTTGAAGGCATACAAGGCACAAATATCCTTTACTTATATTATTTATCACAGTAGAATAAATTATGAAGGAGAAACTGGATCGGGGTGCCATGAAAATTAAAATACGTGAACTCAAACTGAACAGTAAATATGTGTTACATGCAGGAGATAATAAAGAATATGATTCCTCTGTTGTCCTTATAAAATGGGAAATAAAAGACAGGAAATACACCAGTATATTAAAAAGGTTAGAGACTTGGGTTTTTAGGGGTAACACATGGTAAACACAGCAATTGAATTATATCAGAGGGTATCCATTCCATGCAGTGAAATATATTATGCAAAGGCTTTTGACCTTTAAAAAAATATGTTGATGATTTTCCTCTGCATACAGAAAAATGTCAGCATAGGTGTAAATAAATGTCATTAACTTTGTTTTTGTGTTCAGAGTATATCCACAAGGACCAAGACGTGCTGGTATTCAGACACCTGAATGGAGTGGATTTGAACCACTCATTAACCCTCCTAGTTCACTTGGCTGCTCAGGCTGTCTCAGAGGTGTCAGCCTCTCATCACCAAAGAAATAGGTTTTTATCAGGTCTATACAAAATGAGGATGCATATGATCTTACTACTAAAACTGCGCACAGCACATGTAATCTTATTATGCTTTGAAGAATTTCTTTACCAGGAACCTGAAAAAGTTGTTTCAATTTTCTCTTTTATCAATTGAAACATACATGTAAGAAAACATAGAAACAGCACATTTTTGGTATAGGAATACGTATATGTATCTTTCACTCATTAGCAGATGCATTTTCAGTCCAAAACCTGTTGTTCGAATGTTTCGTGTTTCAGCAGTGCATTACAGTGCAGTTAATAGAAAACAATGCCCCTCCATAACCTGAATACCTGGGACATTTCTCTCATTCACATTTCTATCTGTTCTGTAGTTGCTCACACCAAAGGGAGAAGGGTCGCTTAGTGAGCTTAAGATGCTGAGGAGAGAAGGTGATGGTAGTTCTTAAGGAAGCTGAGCCTGCAGTCTGTCCTGGTCTTCCAAATATGTTTCTCTCAGTTCAAGCAGAGCAATCCAAAAATAGCTTATTTCAAGACTCTGTTAATGCTCCTATATATTTTCACCATTTTAAATTTTGAAAATATGATCCACTTCTTTATTCAGTGATACACTACAGTCAAGTAACAAAAGAATATGTCCTCCCTCCCTCAATGAAGCTAACACTGATATGCAACTTTTCAACATTTTAAAAATGTGGTTTTGTTCCTTAGTTTTGCAGGAATGTTTCTGAGAATAAGTGGTATTGCTTTAATAATAACAATGAGCAGAAATAAATGCCTGCGGGCAACTTAGGTTTCATCAGTATTTTCATACAATTTAATGATGATTGATAGCATAAATTGTTGGGAATTGCAGGCACTCAGCGTATTTAAACATTAGGTCACTTGTATGGATGCAGGAGCCAAGTTTAAGCATCTAAGTGAAGAAAAAATCATGAGGGTGTTTAACGACATCTTGCATAAATAGCCTGTCCTGGAAAGCTGGATGCTGAAGGGGTGATTCCATAGACGCCTGCCTCTTATTCAGATCTTTGATTTCAATAGCAGTACAGAAATCAGTTTAAATGAGTGTACTTACTCATTTAAAGTACTCACTTACTTTAAGTAAGTAACTAAAGTTACTTACTTTTAAGAGTGTCTGCAGGACTGAATCCCTTGTGGAAATCCCCTAAAGTACATCAGATTGTACCAGGGCTTGTAACTCTGCTCCTTTCTAATACACCTTAGTAACTGCCTTGACACGTCCAACAGCAGGATGCTGCCTTGACACATCCAACACCGTTACTTTATGAAGCTCTTTAAATACTCCATGAGTTTGCTGGTAGAACTACATTGGTGTTTTTTTCTATAATAGCTCATTGACACATTTTGTGCTGTACTATTGAGAGATTAATAGTGGACTCAATGATGGAAGACTTTGTAATAGCTACTTTGTAGTCATTTATAAATTGTTATGGCTTTCACTGTATGATTCAATATGAATTTAGGTTTTAAATGTGTTATGAAAAAATGTTTTCCTATACCTACCTAATTTTCAGACATTAATAACCAGACCACTCACTCTATATCAAGAGCACCTTCTGCTATGAACATGATGGCTCTGTAAATAATGAATTTTACCTTTGGTCTCCACTTACATCATGAAGCCTCCACTCGTTTGGAGCAAACAAAGATAATAAAAATATGCTGCCCAGGAATATTTTTCTTTCAGGGCTCTAAGGGAGTCAAAATCACTAAGCAGCATGATGCAGTAACTGTATGAGTTCAATGAGGAGTTAATAAGATCCTGCAGGACAATAAGTCACATGTGCACATGTGCTTATAAATATGTGCATTTGTGCATATGTACGCTCATACACGTATGCAGCTGTGGGTGAAATGTATAGTACACGTGCAAGAACGCTCCAAAATACATCCATAATTTACTGATCTTTCTGAAACTGCATTTTAATGAGTGCTTTTATAAATATGCTTAATTTTAAAGTGTACATTACTCATTATGACTTGTAAAACAGGTTCAGTGACGTATCACTATCTTTTTCTTCAATGGGCATAAGCCTTTGATGTTTGTAATGTCGTTTGGTTCACCATAAGTCAATTTTTTATGTTGGTTTTAAAATCTAGTTTAGAAATATTACTAACTGACATTGCTTAGTGACATTGACAATGGCTCTGCCAAATTGTACAGCAAACTTGGTTTTGAAAATAACCGAGACTGGAATTTTAAGGGTTTAAATTAGTGGTTTATAAGAAATCCTTAAAGGTTTTTAGAATTTGGATTTGGATAAACGTCAGAAAGTCAAGCTTAGCTGAATTCTTTGGTGTACAACCAAGCTGCAAATTGCATGCTTGAAGAAAACTTTGGAGAATTCACTTTAATGAGTGCTGTGTGACTATCCATGCAGAGCAGATTGGATCAGTAAAGTTCAGTGCTGTGTTCCTCAGTATTTTGATTCAGAGAATTTCAAGTACATAGTGGAAAAATCTTTAAGAAGGGAGTAACCTTCAAGATTTATGAGAATATTACATTTTATCCTTCCTTTCAGTCTTCAGAGCTCAAAGGTGATGCTGCAGAACATGACAAATCAATCTGTAGGTTAGAAATAATCCCAAAGTGTTCAGTGGAGCTGAACCTCCATGCAGGAACATGTTCTACCATTCTGTGCCCAGCTACAGAACTACACTGTACTCATACAGGAGAGATGCTGGCTGTGATAGCTTGTATTTTTGAGGTGGTTCAGATTATTTTTTTATAAGATACTTTTCTGTTGAAAAAATACCCAGTTCATCAAAATCACAACCTTTCTCAAGAAAAGGTCAGCTTTAACAAATGTTCTCCCTTTAGGAAAACATATCAAAAAGTATACAATCTGCTCTTGTCTCACTATAGCAGCCTTAAAATAAATACAAAATAATTATCTGCTCAGAATTTCATTTTGAAATTCAAGTGAATGTGTAATAAAATATAAACATTTTAGAATTAGCTGAGTGTTTTCCTATTAGACACAGAATTTTGTTTTATTCTTAGTTTTCAGATGTATCACATTTTCACTATTCTCTGTTGCACAGATTTTCCCAAATTGGAAAAATCCAAGTTTGGTAAAATATCAGGCACAGAAAATAGGATACCTACCTAGGGATGTGGCTTACTGAAGATATATCAAGCATACTTAATTCCCTTTTGGCACTGGGTAAAATCTCTTCTATGTCAGGTCATAAACAGTAATCACGGTTGTTCAGTATTGGATTTAATTACTGTTCAGTAGAGCATGCGTAACATCTGTAATGGATTTGTGTTCTTTTCCTGTCTTCTAAGATGTAGAACTGAGGAAGAGATCCTTGATGTTTTGAAGAATAGTTTTGATTTTACTTAATTTCATTTCTAAGTATTTTGTATAGAAAGCAGGGCTACCGCAAAGAATCCTGAGTTGGGAGTGGAAAATAAGGAAGCTTGTTTCTCCAATCCAAGACAAAATTTTTTTAGTCTTAGACCAATTGGAAAAAACTAAAAACTGTCACACAGATGACAGCTGAATGCCAGAAGCAATTTTGTAAGAATAGGCTCAAATGGAATGAAGTCTTCTTGTAAGTCATGCTTGTACAACAAGATAAATGATACTGATACCTTGATTTTTATTTATCTTGTAATAAAAAGGACATTTAAGAGATTTTCATCTTTATTGTATGAGGTTTTTTTCCTCAAAACCTTTAGCATGAATTTGTGAACAGAAACAGTTTGGAAAAACAGTGCAATATTAGATTAATACTGTAAACTTAAAACCACAGATTTAAGAGAAGAACTTTTCCTTTAAATGCTAACTACTTAATAGTTTTGACTTGGTAAATACCATTTAATTACAAATTAAATGCATGTTCCCACACATTAGCTGTTAATTATCATTAATATAGTAGACCAAAAAGTAATTACCTTCAACAAGAAGAGAGGTTGTAGAAGACAAAAATAATCATGTATTTACATGTAATAGGGTGCATTCTGTGTTAATCCTCTTCCACTACCTACTACTTAACTTGTAAATAAACGATCAATGGTTTCCATGCAAGAAAAGACCAACTCAATATCTTTCCCCTATAAAAGAAGCATTATAGATTTGTTTGGTTATAAATTCACTAAACAGAAAAATTAAGAAGGCAAATGATGCATACAGCCAAATTATAATGAACTGTGGGAAAATCATTAAAAATTAATGTGCCTTAAATTTCATTCTAAGTTATTTACCACTCATGGTAGTTTTATTGCTAATTCAGGAAAACAAACAGATGAACCAGGAAGAATACAAGCTTTATTTTACCTTAAATGACACGGTGATATAAAAGAAGCAGCATTCAAACATGCTCTGTTATTAGGAGTTAGTATCAAGGCATGACACAATATCAAGATATTATGAAAAATCCTTAGAATGCATGACAGAGCAATTGCATGTGAATTACAATGTGGAAATGCAGTGTCACTTTGATTGATTTGTTTTGTTTTTATTTGCTGTACCTTAGAATTTTATTAGCAAATACAATATTGAAGAAGAAGATTTCTGTATTGAAAGCAGCTGTATGGATGGGTTCTACAATCCAAGACTGATACTCAGAAGCACTGCCTGCTTTGATGAAAAGTTTCAACATTTCAGCGGATAAGTCCCTTACGTTAGAGACACAATACTAACAAATGAAATCTTGACACTTGGAACACGTTAGTCTTCTTTCAAAACTTTGCTTGCCAGGTAATGAAGCTCAGCCAAGTTGCAGGAATGGGAAATGTAGAAGCAGTGCAAAGACAGAATAATTATCAGTGTGGCATAATAGGAGTGGAAACTAATGCTAGTGTCCATACATCATACATCCATTACCTTGAAATAAGGTGTTGGCATTATCATGGCATTCCTATTTCACTAACGTATTTTAGAAGTAGCAATAGGAAGGAAAATAGCATTTACCATTTAATCATATCTAAGGTGAAGGTCTAAAGTGTCCTGTTTACTTGTGGCCTGAAAGAAGCATGGGATTCTGGGCAGCTTCCTCAGGATTGAAAAGAATTATTCGGTTGTTTCAATCCTGAGGGGAAACAGGAATTTACTGAAGATGCCAGGCCCCCAAAGATCATATTTTAACCTCCCTCCCAAACGCTTCTGTAGATTATTCCCATTCCAGTCCATTCAGTTAACCATACTTTGCACTTAAAGTTAAGATTAGAATCCCAACCTAGAAATGTTACTAAATAAGGGAAGGCCCTGAAACACAGGTTTTCAAGGGCACTCAACACCCTATTTTTCCCATCCATGCCCCTAAATAATTTTGTTCAATGAAGACAAGCCAAAGGGAAGTACCAAGCGGTTGTCTTCAGACTCCTTGATGTCTTCCCTTTGGATACTTTTCAAATCTTAAAATTCTAGAAATGTTCATCTTCTCAACAAATAATCAGGGTAGATTTTCATATTATAGATAATTGTTGAAAAAAAATAGCTAAGCAGTAAGCACACTTGCCTAAATATTTCTTGAAATGAAGATGCTGACTAAGGCAGAACCGTGTACAAAAAATATCAAGTCTGTAAATTTGGCCTTACTTTTGAATAAGAAGTTCTTTCTAGATACTTCTGTGATTTCCTTACAATGCCTTTTATTTATAATTCAATAATTTGGATTAAAATCATTTAGGCTGTCTGCTAATGAGAGAAGTTTTACATCACATACTCTGTTTTTGCACCTTGTGTTTTAAAGGCCTGACCTGTATGTTGTAGCTTCTGATGCCTGAATAGATGCCTTAAGCATTTTCAGTAATTAAAAAGTGCATATCTTATGCCAACTTCTAAAGAGATGGTTGGATTTTCAAGTGCTGTATGAATACTAGAAGTGGTGCAGACACTTTCAAATATTTATTAAATAACTTATAATTCTAACCACTAGCATCAGTTTTTTTTTTTTTGTTTTGAGCATATTTGCAAACGATTTTTTAAATGTATTAATTAAATGTTGGGGAAAATACTAAATTTTGGAAACGCTGCAGATATGTGGGCGTGAAAAGCCATGACAAAATGGCTGTGTCCTGCTGTACTTAGGTTTAAAATCAATTCCAGTTTCAGAAATCTTATTTATGTGGTATCCTCATGTATTTATCTTATTTGCAGCCATAATATGTAAATGTTCCAAACCCTTTTTCTTAATTTCCCTACATATACTCAACCTTGATAAAATTTTGTTTCGTCTTGATAAAGTCTGTCTTTGATAGAGCCTGTTCTTTTAAAAGAAAGATTTTGGATTTCTGACATTAAAGAGGCAGTGTTGGAAGTTGGCACTGATTTTGAATACTCATAGCTGGCAGGAAAATCGTCCTCCCTGGAGACATGGAACGACTGGTACATTCAATACATTGAGTAACTCTGGGCAGTCTGTTTGAGAGTGCTGATGAATTAGTGCTCTTCTGTCTCAGAGAATTTAGCTACTGCTGTACACTAAAACCCCATAAGGATTTGTGGCCTACCTGGATTCTTTGCCTTTACTCCATACTCAAATTGTCATCAGAAACCGTCTTTCATTTACAGTTGACAAGGAAATGATGGTGCCCCTGATGCTACTCTGTTTTATTCACTAGGTCAGTACTATTTAATCTAAACCAAGACAATATTTATAATAGGAGCGATGGAGAAACTATTTTTTTGTGAATATCTTCTTTCCTTTACATTATTGACCACTTTAGTAAAACTCATGGAAAGGAAGCAGAGATTTCTTAGAAAGTTGGCATTTGAAATCGAAATTTCCCTCCATGAGGAGAACAGAATCACTGTTAGCTTTTTTATTATCACATGAACCATCAATGCCCACTTCTTTTATCTTTAGTTTCATGAAATCATATAGTAATTTATGTTGGAAGAAACCTCTGAAGGTCATCTGGTCCAAACCCACACTCAAAGCCTGAACAGATAGATGGTTTGACAAGTTAAAGTTTCAAAATTACCACAGAAGGAGATTTGATAACCTCTTTGGGCAATCTGTTTCTATGTTTGTCTACCCTCATGGTGGTTTTATTTCCTAATATCAGTGGATTTTCCTGTGTTGGAACTTCTGTATATGGCCCATCAAACTTACAATGTGAATGTCAAATAAAACCCTCTCTGTTTATTTTGAGAAAAGGTTGTCTTGCTTCTTGGGAAAGTGAGAAAATTTTAGTTTAAAACCACTTCTACATTATTTTGTACTGTGACAGTGATTTCAAATTCTAAGACAGGAGTGGGAAGAAACACACTACTGAGATCTCATAGCTACGATTGACAAATTTCTGAACTTTCTAATATCCTAGAAGCCTATAGTTGTGTCTTCACGGGTAGAAAAGCAATGCCTGTATTGAAATGTAGACCAGCTGATATTCCTCATCTAATTATAGTATATTGAGTAAGTCATATATAAGTTTTTGTAAGGAAACCTTTTGGCCAGGGATTTGCCACATCATGGGTAATGTTTATGTGTTTTCTGTTATTTTATTAATTTTATTATTCATTTAAATATGTCTAACAAAGGGTAAAGCTTCTCAGTTCTTTCTTTATCAACTGTCTCAGTGACTCATTCCAACTGGCCCTTATTGATTGATTTTGTAGTTGCGGCAAGCATGAACATTTTTATTTGTCCATCTATCCAGTTCTGTCTCTTTTACTTCTACAGAATTACTACAGGGCCTTTGAGTGTACTAGGAAAAATGAGTACCCAGTCTGGGTTGATGTGCATTCTTGGTTGAAACACTGTGCTCTCGGCTGTGAAAATATTATCACAGCCATCAAGCTTTTTTGAATGTTGATAGGGTATACACAATGCTTGGTACTTCTCAGAAAAAATAGAAGATCCTTTGTGAAATATTTACACTTGGGTTCTTCTTTCCCTTCTCTGCAGAAATTCAAGAGTCATACCAACTCCTCCAAAAAATGATGATAATAAAAGGAGTAATATTTTCCATATCAGAGAACCGGGAAAGTCATCAGACATGACTCTGTAATTACAGCCTTTGATGCAGTGCCGTCAAATCAGATTCCTCTGACACCTGTTTTCTTTCATTCATCAAATTAAATATATAGAAAACATGCAATCTAGTGGAAACTTAAAATAGTATTAGTGCCTCTTCAGCGATCAAAACAATACCAGTTCTTGTCTTTTCAAAACACAAGTGGTTTTACACTTCAGTTTTATCAGAGATTTTTCAGGTTTTGCTTCACAGGTTCCCAGACTACCGTATTTCCTCAGCTACGTTTTAGATTTCTAACACTGGAAGTCTGTATTACCTTCTAGGGAAGATATTCCCTGTCCCTATTTGCCACTATTAATGTCACATTTTACTATCGTATAATTCTCTGTGTTAAATGTTTCACTTTATCCTTTCATTGCATTTCTTACTGGAGTCTGTGAAGAAATTTTTAATTTGAAACCCAGTTGCACTTTTTAATCAAAACTGAGCAGTTAAAAATGTTATGTAACAAAGGACTTGCTTGTGCTTTCTGATGATGTATCACCATAGAATTGTTTTATTTTCAGCCAAAGACAGAAGTATGAGATGAGCTTTGTCCGAAAATGTTTTCCATTGGGAGGATAGCATAGGTTGGAAATTGGAAAGATAGTTGGAATTAGATCTGATTTATATTTGCAAAATTGACTTGCACTGTACATCTTTTCATGTTTCCATCTTGGTGTCCCCATCTATATAGGAAAGAGAACATTTTAACTCTCGTAGGAGATGCTTGGATAAAGAGTTTAATCCTTATATATTCTGAAAGCAGTAACAATAACACCATAGAACCATAACAGAAAAAAAAAAAAAGGAATCGTTAGAATTTAGCACTTATTTATAATGATAATTGATTGTTAAAATTCATGTATTTTGAATATTTCTCCCAAAGTGCCATGCCATGTTTCATATTTAATCGGATGGCATGACTTTATAAAGCTTTATGTAAATGTGAACAAATATAATGCATGGAAGAACTATAATTTGATATACTGTGTACTTAACGCTTGCCAAGTGAAAATACAGTCAGCAAATCCTTTGGAAATATTTTTTAAATATTTTAGGAAAATATTATCAAGAGTCATTTAAATAGTTGTGCATAGTGTACCCACCTTTTGCACCTTCAGGAAAATAAATAAAATGGTAATAATTTTATTTTAAATTTCAGAATTAAGCAGAAAATTAATTAGATGAAGAAGATTTTATGAAGAAAATGAATGTTTAATCCACTACATTTTCAGACCAAATGCTTTCTCTTGCAGTGTAAGAAGTGTTGCTTTTGCAATTGCAGTAGAATGGAATTGATAGCTAAATTTATTTTTCCTTTCTAAAATAAGCTATATAGATGCTAGCTCATCATGGATGTTACAGGCAGAAATAGTTCATGGACTATCAGGCTACTTAATACAGAACATGATTGCTGTTCACTTTTCTAATAACTTAGTGTTGTTATCTCCCTTTGGGGTATAAGCAGAGCATTAAATCACTTCCATTTTTATGAGGATCATATCAAAATACCAACAGTAGTATTCTGTCTGGCTCCAAGTCTTTGGATATGTGATTTTTCCAAAGCTTATTCAATTCTTTGTTTAGAAACCTATGACCAACCAAATTTTTAGAACCTTTTTATTTCTGGTTATATCATACTTCTTCCTCAAAGATGTAAGTTATTCATTACTACTTGCAACATCTCCTTTCTCTTAGAAGATACTTTTTTTACATTGCTCCAACATAAGGCAACAATTTTTTTTCCCTGTAGCTCGGTTCAATTCATCTTGAAGACTTATCTGTGTTAGTGTACAATAATTGCTCAGATTATATTTTTTTAGTGTGTTCTGCACTTTCTCAAGATTCCAATAAAGGACATTATAAATCAAAGCTTTGCATAGAGTTTTGGTTCGGCTTTTTTTCCCCTATTTTTAGCCAATGTTTTATTTTAGGTTTCATCATTTCTTTTTTTAAAACATATCCTTACTCTTTTTTCTAAAATAAGTAAATGGTCAATATGTTCCCCAGTATTAGGTGTATGTTTTGCTGACTTCATCTAAGAAAATCACTGCATTGGAACCAGTTTCTGAAAAGCAGGTAAATCCGTTGTAGCAATGCCAGTCCTGCCACAAGTATCAAGTAGAGCCTGCATCACATTGTGGGAAATTAGAGTATGGCTTAGAAATATATATTAATTCTCTTCAGGTCTTGCGTTGTTTGTAAAAACTGTTGTTAAACGAGTGAGATAGGATGAAGGATTGATCACATGAGGATGTATTTTTTTTGTTAAGAGCCCTCATATATACTACTAAATCACACTTGAGAAATGCACAATTTTTATAGTACCTTATATTATTTCAGAGTGGGTCTGTCTTAGAAAGGGCTTCTAACAGATAACCTCTTGGAAACCATGGTAATTATGTCTACATTGACTGATTTCACAGCAGTAATTACTGGAGTGTATTCATCAATTACAGTCCATCCAACTTTAGAGTTTCCGTATTAGCTTAAGAAAATTGTCAGTTTTGTAAATAGTTGTTATTTCTCATTTATGATAAACAATTATCAATGGTGGTCATTTTGAACTAACCTGTGACACAAGCAAACATTTATTTCCGAAAGGAAATAGCTAACTTGCAAAAAAAAAATTGCATGAGCTGCCCTCATTACCTGTGCAGTAACTCAGCTGAAAGGCTTTTTCTTACCACACATAACCTAATCATGTTTCCACAGTGGTGTCTCTTACTTTGTTTTGCTATAGTATTTAATTTTATGTGACTGGCGGACTTTAAAGATTTTCAAGTTATTTGCTTTTCTAGACACTTCATATAAAGGGTACTGTAAATCTTTAAATCTCAACTTACTTGCCACTATCATTCTTTCACATTTTTATCCTCAAAATTTTTGCTGTTCTCTTCTCCTGACTACCTTCTATAATGCATTTTGAGTTCAGACATTTTCCTGATGTGTTACATTATGTGGCCCCCTGCTGTCTTGTAATACTGCAAGATCCATAAGGTAATCACTACAAAATGTGCAGTAACATTTAATAGCAATCAAAGAAGAATCAATGTATATGTTTTTGCTTTGAGATGTCTAGCTTGTTTTTCTTTTGTTTGTTTTGCGATGGAACTTACTAGAAACATACGTATATTTATTCATTCAACTGCCAAGGCTACACATAGGATGATGAGTAATCAAGCCTGAATAAGGAAAATCACTTTAAGTGGAGAGTTAAGAAGGTCAAGCAGGCAGAAAACATATTGTTGGGATTTCATCATAAGTGTAGGTGTCTCCTCTGCTTTTAATTAAAACCAATATTTTGGGTTTCTGCTCCACTATGTCTTGTGCAATGGCAACCCTTATCAGAGTAATTTGACTGAGATTCTTACTGGCCTTTGCTGCCCTGCTGTAATAAATGTTCACTCGTGTGAGACGCTGAGGTGAGTCATTTGCTCTTCTATGCCTGCGTAGCGGTGTGTTAGCTAAGGATGATACTTAGCCAAACATTAGCAGCTTCATTACCTCCTTACAGGGATTAACTTTATGCTACATTGGAAAGGTTTGACTTTTTTCCTTTGTATTTTAGAGTCAATGGTAAAATCAGAAAACTGTTAAACGCAGTGATACTCTCAAAATTTTCCAGTATGTAAGAACATCATCGCTGTTAACACATCACTGTCCTTTTTTCCTACTGAGGAAATAAAAATACACTTTTCACGTTCATTTCTCCTCTGCTTTAGCTTTACTATTCCCACAGAATCATGTCACCATATCAAGTAAAGCAACTCAATAATAACCTTTTTTAAATAGGTCAATTTTAGATTTATTTTTCTGCAGGCATGAAGAGAAGCTATAAATGACACTGCATTTTGAACACCGATAGCCTGTAGCTAATTAAAATTAATTGCAAGTTTAACTGATATTCTAAGTTATGTGCATAAAATTGACAAGAGCAATAAAAAATGGACCATTAAACTCATAGTTTAGTACTAAATTGCATTTGGGGGATTAAAATTGTATATCCATATAGATATAGATATTTGTATTTATGAACAGTGGAATACTAGGAAATTCAGAAAGAGCTAGAAAATGGATAGCCTGAAAGTAATTCTAACCAAATGTAATTTTTTTTTCAAATTCAGAAACCCAAAGGAAAACAAGATATGTGGGGATTAGAGGAAGGGCTGAAGGTGATCAAGATTCAGAGGCTTCAGGTGGTAGAGCCAGAAACAGTATTTGCTCATGGTAGTACTTCTGACCACGTACCTCCAAAGTAGCCTGAAGCTTGGTAAATGAGGAGGGAAAAATAATGACCCTTTACATCTAATTACAGCCCAGTTCTGCAAGTATGGTAATTCCCGCAGAGTTGTGTTGTAATTCTGGTTTAACCTATAAATGCTTGCAGAATCCCTGGTAGCACTTGCAATGGGATTTTAGTCTTTGTGCTCCATTTTGTGCGATGCATTTTTACTGACTGTGTTTAATACATTTGTAGAAAGCCTGTTATACCTTACATACTATCTATCAAAAAAAAAGAGATAGGGAAAGTGAGAAAACTTTGTAGAAAACTTGGGATGATCTACAGGTTGCTACAGGTTGTTATTTTTTCTTAACTTAGAATTTGGTCATATTCTTGTATATGTTAATTTGGAATACAAAGTATCTGGGACCTACATGCAATTTGTATATAATTACTAGATCTTCTGTAAACTGCTCACTAGAGGTTAAGAATGGTGGCAAACAAGGATTAGAATGCTGCTGCTTGTCTTTTGGGAATGCAATGAAAAGTGTTGCTAACTAATCTGCCAAATGTTGTCACTGAGCCACTGCCCCAAGTGCAAGTGAAATTGAAGCAAGAGAAACCCCCATACATCAAGGTTCAAAGCCAGATTACTGAAATGTCACTTCCAGTTTCTGAAGTTTTGTGTATGAGCTAAACTTTAACCACAAAAGAGAGTAATTTCACTCACTGTTTAATGGTACTGCGCTCCACATCTGACTACCCTTGGGTGCTCTAAGACTGCTCAATAACTATTGAGAAATTCAGTTGTCCATTTTCTGTGGAAATTATCATCATTTTATTGCTAACAATGCCATATAATTGTAACCAAATGCTGGAAAACAATCTATAGGGAAATAAGCATCCACTAAAGAAGACTACTGACCTCTACCTGGTTGTAAATTAAATAATCCATTAACTGAGATTCCTGCAATAAGCTGCTGTTTAAAAATGAACATTTAAATCCACATCAGGACACAGTAAAATTTTCTGTATAAAATTGCAGTCTTGGGATAGCAGTTGAGAACACTACTAGCCTTTTAGCAAGTGAAATGACACAAGAATAGCCTAAAATTTAGAAACTTCTTGGAAATAAGTGCTGGTATTTTTATGAATAAGTAAAGTTTGTTTTCCATTCTGCCACAGTGCAATACCTTAGCATATTGCCTCTATTCACTGTAAACTAATATTACTTTTAATCACCGTCTTTAATATTTTAATTTTTTTCTACCTTTTACTGAATCTCACATCCCAATATCCACTAATGCAGTCACCAACTAGTAAGTGGCATCCGTTGTTATGTGTTTCAGATATCATATACATTGTACTCCATGTTCATAAAACATCAGTCCTGTGTCAGGGTCTAAATAGGAATTTATTTAATAAATTTAGAAGTTCCCAACCTGTGTGATTAACAAAAAACAACCTGAAAAATGGAATTTTTTGTAAGGTATCTGTAAAATATCATGCTGGGTTTTTTTTTTCATAGTGGGTGAAAAGGTAAAAAAGAGTTTGGCTGTCAACTGGATAAGCATTTTTATTATTACTTTAATCAGTATTTCACACAAATCCAACTTTGTTTTTACTTTTGACAGTTGCTAGCACAAAACCTCATAGATTCTGTGTGCAGAACTTACACAGAGTTCATTTGGACTGCAAGCTGTTTCAACTTGGCTTATTAAGCTGTTTTTATTATCTGAACCTCATCTGTAATTATATTAGTCTTGTATTTTATTTTGTTTTTTCCTTGACTTTATTTGTTGCTGACTTTACTGTTGGAGACAACATTACCTTGCAACTCCATAAAAGTCAGTATCTAATTTGGCCCAATGAATATGGAAAGGAGCTGTGCTTAAAGATAGTGTTAAACTAAGCATGATAATGGTTCTTGTTGAGCCACTGTGGACTTTGACACAGATGTTTCTATGTTCAAAATGAGATAAGAATATCCAGTACTTTTTCTGAGAGGTGGTTGATATGCTTTCCTGATTACCTGAGAGAGTGGTAGAAACACAGAGCTCAACATGATGATAAATGCAGAGAACTCTTTACAGAATTTGTTTTGCCTTTCACTGTGCAATTCAGAAGATAAGAAGGGGAGTAAGGAGATCTAATGAAAGAAGAGGTTGGATACAAGGAATAATAAATAAAACTGAGGTTTACTGAGGATACTAGCTGTCTGACAGATGATTATTGTTTCCAGATGCGTACTCCAGTTGGATCCACATGTTTCCAGACAGACATGCCAACTTGAGAGAGACCCTGATGAGTAGGTAGATGTCGGTCTTCTCTGAAGGCCAAAACTGCTTTACAATATTTCTTTGTCATTTTCTCCCACTCCAGTATTCCTCACAGAAATGAGGAACTCTGGATTCTTAAAGCAACTTAACAGGTGGAGGACACACTCCTCTTACATACTTGAAATATGCATTCTTTAGATATTTCAGTCTAGCATTTGGAGATCACATGATACGTTCTTGTCTGATGCTTCTGAAAGAACTGGGAGGGCTACTCTGTTGTGAAGTCAATAACAGCAAATAGAGTTACTCCTGAATATTGTAGGGCTTGCATGGAGAAATAGTTTTTATCTTTCTGCAGCCCCTCACATCAGCTTTGGATATCTTCAGGTCCAACTAGATGCTCAGAAGTTCAAAATGAAGAGTTGAGGAGGAAACGTGTCTGTTCATAAGTGGCACATTGTGTATATTACTGTGTTTTGGAGACCTAGTTTCAGCAGACTGAATCTTTTAACTCCTTTGAGTTCCTATTCTTGTGACATTGTCTTGTCCCTTGTAATTCATCCCCTATTTTTAATTATTTACCCTTCATTAATACATATTTCTATGGCCGGTAAGAATGAGACAAGAGAATTGATTGGCATGACACCCCTGAGGCATTTAAACCAGTCTGTTGCCTCCAGACTGGCAGCCTGTCATAAACTTAATGTTTCATGCATGGAGAACACAATAGTACTGTAAAAACAACACCAAAGTTCATCTGTTGGCAGAAGCACAGATTTGCTAAGGCTGCTTTAAAGATCAAGTGGAAAGCTCTTTGGGAAGGTAAAATTGACACAATAATGTTAAATTTAAATTATATCTGTTATTTGCCAGGAATAATAAGAAAGCAGAACATAACAAAAAACTTCTGTGGAAGGAAGACTGTGACTATACAAGAAATGTACAGAAAATATAAATATTTTTCCCAACCTTAAATTGGTAAGGGAGGATTATATAAAATGAGATTTATAAAGTATCATTCAGCTAGATGACACTAATAGGTTCTACATCTAAATACCATAATTTAAGAACAGTGCGTACCTTGGGAATATAAAGTTGTTGATTGTTTGATGCATAATTGGTCATTGGCAAGAAATTCAGCATGACCTAGTGACATGAGCTTACAGTGATCCATTATTGTTTCTCAATAGATTGTCTCCAGGAACTTTTTCAATCAGGATGAAGTATAAGTCAGGGTCTGACCCTTACATAGTTGCAATAGCACAGTGTGGTACATAATGTTGAATTGATCTCTGTGACATAATATTCAGTGGTCTACACCTGTTAAAACACAAGGGCCATCTCTGACACTTTGTGCATTCAGAGAATAATCCTCAGAACAAGAAAAGGATGTGTAACATGTTTGTAAATGTAGTCACTCATATTATTTATAGTGCTGACACACACTGAAGCCTAAGGTCTAATCTGCTGACAACAGAAGAAACACTGGGACAAGTCATCCAGCCTATTTTCAACATCTACTTTAGAGTGAAATGAATGTTGCCCCAAAAGCTTCTGTTTCTCTCCCTGTATAAAGGCAGTGGGGATGGCTTACTTAGATATGGTCAGCTCCAGGTGGATTGCACCCACAGTGATTTAAATACAACACATGCCACACACCAGAAACCAGAAATTATTCTAGGATCATAGGGTACTACAGAAAAAAATTGATTAGAGAATTAGTAACAGCAAATTTCATATGGACTCCCAGACCAATAAAATAGCAGTTTGTTTTGTGAGATTTGGAGACATTATCCAGACTTATTGGGTTGCCATCCAAATGTGCTAAGCCCCTTACCGTCACCACAGATCATATAACTCTATCTGAAGTTCTTTTTTTACCAGTAGTTTGACAACTCACAGGTTTCTGCTGCACAGTGAAGGTATCAAGGTGTTTGATACCAGCTAGTAACTATTGCTGAAAAGTCCGTATAAATTTGAAAATTCATTTGTGCCACGTGCAATAATGGACATTAAGTGTTCTTTGGAGCAAGAAACCAGTGATTTTTCTCTTGACATTAAAAACGGAAATCATTATTATTACAAATGATATTAAATGAGCAGATTTACGCTACACTAATGCAAGATGGTTTGGTGCATGGAAAAAAAATAATCCAAGAGGACTGTTTCATTAAGTGAGCTGATAAATGAGCTTGACCATATATTTAAAGTACTACTTGATTAATTTTTTCCCAATTACACAGCGAACAATCCTATCGCTACTTTGCATCAGAATCTTGCCAATTCTCAACCCAGTTGGAGAGTTGCAGAGGTTTATTGGATTTTGTGAAATAACAAATAAATGAACAGGTATAATGGAAAGTCAAAGTTACTGCACCATAGTGTGTCTTTACTAGGAAAGTTATAATTTTAATCTACCTTATTTTTATATAACTAATACATAGTATAATAATACTAATGAGACCTCACTCTAGCATCTGCTATGTTATCTATAAGGACAGAAGAGACTGGTCTATAGACAGATACCTGTGATGATGTTTTCATATTTTCAAGATGTAAGTTAAGGGGTTTACTGCATACTAATTCAGATTTTGTCCTTGGTTACTTTCATGCTTTTCTGTTAAGAGAGTGACATACATGGTATTAAGAGATGTTTAGGGATCCAGCACACATTGGTCACACCCTAAGGCCTAAGTAAGGCTTAAAAAGGGCGAGTGTGTGTGCTCAGCCTCCAGTAAGGAATTGTAGTGTCCCTAACTAGCCATAGGTGAAGACACAATAAAATTCCACTGAATATTTTAGTACTGTTAATAACTAAGCTGAAACCACTGCTGACTAATATTATGGTAGCTGCTGTTTATCAACTGGGCAGCTAAGTCACTTAATGCTTCTCCCATTAGAAAGGATTTGTGTGACCTTTTCTTTGAACAATATTAATCCATGCAGTGTTTGGAAAAAGACTTTGCTATTATGGACAGAGGAAATCCATTCAGTTTGGGGAGGTGCCTTTGAAAGAGCACGTTTTCTGCTGTCTTCAGGGAAGGAGCAGACAGTGCTGTGTCTGCTAATGTTAGAAGGCAGCAGGAAGAGAAAGCACCCACTCTCTCCTACCTTGTTATTTACTGAAATTAGGCCAGCATCCACAGCAGAAATGTATCTATGCTAAAAGCTGTGGTATTTGGACAATACTTCATGAAATGTACAGTAATAGAAACACTCTTCAAGTCTGCTTTGGAGGAAAAAACCCTGATGTGCAAAGAGCTATGGTCAAAAGCATTGTTTAGGTTGGAAAGTGCAGCACTGGAATGCTCAGAAACAACAGATTTATGGGGTTTACTTATGCATTCATATGTTCGTTTTAATATGATCGTATTGCCTTAGTTAGGAAGTCTGTCTTGCTTAATCCAATATCCTTTAATTTTAGAATTCAGCAAAAATAATTTCCTTCAGTGTAGTGTTTTGTTTGTAGATTTGTGCTACTGAATACTGCTCTGGTAGTTGGCAAATCTTGAGCCTAATTTGAAGTCCCAAATGTACCCAAAAAAATATACATATCACCACTATCCCTAATGGATACTTCCAGTGATCTAGTTTGTTTATATTCCTGCGTATATCTCTAAAAGTAAAAAACTGTGCTTAATGACAATATCAAGAAGACCTCAAACATTTTAGCAAGAAAACCATTTAAAATAACCAGCAGTGATGACATCCTTTGTGTGTAATATGTTAATTTGTGTACAGGATGATAGAAAAAAGTATATAATTAGTAGCTGAGGAGCCAATTCTCAAAATGTAAGGATCATTAGCGAATTCTTTTTGTGGGTTCTTTTTCCAAGTGGTGTTAGTATTTGCTTCTTGAGATGGTTTTATAATAATTCTTTAAAAATGCTTTAGGTTTTTTATGATCTTGCAGAAGTAATTGTCAGTCATTAAAACAAAAATGATCTCACCAATATGCCAATGGAAGAAAATGAAAGACAGGGAACATTCCAGCAAAACTGATCCGCACTTCTGAGAGCTTGCAGTTTTGAAAAAAAACTAAAAAAGAAACTTAGAGTCTAAAAATAAACTTAATAGTGTGAATTTTATGAACTTTGGATCTGATTCTTGTTCCTTATAAGTAATAATGTAGGAGTAACTCCAAAACACTTCAACTACTCCTACCATTTAGATAGAAACAGTCCAATTTAATTTGATTGTAGACCCCAGCAAAAGACAGTCCATCAATGTCAGTGCAAATTGTTGGGTTTTCATAGATCATGAGAAATTGTGCAAATAAGGAGATAAAAACATATTTTCTAATTTCTTTAGAATTCTTCTTGATGTCAACTGTAGTCAGAAATAGGCACGGTATTTTTAAATTTAGTAAGATTTAAGAGGCTTAGCTGCATGTTTAGAGCCCAGAGAGTACAATAAAATTGTTGTAATAGCAATAGTCCATTTTTAAAAGTTTCAATTTTTGAATTTTTTTTAACCCAAATTTATTTGCTGATAATGTTCTTTTACATGGATCCACAGAGTTGACTTACCAATGTTTTTGGATTGCAAGCTACAGACATAAATGTTCACAAATCCTTATTTTTATATAAGCATGATACAATGATACACATGATAAAATTTTCACAGGAAATAATAGCATAAGGTTATGAAAATTTACAGCTAACCAATAATGCCAAATTATCAAATATCTAAAAGAAAATTTCACCTTCTGTTGCAAGATGAGAGTTTTAACTGCGTCCTCAAGTAATAAACTGTAGTGCTTTTGGGAGAGATGAGTTTTTGTGTAACGTATATTTTCTTCTGATGTTATGAGCAAGGGTAGTGTAAACTGTTGTGGTAAAACTTCCCAGACTTTTTGTCACATACTTGCAATATTAGCAGTCGCCTCCTGCTCCTTGCTGCGGTTAATCAAAGAATATCTCAAACTGGAAAGGACACATAAGCATCATCAAATCCAACTCCCTGCTTCTTGCAGGACTACCTAAAACTAAACCATGTGAGTATGAGTGTCATCCATAGAATCATAGATGCTCCATAGATGCATCCGGATGCTCCTTGAACTCTGACAGGCTTGGTGCTGTGACTACTTCCCTGGGGAGCCAGTTCCAGTGACCAACCACCCTCCAGTGAAGAACCTTTTCCTAATGTCCAATCTGAACTTCCCCTTCATCCCATTTCCTTGTGTCCTACTGCGGGTCACCAGAGAGAGGAGATTGGTATCTTGCCCTCCTCTGCTCTCCTTGAGGAAGTTGTAGACTGCGATGAGGTCAGCCCTCAGCCTTCTCTTCAGAAAGCTGAACAAACCAAGCAACCTCAGCTGCTTCTTGTGTATCTTGCCCTCAAGGCCTTTCACCACCTTAGTCACCCTCCTCTGGATGCACTTTAATAGTTTGATGCCACACGGTGAATAGTCTGCAGTTGATTCAGCTGGAAAGTTCTTCTGCTCCAAATGGAAGTTTTTAATGTTCTCCTGTTTTGGGGGGAAGTAAAAAAGTTAAATGGAAGTGAAGATTTTGCCTTTAATAATTACCCTTTTTTTAATAACACAATAGGTTGATGTTGTGGCAATTTTAATGAATGTAGAAGTCTGTGCAATTTAGAAATAGTAGAAGGTGCTCAATGAAGCATAAAATCCCCACAGGTGTCAGAGTTCACAATCCTTGCAGTGTGATGTTGTGTGGATGGTAAGTTAGGTGTTGCGATCCAGCCAAATTCTTTAACTATGAAACTGAAAGGGATGTGTTGCTGATCAAGCCACACTCACTGCAGCTGTGCAGAAGTTGCACAGCCTATGCTTTTTCATGCAAAGATGAGAAGTGGCTGAGGCAGATGGAAAAAGCCATGTATTTTTTCAGCCTCCATAATCAAGTAAAATATTCCAAAGACTGTATTCCCCAGAAGCCTGGCCACTTAAGAAAATATTTGATTACAGCTTCTCTCTGGCTTTTAATGTTCTTTCCCACCCTTCTCTCTTTCGAGGCAGCTCTGTAACAACAGATTCTGCCTCAGCAGCTTGGCTGCTATTTGAAAGGTGAGTGAACTCCCTAATTAGGGGAACACAATTTCTACTTGCTGCTCTTCAGCATGACTAGGGAAAGCAAAAAGTAAACAGAGTACAGGTGCCTGATCACCCATGTGATCTATGATGTGAAGCATTATAATGAGAAGAGAGCTGGGTTGCAAGGGAGATGTCCTAGACCTTTTAATTATATCTCATGCATCAAATTGTAGTTCTGTTGTCAGGGAAACTACTTTGCCTCTCTCTGTTCTGAATCACTGCCACTATGAAGTCCTGTGGATTGCAAGGAGAAAACCCAGAGAAGGATCAAAAAAATACATTATTAAATAGCTTCAAATTAATATTAATAACATTGATTTGTCTGATTTGGCATTTACCTACCTCCAGGTAGTATTATTTTTCCAACTTCCATAGTTTTCAGAGTCCGTCACTTCTGAGAGCTCTGAAGTTTGGTCCTTGTTATTAGGAATGGGCTACCAAGAAATCATTTGGAGTGGCCAGAGAATGTAACTATGGCGTGTTCATAGCTAGAAAGTTAGGGTTTTTCTGTGACCTTGTAGAAATCCTTTTGCTCACAATCCTAAAAACGTTGGATGCCTTGGAGGTCCACTTTAGATGTCTATTGCCACTGTTACGTGGTAATAAGCAACTTGTGTTCTGAAGGTAGATTAACAGACCATAAAGGCAAGCTTTATTCAGCCAGAAGCTTCTAAGCAAAGCTACATCAGTATTTAGTCAGACTTAAAAAAGAAATGTTAAGACTCAGAAACTGAAGACTTGCCTGTTCTTATCATCAAGTGTGGAGACACCTCAGTGTCAGTGGCAGCTTCCAAAAATTAACATTCCAATGCCTTCCTTTTTTTGAGGTTTAAGCATTCATAATCCTCATTCAGGATCGTGGGATTTAGGAATGGTTCAACATGCCTAAATGTCTCTGAGTCTCCACAAAAATCTAAAGAACTAAAAACAAATCAATGCATCTGAGAGTTTAAGCCTTACTCCCTTTTTTTCTTACTTCATGCATTTATTATATAGAACACGCAATACGTATATAATTTGCTGTTTGTAATGCTGGAGTAGTACCTGCAGCTTGTAAAGAAATCGGGAATATCCAACTGTTAAAAGTTATTGGTGTCTTTTCTAAGAGTTCTGTGCATGCTTGAAGAGGGATAACAGAAATATATGTTGTATTGACATACTTGGGTAGAGCATGAGGCTAACATAGATCTGAGTGTCACTGAAAACTATCACATCCGTAAGAGTAGGACGTCAAGTCTGATATAAGAAAACCAGCATCATATTTTACTGGAATGTATTTTCAGACAAGCTTTGAAGAGGAATGTAACAATACCTGAACTCAACTTAGATTTCCAGAAATTCTATACATATCATTAAATTTCTCATCCATTATTGACATGTGTACTTTATCTCTCTTGTTGCTCCTTGTAGAATAACTAATATGCAAAGACCACCCACCAGACTCCCTGAAATGTATTATGTTAATAGTGGGTTAAAATGGAATAGCCTTCCTAAATAGCAGAGGAAAGCATAAAGCTATAAATTAGTCTGCACAATATTGAAGCAGGACTACCAAAACAGGAAAAAATGGTCTGCAGCAGACTTTGAAATGGAAGTAATGACACACAAAACAGAAATACAAGCTTACTGAAACAAACTGGCATTAAACCTGGGAATATTTCTAGGCTTAATATAACTCTAACGCTTGCTTGAATGTCCTTATTTTCTCACAGTTAAGGTGCATTTACTTTGTTAGTCGTGTGTGCCTGGGCAGCCTTGTGACTTTTTCTGTACCTGGTACATAGTTGTTCTTAAGAAGTCAGAAATAAGTTAATGCTTATTGTTTGTCTGCGTTCCAGTCAGAAGTAAGAGATGGGAAAACAAGTACCCAGCTTTCACAAGACTTCAGAAATAGGCTGACCAAGGGAATGACCGGAGGAATTTCAGCTCCCAGCTCAGCCATGGGTGCCACATAGTCTTCCTGATTTGAAAGTGTCATGGTTCACCTGCCTATAAAGTCTTAATATCCTGGGAGGAAAAAAAATAATATGGTATTTTTAAGTTGAGGCAGATTCTTAGATGAGGCTAGGACTCAAAATTTAACAAAGATTATTCTTTGAAAAAACTTGTTGCTATTCCTAAGAGTTTCCTCCAAATTCATTGCAATAAACACTCTCTACCATATATACTTCAAGGGCGTTTATTTCAAGCTCTAACAGAATCTGTAAGTTTTGCATTAAAAAAGCCTTCTCAGTAGCATGTTTCTAACTTAACACAGTGTGCCCCTGAGACCAATACGGTTATTTATCTTTTAAGCACATGCATGCAAATCCCTTCTGTCTAGCGAGGATCAGAGTTCTACATCTAGATGCTGACAGCTCATGCAACAGATACTGGGTAGGAAATGTGGCATCCTTGGACTCTTTGCTTTAGTAGCATGAAGGAACTACTAATGAGATCTTAAAGGGATTAAAAAGCCTTTCGGAGAGAGAGGAAGTTGTTTATTTCAAACAATTATCTTGTGATCAGTATTTCTGCTACTGGAAATGGAATTCCTCAGGTAGTTCGGTTGGCAGTACACAAAGTCATAACGAACAGATCAGAATAGCACAAGTTTATCTTTCAGGACTGAAAGTGTTCAGAGTGGCTCTGAACCTTATAAAAGTATGTGAATAACTTTTTTCATCAATAGCAAATTTAAAACAATTTAAATCACATACCAGTAAATCCAAAATTATTATTGCCCATTTATTTTTGTCAAATTCAAAAGCTGATAATCTTTATAGGTCCTGCAAAACAGTGTTCATTGAGAAATGGGAACATTTTGGTTTTGGGTTCATAATTTTTTTCAAAGGAAATTGAAAGAAAATTTGAATCCCTTCCTACATAGAAGTTTGCTATATAGTGGTATAAAATGGCTGCATAAAAAGAGCAAGAAATGCAGTCAGAACAACTGAAAAAAGAACCCAAGGCATATGCATTGGATTGCCAGATCAATGGCATCAATTTTCTCCTATCCAGAACATCTTCTTTAGTTCCTGAAAGAGATTTAAGTAAAGTGAAGAAACAATAAAAATCAAACTGTTAAAAGATTGCTTACAGACATCAGTTTCAAACTCAGTCCAGTCACCAGCAGAACTGCCTTTGGTCTGAGCCAGCTGAAGCAAATGAAATGCTTTTCTCCTACCTGTACCTTTCATACTAAAAGTATATGAAAGATCAGTGTGAATATATTCTTTCTTGATGGTGTGAATGAGTGAGGGCTCAAACTGAAATAAAGCTAGGCCTGTAAGGTCTTTGCCAACAGTTGGATTTTCTTTCTTCTAACATCATGAACAAAATCCACAGTTCAAAGCTTTGTTTTTCAGAATTCTTGCTTCAAATTTGTCCTCGTATACACCTTATCCTATCCCCGTTAATACCTTTGAATTTGGTTTGAAGAAAGCAAGTTTTGGACCATAGACTTATTCAATACGCATTCCAGTAATGGAGCTGTATACCACCATGCATTTTACTGGCTCACGGTCTCCTGCAGTTTCTACCTTCCCTCTCTGCCCTGACAGTGTGGCTCCTCTCTGTTGGAAGGTGTGTCAGAGGCCATGCAAGGGATGGGTAGTCTCACAGCTACTTGTCCATTGGTTGAATGTGATGGAGCACTTTCCACACTTCAGCAACAATTCTGAGCGCAGGAGAGCAAAGCTGGAGAACAGTGTTGGGTTTTAACCTATTTTCTGCTTACCAATTCTCCTCACCTTTTTAGAATATCTCAGAGCAGCTTTCCATGGCTGCCTTGTTCTTGTGCATGTTCAATTTCCCTGAATTTTCCTTATTGCTGATGAGAAAGAAGGACACCGCTGTTGCCTTTACAGAGGACCTCTTTTCTGAGAGATCTCTACCCACTGAAAAGCAGACGTAAAGGTCTTACTCCAGCCCTAGAGTGAGCTGGAATCATCTGTGAAAGGAGTGTCCTGTGTGTCTTTCTGTCTGCCCACTGATGTCATATAGCTTTTAATGCAAACTTTAAAATATGTAATGTATAGTGTTAAACATAAAAATGGCCATAGAGGAACCTACAGCCACCAGCTTTTGTGGTTTATAAAAGAGAATAAACTACTTTATACGTTAATTTATTGTTTTCAACCCTTATTACTCATCACAGAAGACTGAGTAGTCTCATGGTTCTCCTTTAACTAGTGAAAAGTAAGTTAATTCATTGCTTTATCTGTGCCAGTTGCATACTAAAATACAGGCATGAGAGAAGTAACTAAAAGTAGTTTTTTCTGTCATGGGAGCATGACTCATGCACTCTTATCTGTACCCACTATCTTGCCAACCTTTTTTGTTAAAAATCCTCCAGGGAAAAAAGATGAATGTATAAACACCTCTGAAGTTTTTAGTAAAATGCTCATGATCATTGTAATAAAAAATATAATCATTTAAAGTTTGTATGCAAGGGAAAAAAAAAGCCAGTTATTTTTATTCAGTATCTTGTGCACTTCACAGTGCAAAAGATAGCCAAGGTCATGTGCTGATTGTTTTTGTTTTTGTTTTGTTTTTTTTTTCCCCTCGATATTTTTAGACTTTTCAGGAAGGGACAATGAGGTTTTGTTGCTATGGGTATATTTCAGTTTCTTAACGAAAAAAAAAAAAAATAGGGGGGATCATGATACTGCTTTGATAGCTACAAATGAAAAGTATAACATTATGAGTAAGTAGTATTAGTTTTTTCCTCATTAATTCTTTCTAGGAGTCTTTTTGCTTAAGAATTGCCAATGAACAGAAGGGTTTTACTCAATGTGCTTGTTCAAAATTATATGCCATATAGAATATATGAAGACCTAAGGAAAATTTATGAACATTTCTTGGTGTGTTTGCTTCTCAGGTGCAGTCTGTTTTGGTTTCCTGCAGACATGGTAACATGATATTTTAGTGAAAGGCATTTGGCTGAGTTTGTAGATTTGGTCCTGCAGCAGTCACAAGTGGTATATCTAAAATGCTAGGACTCTCTAGGAAGAACTTGCTTTATTATAGTCATTCTTTATAAAATCGTCAGTGATTTATGAACAGAAATATTGCTGATTTTCAGTGGGAAAAAACCCCACAGAAATCACTTGGGTAATTTTGGAGACCTCACTCCTGCAGTATAGTCAAAAAAGCAAGCAATATATTTTAAGCTGTTACTGAAATATATCTGGCAATGTGTCTTTCTACAGGGTATGACACAATGGCCTCTCTGGCCTCCTCTGTAAATGCCTGCCTTAGTCAAGACACTCCATGCCTTTGTGTGATAGTTGCATCTCTTGTCTATAGTACTCCTGTAGTCTATGAAATATTTGAGCAGTCTATTCTTTTGTGTAGTGTCTTGTGCATTGTAACGCAAAGCTGGTCCTGCAGATGATACTATTAAAAAAAAAAATAAAATAATAGGATACTGTGCCAGGATTATTCAGTGGGAAATGTTTCTATTCTCAACTTTGGAATGGCGTTTTTAGGTGTTTGTCTTCAGCTGCCTTTCAGGCACAAAAAGCCAATCAGTCCCAGCATCTAGTAACATTCGTTGGCCTGATTGCACATTAAATGCATCTGTACAGCTGTGTCCTGAAGTGGATTAGTTTGTCTGGAGGGAGTTTACTGGGATATTATTTTCTATTTTCGTTTTGTACTGCACTGGCATCGGTGAAAAAAAACGTAGGTCTTATCTGCAGCGTATGATGTAGCAGCTCTCCAGGTAAGCCAGGCAGGCTCGTTCTGAAATACTTAGTCCAGCCTTAGGCTGTACTCCCTTCACTTCAGCACAAGTGCTGGGGGCTTGGGTGCTGCCAGGTCAGCCCTCAGTCACTCAGGGTCTCTGCACTACGCTCCCTTGTGCACTGTGCATGTACTGTGGATACTTTCATCAGCGTGTTTGGTGCACCTTTGCTTTATGGAAACCTACCAAATACTCCCGTTGTTTTTACTCAGTTGCTGTTCATGGAGAGTTTCTTGGAAGTACTGTGGAAGGCAGATAACAAAGTAGGTGAGAAAGTATGAGAGAAGCTGTTTGTTGGTTTAATGCCTCTTAACTAATGGAAAAAATATTTCAATCTTGCTAACATGGTAAAAGTGCTGAAGAAAAAAGAATATTAATTAAGTGCTTGAATTTATGATGTTCTTCAAAATGTAAAGTTGTATCAAGAGAAAGAGGCCTTGCTTTTACTCTTACTGAAAAGGGGTCATGATAGCTAATATATCTAACTTATATATGTGTCCTGCCATCTGAAGTTAAACATGACTTAGTTGCCTGCCTCTCAATTCTATTCTTACAGTGATGTTTCGTCTGAAAGAACATGCCAATACTTATGCTCCCCTAGCTAGTGCTACATTAACATATACATATTTAATGCATTTATTCTTGCTTTATACACCATTTGTTGGAATTTGAATAGTCTTTCGGTCACTTGCGAATAACTTTATGGTAACGCCAATTCAGAGCTGAACATCTCTGTTCAGGAAGGACAATGATTATTTCCCCCTCCCCAGTTTATTACTTTCTGTACTAAAATTTTTGCAAAAGAGGAAAACCAACCTGCTGCTGACTCTTTAGATTATGGAACACATAACTGGGGAAGCTTTCCTTGCTAAATTTCCCTACACAGAAAATCTTGGTACCTGTACATGAAAAATTGTTCCTATTAAAAATTGTATTGAAACTGGCGTATACCCAAGAAGTATCTGAGGAGTCACCTTTTTTCTGGAGTTATATATAACTAGGTATATTAAATAACTAAAGTTGCAGAAAATGGAATATTTTTGTTCTTGATATCTTCTTCTAAGCAGAACAACACTGCACCTGCTATCTTTTCTGCCATGTTTCTTGCATGCTATCCCCTAGCCCTGTAGTCTCCTTCAGCCTCACTGCTATTGAGATTCTTCCCCTTATTGAATGAATTGCTTTTTCATTAAAAAGGATTCTTGTCACTTTTTAAAAATAGTTGACAGTAAATAAATGTTTCTACAAAGTGCTACACTCTTTTTAATCTTACAGAGATATTTAATATTATGGAAAATCTTCTGAGATAATGTTTGTAAATTATTTTACCGGTACTTCCCATTTTATGGAAAGTAAACTTTCTAATAGACATACTAAAAAAAAAACGGTTAACAGCTGCTTTGTCTGTGATGAGAACACTTTTCTGAAGGAAAAAAATGTAGACCTGCTTGAAGATATTGGGGGATTTCCCTACGAGTCTATTAGAATCACACCATGCAAAAACTAATTGCAGTACTGCATTGTTGACTTTCCAGATGCTTTTCATTTTATTGAAAAGCATCCTCCAACTGGCTTGGCATTGTTCCAGACAAGAAAACCCTTTTGAGCATTGCTGGAAGAACAAATTACTGTGAGTTAAACTGGACTGTAGTTTATAGCACGTAGATACTTGACAGTACCCTGTGTTTCAGTTGGTATAGTGCTATGTTTTGGATTTGGGATGAGAGTGATGTTGATAGTGCACTGATGGTTTTGGTTGTTTCTAAGCAGTCAAGGCCTTTTCTGCTTCTCACCATCCCACCAGTGAGTAGGCTGGGAGTGCACAAAAAGCTGGGAGGAGACAGAGCCGGGACAGCTGACCCCAGCTGACCAAAGGAGCATTCCATGCCATATGGCATCATGCTCAGCATATAAAGCTGGGGGAAGAGATAAAAACAGGGGATGTTCAGAGTTATGGCATTTGTCTTCCCAGGTAACTGTTATGCAGGATTGAGCTCTGTTTTCCTGGAGATGGCTGAACACCTGCCTGATTATGGGAAGCAGTGAATCAATTAATTGTTTTGCTTTGCTTAAGTGTGTGGTTTTTGCTTATTAAACTGTTTTCATCTCAACTCATGACTTTCCTCACTTTTACTCTTCTGATTCTCTCCCCCATCCCACTGCGGAGAAGTAAGCATCGACTGCATGGTTCTAGTTGCTGTCTGGGTTTAAACCATGACACTTTACTAAATGCAGGGATGTGAGACACAACTAATGCTAATTGTGGAAATAAATCAATATTTTTTTTTATTATGTTTTAACTTGTTCCGTTAATTCACTAACAGTCCTGCTCCTAATGTTGAAAGCTGTGTGGCATACAAGCCTGGGCAGAGTGCTTCCTTGGGCTTTGTGGAAGCCCCTTATGAGGATGCTACCTCTTCAGCATGCCACAGGCAGGAGGGGAATAAGACTTCTTTGCATGCCTTCTGAGCTATGAGTGGAACAAGTTAGTACATGAAAGTTTAGGAGTCAGCTTTAGGATTTACAGCCTGCCCCTACTGGGCTGTGTTGTTCCAGCACTGAAATCTGTTCTTTTTTGGGTACTGATGCTCAGGTAGTGTCACTGACTGAGACACCAGTAAGATGAGATTCAGAAAAGATTGGCAGGGCTAAGAGAGACAATTTAGGGGAGAACGGTGTTAAATGGGATATTCTGGAGATGAGCAAGGAAGGAAGTGACCCATTCTAAAACACTCAGATCCCCATTGCAAGGGGAAGTAAATATCACAGCAATCTTAACAAGCCAAGCTACAGGTATTCTGATATTTATAAATATAAAAAAAAGCTAGAGGAAGATACTCAGAAATGAGAAGATAATATATTTAAGGCTGTCTAGGAGTGCATCTGTACTATAAAATAATATTAGTCTCTGGTTTATTCCTGGTTCCCTGATTTTCCACACTTCATATATATAATTTCATGCTTGAGATCTCTTTTTGAACTGATATGTCTTGTCCCTCTGAGACAGAATTTGGAGGCGTGTTATCACTGAGGACAGACTCTGACCCATAGAGGGGGGAGGACACCAGAGCAATACCCGTTGCCAGCACAGCCCTCCAGCTCTCCTGCATGGGGCCTTGTACCCCCAGACAAACCCATTGCTCCTGTGCCGTGCCCCATGTCATGGTGAAACAGAAGCACTGTTCCAGTGGGCAGCAGCCCAGCCCTCACATTATTTCAGACACTTTGAATTGAAGAATTAATAATTGAAATAGTAATTGCTAGGGCCAGGGACTCACCACAGAGGGCCCAGGGGACACCTGGGCAAAGTCCCATGCTGTGTGGATGCACCCTGTCTCATCTAAACAGAGCTCCCCTTGAACAGTGAGGCTGTGAGCCATTCACATCTATCCTGTGGGTGCAAGATGAGCATAAGGCTGTAGCATGGTACAACCTAATTTGTCCTCCTTATATGTATATAATGATATAGTCTTCAAATATTATTTTCCCTTTTTCTGGCCAAGAGTAGTCCTAGGCTGTTGTGGACTTACTACTTTCCAGGAATGGAAGTATATTTTTTTTCCAGGGAGTGCTAGAAGGTGAGAAGAACAAAAGCATGTTCAGTGAGAGCAGGCACGTGGGAAGTGAAGAAGAGTAAAATCAGAGATGGCAATCTCTACAGTCCTTTTAGTGAAGTTCATAATAAAACACGTCCTAATGGAACTGAAATAATCGCACAAAAATTGAGCAGCTTAAAAAAAAAAAAGGAAGATGGGCCCATATGTAATTTTTCACAAGATAACATGAAAGCAGACAGCTTCTGAAACTAAAATTATATCAAAAAACAAATATGTATTTGGATTGTTGTTTTTTAACTTTTTCTAATACCTCTGGCATTATTCAATGCAAGAAACCACCTACTACCTATTACATCCCATACAAATATTCATTAAATATTTCTATTTTAAGATTCAGCTTCCTAGAATAAAGCTTTTTATACCAAATTGTTAAACTCCTACACTGGAGACTGGATGCTTTGTAGGTTTATTTACATGTAGCTTAAAATCTGACATCCACAGTTCCGTGGGCTTGCCTCATACTAAGTTGCTAGAAATTGAATTCAGGATGCATAGCTTAGCAGAGCCCTTTGACTTTGAGATTTTGTTTCTCATAATGTAACTGGGAGGGTGGGGAGGGGCAAAAACATGTGTGCTGCAGTCAGAAACTTATGTATAAGACTCCTACCTCCACATTACTTGCAATACATTTTAAAATGAATTGTTCTTATTTTGTCCTCTGAACCTGTGCTTCAAAGGCAGCTGTGATTTACAAGATATTTTAAATGGAAAATGTGTTGCCTGCTCCCTTGCAGCCTGTGATTTCCGTCTTCCTTTCTACAGCCCCTCTGCATAGGTGCAGTTTGCTGTACAGGCAGACTAAACCTCTCTCAGTGCTTTCCCACATACCTGCTATTATCTGGTATTCCTGTTTTTACTGACTGTCTCTGCACTCTCTGAATTCTAGCAGTCTTCTTACTGAACCTGACTGAGACATTCAGTTAATCTTTGCACAAAAGAGAAGGTGGAGCCAGTGTTTGAATGCAGCCATCAGCCTGCATGATTCCTACGAGCTCCAGGGGCTAATTTTCTTTTACTCTCATCTGAGGCTTCCTAAACCTTTTCACTAAAAGATTTGCTGGCTTGTAGAAATGGAAGAGAAGTGAGTTTTTGGAAGCAGTGCTGTCTGTATATTCTCAGTTCTTAATACTGGAGATTTTCCAGTTGCAGAGCAGTTAGGATTTCTGTGGCAGAAGAAACGAGGCTGTGAATGCAGTAGCAGTTGCAAGACGACAGAAATTACATATTTTTCTCCTTGCTGAGCAGTCGCAGAAATAATCTATTGTTGCCCCCGTGTCGAATTGCAGCAGATGTTGGGGCTTTACAGTACATCAGGTTTTTAGTTGAAAAGAAATTAGTTACACAGACTTTAAAATACTTTCTGTTGGTCTGTTGCTATTCATAAGGTGTAAACAATCATGCTTACCTTTGACAGAGAGGATAAAAACAAGCAATATGGTATTCAGGCTTTTTTTCCAGAAGAAAATCCAACTCAGATTTCATTGTATAAGAAGAAGCATTTCCTATAAAAAGGCTCTATTTTATGTTATTTTTCAATCTCATCTGCTTCCACACTTTTCCCTATTCACAGTCATCACTAGTAAAGCTGCATGCCCACTACTGGACAGCAAAAATAAAATACAAATCAGCAAATAATTTATTTATTGAAAAATGCTGTTTTAGAATTGACAGAATTTATAATCAATTCAGGCTAAATTTACTGAAAAGTTTCACATTTTAGGTGGAATAAAAATCAAGCATTTAGAGTGTAAACAGTGCCTTAACAATTTAGCAAATGCTGAAATTAACTGGAATCTTCCATAAAATACATTACCAGCATTTCTGAAATCTTACCTTGAGTTCATATAAATTAATGGCCAAGGAAACAGAAGTTACTATGTGTGGGAGTGCTCTTACCTCTCATTTTTCACTCTCCGTTAATGTTAGAACTCTTAAGGGTTGTCTTTATTCTTACCTAATGATACTTATGCTCTCTGCATAGACTATGCAGGTATGTATTGAGTCACTATAACTTTATGATAGCCTTGTAAAAGGGAATTTGAATGAAAGTCCTCTATGTATTCCTGGAGTATATCCCAATTACTTTAGAAACTGCTGGGGTTTTGTTTTGTACCAAAAGACTGCAAAATGTTTCCACTGAGGTAAGAGAATAGTTAATGTGTAACTGATATTAATAGACAGGAAAAAAAAGACATTTTCTGTTATGTCAAAGGCAATGTTACTGTTCCCAGACACATTCTAGTCATAAAAGTCAACCCTCTGTTACCTACCGTACTGTTTAAAAGTAAAATAATGTAAGTTTGCAGATGAGTGCAATAAAGATTTGAATTTAAAATGCCTTTTAATAAAATGCATTTTGCAAAGCCAAAATTGTTACTCTAGTCTAAGGAAACACGTGCTTTATCAAGGAGCAGAAGTGATTGATTTAAAATTGAAGAAATTGATTTAAAAATTAATTTTTATCTGTATTTAGGTAGAAGTTTTTGAATGCACAAAGGAAACAGGATGAATCAGAATAGAACAACCTTCTTAACTATCATTTTTCTCCATTTTGGAGAAGACTGTTTCATCCTTGTCAACTCTACTTACTTCCAAGTGTATTTCCCTAATATTAGCACTTGAAAATTGTTTTCACAGAGTTACTCTAGGCTGCTTATAAAAGAAAATCGTAGCTTTTTTGTTACACAGTTTTTTTCTGTAATATAAATTGCCATCGTTCTCTGATACTATTTGAATAATGGTCTATGTTACAGGAACCCACCAATTTTACAGAAAAAGATCTCCAGCCTAGACACAGTTGTCCCTATAGTGTGCATTTGGTTACTCACTGGGTGAGTAACTCCATTACTGCCAAAAATGCAAAGTAAACATATTTGTGTCCCATCTATATTGGAAAATAGAGTTTTGCTATAGGGTTAACACTGTTGTAACACTTCTGCCTCAATACTAAATACAGTCTAGATGACCTTCTACATTACTGTTGTCACTCAAACAGAAGCTCAGATGGCAGAGAACATATTTCAAAAAGATAATTTTAAGCTGGTTCAATAATCTGGAATATGAAGCTTTTTCAGTTCTGGTTATATTAAAATGCAGGGAAACAGAAGACATGTCAGAGTGCATTTCTTTACCTTCACACCTAGGCCTGCCCAAATTTCCCTGGGAAGTACAGGCTACGCAAACTGATGGTGGCTGTTACGCAAAGCATATTGAAATTACAGCTACTTGAGGCAGAGTTTCAGAATACAGAAGCAGCTGGACCTGACTGGGGCTAGGAGGTAGGATGGGGAGGGGGATAAACAGGCAATTTTTTGTCTTCTGTAATAGCGGTGACAAATGAGTGAGGCTTCATCCTACAGGCCATTTTTACTTTATCTTTTCTCTTGTGCTGCATATCTCCCCCCTGATATTATCGTCTTTTATCACACCTTTAAGATTCATCTCACTGGCACAAAGCTTTTGGATCATGGACCTTACATCCATAATTGATTGCTCAACGGGCCATCTGTGACTTCTTTCTTGCTAAGATAGCTAAAAATTCAGAATTCAGTTCCTTGACTCTCATTTTTATTCCTACCACTTTCTGAAAGAGTTTCTGACAATTTCTTCTCATTGATCTCTGTGCTGTCCGTATTCATTTTACAGCTATATGGTGTGATTTTACTAAATAATCAAGGAGAGCTAGATCTTTTCTTCTACCTTACTTGCACATCAGACCGAAAAATGCTACGCTGTTTTTCTACACTTGCTTATACTTGTTGCTTTAACGTGCCAGCTGAACGTTAACACTGCATCAAAAACCAGCATGCCTACTTTTGTGGGCACTTGAAGTTGCTATTTTTTATTATGTAAGTACCTAGAAGACATGGCAGAGACCAGAATATCATGTTGCAGGCACTGCATGCGCAAATATGAAAAGCTAACTGTTCCTGTAATTTCAGACTACAGACTTTCAGACTTTCAGAATTTATCACCAGCTAAGGACAGGCAATAGGTAATACTCCTGAACCATGGCCTCCGTTCTGGGGAAGATGTGCTGCTTCGCTTGAAAGTTTTTGAGGCCTTGCTTTTCTCCGTGAGAGACTCCCCTGGCTTTTGAAGGGGCAGGCGTGAAGGGATCTGGCTGTGGCGCAGCACATGGGCCTGCAGGCATGGCCACCTCGCAGCTTGCCGCAGCTCCACCTGCCACTGCCCTTCCTCCAGCAGCCCCTGCAGTGGCCCTCCTTAGCCTGAGACGTGGTAGTAATACAGTGCATGACCTTCCTTAGGTGATCATTGACCTCATTGCCCTCTACGACTCCCTGAAAGGAGGTTGCAGAGAGGTGGGTGTTGGCCTCTTCTCCCAAGGGAATAATGATGGGACCAGAGGAAATGGTCTGCAGTTGTGGCAGGGGAGGTTTAGATTAGATATAAGGAAGAATTACTTTACTGAGAGAGAATGGTCAGGCACTGGAACAGCCTGCCCAGAGAGGTGGTGGAGTCGCCGTCCCTGGAGGTATTTAAGAAACGTGTAGACATGGCTCTTCAGGGCATGCTCTAGTGCCCGCGATTATTGGTTTGTGGTGGGGTGTTGTGTGTGGTGGTGTTGGTGTGGGGTTTGGTTGGTGGGTGCTTTTTTTTATGTGTTGTTAGTTTTGTGTTTGGTTGTTTGTTTGTGGTGCTTTTTTTTTTTTTTCTGTGGCTGGACTAGATGATCTCAGACGTCCCTTCCAACCACGGACATTCTGTGATTCTGTGATCATTTTAAACAGTATGGATCATTAGGATGTCTTTATTTTCTCTTACTTTGGATTAATCAAGAAGTTCGGCATTTCACTGATCTGTCATTAATACCGAGAAACGTTGCATGAATTTACTGAATAATGTATCAAGTGCAATTTCATACACGAGGGAGGAAAGGTTCCTTCTTTCTTCCATAGAGGAAAGAGGATCTTACTTGACTTCTTTTTTTCTGCGGCCATTTTATTTCTATACTTCATGCTCTTTGCAGAGATAATTAAATGATCTGTTACAAATACCATTTGCTTTGGTGCCTCTTTGGGTTTTTTTTTGAGGTGGGGTTTCTTTTGTAAAGCAGGATGAAAAGTTTGACAGGAGGTGATACAGACTTTCAAAAAGAGACAAAACTGTTAAGTGCTAATCTCAGTTCATAATAGGATCGCTCCACCCACCCAAAATCTGAGAAGCGTAGAAAATCGGAAGAAGTTACAACAGGATTGTGTGATAAGTAACAGCTGTAAGCTCTCACTTCCTCTCTGATTTTATCCTATCTTCCTTCTCATAAACTATTAGCCAAAAATCTGTGTCGGGGGAAAAAAAGGTGTCTTGCAGGAGTTTCAATGTACTGACATCTCAAGGACAGGGGTGGAATGGTTCAAACATTAATTCTTGCTCAGGGCTGTGCTTGAGGGTACAATAGAACCATTTAATTGCACTAGAAATATTTTTAGATACTCTGTCTCTTAAAAAGAGTGTAAGAAATCTTAGTTCCACATTTTGTGATCTCTCTGCCATTTGTCTCTGTAAGCAATGCTAGTACATCTTATATCAGTATTGGATGCTTTCACAGAACAGGAAGAAGCTCAAAACACTGATGAATTTTCTGTCCAGATGCTAAGCCTGTTCAAAAAGGAATGTGATAAAGCAATATTCACAGGCCTTAGAGGATAAATAAAGTTCTTTCATAAAATGAAATTTAGAAATTAGGGCGTTTGAATTAGCTCTATGGTGAGGTCAAGGGACCCTGTTCAATTAACTTCAATTTTGTACTGTGCAGCTTTGAAACTGAGCATTTGCTAATATGTATGGATATGCCTCTTGAGATGCACGAGATTCAATTGTATTGTATTTATGTTTAACTACATACGTTCTCATTGTCTCATACCTTATATTTCTACGTTTTATTCATGGCTTGTTTTGCAGACAGCTTAGCACACTTACAAGACTGACAATACTTTCTTTGGCCGTGAAATGAACTATGTGGTGTCAACTTCAGATCAAATAGACATTGGGTTTTTTTTCCCCTCCCATCCTTGCTTTTTCAGGCTGTTTCAGAATAGTCCCGTGTTATGCCTTTTTAAATTATGCTCAGAATATGTACAGTTATACCCATCCTAAACTCAGTTCAGACCAGCTGAAATAAGCATAGCATGTTGGAAGAAAACTTATATAAATGTTTTATTAACCCAGTGTTTCGCCAAATTCAGACAAAATGCAAAATATTTGCCCAGTTGAAGATAGAGCACAGCAACTTTGTGGTAATCGTAATACTCTGCCTCCTTAAGGTATCATCATATATATAAGACATTCATGCAAAACTACTGGAAGAGCTGAATTTGAAAGAGATTATGGTTGTATCTTTACCGATACGTAAAGACTGTTACTGCAAGACCGGTGCTGATGCTCATTAACAATGTCAGTATATACAGAAGAGTATATATCCCATATATATATATCCCATCCTCACAGAGCATCTGTTAGTGGTCCAGGGATGGAGGGGCAGCTTGCTGTTGCAACTGCCATCTGCTCTACTCTTGTGAGCAAGAATGTCACAGTCCTATGTTGGCTTAGCTGCCAGATACACATCCAGCAGCTGCCTGATTTTAAAGCACCTATCTCTTTGTAGAGGCTAAAGAATATTGTTAAGCGACAACAATAATTTGAGAAAACATGCAAAATGAGCAAAAAGTGTAACTGGAAAGGATTTTCAATCTTGTTTGGACCCCCAGAACTATTTAAAAGTCTTGTAATGAATTCTTGAGAGGATAGAGAAAAGCATACTTTTATTGGTTTCTGTTTCTGCTGCTGAATACAATTTCCACTTTATGACAGTAGAAAACTATGTTCATAAAATTGACTTTCCACAAAAACCAAATCTACAATAGATTTAGTTTATGGAGAAAGGAAAGGACACACAAAGCTCAAGCTGATGTTGTGAAATGTACTCGACTGAGGGTACTCCATCCCTTTTTTAAAAACAAAAAATCTACTCCAAAATGTAGCTAATCTACACTGCATTAAAATATATACTTCCTCACTCTCACACAAGTGGCCCTTTCTGTCTTGCTTCTCCGAGTGCTTAGTAGAGCCGCACCACGGCAAAATCTCCTATTACGAAGACTTCATTATTATGTTTTCCAGCGATGGTACCAATGCATCACAAAATAGTATCATAATTAAAAACTAAACTTGTGTCAGCGGCATAAAAATGAATGAAGAACACACTGATGCAGAATACATTTGTTTTGTTTTTATTACCTTACTAATTTATAAACCATTAAAATGGTTATAGCTGACTTTCTTAATATGTGAACTCACAAGGTGATTCTGTTCGAACAACAGTAAATATAAATAAATATCAGGAAATTAATAACTAGAATGAAGAAAACAGCTTTTAAAATATGGGATGATTTATCTTTCCAATCTGAATAAATAATTAAAGAGAAAACCTGACTATTTTTACTTTTGCATTTTATTTCTGCTAATTGGTGCACAAATTAAATTGAACATAGTATAAGGAGAAATGGTTAATTACTCAAAGGCAATTAAAGATTCTGAAGGCTGTATAGTAATTATGATTATTTTCTTTGGAAAATGAGAGCGCCATTTATCTCTAATGCATGCTATGTAATTAAGTCCATATGCAATTATCTTTCTCTTACCATCCACTTCCAATGGGAATTGGTCTTTAAAATGTCTGGCAAGAGAGACTGTAATTGTATGCAGTGGGACACTTCTGCATAAAGAATTTCTTAGGTTTTCTTCAGCATGACTTCAGTATGTTTCCTAGTCTGCTTTTACTTGGCGAATTTTGACATGGCCTACCTCATGCTAGACCCGTGGCACATTCACTTCTCTGGCTCTTGTGTCTGCCTCTCTATTCCTCTCTGAAGTCTCCATAACTTACCATATCCCTCAGCTTTTCTAAAGCTGTGTTGGTGCCCTGGCTATGTATCTACTCATGGCCCTGCAAAGCTGGGCTCCATGTAGTCTTGCTTGAGAAGAGACTGAAAGATTGTGGTGCCACCCTCCATCCTTTATTCCTGAGCTGTTTCTGCAGCCAGATAAGCAAAGAGGCAAGAGAAGCTACAGGGAATGAAGAAAATTGCCTTTCCAAATAGGGCTTGATGTTTTAGATGATAAAGAACTAGACACAGCTTTCTATGCACATTGCTTTTTCCCTTCTCTTGAGGTCTTTCCAGCCTAGTCCTTTCTGTGCTTATAGACAGAGATCTTGGCTTTGCAAAGTCTCCTGTGTGCAAAATTAAGTAGAGCTTGACTTCTGAAGGAGGTCACTATGGGATGTGCTCCGAGGCCTGTGGAAATCTGTCTTTGAAATGCAGTTGTAGTACCAGAAAGCTTTGGCTCTCACTGTACCATTTTATCACTCATTGAACCCTTTTGTATGGTCAGTGCGCAGAATGACTCTCAACACCGCACTGGCTTTCCTTGTGGCTCTTATGTAGCAATGAAAGGGAATTCCCAGTGATAACAAGGTTCTCTCCCAGTGGCACACAGCTCAGCCACTAGCAACAGGTTGATTCCATGCAAAGTCCCAGCAGGTACCTGTACTACCCAGGAAGCTACATGGGTGGCACTTTCTAAAAGTGTCAAAAGAGCAACATCAAACTGCATTGACCTGGAGGAAACCAGTAGGGTAAAAGGAAGGTTTTTCTCTGAGTGTTCTATGAGGGCACCCCCCCACATATATATATATATATACACACACGTGTGTATGCAGCGGGCAGCCACAGCTGGTGCAGGGCTTTTCATCGGTGGGCAGAGGCCATGCAGCTGGGGGCAGGGTTCATGTTCAGAAGCAGGTAATGACTTGGAAACGGGGGGTAGAGGCAGATTATGGGCATTTCGTGGCTTGTTGGGTTTTTATTTTCTGGACAACAAATATGAAGCCATAAAACACAGGAATAAAAATGACTGGACACAATTTAAATTAAATTAAGGCTGCGTTCCATGATTTATTATCTTCTTAATGTTGGTTGTATTTTACATATTTATTACTCTTAATATCTAACTTCCTGATGGGAGACTTTATGCCTATATAGTTCTGAAATGCCAGACGTGGCCAGACAGTAATGCTGCTAATAAAGTCCGTAGCATATTTTTGCTCTATGAAATGTACAATAACATGAATGTTTAATGGCCAAAAATAAGGCATTTATTGTCCTGAGTGCCTAAGCCACTATTGAAATAAAATGCAAGGCTGTTCAGTCTAATATCCTAAAGCAGTTATTAAATGGTTATATGCTGCTTTATTTACATATCTGTTAAATACTGCCAAACCTCTGAAAAACACGGCTTATTAGTACTACTGACACCTGTACAATTTAACCAGATTTGTGGATTTTGTCACAATGACTTACTGTGCAAATAGAACTTGATACATGTAAAACTGATTTAAAACAAAAACTAGCTTCCTAAAACAGTTGAGGACAAACGTAAAGAGTGTTGGTTTTATCCATATTAATCCAGGATCTTAGCAGATTATCCTCAAAGTACATGCACCTACATTTAACCCGTTGCCTGGTGTTTCACATCCAAGTTCAGCATTTTAAAGTTATTTACTGGTATGTACGCCAACCCTTTCCAATTTAGGCACCTACAGTTGAACAACTAAATCGATATTTGAGCTCCTAAGCAAAACCAAACTCAGCCTCGTAGAGATGCAGAGAGTGGCTCCCTTCAGAACTTGCTGGTCTCAGCAATTTTTGGTAATCATGCTCTCCTTGTTTGGATGCCTGAAGTCAGTCACTTTATATACTGATTCAGAAATGTGAAATGATGATTTGCCACAATGAAATTCTCAGTGAAGTTGGATTAATCAAGGACCAAATAGATTACCACTGTAACAGGAAATTGCAGTTTTTTCAAACATCTGAGGAGGAAATTTTAGCTAGCTTGCTCAAAGACTCTTCTTTAATCAGCTTGAATATTCTTATCAGCAAAACGTAAGAAAAAAAAATGACCCCCTCTGCTTTGATCTGTAGATTCAGGTCAGTCTTGTCACAGGCAGTATTTTGTGGGAGAAAATATCTGAGTTTGAGTGGCATCTATTGTACAAATAACTGCATTTTAATAATGAGTTTAAATGGAATCTGGGAAATAATCTATCATTCATAAATGAAGGTTGAGGAAGAATCAGAAAGAATATATATATCTTGCTTTGAAATTATAATAGTGCCAATTTTTATCTTTTCATCCCCAGTTAATCAGTTCCATGATTAACCCTATATTATGCACCAAGGGCAATGAAAGATGCTTATCCCTTGCTATTTGTCACACTGGCACAAGAAAATGGGTTTCACCATTGATTGTGTCAGTTAAGTATAGCCTATATTAATTGTGCTACCTCCCAAGGGAACCTTGTGGGGTTCCTCTGGGAAAGAGACAACCTCCTGAGGTCCTAATTACTTCTGATTGCATGCTTGCTTTTTCGTTTGGAGCACTACAGCTTTGCACTGCAATGCAAATAACACAAGGTGGGAAAATATTTCTGATCTTAAAAGCCACATAGCATTCTTCATGTGCCCATGGGCCTTATACGGCACACAGACAGCAGATCACAGAGAGGAGTTCCCATAAGACTTGACATGCTCCTCAGGGATCCCTCAGCTCTAATGTGGAGCTAGGCTGGGCCAAAAAATCAGCAAATGTAGCTATAGGTGTTGTGGTACCTACACTGCTCATGAACCATGTTTCCCTGTGTTGGGAAACAGAAAGGCAGCTGCGTCCATTTATTCAAAGGTACAGCATGCTTTTTGAAGTTCACAAAGGCCATATAAAGTGAGTAAGATTTCTTCTTTATTACTGCATCAGAAAGAACATGAAATAATCTTTGTGATAATCCAAGAACATACTGCATATTTTACAACTTCTTTTCCAAGGTGTAAAGTATGTTTGAAGTTGTGCAGGTGTAGTACTATTCAGGTCATGTACATAGCTTAACATACATTTTCAAGGGAAAAGGTGATTGCATAATCATTACATCAGTGATAATGAAAGTTTGCCTGTGGATTATTATACAAAAAATGAAACTTTCCTCTAGTTACTCCAAGGAATAATATCCTCATGTTTATTGTAATAGTTTCTAAGCCAGTGAGCAAGAACCTGATACTGTAGTCTATGGAGATACAGGCATATTGTTGGTGATGAAATATTTGCTCTTAAAACTAAGCCAGCTAATCTTTGTCTAGCTTGAAAGACACTGCTGTACACAATGAAATCCGTTTCTTTTTTGAGAATCCTTAGGTGAAAGTAGACAACATGCTACTACCTTTAGTGAAGGGATTGGTACATCTTACCTGATTCAATCTTGGTATGATGAAAGGAAGATCAGTCTTGCACAACTTTGGTCAAGTCATGCTGAAAAATAACATCTTTCTGTTCACTGGGTATTTGTCATCCCTGATTCCCTATCAAATTCATGTCAAAACCCCTTCTTTCCAACAATCAGCACTTCATGCTTAAAGTCACATCTGAAAACAAACTGCTTCTTTCTGTTTCATAAATTATGGCAAACTATCTGAATCATGTATATTGTTAGCTGCCCAGCAGTGATGATAGAAAGGAATAGGCTTTGACTGTGTCCTTTTGCTTATATAGTCAGAAATAGGTGTAAAATATACAGAATTGACCAGTCTCTTCAAAAGTGGGGGCAGAGGGGTTCCCATTTGCTTCTCCCTCTGCCTCAGAACAAAGTAGAGGGAAAGAAATACCGAGAGTTATAGACCTGCTTTTGAAAGGGGAAGTGCTTTTCGTCCAGGATTGGTATGGCATAATGTTTGCTTTAGGCATAGGAATTACTTGAAACTACGTTTAGCTACTCTAACTGTACTGGAACTGCCTCCAAGCTGGGCTTTAAAAATGTGATCAGGTGCTTTTCCGGCTGATAGGAAGGAAATTATATTCTTAAACATTTGCTGAATTTGGGGTTGCGTGTATGATCTCTCACCTTGTTTTTAATATCATTGCTAACAGGCGAACAGGTAGAAACTTTGTTTTGGAAGGGAACAGCAGACAGGAGTCATTAAATATCTCTGAGTGTGTTCAATCTATTCAGCTCCTTTACCTAAAGTGAGTACAGATGCTGCAACAGTAGAACAGGGTGTCTGAACTGCACAGTCAGTGTGCTCCTGACAGTAACCACCTCCTGAATTTAGATAAAGATGTGGGAATGCAAAAAGATGAAGGCAGCATTAGAAGGCTGAAAAGCTGTAAAATGTTCCATTGTTTAAACAAGGGTGTTTCTTTATACTTAGTAAGTTTTCACATTATCTTTCATCTGATCACATGTTGGGGATATTTTTGTCTTGCCGGTGATATTCCTAATTGCAAAATGAGTTTTCTAAATCTACAGTAGCTCTCTAATTGAATCCCCTTTCCCATCTTTTATTCTTTGAATTTGTGCTCAAAAAGTACTTTTTTCCTTCCTTTACCTCTTTTAAGATTTTCCAGAAACATTTGAGTAATTTATCCATGCATG
>JAHREE010000363.1:13124533-13139483 GCA_033628505.1 Tringa tobata | reverse complement strand
GAAAGATCGCTTCTTTCAGTGGCAGCAAGCCATGAAACTGCAAACCTAACTTATAATGTCTGTAATCTGTTCTTTCCTGTTGCCATTGTCACTGCCTTGGTGCATTTGCACAGCCACTAACAGCCCGATTGCTTCCAGTGAACGCTGTAAAGTCAGGCAGGAAGCTGTTTGCCCTTCTGGCATTGTAAGCCAATGACTTACTTTCTCCTTATAGTAACTGAATAATAATTACTTTACTACCAGTATATCTATAGTTGGTTCTTATATTTTGGTGTCCTTTAATTTCAAATTTAGCCTTTAACAGTAAGTTTAAGATAAAACGTTGTTATACAGTTCCAGTGACCTAATAATATATGGTAGTTTTCTCTCCCTCTCTTCAGTTTTTTAGATGTGTGTGTACGGAAATGTTCTGTTTCTAATGGAGGTCTGGAGCAGAACAAAGGAATGACAGAGTACTGCTCAATTAAGCAGTGCTTATATCTTCTTTACATCACTGACTTTTTCCTCTCTGCCCACTGCTTTCATACCTTGATACTTTTCTTCCATCTTGCCTTCCAATCTAAGCATAACTAGTAGCAACACATAACTATTATTGTTTTTTTTAATCTTATGGAAGTATATGACTCATAAATAACCTGAAAGAAGTATCCTCTTTCAAAGTTGCTGCATCATTTCTTCCAAATGGAAGTAAAGCCCAATTGTCCTTGCAATCCAATGCCAATTCCCTTTGTTGGTACAAGGTGGAAAAGTGTACTCACAAAGGTGTGCAGGGGCAAGAGAGTCTGACAGCCAGATTGTTGGCTATCATTAGAGTCCGTTTTCCACTACTAGAGGAGAAGGTGAGTTTTCATTCAGAATGTCTGATATGTAATGCCTCATAAAGATAATTCAATACTCATGAGTAGAATATGTTGCATTTTATACAGCAAAAGTTAAAAACTTGTCTACCACTGCGGTATAGAGGTGAACAGTTGCTGACACTGCAAATCTGCTAAATTGTTTTTCCTTCTCCCACCGCACCCCCCTCCCCGGCCCTTTCTCAGTTTATGGGTTACCTCATTCTCAGAAGAACCACTGAAATCAATGTGGTATTTCATTTCAACAGGGTTAGATTAGGCACAAATTATACTGTAATTACCTTAAATCAACACTTAAGTCAGTCCTAAATCAGGACTAAAATTTTATGTACTTATATATGCATACTTGTGTAATGTAAAAAATTGAACCCTATACTAGTGTAAGACAGTAATACTAAGGAATAGTATTTTGTATCTGTGCCAAATCTTTGTTTGTATGTGCTGAGAAGATTTAAAACGGTGTTAGATTCTATAAATTGCATAAATAATTTTCCCCATTAAAGACTGAGATGCAAGAATTTGAGCTACTAAAGAAATAAGGAGGGCAGACAAACTCATTTTCAATATACTAGGCTACAATTCCATTTTGATAATTTTAGTATAATATTGTTAGAGTAGCTGCTAAATTCGAACTGGATTCATATTAACAATAAATTATTGCACTCTGTATTTTTTATTATATCAATTTACAATACAATGAAATCCAACAAGTAAAGTCACTCATGAAAATGATGTCCAGGATGTGATGAAAGAATGTTCTGTTAACTAACACAGCTATAATGAAGTGCGAAAAGCAGCTTACAGAGTATTAATAAATGTGACAATCATCCTCAAAATGTGACAACCATTAATAGCTTTCAGAGTTGTTTAAAGTTATTCGTCAGTAAAGATAGCTTACAAATGGGTCTTTCATAAGGAAAACTTTTTAAAATATATTTTCATACTTTGCTTATTTAATGTCTGCTAAAGCAGTTAATGGTAGAAGACAATTTTAATTTTGAAAAGCTGTGAATATTTTTACTATGTGATCTTTACACCCTAAATTCAATGCAAAATCATAGCACATTTTTTTTACATTAGTGTCTGCTGGCAAGTTATTTTAGAAATGCACAGAAAAGTGTTTCAAAATTTCAGTTTATGAAGATACATAAATGGTAAATAAATGCATAAAGTATTTTTTTGGCTTGAAATTTACCAGTCCATCAAAATTTAAATGTTTCATGGAGCAATGTAGAATTTGATGACAATCACCAGATTTTTCAAATGGAGCTGAGGAATTTGCCTTCAAAACAGAATCCTAATCATCTCACCCACACAGCTCCTTGGCAGTATACCTGCTGGGCTGCTGCCAAGTGTAGACCTCCAGGCTCTTGACTTCTTACCTTTCTAATTTCCCAGTGTATTCCAGCTCCTTCTTCCGCATCCTCTCCAAGATCGTCCATAAAGGCTGGATAGAGATGGAAGATATTTTTCAAAAGTTGTGTGGTTTGTTCTTTTTCTGAATGATGGGAAATTTTAAATATGCGCAATTCTTAACAAAACCAATTCACTGTTCTCTGCTGTCTGTACCTTCAATACTTTTAATACTTAAGCCGTTGTGAGGTCACATGAGAATTTAGCATCCACATTAGGAATGGCTGTGGCATGTGGTAGCTTAAGGGGTTTTAATTTGTAAATACAAAAAGATGATGCTCCACACCAGCAAACTACATTGGCAGCAACAGACTTTCCTCTGCAGTGTGTTGGCTGTCTAATTCCACTGAAGAAAATTACATAGAAACTCAGTGACTCAAAGGAGAATAAATAGTCCTGGATACAATTTCTTCCCAAGCTTTAATTGATATGTTTTCAAAGTACTGTCTCCTTCAAAATTGTTTTAAAAGTGATTATTAATATCATGTAATAGTCTGATAAACACGCTTCTTTGTCAAAAATCATAGAAAAATACAACTCTCCACTGAGGATGGGATTTTGTTCAAGTGAAAAAAGATTATGCTAATTCTCTGTGCGGTCTACTTCACCAAACCATTGTGTCAAAGACCCTGTAAAACCTATTCTATAAAATCTCTATGAGAATCCTCACACAAATTATTATTCTTTGAATATCTGCAACAAAGCTTCTAATATGTCAGGGGATACACATTGAGTCCTGAGTTTAATTAATCCCAACCATTATGCACTTCTATCTGCCAATTTTTAGTGTATTCATGTTCTGACTTCAGATCTGAATACCATTTGCAGTAGCAGTCACTTCTACATTGATCCATTTTAACGTGCATTTGTGTGTGTAGGCAGTCACTACTGAAAGTGTTGATGTAGTTATTTCTCTGGACTTCCAACATGCTTTTCTAAACAACCAGGTCTGTAGCTCACTTTAAATCCATGCTGTCATACTGATATGTTGGTAAGTATTCTGAATCATACAGCCAGTTGTCCTCCAGATATACACTCCGATTTGCCATCAGCTTAGTCAAGTAAGGGAGACCAAACTGTAGTGCTTCTCTATAGTCTGCAGTCTCCATTTGATTGCCATTGAGTGACAGTATTCCCTGTTGGTATATGATAGTTCATACGGCTTTGTCAAAATGGTTCTTCAGAGATAAACGTAATTTTATTTATTGATTAGATTGTGAGTCTGGCCGAGAAAAATAACTTCCTACAGTTACATTACTTAGATTTGACCTTGGGAATAAAAATAATTTCTAAAGGATGGGCTAATTGGCTGATCTTAAAGTGCTTGAGAATAAAGAAATTTTATTGAAATGAGAGAGATGCAGCAGAAGCCTTACAGAGCTGTATAGATCACTCAGCAAGATGTTTCCAGATATATGAAATAGTCATTTAACATAGCCAGTCGTAAAGATGCTCAGATTCAAGAAAAAGGAGTATGGGCTGCAACACAAGGGAGCGTGCAACATTCTAGAAAGCAGCAGCTCAGTAGGAATTTTAATATAATGCTGAATAAAAACGTTGATACTACAGAAAAGGACTAATGTGTTGGAGGTTTATGCAGAGGGGTAGGCGGATGGCTTTTCTTTCTTCATGTTTGTTATTGGTAAGACGAATGTTGGAACACCCTGTCCAATTTCAGTCTGCAAGGGCTCTCAAGCAGCAGGATGCTGACCTCACCCATGAGGGTGGCACCTAAATGTCTCTGACTGGAGGAGGTGTGGTGGCAGCCTGCTGATGTGATGGACAGCAGCAGTAGACCTATATTTAAATATATTATTTTTTCTTTTGTTGTTCTTTAAGCTGAAATAAAGAGGATAAAAGCTTTGAGGAGAAACAAAGTAAGCTACTCACATTTTGTGTGTAGGTTAGGTCTCAAGTATTTGCAGCATGGGTATCACATAAGACATTGCTTCTGGTAGAGAGAAGTAGCAGTGTGTTTCCCTTTCTAATCCATCACTACTTTCAGTATATTTCTTTCCTCAGCTGTGCCAAGTATCACTTCATCTTCAGGATGAGTCTTCCTGGTTAAAGGTTTTCCATCTTGTTAAGTACAGTGTCAGTTCTTCTAATAATTTAATGTTATTGATTTTTTTGATGCCTGAGATATCATTAGCAATATTGCTGATAAAGGTAGCAATAGTTGAAAAAGTGTCTATTCTATTAGTAGCCTCAGAAAGAGGAAACATAACTGCTTGAAGGGAACCCGTCTCATCATTTGTGAGAGCATATCAACGCGTAGGCATGTGAAATGTGGATTTAGAAATATGTAACTATTACAGAGGGATAGCCGAAAGAAAAAGACGTTATTTCAACGCTTTACTTGCATCTTTCTGCTACTTTTCCATGAGTGGATTTCAGATTTGCAAAGGCAGGTTTACAATGGAATTTTCTTTTATAACTTTAAGTATGATTTTGGACCAATGTGATTATGTCAGTAAAACCCTTTTAAAAAGTTTTAAACAATATATACCTGTATGATTTTACTTTAAAAAAAGATATTGGTCTAAGAGAATTTTCACAGAGGTGACAGGTTTGTACCTGTACCATGCTGCTATGGTAACTATTAAAAGCTTTCCCTGCTGACAAAATTTAATGCCCAACTGGACCTTTTGGCATTGTTGTCCTTTTACGTACTCCTTAATACTTTCACATTACAATAATCCCTACTAGCAGAAGATCAGTATCTCCAAAGGCTTATCACGTAATTAAAAAAGGCACAAGATGGCAGAAAAGCAATTTCATTTGGTAAAAAGAAAAAAAAAAATATTGAATGGCTCACTCAGAGATACCCATGAGTTCTGCCAGAATCTGTGACCTGAGTATTTATCCCTGAGTGTCTGTGCCTGCAACTGGCAAGAATTCTCCTTCCTCAATCTTCTAAAGTATTAGTGACAATGGCTGTATTATGGCTGTTTTGGAACAGCATTTGTGGTGCTATACCATTTTTCTGTCCCTGTTGGAGATAGTAGAGCCTGCTTGCCTCCAGCTGTCAAAGTAATGGCATTAACCAAATTCAAGTCACAGAAGTATTCAGCATTCCTGGTAAAGAAATTGTGTTGGTAGTGCCAAAATATTTTTTCAGTGTTTTGGGAGTAAATGAGGGCTAGTATAAATTATAAACAATAAAGTCCTAGCAGATTTCTGCCCAACTGAAGGTTCACTGAAATTAATAGAAATATGGTAGGGGACAGACAGAAATTGGAATTACTTTTGCTGATGCTCATTAATTGCATCTATGAATTTGCTCCACCTCTGCATACCTTGTGACTCCCTGTATATAAGAAAACATCACTGGTAAAGAAGATGACAAGAGATTTGAGGAAACAGGAAGTTTGCATTAGAGGTGTCCCTGAATCTGGCTTGTTTAACATGGCATAATGAAGGGATGAAAGCTTTCTCTCTACAGATACACCAAAAAAGGTAAAAAGTGGGAAGAAAAGCTCTTTAATTTGAAAAAGAAATGTGAGCACAATTCCAAAAATTAGTATGAAACAGTCCTGAAAAAATTCAGATAGAATTAGAAGAAAGTAAAGAAAACAGAAAGTCTTGCTTCAAGCTGCTTGCCCATTTAGGCAAGGAAGGAAAACTAGTGTGATACAGATTTTGGGCGTGAGTTCAGTGCAGTATTTAAGCAGTACCTCATTCCAAGTTTTAAAAAGAAATTGTTTTCTAATAGCACAACATATAAATGTTGATTTTTCTCTATTTGTATTGACTTTGAATCTTTCTCTAATAATAGTTATTTTCCTAGTATCAAGTCATCAGCTTTAGAAGGATCGTCTGCTATCATACACAGTTTAGTGTTTTGCATAAACCTCCAAATGGACCAAGTTCCTTTCTTCCTCAGCACAGCTGAAAGAAAAGAAGCCAAAATAAAATCCAAAGATACTGCTTTAAAAAGCAACAGAAAACAATCCCTCTTTATTTTCAGCCAATTAATGATTGTGGAGGGTTTGCTTTTTGAAAACATTTGGAACTGGTATTACTTAAAGCAACATAGGAGACTGTTTTGCATGACCTCCTGTCTTCGCCTTTCTGAATACTGCATGTAGTTTAGGTTGTGTTTGCAAGGTAAAGCTAAGAAAGAGCTGAAATGTAACCAGATGATGAATGTACTAAATTATAAGAATGGTTTGCACATATCATTTCCCTAGAGATCTTAATAAGTGAAATGCACTCCCTGCTCTGGGACTGAAGTTCTAGCAGATGGTAATAGGAGAAAGACAGGAGAAGGAGACTGGTCGGTGTTAGGGCCCTGATGGCATCTATCTATAGGCACTAGGTGCCCAGGGCAGCCCCACCTGGGACCCCAGCCATGCACCTTCTACTCATGGGTCTAGGGGCTCCACCTGGGCTTGGGTCCTTGCTTGGGCTGGCTAGGGGGGAGCAGCAAGGGCAGGGGTTCTGCAAAGGAAGAGGAGCCCATATCGGTTCGTATGTGGGACCCAGGGCAGGAGAGCAGAGCGGGTCTGCTGACAGCAGCCAGGGTTGGGCAGCAGCCACCCTGTAATGGCCAGGCGAATTCTTCCTGCCAAGTTACATCTGAGGTCAAGTCAAGTGCTTGTCAGCAATAGCAGAGGGTCAAGGTTCAGGAGAGGCTTACATGAGGCCTGTCTAGGGTAAGGACCTGTGCTGAAGCATAGTTCCCATGCTGAGGGTGTGTGAGTGGAGCCGCTGATGAAACTGATCTGGGCAGGTAAGGGTTACTGGTGCCCTCAGGGCTCTGAGAAAAATTACCCCAGAGCTCCCAGATTTGCAGCACAGAGGCCTTTCTGAATAGGACCATTAAAAGTTAATTGATATTCCAGTAGTAGGTACTGCCTAGAACAGAGCCTACTGTGCTAATTAAAATGAAATCATGACTTGCAGTCTACATAAATGCAATAGGTTGAACAATAGGTAAAAGGATGCTCACTGTCCCAGTTTGATTGAAAAGAGATGCAGAGAAGACCCCTTCTTATCCTGACACAGTTTAATGCCAGACACAGAACTGCACACTAGATTTTTAACTTCTTATTTATGAGGCTGTCTTATCGCTGATGTTTCCAGTGATTCTGACTCTAAGGCTTGCTCTCTGTGAGGCACAGGAGCACGGAGCAGTAGAAGGGTAGTTCTTGGGCAGCATCTGAAGACTCTGCAGTCCAAGTAACAAGCATAAATCATTCCCATGCCCCTACAATAGTTAAAGGATTTTGTTCTGTAGCTGGAAAGTATCGCTTGATTTTCTTTTTTTAATATTTTTTTTTTGCCTCTTGATACCATAGAGAGGTACTGTGTTTGTAAAAACAGAAGTAGTTTTCTTGTTTGTTTTGAAAGACAGTACTGTTGTACTTGCTCAGCCCACCTTACCCCAGCTGTGACTTGGCAGTGTTAAGTTTTCCTATTATGTTCTGGGGAGGTGGTGCAGACCTCCTGATCCCTAGCTGAGTGGTAACAACAGTGAGCCAGGTTGATACTGGAACCAGTACAAGCCATCAGAAACTACCTGTACTCCTTGCATGCTTTGTGTTTGTTGGTTCAGTGCCTGGCATTCTGGCCCATCTCCCAGTCATAGGTTTTCAGGTAGCAGAAGTATGTGGCTACTTCATCATTACTTTATTATCACGGTTAATTACTAGTATGAATCTACTACTGGCACATCTTAACAGTGACTTCCTGCACACAAATTTAATTATGAAATAGGAGAGGGTTTTATTAAAAAGTAGTATTTCTGTGCAGTTGCAGTTCTATAAATGCCTTTTGAGTTCAACATAAATGGCTTTTTCCACTCAACAGGTTGAGTTTTAAAATTGTGTGTGCATCATTGCTTTCAAATATTCCTTTTGTCCCAGTGTTTGAAAGAAATACTTTATAGTTCAAATAATGGGAAAGTTTGGGTGTTTTTTCAGAGAACAATGAGATGTCTGAAGAAAGTTGGTGCAAACTGAGGCAGATGAATGCTGTGTGCTTTTCTACTGTTCCGACCTTTTGTGTATTAGAGAGGAGGCTCAAAGTTAGGTCATGTGAAGTGGCAATTTCTTTACAGGCAACTTACTCTAAAGCTCTGGACACGAAGGGGTCACATCTTCTGGTACAGCTCTAGTGAAGTCAATAGGCATCTATTTTGTACCAGCTGCACACTAGAGCTGTAGAAGCTTAGTTAATTTTCATTGATTCTTCACTTTTTCTTCCTCAGTGGTGAGAGGTATTTGTTACAATTTAAGTCATATACTACAGTGATGGGTACCTTAAAACATGATTTATGTTTAATCTATCATTCAAAAAAGAGTAGAGGCTACACAGATTACTTGGGTTTAGAAGTAACTTACCCATTGTGTTTATAATGGCAAGAATAAATCTGTCACTATCTAATTGCTTCATCCTATATATGCCAGGAATTTTCTGACTTTGTGTCTCGTAACACATCCCTGTTTCCATAAATAGAAATAATTTGCTTAAGCGCTTCTCTTCTGAATACTTTATTATTCAGCTCACTCTCTGTGTTGGTTTTCATGAGGTCTTAATCAGATATATCAGTCTCTCTCTGGATTGCCTTTTTACTATTCCATGTTGGTGCTTGTTTTACTTTTTTTTTCCTCCCACAAGATTCCAGGTATCTTTTCTGTTTGATTTTATTCTTTTACTTTCAGGTCTTTTTCAAATATTATTTCTCTGAAAAAGAAATGCAAATTTCTATGTCCTATGTACCAGGATGAAGCAGTGGTGAGCACAGCCATTGGCACATTGTAACCCTGCTCCAAAGAGAAGGGTGAAGGATGAGGGTTTGGTTTACCTTTGGAGGACATGGGTTATAATTCTATTCTAACTTTTCAGAGCCAATATTAAGAAAACCTCAGAATGATGCTCTGAGTGGAGTGTAAGAGGTGCATTCCAAAAGTACCTCTCATTGCTAGTCTTTTGTTAATCTTGTTCCTGTTGTAACTATTGAAATTAATATAAAGACAGGCAAAAATAAAATTTCTGAGCTACTGTGTTGTGAAAGACAATTCTTTCAAGAGGTGTCAGGGATTAGGACTGTAAACTTAAGAGGCTGGTGAACTGGTTCATTGAAAGGGAAAATTCAGTTTTTATGTGTGATCCTCAAGTGGATCATATGCAGGGCCGGCCCTGTAGACTGTGCCCAACAGGGAAATAACTTAAAAAATGCTTGTGTGATACACAGACAAACATTAGTAAGAAAACAGAGAATGAAGGTGGGGGGTAGGAGGAGGGGTGAGGAGTTGGGGGAGAAAAAGAAAAGGGAGGAAGAGAAAAGGCTTGGAAGAGACAGAGGAAGGAATAAGATGGAACAGTGGTTTCCAGTCAAGCTGTTGCTGTGTGCTGACCATCATTTCTCTCAGACAGAATTTTGCAGATCTTAATTTTAGCTGCATCTTTTGGAATCAGCTTCTTCACATGAAAAAATAACATAGCTATGCTAAGTGTCTATGGCAAAGATCCTTTATTTAGATGGTCTGCAGGTCTCCAGGTATTGACAGTGGAAGTTTAAAGTATTCATTCAGAAATATTCAGCCACTAAAGACAATTGCCCTTTAATGTGGTTTTGTGCTACAATTGATTAACAACAGTTTATTAGTTGTTCAGGGGGAATTGAGCACACACTCAGGCTGTGGGTACATCAACCACCAACTGCTTGGTCAGACTGATCAATACTCTCTTTGTGCTTCTTTGTACTCTCAATCTGTAGCTCTCTCTTGTTTTTTTTCTCATCTCATTCATAGATTGTGAATGTTTTGGGGTTGTTCTGCATGATGAAGATCTAGTTTATAGCTGGGACTGCTATCTACCACAGTAATAGAATGAAAATGGCAATGGTAACAATAATAATTCCCATAGATCTGGAGAGGGATCATATGTATTAAATCTGTCTGGGGTTGCCTCTCAGTTTCATGCTGTATGATTAGGACCATCTGTTCAAAACACAGCTATTGTATGGTGTTGTATTTTTAAACCAAGGACCAAGCTGACAACTTTCAAACTGCTACTTCATAATAAGGTGTCATATTATCCTCCTCCAGCTATTTCACACCTCTAGCTATTCCCTTCAGGCAGATTCTGAAATGAAATTAGTGTGGGGGTCAGTAAAGATTATGCACAGTGAAGAAGCAATGAAAAATGTTTGAAAGAATGTTAACCAGCACTTTACACCTTTATTCCCAGAGGCAGTGGGGTGATCACATACAGTGTGCATTAATACCAAATCAACACAAATCATTCATAATTGCCTGGGCATCATGTTGAGAAGAAAAATGGAAAATACATAACATACATAAAATTATAATAAACTATCATAATGTGGACAAAATGAATCTATTAACCAAGACAGTCATTTTCCCGTACTCCAGTGAGCTGTTCCTCCACTTCTCACTCAGAGATAAATGTCAGAGCACTAGAGAGCTGTCGTGTGCCATTTGCCTTAGGTAGCCTATTGTATCTACCGTTGTCTCTCCCGATACAAGCATGTACTTATGATGATATACAGCTCTGGATTTGCAAAACATGCCAGCTGATTCTCTGTTATCAAAATGACTGACGTGACAGAACAAGCAAATCCATCACTTAGAGCCGCTTTCATTAAAGAGTCCTGATTTCCACAGCTAACTCATTTAGGCCTTGCTATAAGATGCTGCAAGGTCTTCTGTAATCCTATGAATAATGTCCAGACCATCTCCTCGTGGACTTTTGCCATTTCTTTGCAAGGATGCTACTGTTCAATTTCTGATGTGCCACCGAGAGGCATGATTTTGAGAACATATGATAGTTAATATTTTACGTAACTATTTCTGCAACAGAGTAAAACCTTTTTCTTTGAGTATCTTGAATGCCGTGTTGCAGTGGGAGAGAACTGAGTTACTGCAATTAGATTTTCTAGGATAGGAACGCACTGCTCCCCTGCCTCTCTTCCTCTCTGACATGGTCAATACTCTTCCAGTCACTAAACTGATTCATTTGAACAACCAGGAAAGGGAACTACTTGACTTCCAGTGGTGTGTTATCCAGAAGGTTCGATAGAGCCACTAAATGTTGGCAAAGGATGAGGTCAGGTTGATACAGATGATAAGCAGAGGTTTGTTGCCCTCAGAGTTATTTGCTAAATCCTTTATTCCGTTTTGGAACACCATCAATGAGATATGGGTGAAAATAGTTTCTTCTCCCAATCTGTAAATTTGAAAATTAACAAAGTTTACAACCAAAACAACTTCAGAAGACCACCATTGCCACCACATGTTTTCCTTGACATTTATTATTTCTATTAGGGTGCTTGACTTTTTTTTTTTTTAGAACATTGGAGATCAGAAATTTTGTCCCTCATGTAATCATCAAGCCGTTTTCTGCTATGTATTCTGGAGGGAATGGAGGTTTTTAGGTTTCATCCTATTCCTGTAAAAACTGCAAAAAGGCAAAAACATTCCGGACAAGCTCTAGCTTTCACTATTTAAATCAGCTGCAAAGAGCTTGTAGGTCAGGTGAATGTCTTTATTATTTCTTGAGAGCCATTGCAGTCCTACAGTCATAAAATTAAGATCAGGGTTTTTTTTTAACTGATCTCTTTTTAGCAGTCTTGTAAATCTCATCAAGTGTCATTGGAAGCCTAATTTATTAGTCAAAGTAGCAAAGATTTTGTTTATTTAACTATTTATTAGGCTCAGGTTCACACAGGGAGAAAACTGTCAAAATAGCATGTGAGGATTTGGCGTACTTACTCCCATTAACTTCAATAGGAGTCATGCAGCCAAAGCCACAAATCCCACTTTAAATATATAATGGAGAGAGATTAGGCTTAATCTGGATGATGAACCTGAAACCATAAAAATGTCAAGTCTTTGAAGAATTTCGAGGTAATATACATACTTATAAGAAAACAGACAAATGTGTGGTGTTGATCCAGACTATTTCCTTGTGACAAAAATCTCTTTTTAGTGTTATCTTTCCTGTATCATTTAATGCTTCCATTCCATAAGGCTGGTGGCTAAGTGGAGTTTTATAATCTCCTTTCACAGCTGACATGCGCAAATAGATACACAACTCTGTCTTGTGTTCATCCTGGTGACAAGCTGCAGCTAGACTGCAGATCACAGCAGGTATTACAAGTAAGCAACATAGCTATATCTAACATCTTTAGAAAAAGGATTATGCAAGCCCTTAACTTCAATTATACTGCTTTTTAATACATCAGAGCTTTGGTAGAGTAAGTAAGCAAACTACAAGACTGGGAGTATTTAATATAAGGATGGAAAAACGTAAGATTGTGTCCTTCTCTTGACCCATTAGCTTACTTGATCCATCCTTTCCACTCCTGTATATAAACATCAAAATGAAATATTCTGTTTAATTGGGCAGGGAGGGGGGAGAACTCCAGGTAATTTAAATATATAGTTGGGAAACTTTCAGGCAAGATACAACAAGTCATTTAGGAAATTTTTAAGGTCATTTGAATTTTTTCTTCTACAGTTTTTATGCTGGTATCTAAATTCTTCCAAGTCTCCTTCTTTCACTGACCAAAGATCTGTAGTTGCTACTTTCGGTGTCACCTCCATTGTAAAGCCCTCAAAACAAATCTTTATTTTTCTGCAATTCTAACTCTTCTAACAGAAGTGCTACAGCCATCCTAAGAGAATAGTTGCAACTCCTTGGTAGCTTGTGCTTTGATAGATTCTGCAATGTTCCCCTTCAGGTATAGCAAGTCACTGTGGATCTGTGCATGGACACGACTGAAACCTGACTGTATTTGGGCAAAGATCTGAGACATCTAGATCATTTTAATGTGAACTGCTCATTGCTGGACACATCCTAAATAGACAAAGGACGAAATTAACTTCAAAGTTATGTTTTCACATAGTATGGGAAATTGAGTCAAGGTAGCCAGTTGCCACCCTCTAGCAGTAGAACTGTTCTATCTTCACCTTGAATGGAACCTCCCTCTTGGAACATCATAAGGAAATTTGGAATATAAGTTTAAAAGTGTTAGCATTGAAAATATGGAAGCACTAAACAGTGGAAAACTCAACTTTCTCACTCACAAGCTAGTCCCTGCATTTCTACTTGAGAACTCTTGAAGTTATAAATGAAATTCAGCTGTCACTAAAAGTGCTTTCAATACTGGGAAGAGCTACATGTCACTCAGCACCAGCAGAAGGTGCAGAATTGGGCCCTCTTCTGAACAAATGAATATAAAATCCTAGACCTATCCAGTATGGCGTATCACCCTGCACATGTATGTCTTCTGTGGCAAACAAGCCCATCATGCTAACTATACAAATACTGTCTGGCATCATTTTCTGAATGTACATCCAGACTTTATAACACCCAATTCTATCAACTCGTATTTTCTAATATGTCAAATGCTTATAGTTGCTTCCTTATATAATTACTTTGGATGCCACTATATGAATAAATGGTGTCAGTCATGTATAGAAATCTGGCAGGAGAATCTTAATTACAGTTAAATCTGAAAGTTTATAGTATAATGCATTATACTTGGTAAAGAATGAAATACAAAGAAAAGATAGTGAAGAAAAAGAATAGTTGATTGCTAATGAATAATGTGCTTAGGTTATGTTTGACTTTCAAATCTATACCCAAGACACCATTCTAAGATTACATTCAAAAGTGCATTTGTATTCAAAGTGAAACCCATTTAGGTTATACCAACTAAGTTCTGAATTGTAATATACATCTACGTCTACTCAGCAGACTACAGCTTCTGAAATTTAGCTCATCTGCTACAGTGACTGGACTGTGCCTTTCATCCATGTCAGGTGAAGCACTTCAGCAGTTCCCTCAGAAACGCAGTTATTGTGAAGACTGCCCTTGTTTTAAGTTTCTAGAAAAAGGTCATAAAGTCTTTCCAGAAGCTGGAGGAATGGGCTTTATTTCAGAAACTGCAAAAGTCACTCATTCCTGCCCAATCTTCAGGAACTGATATCACTGTAGAAGCTTGTTCTTATTTTATTGTAAGCATTAACACTTTCAGACTTTTGACCACCTCAGAAATGTTTGTTTCTATCTCAAGCTTGATACCAACTATTACTGGACCCTAAGAGACAGCTTGTCTTATTTTATTAATAATTAAAATAGCAGATAAATAGACTGTACAATATAACGGAGTGGCTGCCATTAAACATTCATTAAAATTACTTGTTTCTGGCTATCTAAGAAAATCCAGTGTCTGGATTTTGAGGTGGCTTAATTTATCAGAAAACATTAAGGTGCAGGAGCAAGCACCTAATACTAGTAGTGGTGCTATCCTCCCAGCAGAGCTGCTGAGAAGAACAGTATGAAGGTGAGGAGCTGAGCTCTTCATGATCACTCATGGGGTTCCCCACATCTTGGCAAATGGGTTTCAAGCCATCAGACTATCAAGATCATAATTTTGTAGTTCTTTTGTTTTAATACTGTCGGGATTTTTCCTCAGAAAAGGGAATTGAATCCTTACTTTTTTGAGCGATAGCATAGATTTAGGGTAAATAAGGTTAGTGGGGTTTTAAAAATGGAATTTTTCTACCCTTGGTATTTCTATTACTGACATGTTATGCATAACAGCATCCCGTAACAGCATTAAAGAGGAGAGTTAAGAATGAGAATTATATATTTTGTCCAAAATCATATTCTTTGGACTTGAGTCTTCTCTCCTCTCCTCT
>JAHREE010000363.1:13054432-13124311 GCA_033628505.1 Tringa tobata | reverse complement strand
CAACCTTAGCTTTTCATATGACTGTCTCTAGGTTTGAAACTGAATTGTCTTAGTAGCAATTGGCTTTTGAATGAGGACTATCAGGGATTTCTTAAAAATTATGTCCCAGTTTGCTTTTGTTTTCTACTTCAAAGACTTACTTTCACATCCCCCCAACCCTCTCTTTGCATTAACCATAACTTGAAAGCAGTAACAGTCCCATTTTACCCCTCTAAACCTTTGCTTGCATGAAACTGAAACACAGCGTTTCCCTACACAATTGACAGGTGTTTTTAGTGACTTGAAAGGAGCATGCAGTTCATAACACTTCAGAGATTTTTGATGCTTTTCTGAATGCCAGCCCTAGGAGTTCACTGTTTAGATTGTGTTTCTGATGCACAGCTTTTGTTTCAAAACTGGAATTACAATTTAGCCATGAATTCCCTGATAGCTTCCAAGCATGATTTTTCCAGATCACACTCTACTCTTCCGCAATGTGAGCGCATATGCCTGTGATCAAAACATGAATCTATGGCTTCAATGGCAGCCCTCTTTGCAAGCTCTGGAACTCTTATTTAGTAGAGGAGGTAAGAGGTTGAGAGCAGCTTTAATACTTTTTCACCAACCCTCATTTGGTAAATATTCAGAAGACATTATTCTTTTGATGGTTGAACAGCTCTAGAACAAACATCTGGTTCAAACAAATCTTCCAGTTTTCACTTTGTCATCAGTTTACAATCAGTTAGAACGGGCTTTTACCCTCTTAAATTCCCAGTGTCCTTATCTGTTTTTTATTTCATTATCAAAGAACAATTTTTTCTGTAATTTTTTTTTAGATTTACTATATGAAGAGGTCAAAAAGAGCATTGATGTGATTAAGGATGCCAATACACTTTTAACTGAATTTCTTCAGAAGCAGGAGGCACATAGCTGCTGTATATAATAAAGTCCAAAGCATTGTATCTCATTTATACTTAGTTATGGATAGAGCATTTGTATGTTAAATTTAAGGTATTTTTCTCTCTTGTAAAGGACAAAAATCAGCTCAAGGATGAAAGAGAAATCTGCTTTCAGATATGATTTTCCTTTGCTTTTTTTCCCCATAATATCCTACTGTTTAGGTTTCTTTCCTGAAGATGACGTGTTTAGTTTAGCTAGCATTGTATTTTGACTGGATCCAGTCTTTTTAAGGTTGAAGCCTCCTCTCTTCAGTATCAAAGATCTTTACTCAGCATTTTTGCTAGCACTAAGCTCTCTCCTGCACTTCACTGATAAGTGCAGCCAATGTGTGGTCTCCCAAGTTCTGCAGCTCCGACTTTCTTCAGGATCATTCCTTATGAAATTTGTCCAGGTGTCACAGAAAGTAATAAAGCTGATCCTAGAAGTTTCTGTTGTCATCACGAGCGCACAGCCATATAAAACACAGTCAGCATGTATGTTAGCAACAGCAAAACCCAGGTGCCTTCAGCAAAAAGGAAAGTCAGTTCATCATGCAAAGGAAAGGAATAGGAATACAGTCTGGGATTAATTAGTGGACATCAAATGGGCTAGAATCTCCCAAAAGCAAAGATTGGTAGCTTGGCTTCAGTGAACAACCATTCACATGGAGAACAGTGTGATTCAAGTTTTCTGCCTAGATGTGTATTTGCTTTGCAGCTAAGTTGTGCATCTAAAATGAGTGAGTAAATATTCATGGCAAAGACTAAGGAAATTCTGAACTGTGCCCACATCTTTGTTTTCAAAAAATAAAAACATAGCCAGCTGTATATGTGTAAGTGAAAGGCAATGAGGAAAGAAGTCACCACAGTGATTTTAGTTGTATGAGTCACCTGACGCTCATTTGAAACAGTGCAAGACCAGCATGAATTCAGTCACTCATGAAGACACATTTCTCATTACCTTAAATTTGATTTCAAAACTTCTGTTTTCTGAGCACAGAAAGCCCCTGCATGTGTCAGTAAGTTTCTTCAGTATTTTTTAATTTAAGAACTAATTCTACTCAGAATAGGCTTTAGTGTGGTTTAGAGCATGCACATATAGACAATAGGATACAGCCAAGTCAAGGTTAAATAAGACAAAGGAATTTTTACTCTTCTATTTTATAGGAAGCAGTTTTAGCAGTCTTTTGAGATTTTATACATTAGGCAGAATATAATGAATTAATATAAAATCCAGTTCTATCGAGGCATGTAGACAACTTCAAAAGCATAAATAAGATCATATGTATTAGCTTATTCACCTTCAGATAAATTGGCAGTGGTCACATTCAACACATGCACACATACACACACGCACACCTGCATGCACACACAAAGGAAAACAATACTGATGTGTGTTGATTTTGCTGCTGTCCCTGTAAGGCAGACAGCATTTAATGAGTACAATAAATCAAGAGCAAGGCTGCATTTTAAAGCAAATATTTATTTGATCATTTCGATAAATAGCTATGGTCCATTTAAATGTGGATGTATGAATATATTGAGAAACTTCTGAATAATGCAACTGAGGATTAAAACTTTGAAAATTTTACCATTTCCGTAACAACTGGACATGAGAGTCAGCCCTCATTATTTGCATTTGCACCAAAAAGGAGATGGGCAATTATTCTCAGGCAGTTACTTCTGTATGGAAGACATGATTAAAAATGAGATTTTTAGGGTCCTAAATGTGGTGGAAGTTCTGCCTCAGTTTAAATGTTGAGAAGATAAAGCTTTTCCTCCCTAGAGTCTGACCCAGGACATAGTGAGTTTGGAGGTGGGTTTTTTTTTTTTCATTCATGTCAGTCGGCTTTGTATTTGCTCTTTTATAAGACGTTAGAACACCGTAATACCCTGAAATACATGGCCACAAATTGTTGCTACTGCCAGGCTTTCATTGTTGTTCCTATGAGTTCTTACTGATGACTGTGAGAAGGTGAGCGGATAGCTGGGGGTCATTGCTTAGGGCGTTTGGCACCTTGCAAAAATCAAGACCTTGCTTTCTTGCTATCTCTCTGCTTACTATGATCTATGGTGTCCTGCTGAATAGTTGACCCCAAAGTTTTCAGTGTTGTTGTCATGAATAAAAGCAAAATACACTGATTTGTCATTAAAATACTATGTGCTGCAGAACTCAGAAGATAAAAATGTATAATGTTTAATTTTTTGTTTGTTTGCCTGCTTTTCTCCTCATTTTTTCCTGTTAGGTAATAACATTTATCACAACTGTTTATGGCAACTCACTGCCTTAACACGTACTGCTGAGAAGCCCAATATTTGAAACTGCCCTGCTCCAGGAGAGATTACATGCCATGGAATCATTACTTCTACACATTTTATCCTGTTTTCATGTTGCACTAGCAAAGTGACTGTCTCTGCTCTAAACAAAGGGATGAGCTCCCATTTGCAGCTTCATCTGTTACCTTTTCTAACAACCTAATTCAGCTGGTGTAGAGGGTAGGGAACAGGGGTAGAAGTAAGCCTACCTAAGCCTAAAGAGTGCATTCTTGAGCCAGCAAAGGAGCTGCTGTTTTAGGAGGTATATAATGACTAGTCTGACTTTGGTATAGTAATAATTTGCTAAAGCTTTAGTGTTTCAAGTGATTCTGAAGGCATTTCTTTAAAAACAAGGCAAAGCATTTGTTCATCTTAAACTCTGTAGCTACAATGAAATGTACCTCAGGGCACAATGATGTTAAAGCTTCATCAGTGTTATCTGACAAGCACTATCATGATGGGAACAAAGTGCCTTGTGTTTCAGAGTAATGTTTTATGTGGACAGTAGTTGAGTCCTATCTCATTTCTCCAGTCCTCTGACAGTGGCTATGATAAATGGATTGTAGCCATCTTAAAATCATCATTATTATAGTGTACTAATGCAAATAAAACCTTGTAAGGACCTTGAGTCTCCATATAGGTGCCCCTCTACAGGTTTTTTTCCTGGCAGTGCCAATGTATGGAAAACACAGAAAAAAATATCTTCAGAACTTGGTTTCTGGACACCATACTTGACACAAAATAAACCTATAGAATCATAGAATACCAGGTTGGAAGGGACCCCAGGGCTCATCTGGTCCAACCTTTCTTGGCAAAAAGATGGCCCAGCACCCTGTCCAGCTGAATCTAAAACGTGTCCGATGTTGGGGAACCAATCGAATCTGAATGATGCTACATCGTTACTATACATCACTGGTACTATTATTTTACAGATGGACATGAACCACATCTCAAGCAAAGTTGAATCAGTCTAGAATCGCACAACATAGAAAAGGGTACTTATAAACATGGTATATTACATTTTTCTGTTTCATAAAAAAGGACTCTAACTTGTTGTGAGGAGTTCAAGAAAATCTTGGGCTCAGATTTTGGAGGAAATAACAAAAATTATATTGTATACTAGGTTGACTTTTTGCCATAAAATGTCACTTATTTGAAGCTGCTCACAATCTGTAGCCTGAGTGTAAGTCCTGAGGGTATGAATTAATAAGCAGATGGTATAAGTAGCTCTCAGAAAACTGAGGGATACATTCCAATGTCCCCATTTAACTCACTTTATTTTGTCATTAACATCATCAAGAAGCAGGACTTAGTTCTGGCTGTCATTATTCCAGGAAAAGTTTAGGTAAACTGTTAAGATTCCATTTTGGCTAATGTATTTTTGCTACTTTTACAAATAATTTATTTTTCTTTTTTTAACAGCTTTTTTAACTCCATCAACATTTAGCTGTACAGGACTTGGCTTAGTTTAATGTAGGGACTTGTTTGACTATTGCCAATTTTCTACAGCTAGGTCAAGACTGTAGAACTTTGCAAAGATAAATGTGTTTAGCAGACAGTTGTAATCTTGCTGCAAGCTCACAGGCAGAGCACCAGTACCTAATGCTCCTTTACTGATTCCTCACTTTTTATGAAGCATTCCCAGTTGTATCTGCAGCTAGCCATACAGTTTCTGAAGAGATCATGTACAGAAAGAGGATGTAGAAAATGCAAACAAATCGTTTTTAGATGCAACACTTCTCTTGCCACCCTCACAAGCAACTGATTTCAGCTTCTCCACTGTCTTGACCAGTGGATTAAATCATAGTACTGTACCTGAGTGCACACATGCCATTTTTCTACTTTTTATGTTACTGCACTGAGAAAGGTCCTTCACACCTGGATTTTTTTGCAGAGTGTCAGGTGTTGGGAACTGCTTTCATTTCAGTCTTTGATAGAAAAAACATCAAAACAAAATTATTGAAATTAATTTCTATTTCATTTGGTAGTTGTAGCCTGTGGATTATAGATTTTCCATGTTTTTAAGTATCTAGTATTTGCAGATGATCATTTGAATACTTCGCAGACCGTAGAGAATCGGTGAGAACAACAGAAGTATGAAATTATTAAATGAAAAGTTTGATGCATATTCATGCATATAAAAGAATTATTCAAGGGGAGAAGTATATAAAAGTATCAGAAAAAACACCTGAAATGATCAATTTATTTAATTAAAGGGAATATACAGAAGCAGTTGAGATATTACTGCAGCCATGATTAATATCTGACTATACCTGTTTACTGTTATTTGTAGTGCCACACTCTTTTCCACAGTCTGCTGTTATTTTGAAGTGATCTCTGACACAAAATGTATCTATTTTGTCTCCAAAAGTACAGAAATTATATTTCTGTATGTCAGAGTCCTGTAGCTCCCCACCACGTGTGAAGTCATAGTTCCATTTGCAAGGGCCTTTTCCCCATCTTCAGCAAACAGATATTAAGAATGTTTTCTGTTTGCAGCATTTTCATCCTTTACAGCAATCATAGTCAGAACCTGCTTCCTGTTAGCAGGTTGTTTTGGCTAAATAGCAAGTATATTCAGATGTCAGGCCAATTTTCTTAACTGATAACAGCATTTATGCTATCAGAGCATATACTTTCAACAGATATACATATACACACATACACATATGTATACATTAGTTATACATTCTGCATAGCTATAATATTCTCTGTCTCTGGGAAACCTGTTCTATTATTCTGTGCTGTGTATAAAAAACAATTCTTTCTAACATCACACACCAAAGTGTAAGACAGTCTTCCATTGTGAAGGTGGATATTGCTTCCAGTAAAGCAATAGCATCCAGCTCCTCTGGTTCATAATGTTTTTCTACATCTCCACTGCAGGAAATGGGAGGGTAATCACATCAAAGTTTAGGCAATGGGTATCTGGACCTCATTTGAAATGCAGAGAAATATAGAAATACATTGGAATATTTATCAGTGTATTTTTCCAGCTTCTTTAAAACTGCCTAGCTTCTACTGTATGTAAATTAATTCTTTGTTAAAAGAAAATTTTAAATCAAATAACAGTAACTTCAGTGGAAATGAAAGAGTGGTTTGCCCCCTTGAACCTCTCGGGGAATTTGACCAAATTAATTTTCTTAAGCAACATCGTAAATCCAGAGAAAGAAAAACACATTTAGATAAATGAAAGTCTGTCAGAGGCCACAGTGCTAGTGGTGTTGAATTGGACAATTAATTATGTATTTTGTGCACATCATAAATGGTGAGAAGCTTAAAGGATGATGACTCAATAATATAGCAAGAAAGAAAGCAGACAGAGTGAATCTTTTTATCAATACTTTTCCCCTGTGACCCATGTTTCACCCAATGCCATTGTAATGATGTGATGAAAGGATCAGAGTGCCGAGATACCCAAACCTACTGCCCGTTCTGACAGCCGTAGCTTTCTACCATGAGGAAAATTGTATAAGCCGATGCGGTCAAATAGAGAAATGCAAGGGTAGCTTTTTAAGCTTATTAAGTCTCATTATGCACAAAACTTCATGCACAAGCTAGCTGTCCCATAATATCAATATGACAAAGCAATGTGTCTGTGGTAATGCTTTGATCTCCTGATATCAAAGAAAGAAGATTCATACTGTTCTTGTCCACAGTATTTATATATGCAAGGCTGAAAACTCACTTGGTAAACAGAGCCTTACTCATGTATACATCTGCCAGAAAGGGACTGACACAGCTACAGGGCTGACTACACCTTCCACTATTTTCTCAGTATCTCTGTGTGGACGGTGTTTTATTTTTCCCTTTGCTCAGACTAAGACTTCATTTAGGTGTTATTCTCCAAGAGGATGTCTGTTCTTTCCTTTGATTACAGCCTGCATAGATCTAACTGAGCTAGCCCTAAACAAGACAGCTCAAGTACTGATTATGCTGTAATTACAAATTTTCACTGCTCTGTGCAGGTTTGCCTCTGAGGAACTGTCAGAATGTGCAAGCGTCCCAGCTGTGCTGAGCTTTGCACTGCACTGGATAATTTAAAATTAGCCTGGGTACACGATCTTCAGTTGCAGTTTTGGTTGTGGAATAGACATAACTTAAGAGCTGCAGTGTAATAGATACTAACTGCACTAAAGTGACTGAGCCAGTGCATCTTCAGGTTCTCCTTCTGAGATCCATAGCCATGGGTTTACACAATTTGGAGGACAGCCTCCCTCCTTAAGCTAAAGTTTTGTTCATTATAACAGTAGGAACAAAGAATGTGGTTGAAAAGTCTTAAGACTAGTGGACACAAATTTTGCTGTTCCTGAATGGCAAGTCAAGCAAGACTGAGTTCATTAACGTCCTCTATGGATGCCTATTTTGTAGTCTGACCCTCCCTAAAAAATCACTCTTGAAAGCATGATCATATTTTAATTACCTTTTTTTTCTGTTGCATTCCTGGACATTATTTTTTTCTGGACAGAATTTGGTCTGCTGTTTCTTCAGGAAATAAAACATTCAGAGCTAAAGTTTGAGCTTTTTTGCTTAATGGGAACAAGGCTTGTTAAGTTTCAGCTATCTTTTGATTTGTGCTTGGTTTCATCTCATAATGCTGCAAATGAAAAATGCACAGGGCAGATATTCCAATAATTGCGTCCTTCGCTACTTTCATAAATGATTATATGCAAGTTTCCACCCTCCAGCATGAGTTCAGCTGAAAAATAAAGCATCAAATCTGAAAATGAATGTTGGCATTGAGTTTGAACAAAAGAAGGTGGTAATAACACTGCTAAATTGCTGTTGCCCTATGGAGCATTGCAGTACCCTAAAGACTATCTACCAAAAGGCAGCAAGGTGAGGTAAATTTCAGTTCATAGGTTGAAACTTGAATTTAGCAGCAATTATTTTGACCCCTTAAGATTTTGTGCTTAAAAAGGTTTCTGGTTTTGGTGTGGTTTTGCTCTTTCCTTATTTTGTTGCCTAAAAGTTGTGGAGCCATACTACTCTTTACACTTGCCCTAGTCATAAGTGTGATAACAAAATGGAGTGAAACTGCTGTCATTGGATGTTTGGTGGAACATCTGAGGTGGTCTTATGATCTGGTGGCAACTGTGGAGTCATTGGTGTGAGGAGATCTCTTGCCATCAGGAATAACCATCTGAGATCATTCACTTCAGCCTCAGGCAAATTCACCCACCTGCAGCCAGAACTCTTTGTCTCCTTCTTTATGCCTCTCTCTCTCTCTCTGTAAGATGCCCCTCCTATAATAAAAATGCCAACACACTTCTTTTGGTTTTCTCTTACTGAATAGTTACAGGGAAGCAGGTAATTATGGGACTCTTTGCTTATAAAAGTAGCTGGGCTACGGCAACTTCAGCGGCTGGTTAGCAATAGAATGCAGCTCAGCACAGATCAAAATAATATATGTTCTTAGGATTGTATACAGCCTCATTAAATGTTCCTCAGTAGAAACCAGAGCAGGTTTGTTTCCACAAGCTGGGCTAGTGTTCCACCTCTGAATTTGTGTAGTTGTTGCAGCAGCTGGTTGACTGAGGAGCAGAAACACACTATGGCTGTCCTTGAGATGCTCACTAAGGGCCCGACTGTATCACATTACAGTGTCTTTCATGGCTCCACATGCCCAGGTTTCCTTCCTGAGTCATCATCACTCATGGTCCAGGATGGAGCCAGGAAGCAGACAGAGCCAGACAGAGCCAGAGCCACAGACAGACCTGTGAGGAGAAAGTGATCTAGCTTGAATGCAGCTTATCCATGAATTTCACAACCTGGCAGAGGGGGTGAGTCACAGATGGCTTTCCTTCTGGCAGAAACCATGTTGCTACATTAGCCAGGCATTGGTGGCATGTCAGATATCAGTACTGTTTTTTGCAGTTTTTGTGTTGCCTTTCTCCAGTTGTGGTGGTTACTTAAGGGAGCTGCTGGAGATTTCAAGGTATTTTGGGCAGTTACGGATGATGATAACTTATCTTTTTGGAACTCCTTCCTATCCCAGCCCAGTTCTCACCTCAGGGAATAGCTTTTGTCCAGTCATCCCCCAGAAGAAGCGTCCCTTCTTTTAGTCCTCCTTTCCTGTCTTTCAGAGGGTGTTATTTACCTGTTCTGTCATGCCAGGGCAAAAGGGGGGGTGTTACTACATAGATGACAGACAAAGGTTTTTTAGAATAGGTGGGTTCATCAGCCAGAGGAATTCCATTGGTCATTGAGAAATGGCCAGAGTAGGCCAATTGCCAGCAGGTTGCAAAGGACAGTGTGGCCAAATTACACAGTGAACTCTGCTTGCAATTTGAATCTCTTGTTTGCACAAGTTGGACATGTTTAGGGCATAACACAACTTGGAAATGAATGAGGCTAGATTTTTCTAGGACATATGGATAAGGTAAATTTGAGTACCTTGTGGGTTATTGCAGGACCTGCAAGATTTCGTGTGGGGCCTGTTCTTGAAGATTTTGAAAGCTTAGGCCTGGTGCAGCTTTGGGCATTTTAACTACATTTCTATTAGTAAATGGAGAGGGTCAGGGCATCTGCCTGAGCAGTGCCCTGTGTTTGCCCATTTTGTTTAATTATTGGCCCTTACCTAGCATAATTTTGCAGTTTCTCAGACAATCCCCAAAACTAGGTCCAAGGATAGTACAGACCAATGGTTTTCACAGTGGATAATGCAGACAGCATATTTTGGAAGGAAGAGATGTTAGCCACGTGGACACCATTTGTACGTTGTCGATTGTACAGAGATGGAGGGTGGACTAGTGACAGAAGCAGTCGTTGTGACGAGCAGTAGAGAAAGGACTAAACCAATTCCCTTTCTTTACAGGCAGAACAGGGGTTTTATTATTATTATATTTAAAATATTATAATGTATGGATCATTTTTGCTCTTACCTGTCTTCAAAGCTAATGACACAGTAAAGTTTGCTAAATTCCTTACTCATTGCACAATATGCATTAGTTTTGTTCTAAATTCTGCTGCCAGCCACATCCTCAATTCAAATTCAGTTTTATAAGAATTAAATGCTCGTTGCCTGAGCAGCTGTTAAGACCCTTTATTTTTGAAGACCCTAAGTTGGCTGGCTTTGAAATAATGATAATAGTCATCAGTGGTTTGGTTGCTTTTTTTTTTTTTCTTTTTTTTTTTCTGCCACAATCATTCTGTGCTTGCAGGGCACAGAAACAGAAATAGGAATTCAAAGAAATAGGTGTACTTCAAACCTAGACTTAAGTCATTGGTGCTGTGGGAAGGTTCACTGAAGTGAGCTTTCCAAGAAGTTTTCTCATGATGCCAAGGGAAATTTTTTCTTGATGTAAATATGAGATGGAGAAGGGGAAGGTGAAGGAGAGGGGAACGGAGGGGAGGGAAAAGAGAGGAGAGAAGAGGTTAGAGGAGAGGAGAGAAGAGAAGATAAATCTTTCTCTGATTTCCATTTTATCTAATGATGTACATGAAAAAGTCAGGAGGGAGCGAAGAATAAGTTACTGTAATGCTTAATACCCTTCTCATTTTCAGAAATAAAAATGAAACAAATGTTTTCAGTTCTACAATAATAGAATAAACAATAACATTCATGAAAATAATATGCTTTCTCTGAAATTTGTTTCTAACTGGAAAAATAAAATTATACGTTGTAGTGGCTAACACTCCCTGCCCCGCCCCCATCTTTGGTAAATCATGTTTCCAACAAAAAAGCAACAGTTTTGTTTCTATTACTGTTACTCTAAAGCAGCAGTGTTACTCTGGAAAAGTAAATACCTAAACAAAAGGAAATAATTTGGAGAAAGTCAGAATTAGCATCTGTCTTAATAGTGCAATAAAATGCTCAGGTCTGATACTGAAGTACCATTCTGAAGAGCATGTTTATATTCAGAGGTCTTAAATGAGCATATTAATGATCTTACACTGGATAAGAGTTTACCATGAGTGGCACCATCTCTCTTCTAGGGAAACTTTTTCTCTGTATGTACTCTTGAAACAGAAAAGAATGATATTCTGCCAAAACTATTCTCCTTTTCAGCAAATCTACTAATACCTCCTTTGTCTTACCTCTTATCTCACAGGAGGTCATAAAATATTTTGTCAGTGATTCATGAGAAATACATACTATAATTTGTCTCATTTCCGATTGTTAATTTTCTTCTCTGTGTGTGGAAGTGGGAACACATTATTCTGTGCACTGAAATCGGAATCAGCTTCCTGTCCATTACAAAGTGTCGTAGTGAAAGCAATAATGGATGAATATTGAAAAGTGCAGAAGCTTGATGTGGTTAATTACAGAAGTTGAGGTAATAACTCACAATTCATCCATGCCACCCAGAGAAAGTAGACTGGCCAGAGGAAGCCTCTTGAAAATGTTGTATGAAGCTAGTTCTATCTAACAGAGCAGTGCATGTTTGGTACCTTGATCCAAGTTTTGTAACCTTCTTTCTTCTTTTGTAACCATCTTTCTTCTTCTCCACTCTCCAAACAGACACCCCTGTCTACGCAAATATCCCATTCATGCTAATAGGACCAATTGCTGGAAAAATTAGCTACAGTATATCCCTGATGTTATGTTAAACAGGAGGAACAGGTGAAGCTGGGGCTCGGGATTATCCTGGGAAAGTGTGGTGCCACCTGAAGACTGTTTTATGCTGGTGTATGGATTGGAAGGGTGGACTTTTTTTCTGGAAAAGACTGTCCCATCCCCATTGCCTGTAATAGCCACCACATCTTCCTTCTGTCAGCAGTACCAGTAGCCTGAGCTTCCAGACTGAGCTGCACATGCAGGTGATATTTTTGAGCTGAATTTCTGGCTGGAAAACCAGTTCTGAATTCTTCCTGAACAGGATGACATTGGTTTAGAAAATAGACCATCTGTTTGTGTTCTGACAATGAAAAGGATCACAGAAACAGGGAAGTACTGTTTTATAAAACCTGGCAGAAAGGCTTGCTGGATTTCACATAGGAATCAAAGTAGAGAGGAGAGCTTAAACTAGACTTCTAGTGTCAAAAGCCATTGCCTCTCCTCCCCACTTTAGTGTACTGTCTCATTAATCTTCTGGACTGTACTGTGACAGTTCCTACTTGTGTGTAAGCCTGCCATTAGGTAAAAAGAGGAAAACATGACAAGCTTATAAAAATTTCTGATAACTTATGGTCAGGTATCTCATACTCTTTTTGTTATTAGTGTTGTTCAAGACTACCCAACTTTTGGAAACACACCTATGAATAAACTCTTGGTTTCTTCTTCCTTTTTAATCTAACAGTAGTCACACATCTATGTTCAGCTTTTTCCTTAATCCATTAGTTTCGCCCTATAAAAATATGCCCTAATGTATCCATCACCATGTCACTCAAGACTTCATTTTTCAGAAGTCTCTTGATCCTCCTCAGTCCTGTTCAGCTAAAACACTTTGGGCTCTAATTGTTCCCTCTATTCTTGCAATTCCAACCTTCAATAAATCAGGGCTCAAACTTGAACACAAGTTAACTTGTTGAAAAACCATGAGGTAGGAGAGAGTCCATGGACTTGAAACTTGCCAACCACTGAGATGACCTGTATTCTTCAGAAATTACTTTGCTGGCTCTCTGACATGGAAGGGCTCTGTTCACCCCAACAGGTCTCTCCATGTCCCTGGTGATCCTGAGGCCAGTGTGAGAAGCACTGCAATCGATGAGCACAGGTCCCTCATTGACCAGAATGTTCCGGTACAGTGTGGAAAATGCATGCAAACGAATATTAACTGAGTGGATGAGATATACCAGAAATTAAACTAGGTTAGAGTGGGGTTTGACCTACTTAATTTATGTGTTGTATTAGACTTTCACAGCAGCTTCTGTAGCCTTACTCCTATCTTTGTAATTCCTTTGGCATGAGCAATAAGAAGACTTACTCTCACTTAATCAGTTTGAGTTGATATGTAAGGTTTGGCTCACATTCTAGTAAGTGACTGACTCAATATTAAGGAAGCCTGTTTTGGTCCCTAATTCAGTTTAACGTGCTTATTTCATAAGTTACCTCATCTTTGGTTCCCAGATGAGTTTCTTGCTTATTTATATTGACTTGTAAGTTTATCCACCTCTTATGGCAGGTTATTACTTGCTCAGTCCTCATAACAGGTATGTTTTTTCACCTTTTGCTGTCCTTTGACCTATTTTCATTTTCTGTCTGCTTCCAGAAGTTCTGATACAAAGCTCAAAACTTTTTTTTTTAAATGCATGTGACCTTGCTTTTTCCTAGGAAGCTAAGGTCCCTTTTCCATACTAGAATATGTCTCCTTAGCAATCTGTTAACCCCATTCTGGAAACTGCAGTCCATTAAACTTTCCTGTAAGCTTCATTCGAATACTGGTTGTACCCTTGTATAAGAAAGTGTGTGAAGGATTATTCTTCCCATTAGAAACATCCTTCTTGTAAGCTTTTGGGGTTTTTTAGTGCATTGTTTTACTCCAAAAAGTTGTCCCCGATTTAGAAGTGAAAATTATAGAGCAACATCCTATTACCCTGGCACATATGAAAAGCAGCTGTCAACCAAAATGTGAGCTTTCTCCACAAATTTGCTCGATGGAACAAATAAATAAGTTTATATAAATAATAAATACAGATATTTATAAATAATAAATCTATAAAATATGTAAAATCGATATAAATAATAATATGAAAAGCTTTCATATCTGATCTCGTGTCTGAGATTAGACACTAATCTCCTATCTCCAGATCAGGTAGTGCAGCGACTTGTGTTCAAGTTGCTACCAGCTAGTCCTTCCCAGTGAACTGCAGCTGCGATCTTCCTGCAGGATGCCTGGCCCAAGCTTTTCTGTGACTTCTGCAAGGCCCTGATATCCTAAAATACTTTGTTTTTAGACTTTTCAATGTGAAATGACTGAAATAATGTGAAGGCTATGTCTTCTTCTGCTCTTGCAGAGCAATTTTTTCTTAGTCTAGTAGGGAGAAGCATTGCATGCCTAGTGACATGGCATGAGGCCATGTGTGGGGTTGCTGCTGGAACCAGAAGACTATTTAGAATTTTGTTTTCTTTTGCTTTCCCATTAAAAAAAAAAAAAAGTGTTATTCATTCAGCCTCTTAACTATTCCCATTAAACATTCCCAAATTGCATTTTAGAGAGATCTGTTCGTGTAGCACCAAAAGCGAAGCTAGAAGTGAAATGTATATACTGAGTGGAAGGTCAAGGGGACAGGACACAGCAGTGAACCAAGGAACTGAATTGTTTGACAATGCAGATACACAGTGAAGCTCAGCTGAGCTTTATTAAAACTCAGGAGCTGGTTGAAGTCAGCCTGTGCATTTCAAGTCTCTGACCCAACCCCAAATACAGTTGCTAATTTTTAATATTATTTGAGGGTGAATTAATCATATTATAAAATAAATTTGTGTCAGAATTGTAATTTAGTCATCATAAAGAGTGAGTACATAAAATAAGATTATGACTCTTTTTCCTAATTTTATTGAGAGAAGTGAATAAAAAGAAGCAAATCCCTGATTTAGGTGCTGCTATTTCATGATGCAGTGAAAGGATACAGTGAAAGAAAGTTTAACACTTTCACTGACAAATTAATAAAGCAACAGGATTTTTTTTGTATTTAGTTTACTTTCCTCCTAAGGTACTATCTAGAAAGACAAAATTCCTATTTTAACTATATATAAATATATAAATATAAATGAGTTCTGAGTCATGAAGAGCTGAAATTTGCTGTTATGCAATGTTCTCTCACAATCCATGGTGATGAAGGATACAGTCTTCACTGAGGCATGTTAATTAGAGAGGGTGAGTTTCCTTATACCCATTAATGAATAATAGCTTCCTGGAGTTGATGCAACCTCAGTAGTGAACCATTTAAATCTTGGCTGCCTTGAACTAAAATGTATTGTGAGCTTTGCATCTCAATTAAAAGGGCCCGTGTGATTTGGAGCTGTTAGAACTTAACCAGAGTTAGACAGATGCATCCAAAGATGATTCCTGAGAAATGTTTAGTTTATGTAGCATAGAGCGTGATATAGAAGTCCATTATTACAGACCTTTGCAAGCTCTGGACAAATGCTTTCTCCGTAGTCTCATCCCATGTAAAAGAAAGGTTTCTTCTGCCCGGGTCCTCCTACTCACACCTAACAAGGGGCATAGGTACCACATGGGCAGAAGGGGAAAAGGCTTGGCTGAGTTTCATTTTAACTCCCCGTGCCCTGGGAGATCTGCAGGGTGCCTGCATGCTGCCCTGTTGCACTGCACCTATGGAAGATCCTGGGGCACAAAGTGTCTGCTGCGTGTGACGTTTCCCTGGGCTGTATAGTGCTGAAGTGAGATCACCTGTGACACACAGGCCACCTGGGTGTACAGTGGGGGCTGACCAGGGTTACATGGATCAGATGAAGTGGAGAAAGTCTCCCTTCTCCCTCTTGTGCGTCATTCAACACTTATGTGCTGCAGCTTTGTCCCTTAGTGTTGCTCCTGTGTGCTGTTATCACAGACTGTAGCAATAGGACGTAATTCTGAAAGGCAGCTCCGCTTTAGTCACAAACTGATTAAGGACCCATGATACCATGTAACATGTTTATTGCAGAACTTGTTACCTGTGTATCATGAGCACAAGGGAGAAGGGATTCAGACAAGGAGAATTACTAAGTTTTAGTCTCTGGACTGTCCTCCTTCGTCCAACAATAACTACAAATGTAATGTCTTCAGGAACATTGAATTTCAATCTTTTAGAAAGACATCTTCCTTAATCATGCTCTGTATTATAACATCCTGCTTATACTGTGGGTGACCTTCAGAGGGGAAGTAATATTAATTAGCAACCCTCAGCAACCTGGGGGATTTTTGTCATTTTCAGTGCCATAACTATAGAAAAAAACAAGCCAAATCAAACCAAACAAAACCAAGCAAAAAAACCCCAAACCAAACCAAAACCACAAAACCAAATCCAGAACCATGGTACTAAAGTAATACTTTCTGTTTCTTAGAGATCAGACACTAGTACCAAGTGCTCTACTATTGCACGCAGAGTGGTAGTCCATCAGGAGAATATGCTTTACACAGAAAGTATCATCAGAAAGTGGGAAACAAAGCAAAGGGACCAGTACTGAACAGACCTTTCCAAGAGCACACAGCACTTTAGCATTGGATCTTAAGAGAAGGAAAATCCCCCAAATTTCACCATATCCACTGAGTATATCATTCCTTCTGTATTACCTATCACAAGCAGCTGTTACTTGGCCAGTTTCTCTGTTCTTTTATTTAGCACAAAAGTTTTGACAATATCTGAATGCATTTTCTGTAAAATATTCACGTGCATGTATTTTAGCTGTTAGTATGAGAAGTATTAAAAGTGTATCTGTCATGCTGCAGTTTGAAATTAGCAAGGTACTGGGCAAAATCAACAGAAAGAAAGAGAAAAAGAGCATACATATGAACACTGATGTATTTAATGGATTTTTCTTTTGCGGGAACTGCGTTCTGAATAATCTTTTGTTGTAACCACAAGGTTGCAGCAATATGAAATAAACCTGCTTTTATCTCATTTATGATTTTTATAGCCCTTATGAATTCTGTTATATAAAAAAATGGAAGGGTAAAGATTAAGATCTGTATTAAAAAGCAAGATGTGACCATTTAACACTCTCTTCCAAGGTGTAACTTTCACCTCATTCCTTGGCCTTGAGTCTGCTTTTAATAATGAAAATCAGGAACTTCACACAGGTCAGTAAAATTTTATCAGGGTAATGGAAAGGCAAGCCCTCAGCTCCCTAGTGAAGAGAGTCACCAATCCCCAGTTTACATTTTATAATTTGAGGATTAAACAGAACACGCTTGTGTTTAAAATCAGTATGGAAAGAGCTGTGGATATGTCTATTAATTATTTACTACTTCTCCAAACTTACATAGCTAAAACTAATTTTAATGAGTTAGAGCTTATTTAGCTTAGACTTCACGACCCAAAATTTTATCTGCAATGTTCCCTTGGTGTTCTCAGATTTATGCGTGTATTTATATTCACTTTAACTAAATCCAAATTGAGCAAGGGTCTGCATGATATAAGCATGTTCATTTGAAATGTTATTATCAGAAAGGACAAAACCTCAAGCCTCTAGGAAGTATCTTTGATACAGTCTATATATTTTAATGGCAGTTATGACATCTATCCTAAGAGCAACTGGGGCATTAGAAAGAGAGGTACTTTTAGCCCAACTTTTATACCCAGATTGCATGACTAGTTTCAGTATAAATAAATACTGAAAATAATCTTATGAAGTGGGGAACTGGAGTGTTGTCTACCCACTTACTCAGGTTTTTATTTTTATTATTTCTTACAACAATAATATAATGTTATTAATTTTTCAATTAATGTTAGCATGAATATTGACTTATGCTATTATGTATATCAAGACGCAAAGAAGAAAAGCTTTCCTGCTGCTTTACATAATTGAATAATGCTACTTTAACGTTTGAACCTGTAGGGAAGTTTAATGAGTTCTGCAAATACTCAGATTTATATATTGGAAACAAAAACAACTGGAAATTTTTAAAATGCATCTGTTGTAGTTAGGCAAAGTAATGTTGGCTTTCAAAAAAAAGAATCCTGAGAAACTGTAAAGTAATCTTTTCCATAGAGCTGACAATTGTTTGCTTGCATTTGAGCATTAGGAAAGATTGAGATTTAAACACAGAATGAAAGTCTGTCATTTCTGTGTCTGACAAAATATACAATCAGCAAAAAGCACAATTTTGGGAGTGTCCAGGAAACTTCACTTGAAAACAAGTGAAAACTAGGATAAATAACTTTGGTTCAAGTCACTCTATGGTTATGGCCTAAACAAAGCCTACCTTCATTGACTAGCCAGTCGTAGCCGTAGTCTTTGCTGGAAAAGGGAATGCTGCTGACCCTGCTTCCAGGTGTGAAGGGTTGAGTGTCCATTACCAAGTGTCACCCTGCAATTACCCTCCCTGAACAGAATCAGAATCTGCTTTCCTTTCTGCAAGAAAAAGAGAGGAGTCCAGATTATCTTGTGCCACTACAAACCACTACTTTTCTTTGAAAGCTGCAACTCTCATTTTCTAGCTATGAGTTTTGTTATAGGCAAGAAGTAAGAGGAATTATGGTCTACCAACATCCAGCTAACACCTGACAAAATGTACTGCAGTAATATCTTATCACTGTAGCATGTCTAGAACTGCATGGATAAATGCGGGTTAAGATGCATCTTCTCTACTGCCAGATGTTAATGTCAGTAGCCTGGATTGCATTCAAAAATAGAGCTAGGAAGACATAGAATCTGAGATAAAAATGGAACTGCAGCTCCATTTGCAAGTTGGAAAGTTAATATATTTTTTGAAATCTAGGGTTTGATTCCTTTGCTTGTCCTTGCCTCTCCCTCACCACTTAGAGTCTCTCAGTAATTTTTGGGAATGGGTAACTGCAAATAATTTCATTTTAGTGGAAAAAAAATCTTATTTTTATTTGAATGAAGATAACTATAATTCAAAGAATTTGACAGTGATATGACTGGTGCTACGTTGTTCCAATTACAAGTTATTTGGCTTTCTGAAACACAGTACCTCATTACTTTCTTACATCCAGTTTCACAAATTCAAGTAGTGAAGATTATCTCAGAGCTGGGTTTGCTCTTTCTCCCTGTTCAGGTTCAGATAATTCTCTGCTACCCAATTGTATTTAAAGCTTCCACCACTGAACTTGTCCTGCAGTATCTGCTTTGTGGAGCGTTTGACATCTCTGAGCAAAACAGGACCACTGAAAGGAGCCCATCAGACAATCTGCTTATTGACTTTGATTTCCCCGCCTAAGAGTTTGCTCAGAGCAACCACTTTCCCTAGGCTATGTCTTCCTCAATCATTTCCCCCTTCTGCACACTCACAAGCATCATACAGTACTCCTAGGCTCAGAATACAAACTCTTACTACAGCAAAACGCTGAGTGAAAAAATGTGCTGAAGCTGAATAATAATTTATGTAAATGAAGCCTTCCCACACTATGTTTTTCCCTTCTCCTAGAGGGGGAGCACAGGGTTTTTCTTCTTAAGCCTTCTGGCTTATTAAATTAATAATTCATAACCAGTGTTCTTTATATAGGCTCACTCAAAAGCAAACTTACAGAAAGACATTTTTTCACCAGTATATTCATCAGAGTGGATTTTCTTAAGAGCATGCAGCTTTCCAAAGCACGAATTCTTCATTTCTATGGTCAATAACTTGCAGTTCCATGAACTATTTTAAATTGATTATTGACATGTTCCTTCTCTACAGAGCTAAAGATGCACACAAGGCGAGGAAGGAGGGGTTTCTTGCAGCAGATACTGCAGAGTTAATAAAGATAACAGATCTGCATCAGTAGGAAGCCTCAGCACTGTGAAGCGGGCCTTGATTAAACATTTCACTGGAATGTCATCATAAGCAGTTAATAATCCACCCTTTGTATATTACTAATAGTAATGAATTGTCTTGGAAGATTGGGACCAATTAAACAAGTAATTTCAGTTATTTTAAGTGTCTAACAAAAAAAAAAACAAACCTTTTTTCATTTTCAAATGGCAGAGAGTTAACAAACTATTTAGTTCCCATTACTAAGTAACAGCTTCTAATAATAAATGACTGGAGTTACGTTGAAGAAAAAAAACAGATGGGTAGGCTGAAAGTAAAGTTGAAGTTAATGTTTTCAAGGCAACCTTGTGAAATGCGTTAAGTAGATGAATGATCTGATAGAAACATATGGAGCAGTGCAAGACTGACTAAATGTAAGTTATATTGTAACATGAACAAATATTTCAGAGAATTGGAAATGCTTTGTACAAAAAGATGGTGTAGCCTTATTAGATAATGTTATAAGGAGGTGTTTCCAACAGAAACTGTAAAGAAATGTTGTGAAAACAAGGCAGAATCCAGTAGGAGAAAGCAGGTTTTCCTAGGTTAGGACAGTGGTCACAGTAAATAAATCTGGGTTATAGAGCTAGCTGTGCTTAAATTTTTGGTTATTTACACATTATATTATTGATGTTAAGGAAAACCTTGGGAGGCATCTTTAAGAGCCAAACTGTATAATAGAGATAAGGAGTCCTGGGAATGTCTTCTGCCTAGAGTCCAGTTGTTTTTGTTACAGAATCACAGACCAGTGGCTGAACCTTCACTTGCTGATACCCTCCACAGAAGCCAGAAATGGGCAGCTGACACAAGGCGAGCCCAGAGCAAAGAAGTGTTGAAGCCAATAAGCAGCCTCAAAAGACCAGGGACAGCTAAAAATGATGATGGGGGGTGTGTGTGTGAGAATAAATAAATCTTTGAGCCTTTGACAGAGTATAATTCTTTGTCAAGTTAATATTGGTATCTGGTAAATTTAATACTCAGAGACCTAGTCCTCAAGAAGTCCTCACAAAACTGAAAATTGTCAATTATCTGAACAGTTTATTTTGTAATAGTAGCCATGTGGTAGCCAGTGTATGTTTGCTAACAAAGCCATACTTCTACTTTTAGCTGAAAACCAGAAATTGGCCAATTAATCTACTTAGTCTGTATACTTTTCAGATCCTAGCCATCACAGAGTCCTCAAGTCTGAAAGCAAAATAAAAATTAGAGCTAAAGCACTGATACTAATGGTCTCACAAGCACTTGAAACAGTTATAATACAACTTCTATTTAAGCTCTGCATCCCTTGGGTTCTGTTTGTTGTCAGAAAGTGACGAGGCAGCAGAGGCTGTCTCTTATCCGCTTATAGCAGAAGTGCAGTTGTTTTGCTCATTAGGAAATACAAAACTAAACAATAAACTACACTCCATCAGGTGTGTTTCAAAATGCTTTCTTTCAGTTATAACTTTCCTAGAGAAGCTTTATACTGCTTTGGCATCGCCCAAATCCCATTTGAAAGTTGCAATGAAAGGAAAAAAATATTAAAACAATAATATAAGAGTTAAATTTTAAATCCCAGCCAACCCTGGCGTGCTGGTGGAGAGAAAATAGATTAGAAAATAATTTTCAGCCACATTCTGACAAGACAAAATTGTTTTTCAGAAAAATTAAAATGCTATACATTCTAATAAAGTTGCAGGAGATTTTCTACAATCCACAGTAAGATAAATATTTGTTCCTGGATTGTTCCTGGATGTTGCTGTTATATTAAATTGAAGGCTGCAAGTGAAATAGTGAGAAGTAATTCACACCCACATGAAACATGTCAAGAATGAAGACAAGTCTAGGTTATATATTGTGCCAGGTTCAGATGCAATTTATTTTACAATGCTGTGTAGTCTGTAATTTTTGTAATTACAGGTAAATGTTCAGATTCCGGGTGGGTTATAGTGATCTGGGAGTCAGGGAGCAAAAATCACATTTTATTAATTTAGTTTTATAAAATAGTGCTATTTCAAATGTAAAATTAAGCCTGGACATCTTATATAGAAGCATATGAGAAAGGAAGGAAACTAACACTATCAGAAGGTTTGTCTGAAGCTCTTTTGATAACCCAGTCTTTCCATTTCTTATAACTTTTCAGGTTAAAAATCTGGAGGTCACACAAAGTAACAGTAGAGTGACACTCCAATGCGGGGTCAGACTGAGAGAGAAAATGGAGCCAAGCTTTATCTTACAAAGAACTGTTGAAGACATGAAGAAATGTGGACCTCTGGCCCTATGGAAATGGCACATGGATACACTGTCGCTGTATCATCTGCCATGTAGTTGCAAAGGGAGATCAGAAATGAGGTTTGACATAGAACTGTTCCCTCCATCAGTTCATAGTCTCCCAGATGAGATAGCAAGGATGGGATGGAAGGAAGTGCTCAGGAGGACTGTTATCTTTCCCATCCCTATTTATATGCCTATTTAGCCACTGTAACTGAGAAAAATAGGACAAATGTAAGTTTTCTTCTTGCCAAGTTCCTAGAATCGTAGAATTGCCAAGGTTGGAAGGAAGCTTTAAGATCACCTAGTCCAACCATCAACCTAACTCTGATAAAAAAATCATCACTAAACCGTATCTCTAAGCATCATGTCAACCTGTCTTTTAAGTACCTTCAGGGATGGTGCCTCAACCACTTCCTTGGGCAGCCCATTCCAATGTTTAACAATCCTTTCAGTGTAAAAATTTTTCCTAATATCCAGTCTGAACCTCCCCTGGCACAACTTGAGGCCATTTCCTCTTGCCTATTGCCTGTGACTTGGGAGAAGAGACTGACCCCTGCCTCTCTAAAACCTCTTTTCAGGTAGTTGTAGAGAGCAATAAGGTGTCCCCTCAGCCTCCTTTTCTCCAGGCTGAACAACCCCAGCTCCCTCAGCCTCTCCTCATATGACTTGTTCTCCAGACCCCCCACCAGGTTCCTTGCCCTTCTCTGAACACGCTCCAGCACCTCAATGTCTTTCTTGTAGTGAGGGACCCAAAACTGAACACACAATATTTGAGGCGTGGCCTCACCAGTGCTGAGTGCAGGGGGACAACCACTTCCCTACTCCTGCTGGCCACACTATTCCTGATACAAGCCAAAATGTTGCTGGCCTTCTTGGCCACCTGGGCACACTGCTGGCTCATGTTCAGCCAACAGTTGACCAACACCCCCAGGTCCTTTTCTGCCAGGCAGCTCTCCAGCCACTCTTCCCCAAGCCTGTAGCGCTGCATGGGGTTGTTGTTGACTCAAGCACAGGGCCTGGCACTTTGTTGAACCTCATCCCATTGGCCTTGGCTCATTGATCCAGCCTGTGCAGATCTGTCCTTGTCAAGCTCTTTTCTTCCTCTTTTTCATGCTTTCTTGCTTGCAGCAAGGAATAATTTGGCAAGCAGCCCTGATCTGTAACTATAGAAAGAATAAACATATACTCAAGGATTTTATTGCATGGGTTGAAAGGAAGTGTTTCCACAGGTGCTACCATAGCTGTGCTTCTTCCTGCATATGGCACATTGTGGGTTGCAGTGCGTGTTCCAGGATGGTGGCCATGGTAGGGTGGCAACAAGGGCTTGCTTGACCCTGCTAGGATATCCTACCTTGGTGATGGTCAATAGTACTAAATAGTTACAAGTATTGATCAACAGATTACAGACAATTATTTTCTATTATTTAATTTACAGCTGTGATCACAGGTACTTTGAAACAAAGAAGTAGGTGGAAATATATACTTGTACAAAATGAATACATTCTGATCACTGAACAAGAAGCTCAAAACAGAAACATGAACTAAAACAGCAGAGGTGGTCATTAGTCTTAAACTTTGCAATTTTTTAGGGCTAAAGAGTTTCTTGTTATCAAATACTTACCCCTTCTAATTACAGAGATTAAAGTGAATTAACAACTGAAAACAAACAGAATTCTTTTATTTGAAAATGTATGATTGATAATATAGCTGCAGGATAGTTTTTCATAAAACTGAATAAAAAAATAATAGGATGTTTTTTGTGAACCTTGTCAACATGAAGGTACACAGACAAGGTCTTCAAGGCTGGTCTAGCTGATCCTTGTTCTTTAGCTTATGCTACTTCCTTTAGACACAAACTTGCAAAGTTCTTGAGATCATTTGATGAATGTAGGTGTGTTTTAAATAAATACTGATAGGGAAATGTGGTAGCAGAATAACAGAGATTTGTTTTAGAAGCTCATCATAAGTTTCAGAAATGCTTTAACAAAAATAATGACAGTCCTCTGAAACTTCTCTGGTTTTCAGCTATCAGGAGGAATCATTGTTCTTAGCAGCACAAATTGCAAAACCCCATTTTTTTTCAGCTTAGACCTGGGGGAGTTAGCAACATTAGAATCCCATATGTATTACATTAAACACTTCAAGTCACTTTATTAATGCTTGCAAGTTTGAAATTAGATTCAAGACTGGAATGATTTAAAGCTCTTTGAAATGAATGGGCCATGAGATTATTTTAATTGTTTTAAGTATAATCATCTATATTTAAAAATATTACTAAACCATTACATTTTGGCATCCAAAGAGAGACTAATTTGGCAGGCTCTTTTTATACTAGGCTTAATGAAATCACTTAAATTCGGATGTTTAAAGTGACCAATGATTTGTAGCTGTCTAATTTGAGACATACTGGAATGGTGCCATTATCATAAATCTTCCTAAATATCACATAATTTTGTCCCCACAAAATTGTTTGTTTCCTGAGATACAGTACCATAGTTGTGATGTAAATCAGTTTCTAAATTACTTGGAAAACTGTTATGAAAGTGGATCATTTAACGCTTACCTAACTTTTGTAAAGCCTTTTGAGGACTCTAATGAAGCACTTAGGCAACAACTATGTCATGGACTTCAAGTCTATTAAATGACCAGGCTGTGAAATATAATTAGCATAATGCTATGATATGTAGGAAGCTCTTTGCTGACACTAATCCATGCCTTCTTGTTGAGAACAGAAAAAAATTATCTGGTAAATAGTCAGCTTTAAAGTATTGCACAGAAACTCCTGAAGTAACCCCCGAAAAGTTCTGAAATAATGATTAAGACAGAAGAAAATTAGAGTAATTGTCCACACGCATGTCAGCAGCTGTTTTGGATTACTATGTGCAGGCTAAAACCTTTTATATCATAACAATATTTTCAGGGTGAATCAACTTCAGATAGCTTTGAATGATAATACAGGATTTCTTTCTCTGGCGAGGAGGATGAAAGGGAGGAAAAAAGCCAACTCCTTTCCCAAAAAACTTAGCCTTAAATTTGGCTTCTGTTCTGCACTGAGGGGTGGGGGATGAGAGGGAGAGGTGGTGAAGGTCTGACAGCAAATGGCAAAACAAAACAGCTGTTTTAATAAAACAGAATAAAAAGAGGAAGACATATAGAAAGAATATCTTCAGATGCTGGGAACCCTCACTCATGCAGCATCAGACAGACTCTGGAAAATAAAATGGGAAAAAATGCAGAATTATCAGAAGCACAGAGTCATAGAAGGATGTAGGTTGGAAGGGACCTTAAAGATCATCTAGTTCCAATCCCTCTGCCATGGCCAAGGACACCTCCCACTAGACCAGGTTGCATCCTCATGACATCATTGTGATGGCATAGAGATACAGAAGGGGCCATCACACCTCTATTCCTGAGTGTGTGTGGCTGGATATATGGTCAAAAGCAGATAAGCTGTGCATCTGAAATACACTTTCACTGCAAAAGAGCATGCAGCAAAGTTCTTACACCACCTATATGTTTCAGTCCTCATATTCCTCCCTGAACATCACTCAAGACCATAACAAATTGCTTGTCAACAATTTGCAGAACTCAAAGATGTATGGTTGAAACAAGTCAGATTCTCTTAGATATTAACATATCTCATTTAGGTTGTCTGTAAATTTTATGTTTGGCCAAAAAAGAGTAAGCATTGTGTAGCCTCAAGATAAGCACAAAAATGTGAATGGAAAGGTCACTTTTTTTTTTTTCTTCTGACAATAGCAAGAAATGGAACACTAGGCAGTTTGAGAGCAGATAAGAAAAATGAAATTCCTCAGTTCCATAAGACCAGAGGAGATCTACATTCATTTTTCTTACTAAAAAAAAAAAAAAAGCAAAAAGCGCCCTGTCAGATTAATCTGGGTTTTCCCCAGCTGCAACAGAAGTCTACAGCCATTCCTAACCAGAAAATCATTTGGCTTTCATAATGATGCTAGGAGCAAATTTTGCCAGTACTTTTGAGAAAAATAAAATCTAGCTCGTGCTGCAACAAGATTCATGCAGCTACAAAAAAATCCAAATATTTCTCTTTCTAAACCATAATTTGATAGTTTCAATGTTTAGAGAATTTACAAATGTTTCAAATATATTCAAATATGGCAATATTTTTCATATGGTATGTTAGCTAATAGTAATAGTTATGCTTAACTAATATGGTAACTATTAACCAGTATAGTAATGCTTAACTAATCCTCAAGCTTTTCAAAATCTAGGAATTGGGGGAGCTTGCTTAAGAGTTTGTTGGTTAACAGAGAGTTTTTGCAAATTAATAAGTGAATATGTCTTTAAGGCTTCAGACGAAAGGTGGCATATACTGCGATACTGCGACTTGCAAAAAAAGGCCAAGAGCCAATGAATCTTCTTGGTTTATGTACAAAGTGTGTTTGTGTCTGGGGGACATCTGATCAAATACATGAACCAGATTTACTGTACTGAGTCATTAACTGGAGCATTGCCTGTAAAGGAATAACGTTAAGAAAACTGCAGCCTCTTCTTTTCTTACTTTTGTTGCTATTTGAAACTACTGGTACCTAAGGATTTAGTGGAAGATGCGTCATCTGGCAAATACTACCATAGCTTGGAAGCCTACAGTTCTTGTACAGTGTGCTTTTTTAAATTTATTTTATTTTATTTTATTTTATTTTATTTTTTCTAGAGAAATAGATAAGGTAGTCCACCTGTTGTTTTTCTAAACCAAATGAGTCGCCCACTTTGACTTCCCATTTTTTACCTGATAACTTATCATCGTTAAGTCACAAATAAACAGTAGGAACAAATTAAAGAGGTAGAATTCTACTTCCAAAAACACAATATAGGAAAAAACATGTAACAATGAAACAAATACATATGAAACCTTGAATGCAAGAAAGTATTATAGGGACAAAGTAATACATTCAGCTGGTTATAAAGTGAATGTGTTCCTTTTTCTAAAATGACTAACTTTCAGATCTTTGTCAAATCACATTTAGTTATCTTTAAAAAGCCAAATTTTGGCTAAAAGAGCCAAACTGGGCAACTTGGTTAACTTCTCCTTTCAAAATATCTGTAGAAACTCTCATTTAAGATTAAGCATCTGTGATTTCATTGTCATTTCTCTGTTAAGCATTCTTATCTACTGAGCACAAATGAGCGATAAAAGAGAAAGCACAGCTGAGGGAAGTAGTTTGCAATGTGGCAGATATCACAATACCCAAGCAGGATTAGCTATACTGATGCAAATAGGGAATTCCAGAAACATACCTCCTGCCCCCAATCTTCCATTAAAAATATTGCATGAATATGTCAGGTCTGACTATATTTAATTTACCAGTGAATTACAATACATTTTAGCAGAACAGTCTAAAGTAGCTAAATTTTTCTAAAAAATAATCAATGTGTGCAAAGAAAGTGATAATAGCAACTGATTTTCTTTAGTGTCACCATGAGAGGTGAACAACTGACAAATAGTAGCATATAGACACACACACACACATCAGTATGTAACATACAAAAAACCATCTCAGGGAAAATACTTAGCCAGCATGCCTGCCACAAAGATCTCTTGTACTGAAAGTACAAAAATCAAATTGTCCGCTGTCTGAATTGTTATCAGAGTTTGCAAAGGTCTAACATCTGAAAACTCACACAGAGGGAGGGATGAAATGCATCACAGACGAATAAAAAGCTCTCTATTCATGTTATATGGGATTTGAGAAAGAAAAGCTCTAACAGATTCAATCTCACAGCAAAGAAAACTTTCATTACCCAGTTGTTAGCAGAAGGCAGGCTAGTCAAACAGCTACAGCCTTATTCCAGTGACTCAGAGGCTTTTATTTCAGTCGTGTATGTGATTTTATGTTAGATGATTCCATTGTCTTCTGAAGAATTACCTTGGATTACACTGATACCACTAAAATGAGGTAAGCAACCTCAGAAAAACACCCAACAGTGCCACCACAAAGGTTAATAAAAAGCTCACGACTTCAAGAAATTGATGATGTGTTCACAGATATATTTTAGAAGCCTGGTCGCAGACCCATGTACAGGTAGAGCATACGGTACTAGAAATCTCTCCTTCCTGGACTTTTTCAACAAGAAAAAATCTGAATACAGAGCTCAAAAAAGGTGCCACCAATTGAGGAAAAGATTCCAGCCAGGAAGCAGGGAAAACATCTCCCACTAAATGGGGGTGGTGATAGGGATAGGTAGGGTTGTATAGCACAGATTCATTTAGTTGTCAGTAACAGCTAAATTAGCAACACAGGAGCGACCCTGCAAGGACCCCAGGAATGCAACATTAGATTGAAATGAAAGCTTAAAAAAATAGAAAGCTGCCAAAAGCACTCTGAGTATGAAGTCATACAAGGCAGTTGTAGATCACACGAGCCTTTTCTGGCAGAAATCAATTTTGTAATGTTTTAAAGAACTGCCTGTTTTCCTGTTGTCTTTTCGTAGACTAGATGCTTTTTTTTGTTGGACCCTCTGGCTCAAAAAAAGTAGTAAGCTGATTTTGTTTTCTGTTGTAGCTAAGGCATGCCATAAAGGAGTCTCTGTTGAAACTTATTTGTGATAATAAGTAAAAATTGCACTCTAGTAGATATTAGCTTTAGTGATTCTAGGATAAAATGGGATTTCCTGGGTGATGCAATATTCACAAAAGTGTCACCAGCTAGAAGTATGCCTGTCTTACACAAAAACAGTGAGTTCTTAGTATCTCAGAAACATACAGAGCAGATTACATCACCAGGATGTTGTAATTTGCAAACACAGTACAGCAAAGGACCTACTACCATGAAGCCAAACAAACCCATGTGGGAAAAATTGCTCAGGTGCTAATCTCTATAAGCAGTCATTAGCTTGTTTAAAGTCAGCCTTCCTTCTCTATAGCCAAAATACACATCTTTTCTATATCACATTTACACATATAAAGTGGCAAGCTTTCTTTTAGATTCCCGTTGGTCACATCTGAGGTCCTGACTTTCGTGGGTGAGATACCAAAGCCTGTGCTGTCCCAGATTCAATGTAATGTGTCACAAATCTTTTGGTGTGAGAGCTGCGAACCCTTTAATATATCCAGTGATAGACATAGTGCATGTCTCTCACTGTCAGCCTCTTCTGGTTGCTTCCTCAGTGTTCTCTGCTGCTCCGCTTGCTAGTTTGCTAGGCTTTTGAGTTGTCAGAAGCCACGAGTTAAGTTGCTAAGGATGCCAGGTAGGAGACCGGTGCCATTCAGCCAAATCAGAATGAGAGAAATAATTATGCACAATGAGAGCTTTTTGTAGCCCTGTTTGTGAAGAAGGCACGAGCCCAGTCCTGCACTCCATTACCCTGCAGGCAAGAGTTCACCTCATGGGTTACTTGCTACTAGATTGGAAAGCTGTGTGGTATTTAGAAGGGAAAGTTCAAAGCTGTGTGAGTCAGAGCGAGTTCCTCTTCTGTTCTTTTACTGTGTCAGATACCATAGATTAGCAATTTCCCTAAGTGATATTTAATGCTAATTACTCCACGGTCAATGAGCTGTAACCAAAAAATCTTTAATAAGGCTTTTTTCATATAAGTTTTATAATGAGTATTTCTTCAGATCCATTTCAGCTCTTCATGTGTGCCTGTCCATACCTAGTCCACACTAGCCTGTACACTGATGTTCAGCTTCAGACTTTTGTTTTTTCCAGTTATGCTCATCAAATATGCCTCCTACTCTTGTAGAGAGACTTCACAGGAGGCACTTGTAAGCTGTCTCTCTTCGTCAGAAGTTCTTTACTGTGAGGGTGGTGAGACACTGGAACAGGTTGCCCAGAGAATCTGTGGATGCCACATCTCTAGAACTGTTCAAGACCAGGCTGGATGGGGCTTTGAGCAACCTGGTCTAGTGGGAGGTGTCCCTGCCCATGCAGGGGAGTTGGAACTATATAATCTTTAAGGTCCCTTCCAACTCTAACCTTTCTATGATTCTGTGATCACCCAACAGCCCCTCTCTCTGTGCAGTGTGCTCTTCTTGGTGCGCTCCCTTTGTGTTGTCAGATTAGAGCTTCCAAAAGGACATCAAGGACCTCTAATTTGAACTCAGTAGTCCAAATCTGTGGAAAGAGAAAACACATTATCTAATTAAATTCAGTTGCATTTCAAACTGCATGTATTGCAGATGTGTTTGTGTCTTGCCACAGAGGGGTAGGGTTCATTGTGTTTTTTCCTTATAAACTTCTAAATAAAGGCAGGGGTTTTCTTTCTACGTAGAAGACAGGAGTTTGAGGCTTTTGCAACTGGAAAGAAACACAGGAGTTACTGAGTTAAATTGTACTGCTCTTTTGTTGCAAAAGCTAGACTAGACACTGTCTTCATTTCTTTTGTCCTTCAAGTCATCTCAGTAGTACCAGTCTTCAAATATGAGTCAGACCCATGGGAGAAGATAAAAGTTATAATTTTGAGTGGCTTTTTATTTATCTTTTAAGATCTTGAAGTTTCTGTTGTTAGTCTTGTCTCTGGTATCCTGAGGCTAGAAATTCACTTTTTAAAGAAAAGCTGAAATTCTGATATTATCATGTAGCCAAAGGACTCTCTGAGCTTTGAAAAAGTTTGACCCCGTGGAAAAGACCCAACCATTTTGCAACCACAAGTTTCTGATGGCAGTATTGTTTGAATGCCAGAAGAAGGAGTAGTCCGCTATTCTTTCCCTAGAATATTAACAAAATTCTTTACAAGATCAAGTGTTATTATCAAATATGATTAGAAGTACACTGCTAGTGGTAAAAAAGTTAGTTAATATTTACAGAATGCTTACTCAGAGGTACTGTAAAACTTGCCTAGAAAAAAAATGAATGATTTAAAAATAATTGTGTAATAGTCTATTTTCTAAAATATACATTCCAGTTGACCAAAAATCGACTAAATTATTTCAGTCAGAAAAAGAAGAGAATTGCACTAGACTTCTAAAACTCTGTTTTAGAGTGTCATTAAACATCAGAGATTGAAAGTGAGAATGGTTTCGTAACCTAATACTTAGGGCACTTCCCATCCTGATGAAACACCTGAGCTTCCTCTGCTCTGGTGCATATTTAAGTGTTCTGTGCAAAGTGGACAAACACTGACAGAAAGGTGGCCCTGCTCAATGCCCTGGTGCTCAGACAATGCCTAGGTCATGGTGTGATGTGGGTACAAATCCTATAAGCAAAGAGGGAAGTGGAGCAGGGACTACTAAGAAAAAATTGAAGGTACCTCATTTATAAATTTTCTTTGATTCTTCCTGCTTCATTCCATACAGTTTTCAGTTTGCTTTTACAATATTGGAACAGATTTCCCAGAGAAGTTGTGGATGCCCCAGCGCTGGAAGTGTTCAAGGCCAGGCTGGATGGGGCTTTGAGCAACCTGCTCTAGTGGGAGGTGTCCCTGCCCGTGGCAGGGGGGTTGGAACTAGATGACCTTTAGGGTCCCTTCCAACCTGAACCATTCTATGATTCTAATACAGAAAATTGCTTCGTTTTTCACCATTTCAGGGAAAACAAAAAAAAAAACACAAACAAACAAACAAAAAAAAGAAAGTAGCATTAATAAAAAAAATCAGTTAAGTTTAAAAACTCACTTAAATTTTCAAACTGATGAAGTAACTACTGGCAAGCCTTTGTGATAGCAAAAAAATCAGATAACAATATTATCACAGACTAGAGTTTATGTAAATTTTTACTATGAATATTGAAAAATAATTTATGATATTCTGTGTATTAAATCAACAGGAAATAGTATATCAAGTAAATTTTTGACAGCTAGTATGCACTGTGCTTCTGTGCCCTTGAAAGAGCACAATTAAAATTTTCATTATTTTATGATACCATTTTTCTGCTCATGCATCTGAATTTGAACATTGCATTCATGCTGAAATCTTTCCAGTTTACAGTAATAAAAAAATTAATAACAAGCACTTGAGTAATTCTAAATGAGAAAGGAACAAGGCACAGTTACTCCTTTTGTTGACTTCTCACTTCGGTGAGTAGTCTAATTCATCGACAAATATGTTATATTGAAAAGTTTTTAAAGTTTCTGGAGGAAACCTTCTCTAAACTTCTGGAAAATCCTACCTATAAATACACTGAACCTTAGAATCTCACTACCAGAAAAAAGTGTTGAACAAAATGCTACACCTCACTCAATTTGGTTTAAAATCCAAACATCATTTCTTCAAATTTTCTTCTCAACATGGGAAAAGAGAAGATAAATAAATAATGGGAGATTCAGTTCAGAGGAAGATCTCTTCTTTCTTTTGAGGATGTACAGTAGGCTGTTGGATTTTATACACAGCTACTTTCTTTGGAGTTCTTTCCTTAAAGAAAAGCAAAGCCTCATAAATGGGAAAACCAACCTGTCATCAGGCAGTGAATCCCAAAGAAGAGACCATAGGCTTATGTAGACAACCTCTGCTTTGACGGTGAGAAGATCAATGTGAAAACTGCAGGGTACAGTTCTATATCTTATTTTATTAACACTGAAAAGTGGCAAGGAAAGAGATGAGGAAGTAAACTTTGGCTGAGAACATCTGTGAATAATTTTTAGCCTACTCACTTTGAAAACTTATACAGTTCACAAAAGCATAATGAAATGAGGAACGTCTATAAACCCTAAATAACTGAAGGCTTCATCAGAAATGAGGTCTCTTAAGCAGATTAAATGAACCAGCCACCCTCACAACATTTGAAAAGCATGGCATATCATTACAGTTTTCGTTTGCAAACTGTACTAGCTTGGTTTTATTCTTTACTTTCAAAGTGAGCAGCCAACTGATACACAATGCATTTAATTCATTATTATTATTATTAGTTATTTTCTCCATGAGTTATAGTTTTATACTTAGTGAGGAGATGAAAAATACTTCTGTTCTGTAATTCTCTTCTAATTCACGTTATTTTCTTGTTTGAGTTTGAACATTTTCATTAAAATAATGAGCACCAACATTCCGTGTGGATTTAGCTTTCCCTTTCTACGTAAAATCAGTTAAAATTTTAAAAAAGTGCACATACATCCCTTGACTCAACTAAGCTCCTGACAGACTGGTAGAATTAACTCTGAAAATAGTTATTAACCTGTTCTTATATTTGTCTATATATACATATGTATGCACATAATTTATTTTATATATGTGTGTATTTATATATATACTCTCACATAAGTACACATAGCTCAAGCTCTTGTTCTTTTAGTTATTGGTTCTGAAAATATTCAGATAACTTCCATACAATTGTGAAGTTTTAGTTCATTATACATGCCAGTTCCAGCTTTACAAGTCAGAATAACATAAGATAAAGATCCCTGTTTCTTAATGTTGTGTTTGCAAATCTACAATAGAGTACATACAGGTGAGAGGGAATTTGCTTTTCTTCTTGTTGCTGTTTCTAAAGGAAGCACATAGGTGTCCCATATCCTTCTTGCATTCCTATGAAAAGATACAGAAAACACATGTGACTCTGACTTCCCAGTTTTATTTATTACTCTGGAAATGCCTGAATAAGGATCCAAAGTATTTTTACCTTTATCTGACTCAGGCTCAGCCATTATTGTAGAGAGGTTGATGCTGGTCTCTTCTCACAGGTAATTAATGACAGAACGAGAGGGAATGGCTTCAAGCTCCAACAGGGAAGGTTTAGACTGAATATTAGGAAAGAATTTTTCACAGAAAGAGTGGTCGGGCATTGGAATAGGCTGCCCAGGGAGGTGGTTGAGTCACCATCCCTGGATGTGTTTAAGAGACGATTAGATGTGGTGTTGGGGGATACGGTGTAGGGGAGAACTTTGTAGAGTAGGGTAGATGGTTGGATTCGATGATCCCAAGCATCTCTTCCAACCTAGATGATTCTATGATTATGTTTTAGGATTTATTTCATAAATTTATTTTTTTTTCTTTACGTTAGAGATCAAAACTGTCTCTTTGTAAATCCCTTGTTTACAGGCACTAGGCTACCTGATCATGACTACTATAGAAAGCTCTACACTTGCACAGGTTTTGCCCTGCCTAGTCTGAAGTTCACATGCCCTTGATAAAACAACATAATCAAATCCTTTTCTGTCTTGAGACAAGTCATACCAGGCACTGAATGAGGAACTCCTGTTATCTTCCATTGTAGAGATAGCTGCTTTCTAAATAGGAAAAGATATTTGTTTCTAAGTATTTGAACCTGGAAGTGGTGATATATAGGAAAGCATGCTATAAATGAAGAACAGAACAAGAAATATTTGGTAAAATTGACTAAAATGCAGATGAGACAATAGCATACTGTTTTGAAAGAGGACTTTTCAGGCAGGGAGAAGGTTATAATTTGGGTTCCTCAAGATCAAACTTGAAATTAATCCTTACTTATTTTCCTTAAAAGCCTCCATTAAAAGAATTATTACTGGTTATGTTAGTTGATAAAAAAGTTCAAAGGCACTGTTAATGCAGACAAGGACTGAAGTATCAAATAGAAAGAATCAGTGGAAAAAATGGGATGAAATACAATAATACAAAGAATAAAGTCTTGCACTTATAAAATGAAGGAGAGGGAAAAAGAAGGTAAATGTATGGATGAGTCACAGGATAACAATAAGCCTGCAGCATGAAATAGTCAAGGCAAAGCCAAATGCATCCTTTGTAACAGGTGATCATTTCTAGTACATGTAAAGCAATATTAATTCTGTTTCAATTAGCACTGTAGAATCAAAGGACTGTGGCCACTTATCTGCATCCAGAGTCTACTGCTAGCAGTTACATTCATTGCTCTGTTTTGGCCAACAGATTAGCTTATGAAATGTCTGAGAACTTTACTCTTCTACCCCCATTTCCTGAGAGCCGGCCTGGACCTTCCAGCAGCATGGTCAGTGAATCCCACCCCTTCTCACTGGGGACACTTATCTGCTGTCTCCTTGGGTTTCACAGCCAAGGGCTGCTTGCTCGACATAGTCTAAGTCCAGGCTAAAAAAAGAGTTCTAGACAGACATATTTCTGCTGAAATTGCAGTGCTTTCTATCTACAGATAGACATGGATGGTTTGAGGCAGTTAAGGATTTGGAGTTCTTTTGCTACTGCTAGACTCAACATAGGATTGCCCTGCATCTTTAGCTTCATCTTCCTGAAAGTCAGGGACCACTTCACCAGCGCAAATATAACACCTTTGAATTTTTTCAGAAATTTCCTAAAGACTGTCAGGCAACAATGTGAAACTATCAGAAGGAATTTTTTTTTTTTTGCTGTGAGAGTGGTCAAACAGTGAAACAGGTTGCACAGAGAGATAATGGGGTCTCCATATCTGGAGATATTCAAAACCCAACCTGACATGGCTAGAGCTACTACAGCAACCTGTTCTAGCTGACCCTGCAATCATTGTTTGATAAAATCTATGGAACCTGCATTCACGTAGGAAGATAAATGGTCTCTGGTGTTCTGAAATCAGGACACAGTCAAAAATATAAACCCTGACTTTCATTAGTCTTCGGATGGTGAAGTTGAAACAGATTCTTTATTAGTTTTGGATTACTATTTAGAAATTAGCTCTTCATAGAATACATTTGAAAGTTAAAGACTGCTCTATACATTCATTAAATTGGAGCTTTCATTTCAATGTAATTGTGTATTTTAAAAGATATTTTTTGTAGCATAAGAAGAACCAATTACACAATGTAGTGCACTCTCCTTAATGACAAAACTTTATTGGAATTTAAGTTAATCACCATAATTGCATGGTGTGCACTTTATTAATATTACAGTATGCTGCATTAAATTATTATAATTTTAGTAGACAATTCAGTTCATGGTCCCTTTATCAGAAATTCAGGTATAGGTCATAAGATTAAAAAGGTGTTTGAAAACCAAAGACTGATTTTGAACTATCTGATTATAGTTTTATAAAAAAGCAGGGACCTCTCCTTTTCCTCTCTCACATAACTGAATGATCGCTACATTTTTACACTATTTCAGAGACAGTGTCATTAGAAATTTAGAAATTAAATCTATTCAATGCATGATGTTCAGCTATTATTCACGAAAGATGAACTGCACCAAATGCATTCATAAGGAATATATTCCCTTTTCTTTCAAGGAAAATTGGAACCCAAGGGCATGAACACCATGTGAACAGGGCTCAGCCTTTCATCTCTCTCTCTGTCCAGATGTATATGCTCTCCATGCATGGTGCTCCAGCAGATCTGCACAAGATTTTATGTGCCACTTGTTTATAGAAAGAGATGAGAGCTGTAGAGAACCTCTCCCTTGAAAGAATGGCATCATGAACCATCATCATTGCTTTTAAACACTCAATATAATCCTCACCATAATCTCCTGACTCATCCTTGGAAGGTTACCTACATTGTCAGTGTAATTCAGTCTAATTTATTATATAATTACGTTCCTACACATAAAGTATACCTCTGTTTAGTAGTGATTTAGCAGTGGTGTGGATTCTGTAGACTCTGTAGATGGAATACCTGTGAAACCAGTATCCAAGATGACAACTACACTTGAGTATGTATTTTCCCCAAAGTTCATCTAGCAAAATTCAGTGTTATAGGAAGACAGTTTATGGTGCATAAAAATAGACCTATACTGGAAGAAAGAATTTTAAAAAATGTAAAAATCGCATATATAATTTTCTGTTTGAAAATAAATGAATCAAATCTTAAACTTTTAAAAGTAGAAGAGATGAAAAAGCAGTGATAATCTTGACATAAAAATGAAGATATATTTCCATGGATAATCGAAAAATACCTTGGGATTCTCCTTGAGTTTAAAAAGCAATGATAAAAAAAGAGTAACTTTATATGCAGTGCTTTCAGCTGTGAGAGACCAAAATGGGAGGACTAAAATTGACAGAGCTCACAGACACTATTTTATGAAAAAAAAGGTTATTTTTCTTTTCAAGTTCTGAGTCATTCAGTGCAATCTAGAAGAATGAAATTCAGTGTTCTTAAAAACATGTTCCAGAAAATGTTGACTTTGTGTTGTTATTTCCCATCAAGCTTCAGATTAATTATGTCAAATATTTATTTATACCCTATTACTTGAAATTAATGATGTCTTTATAGAATATATTTCAAGATGCAAACCCTGTCAATAATATAGTTGGTGAAGATGAATCTGGTGGCTAAATTCATGTGACTTTCTTGCTAGTATTTTGTTTTCACATGTAGTTATTTACTCCAGGCATGTTAGAAAGAGTACAACACATCATGCTGGCAAAGGTTGAAGCCTCATTTCTTCTCCTGCATTTCCTTGGAAATCAAGAATTTAGTAAGAAAAGATTAATTTGACCAAACCCTCAGCAACTGCCTCCCTGATTTGAGTATAAATGCTTGTCATAAGGCATAATATTGTGTTCAAAAGGGACTCTACCTTGGCCTGAGATGCCTGGGGCTCTGGTAAAAACCTGTCTTTGGCCTGAAGTTAGTCAAAATCTCTGTTTAAACTATTTAGTGAAAACGGTTGGGGTTTTTTACACTACATAGTGAAAATGATGTTTTTTTTGCAAACCTCAAAAACCTTGAGCAAGTGGTTTTTAACCCTTTAAAGCACATAATTTTCATGGAATTCAGTGTGCTTTAGGCCACACTGGGGACCTTACAGTACTCTGGCCTTGGAATAGTGTAAGACTCTCCCAAGGGTGAAGGTAAGAGAAAAAGAACAAGTTCCCTGAAATGGGATCCAGATATGGTGACCTGTCAACTCTGAAAGGAACTGTATTTTAGGTTTTTGAATTTAAGGGGCATCTACACTTTTCAAATAACAGCTCTCCAGTTTGTTTTGGGGTCCTTATTCCATGACAGTCTGCACTGTATAAAAGTTAGTCCACTCCTTTCCCACCCGACCACTTTCAAAGTCTGAAGTGAAATCAGAACCAGAACAATTTTTCCTCCATCAGCTGAGCAGATAAATTTAGAACAGTATTAATTAGTTAGCAGATTCTACTCTGCTATTCAAATAACACTGTTTTGGGATAGCCCCAGTAGGCAACTAGGATGACTCAGCCGCTTGCTTACTTCCCCCAGTTGGGATGGGAAAGAGAATCAGAAGAGTAAAAGCGAGAAAACTCATGGGTTGAGATAAAGACAGTTTAATAAGTAAAGTAAAAGCCACGCACGCAAGCAAAACAAAACAGGGAATCCACACTGCTTCCCATTGGCAGGCAGGTGTTCAACCATCTCCAGGAAAGCAGGGCTCCATCCCATGTAATGGTTACTTGGGATGACAAAAAAACCCATAACCCTTAATGTCCCCCCCTTACTTCTTCCTCCAACTTTATATGCTGAGCATGATGCCATATGGTATGGAATATCCCTTTGGTCAGTTGGGGTCAGCTGTCCCGGCTCTGTCTCCTCCCAGCTTTTTTGTGCACTCCCAGCCTACTTGCTGGCGGGATGGTGTGAGAAGCAGAAAAGACCTTGACTGCTTAGCAACAACCAAAACAACCAGTGCACTATGAACACTATTTTCATCCCAAATCCAAATCATAGCCCTAAACTAGCTGCTAGCAAGAAAGTTAACTCTATCCCAGCTGAAACCATGACAAACATAGATGTGATCCAGGTCCTTCCTGATGCAATGGACATCAATTCTACCTAATGAACCAAAAGAGAGCGATTGCTTCTAAAATTGAATCTCTTTTTCTAAGCCAATATCATTATAACATGTGGCTATGCCAGATAATTTCTGTTAACAAGAACTACTGGAAAGCTTAATCTTTCACTAAGTGTGACAGTAGGTTGCAAATGCCATATGTTTTGTGGAAGAAAGTTGAGAAAGTGCATACTGTGTTTCCTGTAAGGTTGCACCTTCCCTAATTTTACTAAAAGGTTGTGTTGGAGACCTGAAGGTAGAAAGCTTCTGTTTGGTTGTATTTTTTGTTTGTTTGTTTTTATTGAACAATACTTAGCATACACAAAGTATCCCGTTAGCTAAAATAAAAGTGTGGTGAAGGACAACACTTTATTATTATTGAAAAGAGAAACTAGGCTGGATCATCTACTTACAGCAGATGTCATACCTACCTGAATCATTTATCTTGCAGGAAACACTCAACAAGGGTCTTGGACAATTTTTATCCCTAGGGTGAGCTGAAGGTATTAATCTAAGAGGACACTGAAATTACAGTACAGAGAATGACAGGCTCAAATAGGAACACCTTTAAGCACCTTAAAGCTTGTGTTTCTTGTCAAATTTTGAGTAGTAAAATAATTTTCAATTTTAAATAATCACCTCAACATTTAATGCATTCAAAACATTTTAGTCATTTTCTCAAAGCCTTTAAAATGGCTACATTAAAAGTTGAACATAAAACATTCAACAAGAACACTGCATGCTAGAAAATGGACCTCAGCATTATTTTTGGTAGTCTGAGATATCCCCAAAAGATCACATTTACTGAAAAAGAAATTTATATTGGTTTTGAATCTGAGGTTGCTGATATATCAAGGCATCCTGCTGTTTGTATTTTATACTGAAATGTCTTTTAAACTGTATCCAATATTAGCAAATTTATTTTTCTGCACATTCTAAACATTATTTATTTTTTACAGTATGACAGTAACCTGGCAAAATTAGTTTGGCATTTTAGCAAAATTGCTGAATTTACCTTATATTCTTTTATATGTGTTTTGACACAATAGACAACCTAGTCATTTGGAGAGGCATTTCAGTCTGTCTTGAACTAAAACTAGCTGAACAGCATTTTTGGCACTCAATGTACCTTCTCACAATTACAGCTATATTAGAAGTAGAATTAAGAAAGTAGAAACAATAGAAGTGGCATGTTGATTATCATGGTTATAGTCTTCTAAGGGCAGACATTGTTCAAATACAGAGAAGTCGTTTTGCCAGATTAAGACCATCTCTTAAAAATAAATACACAAATAGTTTTAGTGATGGTAATAACAACAACAACAATAATAATAATAAAAAGCAAAATACCCCTCCACAATCCTGCAGTCCAGTTTTGTAGTAGAAGGGGATGTAGGAATTCCGATCTGGAGATTCTGGTGGTGTCCTTTCAAATTTTAATCTTAAAGAATGTGAATTATCTTTTCGATGTTGCTTTTAATATAGACATCAGAAAAGGACAGACTTTTCAGGTAGGCATAAATCTTTTTATATGCATTCTTTTATTCAATAATGAGTGTGCTTTTATTTGTTCTTTGATTAAATGTAATCAACTCAGTGTCGGCATTTGGATTGAAAATATCCCATGAACTCTACCCTGATACGTAGAGATAATCAAGCTTGGGGACCTCAGTCTTCATTCTATAAGCTAACTAGAGTAGAATTAATATAATATTTCCTGAAGGCATTTAGTTTATGAAAGAGTATGTCCACAGAAGGATTCGGGTACCAAAGTTTTGAGGCATTATGTTCAAAATTCCTGCTTTGCTACCAAATATCTCTGGACCCTGAACTACAGTCTTTATGGTTTAATATTAAAATTTCTAAGATGTTAGAAAATCCACTTCTGGCCAGATAAGGTAAAAATGACAGAAAAGAAAGTCCCTGCTCCCACAAATCCTTATGAGGCTAGGAACTCAATACCAAGATAACCTCTGAATCCATTCAGAACCATAAATTTGATGTCCCTTTTTCTGTCTGCTGATCAGATAGGGATTCTCAGAACTGTCTGCTGGAGTAGTCGCACAAAAATCTGGTTTCCTTGTCCTATGTTGGTATCTGCAATGTATTGAGATCCCCTTAGTCGCACCCACCAGCTCAGCTCAGCTCAGCATCTACACACAGAATGACAGATCTAGTCACTGACTGGTAGCTGCATTCCGTTTGCTGTAATATCTTTTGGGGTGTGGGCTGGTAGGATTTCAAGAGCAATTCCTTGGATGAGTGTCAATCTGGGTCTTTTAACTTTTGAAGTATTGTCATTCTTTCAGTTGGGATAGAGTTAACATTTTTACTAGCAGCTGGTATAGTGCTTTGTTTTAGATTTGGGATAAGAAATACTTTTGGTAGTGCACAGGTGTTTTTAGCTGTTCCTAGGCAGTCAAGGCTTTTTCTGTTCCTCATACCACCCTGCCAACAAACAGGCTGGGAGTGCACAAGAAATTTGAAGGGGAGACAGCCAGGATGGCTGACCCCGACTGAGAAAGGTATATTCCATGTCATAAGACATCATGCTCAGCATATAAAGCTGGGGAAAGAAGGATGAAGGGGAGGACATTTGGAATGATGGCGTTTGTCTTCCTAAGTAATCATTACATGTGATGGAGCTCTGCTTTTCTGGAAATGGCTGAACCTCTGCCTGCTGATAGAAAGCAGTGAATGAATTCCTTGTTTTGTTTTGCTTGCATTCACAGCCTTTGCTCCACCTATTAAATTGTATTTATTTCAACCCATGAGTTTTTTCTCACTTTATTCTTCTGATTCTCTCCCCCATCCAAACTGGGGGGAGTAAGCGAGTTGTTATGTGGACTTACCTGCCAACTGGAATTGAACTATGAGAAGTACAAATGCTATCTTTAAATTGTAACACATCTCCCTGCATAAATTTCCCTTTTATAATTGAATGGCAGGTGCCAAATGATCTGGTAACATCACATAGGCAGCTGAGTGATGCTAGAAATAGCTACTAAAGGAGAAAATAGCTTAAGGATAGGAGGAAAGATGAGAATTACGTCTCAAATGGAAACTGTGCTTTTAAATTAGATATGTGGTAGAGGATGACAGAATAGTGATAGAAGCAGAAATCCTTGCTCGTGCTCCTCTGGACTTCAAAGGGAGCTTTTCCCATGTGAGAACCGCAGGATCAGACGTCCTATCTGTACTTGTTTCTTTCAGCATCTGCCTCTTACGTGTGTTGTCAGGAGAGCTTTTCTCACCATATGGGACTTGTGAAACATCTTTAAAGCCCTTGGTAATGTTCAGTCCATTGCCTACTTGGTTGGGCATTCCTTACACCTTTATAAAAAGTGCCACCACAGAGCAAAGCTTAATTTGCACTTTAATGTGGGAAAAAGAAGTTTTCCTTTTATAGAACAGATTTTTACAGCAGTTGCATCTTACTGCCGCCTTTAAAAAAGTAAAAGCCCCATGGTTCATGCCGCCTCAAGAGAACTAGAGCATGTCCTTTGCACTTATTACTGTCAGTCTGGGGATCTTCCTTTTCCAAACCTTACTCAACAGCCTGAAGCTGAAATACTCTTCTTTCGAAAGCCTGCAGAATTTTCTCCCTTTCAGGTCATGGGATGCAGGATGACTTTTGGACTGCTCTTTCACACTGGAGAACTAGAGAAAATTAACCGTTTTCCCTTTAGGTCTAGGTGTCTGGGGAAAGATGAATCAGCTGTCATTATTAAATATTCGTAAAGGAGATAAATGTTGCTGTATAAAAATGTATCTTATGCCACTCTATAATGAGATCCTGATTACATGTATGTCCTCTAGTTATCCTAAATTTTTGTTTAGATTTTGTGCTGATGCAAAGCCTGACACAGAGGCCTTTGCTGTATGTTTTCTACTGCTGCATTAACAGTGGAGGACTGCTGAGTTCTGGAGAAAGTTAATGTTATCTGTAAGGATCACTTGCCCATCACTGATTTCTTTCAACAGCACTTAACTTCTGTGTGATATGAAGAACACACATGGTAAGATCAGCATTCACAAACTCATCTTTGAGTCCTACATACAATACGGTACACATGCTCACTACTGTTGACAAGGTCCAATGCAGAATTTATATGTCTGGATTGGTAATCAGTCAAAACATATTCACTACCTCATTTTGGACTCAAGGTCTTGGCTAACATTCTTGTTCAACTGAAGCTTTCTTCATAGTTTATGAATTCTGTACAAACTGTGCAGAATAACATTGACTATCACAAATTCCAGAGCAGGAAGAGCAGTGACTCCCTGAGCCTGTTTGAAAACAATATATTCTAACTACTGACATTATTTTTAGGTGTATATAGTAATATATATATACATATGGTGAGAAAGTTAATATACAGTTTTTTGCACTAATCAAAACATGCATAACCATCCATTAAACCACCCTTCTCCCTTTTGCATCGTGTAATTCTGGAAAGTGGATAGAAGATCAAAAGTTGTTTATTCTTATATTCCTCTTGAAGGGTCACTGTGTGCATGTAACTAGGTTATCTACAGGTGTTGTGTTACCAGCTCAGATTTAGCTTAATGGAAGGGAGGAATCTTGATAAGTGTGAGGAATAGCTCCAGTAAAACATGTTCTGATAGCTTTAGGCTCTTCTGAATGAGCAGGAAGAATCCTTATGCAATAATAAATATTTTAATTCTGTTGCTGGTGGTAGTTTAGGGGAAAGAGATTTGCCAGATATGGCAAATATTTTAACACTCTGTGCAATTATTCCCTTGCTATAATGCATGGTTTCCTTTAAAAGATAACATTGGTGACTTTCCAATACCCCTATTTTGTGAATATCTGTAAATAGAGTTATATTTATATAGCTACTTTTTTTTTTAATCACCAGACTCTTCTTGCAGACTAGAGCACCTAAATTTTTCCAATAACCTTTTCTTCCATTTATCCTCTGGCAATCTACTGATCTAGTTTACATATTCCCTCTGCCTTGAGTAATTTGAGATACTGAAGGTGAAATTCATGACAGAAAACTCAAAAGAAATCATTTTGGTTAAACCTCTAGGTGGCCATCAAAAAATCTTGTTTCAAATGCCTTTCTGCTGTGCAAAAATGAACAGAACTTCATTGTGACATTCAGCTTTGATCAAATGTCATATCTGGGATTCCTTCTGCACAGCAGTGTTTTTATAATAAGAGCTATCATAATACTGCAGCTAACACTCTAAACTAGCATTAAATGAAAGTCTGTGAGCTGGATGCATTTCACAATGGATAGCGTATCTTGATATACTCTGGAAGTGGGAAATTTTAAGCTAGCAGTACCTTCTTAAACAGTGTTTTGGAACCATCTAGGTATTTGTTCATTCTGACATAGACTTCCTCTATGGTGTTGTGCAAGACACTTAAGATCTCCTCATTTTTCTCTAGATTTGTTTATCTTTAAAAAAGAGATAATGATATTTTTCCCTCAAAGAGAATGGAGTTCACCTAAATCATGATTATTTTTGTAAAACTTCAGAATCTGTGACTTCGACAACATGATACAAACTTGTCTGTGATTTTGGAGTTCTGTTAGATAAAAGCATGATATATTTTACTTCTCTCTTGTGTCTTTGTTAAATTTTATAGTCTTGTTCATATTAATCATTCTTGCCCTGCTTGGGAAGGGAAGGGAGAAGATTCTAATCTTCAAACTTAGGTTAGAAAGGTAAATTGAAAAGCTTTCCTGTTCAATATCAGCTCTGCTCTTTTGATCTGTAGTCATCTTTATCTTGTTTGCATCAAATTCAAAATCAGATATGAAGATCTGTATTTCTTTCACTTATCAATCCTGCAAAAAGTATTTTCAAATACTTTATGTGATGCATATACGTATCCTGATGGGACTAATTATAGGCATAAGGTTTGTTGCCTATATCAGAATTTGCAGGAGTAAGGATTCCTATTTTTTTCTTTAAGGTCCGTAATAAATTACTGAAATAACCTGCAAAGAGGTTTCTGAATTATAAGTGGGCTGTTTTTTTTAAAAGCTCAAGATACTTCTGTTTGAAAAAGGAAAATAAAAAATTATTGTCCTATTTCTGCTAACTAGCAACCCCTCAAACAGAAAGGAATATGTTCAAAGGGCAGGATGCCTGCAGTGTGCTTCCATTCTCCAACTCCTTATAAAAAGCACCATATCTGGCTTTCAGAGTTCAGATATCTCATTCTGAATGAACCAGCAGTGGAGGGGAAGGGAAGGAACTGTTCTGTATATGCTTATTTCTGCTGATGGACTTTGGGAATTAAACACAGATGAGGCTTATTGACAACCTTTACTTTTGGATAACAGGAAGAGCCACTTGCTGAAAACAAATGTGAAGGGAAAATGTCGGGTTTAGTGTGAAGTGTCAGGGCCCAAAGGCCAGTTGATTTCATGATGCTGTGGCATTTATGTCAGAATCCATAAAAACATAGATTCTAGGAATACTTTCCAGTCCAAAAGGAACATGTGGTTTTAAATTATTTTTCTTATATCTTTTACTTATTTTCCTTAAATAACAGTCAATTACAAATTTCTGCAACTTCATGGTCATGTTACTTCATTTCAAAAAAGGAGAAAAATAAACTATCAAGGAAACTGCATGAAGCATGTAATAGTGGTAGTTGAGCTTATGAAGCAAACAATGAGCAACATGTCATCAGGAGTGGTTCCTGAAGAACATGATTGCATGTGAATGTTTGTTTTGCCAGAAAGGTTTAAGACTTCTTTGAGGGGAGATATGCCCACAGGTTTCTTGGGTTTGATAAGCCCATGTGCCTCTATCCTCTTTCCAAAGCTTCTTATATTTCTTTCATGTTACCATTTAGTCAGCTAAGTACTTTATTTCCCTCCTTTCTTATATCTCTTTCTCCACCTATTTCCCACTCACTCTGTTAAATCATCTGGTTAAAATGAATCTTTATAAAACCCATTGAGATGCCATTATGTTCATGTCTGATTTATTTTTCATGAAATAGACTTTTCTCTTCCCTGGTGCTACTCAATCTATATAAACTGGCTATTTTAGTCAATCAAAGTTTTTATGACTCCAGCATATCAGACTAAAGAAGAAAGTAACGTATTTGTGAGGTGCACCATGCAACGTTATGAGATGCTTCCCTTAGGCTCCCAAGTGCAAAGCAGTCCAAGACAGCTATCATTTTTGATTGATATAGTCATATTTAAAGTGAAATCCAAAGATGAGAAAAATGATAGGGCATCAGATTAAAGGCTTTTCTTATGTAGGTTGAACATGATTTCTGTCAAAGGGCTGAATTCGCCTTTCACTGGAAGGCTTTTTAAACCTGTGACTGGCAGAGCTGACTTCACAATTAATAAATATCATACCTGTGTGCATATGCAGTTTCCTATAATAGCGTCGGTTCCAATGAAATCTTTAGAAGTCCTGTTTGGTGTAAGTGAATACAGTGGGAAGTTCCACAGCATGTTTCTGATGGCAGTATCAATGAAGTACAATGACTTCAGAATGCACATTTTGAACACTTGTTATGGTACTTTAGCCAAAGGAATTGCAATATGCAAACTGACGTGGAAAAACTATGAAGCTCCTGAACGGTCCAGCATGTCATAAAACCCAGTAACAACTTCTGCCACCGAGAAAGCCATTCATTACTAGCACTAGAAGTTTGGGTGAGAACTTCTCATCCCAAAGATCATGGAACCTTGGAGATTATGTAAGTGTTTGCAAAACCAGTGTCTTAGTGCTGCAAAGATGCCCATGAGAGGAAAAAATGTTTACCAGCATGGATGCTGATTAATTTTTCTACCAAGGATGCTGAAGTAATAGGATATTTACCTGCAACAGACTTGACAGACCTGAGATAACTGCTTGCTTCCTGATCAAGCCCCTGTACATAACAAAAATGAAAGCCAGGGCTGGAGGCAGGCCACAAGAGGAGCTGTGTGATTCAGGCTTCCGCACCACATCAGGCATTGCTACATTTCCTGCCTCTCCTCACACACTTCTTAAATTCCCCTTTGCTTAAGCAGATTCTTAATTTTAAAGCAGTTTGTTAAATCAAGGCCCAGAATATCCAAATTTCCCAGATTTACAAATTTCACAGTATTATTTTTGATACTTTAAAAAAAAAAATAAATTCATAAAGGGTCAAATATCACACAGTTATAAGGGATGGTTTACTTTAGAAATGTTTCTTATCCTTTTTCAGAAAGACTGCAATATATATATATTTAGTTCTCTTAAGAAGAAAAAAGTTATTAAACAAATATATAATGCTTCCTTTTTTGTTTCCCATGGGGTTAATTATGCATTTGGCATGCCAAGATTAATTCAAATTTTTTATTGCACCTTATTAAACCAACTTATATTATTTCAGGAGAAAGCAATGGCAGCTTGTGGTGTTAGCAGTTCTTCCAAAGAGATGCTGATTTGGAAATTACGAAGATCTTCATGTGTATTAAACCTACTGCTAGAATCCCTCCAGAGCTGCCTAAAGTGAATTAACAGTAGAGTCTGATGATCTGAAAATGTAAACATAGTTTAAATGTTGTCATCTGGTTATTGACAGTTCATATTCTCTTAGATTTCCTGGAGTCATCCATTTACTTGCTTCTTTCAGTTCTTCACAACATGCTTTTGGGATGCAGAGATGCTTTTATGTTTCGGAAACTGTGAAGTAAAGGATCTTAAAATTGCCCTGTACTGGGAAGAGTGGAGCTGCTGCCTAGTGGTACTGAGGCTAATTGGGCTGCTGTAGAGTTGAGTCTCCCATACACCCAAGGATCTGCTTGCTGAGACAGACGTGCTTCTTGCTGGTGGCTGTGAAATCAAGTTTTGCCTGCACAGCTTTGAATCTAGTAAAAATCATCTGAGGCTTAGTAAACCTAAGTCTAGGAGCTTGTGATGATTAATCTCACTTTTGAAACACTGTCTTACAATATGTTTGAAATGAAACAAGAGACAAACATCCCATGAGAACTGCCGTATAGGGTCAGACTCAATGTCTACCTCCAACCATGGTTATTGCAGAAGCCTGTGAAAGTACAAAATAAGTGTTGATGTAATTTTTCTTGGAAACCCAGAAATATTTTCTGAAGCTTCAATAATTAGTAATTCAGGCACTTCTGAAAACACTGGAGTATCCTTTTATATTCAACAGCCTTCATTAGGTTATTTTTTCTTCCACCAACTTGCTCAGTTATTTTTCAATCTCTAGAAACTTTAAGCATCCTGAACACCTGCTGACAAGGAATTCAATAACTTAATTGTACATAGTATGAAAAAGAGACTGGTTTTGTTTGTTTCAAACTTGTCACCTCCTGGTGTCTCTTGATGTTCCTTAGTTCTTTTATTGTAAAGGGAGTCTATAATTATTCCCTACTCATCAGAATATCAAGTGCATAGATTTCAAGTAGTAACTTGAAAATGCAAATCATCTGTGTGATAGTTGTGATTGAGCTTGATCATGAACTCTTTCAGTGCAGGTATTCATTCTTTGGTTGGGTGACTTACTATAAACCTATAAATGTCAACTGAAGATACTCTGAAAATAATAGATTACATGTATTATTAAATATTTTCAAATGCAAGTTAGATTAGTTGATATTGTTCACAATATTTTATTTGGTGAACATGATTCATCCAGATCAAACACTCCATTTTGTCATTATCTTGGATATATGCATGCTTTGTTAATGATAAATTAATGACGCCAAGATCTAAATCCTGGCTTTACTGTTCATCCATTTTTTTCTAGCCTTTTCATGTTAGATTACCAAAATATTCTCTTACAGGTACAGAGCAAATCAGACAAGTAAATCTCTGAAAAAAAAAGGGAAAAAAAATTGATGGGAAAAACGTTAGTGAGATGTGATGGTGTCATTTTGAAATTCAAAGTATTAGAACTGGCCCACCAGAAATACTCTAAAATTTCACTGCAGGATGATTGCTTAAATGACGAGAAGAGAGAAATTGAATCTTACGAATCTCACAGTTCCATCATTATTTGTGGTCAGGTCATCAGATTTGTATTGGTTTGTGTTGTTTTTTTTCTTATATTTAGTCTTTGAGCAGCAACTTGTTTCCTATTCAATCCTACCAGAGCCAAAAATGCTCATGAGAGATTTGTAGAATTCAACATATGTAGTATCAGGATTAGAACCATCGACCAATAACATGCAAAACAAATTATGCATGATAAACTAATAATTAGAATAATTTCTCAATTACTTTATTGAACATGAGGTCTCTGATAAGTCCAGCTGTCAATTGTAGGAAGCAGGTGCTCTTAAAAACTGTGGATATGATATCCTTTTAAAAATACTCCATTAAAACAAAATCAGGTTTCTTTTATAACTATAAACCACAGTTAAGCAAATACATAAAACAAGTTGGTTGACATTCTCCCTTGTCTAGCATTAACTCCAAACTTTGTTGCATTCTTTCTTTCCTGTGTAAAAGCTTGTTCAAATATTGGTGGTTGTAATAACATGCCCCAAAAATCTGTAAACCAGAGTCTGCTGATCTGATCTGGACTATCAGTCTCCACGTCCATACTACTGGACTTGAGAGAGGTTGAACTTTTAATTTTGAATTTGTTTCACTGCAACATTTTAAATCCCTAGATCAGGTACAAGGCTTACATAAACTAATGAATTTAATTAGAATCACAGCTTATAAATGGCTGAACTTTTAAGAAATACTTTCCTACCTTCTGTTTTGGGCATTTAGCAATGCTACTATGCCCAAGTAACTGGATGCCCGATGAATGACCACAAAGTCTTTCGTATCTCTTTTTGCTATAAAAGTGCATTGGTTTACGTTGTTATTTTAAATATACTTTTCTGGTAGTGAAGATTTCTTTACAAAGGGTGCATGGTTCTAGTTAGCAGTCCTAAGTGAAAAAAAGTGCTCTACCACATCCATCACACATGATCAATCCAGATGGTTAGAGCATATGGCAACAGTGAAGTTGTCACTGCAGCACCTTTGAGTACCCAGTCACGTGTCCAAACGAAGATGTTGCCATCTTTACTGAACTGACCTTTGAGGAAACAAACAGAATTTCCCTCCGGGTGTCATCTGCTAATTTGGCTCACTATATGCCATCAACAAACTGGTTTCAAAGCCAAACAGACACCAAGACAGGGCTTCCCCAAGGGGCTTTATTAGATAAATTATTTTAAATGCTTCTGGCTAGGAGAAGTCTGATGAAGGCAGATGGCATAATGGAGGAGCCACTTTCCAAAGGAAAGGATTTTTTTTTTCTAGCTTTGCTGGAATGCCACTCCATTTCTGGGAAAGATTTAAGGGCTCTGTCTGCAGAGAGAAAAAAGGTTCAGAAATATTGGTGATCTTTCCCAAACCTTTGTAACAACACAGCATTGTCTGTTTTCAGCAGGAGATATTAGCCATACAGGTATGCATTAATGTGGGAGTGGGAATATTGCCTCTCCGTTAAGTGTAAGAAGGAAAGCAGAGATTAAGCTCCTTGTATAATACAATGCTTAAGCATGAATCACTTTAAATGAGTGGGATGCCAGAAGGAAAATTAATGAATGCCAAGTAATTTAATACTAATGTTACTGAAAATGGGTAGTCTAAAGGAGCACAAAAGGTAAGGCAAATTGTAAAGTCTCTCTGTAAAGTCAGTTTGGTGGCAGAACTACCAGTGATTTGGCCAAATGCCTGAGGAGCACCGTGCAGGCTAATCACAGTTACTGAGTATGTGCTACTGCTACTACACCACTGCAGCATAATATTCCTGTCTCTAAAATATTTGCATTGTCAATGATAAAATGCAGACTTGTTCTGTAGGGTGGCTGATTCTCTGTCCAGCACCTGAGTCTGATGTGGTACATCACCTGTAAACAAAGTGATGATGAGCAGTAACCAAAGAAATCTCAAGGTCTGCCTAAGGAAGGAGCAGACAAACAAGAGGTGAGTTGTTATGAGGTTTTAAGGCTCAATCAGGACCTGTGCTACTGAAAACAAAACAGGAGGGGAGTCACCAGTTGTGGCTCTTTTTCAGCTCTCAATATGTTCCTGAGAGTATGAAAGGCTTCAGACTGGATATCACAGAAGATAGTTGTTCAGAAAATAGAAAAAAACAGGTTTAAACTTTGGTTGTTTCTTGAAAAGGGAGGGCAGAGCAAAGCTAACTTTATGGTTTGGTGTGCATTACTGGTGCCATCTCACCTTCTGCCTCTGGGCCTGCAGAGGAAAACCTTAACTTTGGACTTGTTCCAGAAAATGTATGTTCCACAAGTATGTTTTCTTAGAATATAATATTTTTGGCATCAAAACAAATTCTTCTGCACACTGTATTTTATTTGGAGGAGACACTGTTGTTGGCTGTTGATCAAATTCCTTCTGCCTTTACGATTTCTGTAGTGAATACACAATTAAAAACTACTCCAAACCATAATGACTGCTACAAATTTTTCTGGGTGTCGTGAACTTCCTTATCTCCGGCCAAATCTTTTTTTTTTTTTTTTTTTTTTTAATATTGAAATGCTATCACAAAGAACGTTGCCTAGAAAAGTTTCCTTGGCAAATACATTCAAATTATATTACAGGAGTCATACTGAGATTTGATAAATCTTTTTATTACCATCACCACTTTACAGTATACATTTCTTTCTAGTTGGTGAGAATTGATCTAGTTAGCAGTACCAGAGTATGGCAATCTGTAACTTCGAAATAAAAATCTATTTAATTCTGTTTTTAAAATTCAAGCTATTTTTATGAAAGATTTTAGCTGAAATTGAAGCATTACTAAAGTTTGGGGGTTTTTTTTCTGTTTTTAAGTTGAAACAGCATTTTAGAGCTGTGTGCCTCAGGAATGTTTCTTGTAAGCTTTGGAACACAAGAAAGAATCATTTCTGCACTCTTTTTTGCTGTAAACACATAATTTCCCTGTCCTGAATTTTGTAGTCTCTTCTAATTGCATGAAAATTATTAGGCTTCCTTTTTTATTTGTCGCCTGGGTATTGCAAAGTAATAATACCAGTCCGCCTGGTTGTGCTGTAACAAGGAGAATTTTGTAGCTGTGTGAGGCAAATCCAAATTAAAATAAAAGCTTGTCAGCTACATAATTATGCACTAATATTTTCTGAGTTTTCTTAAGCCTTGTGCATGCTAAGGAGCCTATTTATCAGGCGATAATATTGGGCCTGCATTTATATTTACAGTATTTCAAATCAGTCTGCTTAAGCCCAGGGATCTCAATAGAGCACGCACATTTTCCTGGAGCCCCTTTTTTATGGTGTGCCAGACTTGTGAGCACATTGTAGATGCCACTGACCTCAGCCCTAACTGTGCTGCGTGGTCTGTGAGGGCCAGGCTCCCCAGCCCTGAAGGGGACATCAACCTGTGCTTTATGCACATCGAGAAGTGCTGCTCTGAATCAGGGCCACAAATCTTCAACGTTTAAAATAACCATTTCTCTCTGCAGCCATAGAGCTTTCTCTCAAATCAGTCTGTCAGCCTGTGCTGAAGTATCTTTACTGTCACGGGGTAGAAATTGGCTTCCTAATTTTAGTGTCAAAAGGGTTGAAATAGGGACATGATATTTTATTATTTGCTTTGTTTTGGGTTCTTTTATTCCATAACTCAAAAGCTTGGAAAGCAACTCTTGTTTAATACAAATCTCAATATCTCAAAGACTTGCGTTCCTCCATCTTGGCTTTATGAATACAATTATTAATTAACAACCTTGGTTGCTAATATTACAGTGTTATTCACAAATAACTTAAAATATTATTTATAACAAAAAAGTGGGCAATTGTCATGTTTTAAGATTTTTGAATTCTGGGGAAAATCAGGCTGATAGAAATTTGTTAATTGGTAGGATTTAAACCCTTCATTTATATATGTGGTAATACCAGGCTGTATAAATACATAGTACCATGACTCTGCCTCTAGTCAAACAGGCTGTAACTAACTGCAGTTATTTTAGCTTTTTACCAACTTACTGTTCCTGGTCTTACATAAAAGAAGTATTGATTCCTTAACTTGCTGTCTAATGCTTATCACAAACTACAGTTTTAGTTGTTTTTATTTTTCCTAGACCATAGTGCTTGGGGGTGAAATCTGCTGAGCAGAGACTCTGCTTAAGGTTTGAGGGACTTCCGAATAAAGTGCATTCAATGAAGCTACATAATAGGAGGGCATAAATATACAAATATATGCATATTGAAAGGGCCAAAATATTCTCTAAATAAGATCTACCATATATACATTAGAGTATTTTAAAATGCTACAAGCAAGCAAATGCACAACAAAAAAAAACCCCAACACCCAAACACACTTTGTTGGAGAAATCTGGTGCTTTAGTTTTTATTTAGAGCCCTTCTATCACCAGGAGACCACCTATTGCCTTGCCATGCGAATTTGACTGTGATAAATGTCCCTAAGAACTCTCAGTGGCAGTTTCCAGGTTTGGAACCTAAATTACCTGGAGTTTTGGCTTTATTTAGCATATTTCATCCCCTGATTTGTGTGTTTCTGGGCTCTACCCAGGCACCATCACCTCAGTAGGGCTAAACATCCAGCTGCCCATTGTGAAAATGTCTACAGGGAAATGATACTACATCATTCAGTATTTGCACCATAATGTGAACAGTCAGGGGCTCATAGGCATTCTTAACTCTGAAACATCCTGATTTCCAAAGGCTTGTGTTTTTAACAATAATTTTCTGGGTTTATATAACACAATGTTCATTTTGGCTGCATTACTTGGGGCGTATACCTGGAAAGGTTCCAACCGCAAAATTTAGCTGTAGTTGGTAGGGTTTGAGACCATTTCAGCAGCTCTAACAAGGTTTTTGCTAGACATTTCATAGGTCATGGCACAGGTTTTGTATAATTCAAAAGTTAGGAGAATGGGTCTGCTGCGTCCATGATATCTGATAAAACTAATAACAACAAATCATTTACCTTCCTGGATAAATAGACTAGAGAAACGACTCTAAAGCACTTATTGCTTTAGCATTCAGGTACTTAGGAGTTGCTAAGCAGCAAAAAGTTCACATGTCTTTCTCTCCTGGGCATTTTTTCTCCAAATAATAAAGTAAATTATAGAAGATTGATTTTATTATTTTTAATTGAATAAGTGTGATATGGACAAGAGTCATATCTCAGAGATATGCATAGGCATTTCTTCTCATTTTGACCAGCTAATACTAAGCTATAAGAAAAACAAGTTCATCCTGTGGATGAAAAGCTCAAATATGTTGTGAATGAAAAACCAGGAAGCTTAATTCTGTGCTGGTCAGAGTGTTGTCACTGTTTGCACTGCAATAGCTCCAAAGGGCACTTGTCTTGCTGTTATTCAAGATATTATATCAATGCCTTGTCCCACAGCACTGGCAAGCTACATAGCAAGGACTAACGAAATGGTCTAAAAAAGTAGATTCCCACTTTCAGAAGAGAGAATAAACCACAGAAACTGGATTTGTCAGGAAACCTTCAGTAATAGAACGAATTTTATAGTGAGCTTGGCAGATGCAGCAGGAACAAGGATGTGCTTATTTTAACACCAAGTGCTTTTGCCAAGGTAATTCAGTTACAAAATACAACATTGATACGCTATAGTAATGTTTTTCTTAGTGGGGCCTTCCCCTTCAAAGAGAGATCCACGCAAATGTTGAAGCATGCTTGGTCTGGGCCTGAATGATCTACAAAAGAAAATCCTCCAAAATACAAATCAGGATCTGGTCCAAGATTTAGGACAAAATGAATGTGCCCCACATTCCCTGCACTTGTTCCAAGTTTCCTTATTTTTTAGTGTTTTGTTTGCAAAAAAAAGATGAGTCCTCATATTCTCCATTATCTTTAAATGATAACATCAGTTAGGAACCATTTCAAGGTAGATAAAATTATGGTCCATGCTGTGACATCAGCAACTCTCCTCCAAGTTCACCAGTCTTTATTTTCTGTGGGAAACACAGAATCACAAAATGGTAGGGTTTGGAAGGGACCTCTAGAGATCATCTAGTCCAACCATCTTGCTAAAACAGGTTCACCCAGAGCAGGTTGCAGAGGATCATGTCCAGGCTGGTTTTGAATATCTCCAGAGAAGGGGACTCCACCACCTCTCTGGGCAGCCTGATCCAGTGCTCTGCCACCCTCAAAATAAAGAAGTTTTTCCTCATGTTACATGAAACTTCCTGTGTTCCAGCTTGTGTCCGCTGCCCCTTGTCCTGTTGCTGGGTACCTCTGAAAAGAGTTCCCTCTCAGTCTTCTCTAGGCTAAACAGACCCAGGTTTCTCAGCCTTTTCTCATAAGAGAGGTGCTCCAGACCCCTGATCATCTTTGTAGCCCTCCACTGGACTCTCTCTTATAGTTCCTTGTCTTTCTTGAACTGAGGAATTGAGAACTGGACACAGTACTCCAGATGCAGCCTCACCAGGGCAGAATAGAGGGGCATGATAAGTTCCCTCAACCTACTGGCCATGCTCTTTTTAATTCACCCCAGAAGACCATTTGCTTTCTTGGCCACAAGGGAACATTTCTGTCTCATAGTCAACTTGTCCGCCAGGACTTCCAGGTCCCTCTTCGCAGAGATGCTTTCCAGCACGTAAACCCCTAAGCTGTGCTGGTTATTCCTCCCTAGGTGCAGGACCCTACACTTGCCTTTGTTGAACTTCATTAGATTTCTCTCCATCCAAGTCTTTAGCTTGTCCAGGTCTTGCTGAATGGCAGCACAGTCTTCTGGTGTGTCTGCCATTCCTCCCATATCATCAGCAAACTCCATCCTGTAATTGATGCGTAAGTTGAACAAGTCAGAACCCAGTACTGACCCCTGGGGAACACCGCTAGTTACACTCCTCTCTGCACTGCTGTGATCACCACCCTGTGAGATCTGCTCAATCGACCTCACTCTCCACTCGTCTAACCCACACTTCCTAAGCTTATCTGTGATGATGTTATGGGAAACAGTGTCAAAAGCCTTGCTGAAGTCAACATTGACAACATCCACTGCTCTCTCATCTACCCAGCCAGTCATGCCATCGTAGAAGGCTATCACATTGGTCAAGCATGCTTTCACCATGGTGAACCCATACTGACCACTCCCAATAACCTCCTTTTCCTACATGCTTAGAGATGACATACAGAATGAGCTGTTCCATCACCTTTCCAGGGATGTAGCAGAGGTTGACCGGCCTAATGTTTCCTGGGTTCTCCTTCTTGCCTTTTTCAAAGACTGGAGTGACATTGGCTTTCCTCGAATCCTCCGGCACCTCTCCTGTTCTCCACAACCTTTCAAAGATAATGGAGAGTGGCTTAGCAATAACATCTGCCAGCTCCCTCAGCACTTGTGGGTGCATCCCGTCAGGGCCCATGGATTTGTGGGTGTTGAGTTTGCCTAAATTATCTCTAACCTGGTTCTCCTTGATCAAGGGACAATATTCCTTTCTCCAGACTCTCTGTGTTACCTACAGGGTCTAGGATTCCTGAGCAGTAAAGACTGAAGGAAAGAAATCATTTAGTAACTCCACCTTCTCTGCATCCTCCGTCACCAGGGCATCCACCTCATTCGGCAGCAGGCCCACATTTTCCCTAGTCTTCCTTTTGCTACTGATGTACTTGAAGAAGCCCCTCTTGTTGTCCTTGACAACAAGATGCCTTAAAATGTTAATGTTACAAGATATCCCAGTGTACAGACAACCAGCTTATACCATGCTATTAAGTGTCAGTGCTGAACTGTTTAACAGTGCCTGCTTCGATGCTCTGCGCCTGCAGCTATGTCTAACATATGAAAGTGTACCATCAGATGTATCTATTTCAGTATAGAGTCATTAGGAAACACTGAGTAAATGCTTATTAGAAGCATTACGTATGCAGATTTGTCTACCTTCTTCTAGTAATGAACCATGGATAAATGCCTACTGATGAATAGACTGAAGAATCGTAATGGTTCAAGATATATTCTAGTTTTACTTGTAATACTGGTGTAAGTCAGAGTAAAAATCTGATTTTGCAAAGACAGTTGGCAGTACCCAAGTAATCATGACCCTGACAGCTGGGACTGTTTTTCAGCATATTCTACCTGCCTCAAAATATTCTTAATAAAATAGAGAACCAGAAAGATCAGGATTAATCTATGTTGTCCAGCCAAAAGACTAAATGCCCTTGGTCAAGGTCACCCTGGAAACAGCAGAGCTGAAAATTGAACTGAGATGTCCAGTGTTTGGCATAGATGCTTCAGCTCAGACCCACCTCCAGAACAGACCAGTTCCTGCATCCATAAGCAGGTGTCACCAGAGATACTCTCTGGTGCTGTTACATGATCACCAGAAGAAAAGGCAGGCACTGAGAGGACTTCTGATACAGCCAGAGGTATACTAAGAACGATTCTAAATATGGAGAGGAAAATGAGCTAAAGGGCAAGGCAATTAAGTTGTAAGAGTGGAAGTAATTCTGCTGATACTCAGCAGCTCTCAGGAACTCAAGCTGAAACCTTGTGGTGCTAAAAATGTAAGGCAGTGTGGGATTGTAGTGCTGTGTAAGGGAGCTAGGGTAAACTTTGGTCTAATTTTGTATGTGCCCCACATACAAAATGTATGTGCCCCACATACAAAATGATGAGAAATGCTTTGGAGACATATTAGGGTCTTTCATGTCTGCAGCAAGCAATGTCACCCGATGATAATTCAAATGGACAGTTGCACCTTATGAAAAAATCACTCTTAGCAATTTACTCCAATTTAAAAATCCAGTATTTTGCATTGTGGAAGACACCATTCCCACTGAATATTTCGTAGCATAGGATGAGCTGCCACAGATATTTTTATTTTGTAAAAAATATTTTTTTACATTGGTAATTTTCATGCCAAGGTGAATATAGGTGTTATATTCTGAGAGTGGGGAGAAACAAAACAAAACAAAATGAAAGAAGGGCAAAACCGGCAAGTCTTAGCAGTCAGCTAAGTGTATTTCTTTAAAGAGAAAAGAGATTTCTTACGACACTGTTCCCAGGAGCACCACCATGACTTAAAAGCATTCTTGTGTTCACTGGAAGTTTGTGTGCCTGTTTGATTGAGTGGAAGGAGTGCAGGGGAAAAATGAGAACACAAATGTATGTTTTGGCTGCCATACAGTCAATACAGTAATAGGTCGGCAGAAACATCAAAACACAATCAAGAGCTGTCTTCAGGGCTGTGAGTGAGCAAAATTTGTTGGGCTATCAGCCAAGTGAAAGGAGAAGAGGTCTTCTGTTGTTCTTGTAGCTCATCAAGAGGCACTAAAGAAGCAAATTGAAATATCTTTATATTGAAACTAGAATCTCAGATGCAATCTGCATGTGCAGTTTCATTATGTGCAGTGTAACACAGCTGCCACTTTCTTTCCCCTGAGATGACTAAATGTTGGGGATGAGAAAGTTAATAGTGTGTATGTAAGTAGTGCACGTGCAGTTTGAAGCATGGTGCAAAATTTTTTGAATACTGTGTTTAGGGTGGATAAAATACTAAGGAGCATTAAAGGCAAGAGTAAGTAATGAAGGTCATTGCAAATAAGTGGTTATAACTGGTGATGTATCTGCAATATTATAACTTTTGCAAATGTTTCTTTGCTCTAAAATCAAAACAAAACAAATCAAATCAACACAACCAGGAGCACCTGAGAGTTTCAAGCCATTTCTTTAGAACTTTCCTTTTTCAAAGACAAGCAAATAATCACCAGTGTTCAGCTCTCAGAAGGAACTGTAAAAACTTATACAAGCAGCTTAAAACATATACACATGTGAAAGGGACACATGTATAAAGTTCCATATGTCTGCACGTTCTGAGGGTGGAAACAAGGACCCATTTTGCAAAAGGAGTCTGTGATAACTCTTTAGTGTTGGATTCAAGATTCTATTTCTCATTCTGATATCTGGATTTATACTTTTTATCAGTACTGAGAAAAGTTTAAAATGACAGCATTCTGATGAAATTTTAACACAAAAAGCAAATAACTTTGTCAAGCAATAGAAGTTTTAAAGCATAAATAATTTCTTGCTCTTCCTATCACACTTTTTACTGGCCTGGGGCAGGAATATGTTGGACGAAGTGGTAAAAATATACAAATTTAAAGAGAAGTGCTAACATTTCTGTGGCAGATTGATTTACATGAAAATGATGGATTGCTTGAACCTTCATGAAGATTTGATCTCATGCAGAAGGCAAACCATTAAAAAGATATTATCAAATCATCATGTGGCTCTACAACTTTGTTATGTATTCCTTTATATGCTTACATGTGTAACAGAAACAGAGGGCTCAAAAGCATCTCTTGGGCTTGTGAAACCTAGCCTTTTGGTAGGGCATTAAGAGTCTTTTCTGATTCCCTTTTTTAGTGCAGTGGGCACCATTTTCAAAATGGTTAGGGAATTTTGCTTCACTTAACCAGCTGGCAAAGTGAACATCCTTCCTTTTGTGGTAATGATCACCTTCAAGTTTCCAAAACAACTTTATATACAGGCAGTTCATACAAAGGTATTTCTGTGACAATGACTATCCTGGCCTCTTAATATGCAGCCAGATTTGGTATGGGAGCTCCTCTGCTGGTCTGAAGAGCTTTCTCTTGCTCTTTCACTGCATGGGTGACTTGCATCCATATACCAGGAAAAAGCATGATGATCTGGAAAGCATTTAAAGACTCTTTGTGGATGCTTGAGGAAACTTTTTGATCTAAAATAAGACTTCTAGAGACATGCAATATTACCAAATAGCAGAATGGTAGGGAAGGGACCTCTGGAGGTCATCTCGTCCAACCTCCCTTGCTCAAGCAGGGCCACCTGCAGCTGGTTGCCAGGACTGAGGATGGGGGCTTTTCTGGACAACCTGTGCAAGTGTTTGACTATTCTCCCAGTAAAAAACAACAACAAAAAAAGTTTGATCTTATATTTAAATGGAACTTTCTGTATTTTGGTTTGTGCCCATTACCTCTTGTCCATTCACTGGGCACAACTGAGGGGAGCCTGACTCCCTCTTCTTCATTCCCTCCCCTGAGATGTTTAGGTACATTGATAAGATCCCCTTGAGATCTCTCTTCTGCAAAATGGACAGTCCCAGCTCTCTCAGCCTCTCCAGATGCTGCGTTATCATCTTGAAGGGTATGGACTCAATCCAGTGTGCCTATGTCTCTCCTGTACTGGGCAGCCCAGCACTGGACCCAGCATGCAGGATCACCTTCTCAGACCTGGTGGCAGCGCTCTTCTTGCTGCAGCCCGGGGGGCTGTTACCCTTCTTTGCTGGGAGGGTCCACTGTTAGCTCATGGTCAGCTTGGTGTGCACCAGGACCCCAAGTCCTCTTCTGCTGAGCTACTTTCCAGCCCCTGCTTGTGCTGAGGATTATTCATCCCCTAACACAGTACATATGGGGTATAGGTGGCAAGATGTTGGCAGCTGGGCTCCAGGGCTGGCCTCTGTGAGAAATCCTCCTTGTCTGTGCATCCAGTCTGCAGACAGGAGCCTCCAGGCCTGCAGTGGGGAGTCTCACTTGGTGTTGTTCCCCACCACTCCCCACAGCATGGCTGAGAGGCCCTATCTGAGAAGTGTCGTCCCTATGTCTTCTCCTTCAGATGTCAGTACAGGAAATATCATGGGAAATGTCATTTGAAAATGAAACAACGCCCATCCTCTGTAAAAACTCTCCATGAATGATTTTCCTTATGTCCACATATTGGTCTTGTTTTCATTCAAATTATGAATCAGCTAATCCCTGAGGGAAGAGCATTTAATTAATTTTAGCGCAGGTGTAGGTTGTTATAACCCAACCCAACAGGGATATTTGTGCACATGTGAAAAGAGATGATATTCAAAGCCATAAGTAGGATTCCAGCTGCAAAAACACCTGCTCAAAACCCATGGATGGAACACGTAGAAAAATGTTTTGAAAATATGTCCCTAAAACATACGAAGTGTCTTCATAGCGAAATGCACCATGTGAGTGCAATAATATTGTAAATTAATTACTAGGGAGTCCAAATGTTTGTAGACTTCACCATAATGACCCTTTGGGATGTTTTTATCCCAGTAACAGAAATAATCTAGCTACAAGTACTTGTCAGGCATAAGAAGGCAGGATAAACTTGTCTGCAAAGCTCATAAGGGGCTATAATGAACAGGCTTTCACCTTCATGACTGATAAGTTTGAGACATTGAGTACATGTCAGAAAAACTGACATTGAGGCAACACAGCCTTTTTGGCCAAGCACTGGGGTTATTCTATTTCACTCTTATCATGGTCTTCACACGAGGGGGCAACAAGGAAGAATACAAAATTCTTCAGCTTCTAGTATAACCAACAAAGGGTTTTCATTCTCCTGTTTCTGCATATGCAATGTAAGCTGTATTGCAAACAGCACCAGCCATACAATAACATTTGCTTTTATTACTTGCACATGAATAAGGCAGATGATAACAGTACCATCATTATTTGGAACCCTCCCATGTGCATACAGCCAAGGCCAGCCCTTCATATGCAGCCCTTACTACGAAGCCTGCTGGGTGCAATAGCTGCATGGACTGGAATCTGTAACTTAACTTGCATATTAAAGTTAAGTAATTTCATCTTCCTGAGCACATAAGTCTATTCTGCAGATCAAACTACCCACAAAAGGCTATAAAGTACATGAGCATGGATTGTATTAACCAATCAGCTCAACTGATCCATACCAGGTGATTTCTTCATGGCAATTTTAACAACTTGCATTCAAAAATGGGCTATTTTCTTCAGCATAAATGAGTCAAAAAACTTCAGGACATTAGAATTTATTCTCCAGGTTTGCCAAAAACCAGTTGGTTGGGGTTCTTTCCAGAATATTAACATGATATCTGAAGGGACCTAATTTAGTGCCGCTATGAAAAGTGATCAGAAATCTAACGATACTAATAGGGTGACCCACCTAGATGCATCAACCGTTGCATGAAGCAGTGTATAACAGCCTGAGAAACCCCATAGTAGCCCCAGCTTCCTTCTGATATGTCCCCTATCAAATTGCAGAGCACAGGTTACCAGGAATAATGGAGGAACATTCAAGACAGAGCTATTTTGACACTCATCTTCTAATGTGCTGCTGCCCAAATTCTACAAAGAAATTTTGAAATGCATCCTTTCACCAATATTTCCATATAAGCATCTTCCTTAGTTGCTATTTTCAAAGTGTAGTCTGAAAATAATTTCTGACACACAATCTTTTTACTGTTCATTTGGTTTACTTTTTTTTTTTTTTAAACTTTCTAAATATTGGGTCTTTAATGAATTGTGACATGTACTTTACTTTTGCTTATTATTAGCCTGACATGTGGTCTTTGTTTTCTGTAGTAACTTGTAGGTGGTCATGCACTCATCTGTGAGCTTTGTATGAGCTAAGCTACCAGACATGCAACACTGATTTTATTGAAAACCAAATGACTATCCCACAATTGCTTTCATTAAATTGGAAAAAACTCTGTTTCTCTAAAGCCAGCCATGCAGTGCACTGAAGCCAAGAAAATGTCTCTCATTGACATCCCTGGGCTTTGGCTTGGGCTCCTTGCCAATGTTTTATTTAAATGGGCTTTTAACAGTTTCATATATTCAACTCGTACCAATTCTCAAGTTCAAAAAGAGTAAACATGTTCTAGAGCTGAATTGTAATGTATCCTCTTCAAATCCGTGGTGCTAGTAAAAATATTCATTTGATTACAGTGGCCGGCTGCCACTGTAGTTTATTTTGAAACTACAAGCTGGTGCTGAGCTCTTCTGAAACCCGCGACTGGATATTAGGCACAAGCATCATACATACAAACGAATAACTATCAAAGATCTGAGACATCTGGAGTCATGGGGAAGGGGAAAAGGAAAAGAAAGAGGAAGCATCTGCAACAGCCCCTAAGATAGGGAGAAACAAGCAGACTCGGCGCCCTACATGTGAGGGGAGAGGAAAAGGGGAGAAAACTTTTAAGAGACAATTCTGCCAGGCTCGGCAGATTTCCCTCTCTCCCACTTCACAGTGTCTCAGGGCTGCCACGAAGGGCTCCACTCAATACCTGTCTTGTATCTCGTGGAGACCACAGGGACTGAGGCTGCCCCCAAGACCACACAGTGGCTGCCCAGTTTCAGCAGGAGAGCACAGCCTCAAGGGCACAGGGGACCCCAAGGCAGTGTGTGGGATGCCAAAATGAGTTGTCTTTCCCTAGCAATTGCATTTCTTCACCCTTTAATTTTGCCCAACACAGCAGCTCTGTAGTAAGGCACAGTTTGTCTCCTTGTATAGTGTACTTAAAGCAAAGGCAAATTTGATTATCTCAGTTCAGTCCAATAGCTTCAAACTCCAGAAAACAAAGTGGTTTTTATTACTATTATGTGTGTATTGCCTTCAGTGTTGGCAAATTGTCTCTTTCTTTTCTGAAATTGTATTCTATTTTAAAGTCTGAAGAAAATAGAGAATTGCATTGTATACAAAGAAATTCAGAAAGATTTAAATTCACAATATATTTATTAAAAAAACAATTTGGGGATGTTGAGATATTTAGGGCATTTTGTATTCATTATTATTTTATGTGTTGCTTGGTGTTACACAAAAGACTGAAGTAGTCTGTGGGGAATGAATGCAGGGCTCAAAGGCACTAGAGGAAGATACACACTTAGCACATGAGCTAGGATGCTTCATTTGTTATTCAGAGATATCATTATATCAGGGAGGCAGGCTCACAGCCATGCATATTACACAGCCACCAACAGACAGTGCTGGCTCTGCTGTTCCCAGTCATGACAGGAGTCCATGCTGAGTTTTCCTCTTCTTCTCCAAAGCTGGCCAGTGCAGGTCAGCACTCTTCTTCCACCTTTCTGTGTTATGACAAAGGCAGGTTATTCACCTTGAAAATACAATTTTTAACATCAGTAAGTGTTATACACCTTATTTAGTTTGCGGCTTAAAAAAACCTAAAGTCTTTCTTCTTCTCTCACTTAACCCATTTTGAAGTAGAACAGCAAGAGTGAACAAAGTCTTGCTGGCTTCCAAATGAAGTGCTGTAACCCCAGCAGCATGGTGGCACCTACATGGAGTTCACAAGCTGGACAGAAATTGAGCTGCATGGCTCATTCCTGACAGAAGGTTTGAAAGCTTAGAGGTAAAATGGGAAGGAGGGTTTCTAGAGAAAAAAATAATTATCTAGTAATAACTGCTTGACACGATGGTCATTTTCATCAACTGTAATAATTTTCATTAACATTATGGAACAAGAATTATAGACCTTATTTTCAAACTTCTATTTCCTTATTGGCAATTCATTTTAGTTCTTATTTCAAATACATTATTAATTCTACCTTGCATCCTATCTCATTCTTTTTTATCTCTTTTGGATGCCCAGTTACTTTTCATTAATTATTAATAACCAACTTTTAATTTATCCTGTAATTTGGAAAAAAATAGAAGGGTGCTGCCGTAGTTCTTGGCTTTGTGAGGGATAATATTTCTGTACGGTGATAGAGGAATCCGAAAGGTGATGCGTCTATCTCACCAAATATCTGGCCCAGGCTGACAGCACACCCATTGTCCTGCCACTCTTATCCCGTGGAGGTAGAAGGTAATTTGTGGAGCTGTGTGGAAATGTCAAAACAGATAAAAGGTTACCCTTCACATTTGTACATCCGGGAAGGGTGTTCTTATGGGAACCAGCATACGTAAGATGGAAGGATCGGCTGCTTAGACACAACAAATGTATTTTGGATTTGCCGATGGGTCTCACTTTCCAGGTTTTCTTCTGAGGCCACTGTGCATCAGGTGCTCGGGTCACAGGCAATCTCTGCCTGGCATTCTCTGAAAATCAGACATCTCTGTGATATGTTGAGCAGAGCATTCAAAATCCATTTTATTGTAGGACTTCGGTGCTCCGGCAGTGTTACTAGAAGCAGTAAATAAAGAGGAGCCACTGTTTACTGAGGATACCCTCCCAGCAATAACAGCAGGAGGGTCACTGCTATGTCTCAAGATTTTTGGAGTGGAGTTTAAAGCGTTTCCTGGCCTCTGATCATTGATTTGCTCATTAGGCAAGAAGAGAGTAAATGACTCAATGATAAAAGAAACATTTCACACTGACTTTCCTTCTTGGTGCTGTTATTGGTGCTGAGTTTAGACCATGGCTATTCAGAATACCCTCAAGCAGTGATGTATTTGTGCAGTCAAGGATATTGTCACCTTATCAATAGAATGAGAAAGGACATTAAACATGATAACATGTCATTCTAAATCAACTTTAAAAATCTCTTGTTTCAGGACAAGTTGTAAAGTGATTACTCATTTTAGATAGAAGTTGGTGCAGATTTATTCTTGTCTTTTTCCTAAAAATGATTGATAATAAGATTTTTTTTAAGCTGCATGAGGCATTGAGAATCTTTATCCTTTGGGTGAAGTGGATACCTCTGACGAAGACTGAGAAGTTTTTTAATGTGTGCAGTGTACTAAATCAGGTTTGCCTTAGATATCACTCTGTTTTGCAAATTGAAAAAAAAATTTAAAAAACCCTCCATATTCTTGGACAAAAATATTTTCCCCTGTAATCAAAAAGTGCTTGATTCAAATGGAAGCTTTGTACTCATAACTTCAGAATGTGATGCTGTATGATGATCATGCAGGGGAAATGCTTTTTGTTCAAAAATAAACACAATTCTGCCATCTGCCACTCAGAGTTGTGTCTAAAAAACCGGCAAGCAACACTTAGAAGATAAAGATTATTCCTGTTACATACATACTCAGACAGACATGCCTTTTAGTTATGCATATAGGTTCCCAGCACTATGCATTAATAAATTAACCACCTGTTTAAGAAGATTAAAAGACTTCACTGAGTTTTATTTAAATGAATCTTGCCTATGTAACATTTATCTATTTTTATTTTATCTACAAGAATTCTGAAGGTGCTAAAGAACAAGAAAGGTCAGAATTTTTAATAATTCAAGGAGGAAATTTGGTGAACTAAAAGATTCTAATTACTGATGGAATATAGAATTGATCATTTTCTTTCAGGGTAATTTATTCAAGTCCCAACCTAAGATACTCAATTACAGATACATGCACGTGTGTGTGTGTATATATGTGTATAATAATTTTTATTCCTCAAGGAATGCTGGTATCTCTAACTATTCATGTGCACAGAACTACTCAAATAAGTGTATGTTGGGAAATTGAGGGCCTAAGTCTGTATTTTGTGGAAATTGTTACAATTTGATTTATAATGCAACATACTGGTATACAGGTACTTTTAGAAAGTGGCAGAGCTAAAATATTGGTGTCAGTAAGGCAGCTGTTAACACAGCTGGAATTAAACAAGATTTCCCCCCTCATTTCCCAAACAAGCATGGAAAGCTAACTCTTATCAGCTTGTGTTCATTAGAAAGCTGGCAGGCTATTGACTACTGACCCTTGTGCTGCCGAATCCTGCCTTGTTACCTTTCCTTCTCTTGTCTGTAGCCACTGCTTGTCCATCTATCTATCTGAACACTGTAATTTCTTTAGGGTAAACATCATCTTTCTCTTATATGCTTGTGCATAATCCCAGACCATTAACAGTCCTATTAACAGGGATATTAATGTCCTATAATTAAAGGGTGTAGTTTGGTTTATTTTTATATTTACTACTATTATTGTTAATATAATTATGAATATAAGGAATTTCTATTCAAATATAGCCATCAAAACTGTTTACAGTTCAGTCTCTGTTGAAATGGCTGATTTCTTTCCTCTTTTATTCTGCTTCAAAGTGTTTTAGGCGCTATGTGAGATTAGAGAAAAAAATTTAAGAAAAAAGAGGAAGGAAAAGAAGGAAAAGCTGAAACTCCTTAAAGAAAGATTTTTTTTCAGAAAAATTACTCCGCTTTCTTGGGTAAACATGTAAGCTTTTGGCTGATTCTTTTACCTGAATCTCTGAACTACCTGCTAATGAGAAATTGGAGCCAGCCATTTTCTGCCCTGAACCAGAACAAGCAAAACTGCAATTTCTACTTTAAGTAGGTCATCTCTGGCTTATTGAAGAGTGTGTTCTCTTGTAAGGGCCCGTTACATTTTGAGACAGCATTTCAAACATTACTTGATCAGCAGATCTGCGTAATTTACAAAGCCACTTTATTTTGTTAGTATAGAAAACTAATATTGCAAGAGGGATTATTTTCCTTTCTTGCTTGCTACAGACACTGAAACAAAAATGCATCTGCAGCTAAAATAGATGTTTGTATAGACAACATTGTTTTGCTTTTTAGTAGCAACTCAGTGGCCTGATAGCTTCTTCATTACAGAAGCATGATTTTTAAAAGTCTGTAGTTTTGAGACATTCTTTTCATCCCAATCTTAAAAAGATTTTTACACCAAAAACTGGTGTTAAAAAGTTATCTAAACAGGAATTAATTTTCAACATCATTGCAAATATTTTCTGTTCAAAAAGTGACACCCAGCGCTGTCATAGAATTTATGGGGTAGAAAATGGGGCAAATATTGAATTGACAACATTTGAAAAACACATAAAAAGGAAGAATGAGTAGGATTTCCAAAAAACACCTACAAAACCAGGTGATTTTATAATATAATATCAAGTATATTATATATATATAATATTCTAATGGTATGCTAGATCTTGTAGCACAGAGTGCAGTTCTGGTCATGTCCCTTTACAATGGATATGGGGGTCTTAGATTACAAGAATATCTAGACTTCTATACAAAATGTTGATGTTTATTTTCCATTAAAAAACAATAAAAATGCCTATGATCAAGCCACCAATTTAAAAAAAATGCAAAGGAATTACTGAGCATAAATGCCATTTTTCTTCTCTTTTATAATCATATTAGATAAGTGTATATAATGAAATTGAAAGCAATTAATTTAAAGTTAGTGAAAGGAATTATACTTTTACATAATATACAATTAGCTTGTAAATCTCTTTGTCAGAAGCTATGATTGAAGTTGAGAGGATAAACCAGCCTCTGTGGATTAAGTTGTTTAACATTTCACAAATGAATTAGGTGGGCATTTTTGCACTGTGGGAATGAGAAGAATTTACCAAGATGGAAAAAAAATGTTTGAAATAGTGTTCCTTGTATCTCTCCTTGAAGACATGTTCCAGGCTTAAGACGTGGTTCTAGATTGAGTTAATCGCTGTGTCAGTTCTTACATAGCTTTATGAAAAAGTCCTTATTCACAGGAGATAAAGGTATAAAAACCCATCTTATGTGCAATGTCATAAGGGAGAAGATGTCATATTTTCAATGATGTTTCATCCATCCAAGTATGCACCTGAATTCTGAGACAATTTTACCCAATTGGTAAATCAGTTTTTGGGGGAAGGGCAATTTTTAAGACACTTTGAGAGAACTAATAATCCTTAAACAGACAAATATCATTCCAGGCCTTTGCTCTGAACCAATTATCTTGAGCTAAAATGCTAATTAGATCTGGCTTGCCTATCCAATTAGTGCTTGATTGTATAATCAACGTAGTGCTCTAACAACTCTGAAGAAATATATTACTATCCACAGCTCAGGAAGAAGAAATTCTAAAATGGCTGAAAGATTACTTCAGATACGGAAACACATCCAGCTGCTGAGAAAACCAGAGAGATAAAAATATTTGCAAATTCTCTACTTACAGAATACATTCATTGTGACACTGAATTAGATGCTGACTCATCTGAGCAAAGTCTACTTTTACTGTGGGTGCCATCCATCTCATGAGTCTCTGCTTGCCTTAAGAGGGCAATGGGGAAGATCTGTTGTGACAGGAAAATCTTGGTTGGATATGGTAGGTAGCAGAGCAGAGTACCTCTCACAGAAACAGCAACTTACTCCAGCTCTTCTTGCTTCAAAGTAGTATTTAATCTCTTTTGAAATAGTATTCCGTAAGGTAAAGGAAATACCATGCTGAGATTGTCAGCATTATTCCTCACTGCTCAAGTGCCTTCCTTTGAACAGCCATTAAGATGCAATTTTAGCTTCACATTTGCTCTGAAGGGGTAGAAAATAATGAGTGTAAGTTGGGGGAAAAGCCATTTGAATTCCTAGGCATACACCTTATTTGTATTGCACTTATAGTCGGCCAGCAGCAGCACCCATTTGTTTTTAACTGACACGTGGACCCTGTGTCCTACTGTGTGAGATGAAACGCAGCGAGGGAGTAATCACTCCTCTCTCTTACCTTAGGGCAAAATGGCTGGTGCTGCTGCAGAGTGAGTCTCAGGGGGAAAATGAACCAAGCAGCACATTTTGCTGTGTCTGTGCAAGTGAGGATACAATACAGCGGAAACCATGGGCATGATCCAAATCCCATGAAGAAGCCCCTTTGTGTATTCCTGGAAAAGGCTTCTCGCATCCATACTAGCACTTCCCAGTGCAGGAAAATGGCAGTGGTGGAGTGACTGTTGTAGCGCTTCTTCCTTTGTTTCTTCCTAAAATGGGGAGCAGAAAGTTCTCAAGGGAGGGATGCAGGGAGTGGCTTTAGCTTTCCACCTCTGCAAGGAGGAGGGGAGAAAAACAGTGCAAAGTCTCATCATGCTTGTATGCCTGCTTTGGCTACACAGCAGAAACTCTGCCCATCTCTCCAAAACCAGCAATGTGACATAGTGCAGACAGAAAAGTCACACTGAACATTGCTTTTACAGAGAAAAAATACAAAGGGAGAGAAGTGGTTTATGAATTATTTGATATGTATGAGGTGTCTTAAAACACAGTAGAAGTTAACAAAGATGTTACACATCAGTAAGTTCGACAATTTTGTTGCTGATAACTCTACGATCATTTAGCATTGCTTATCGCTACCACCTTTTCTGGAATTGAACAAAATGCAACAACTACGTCCCTTTACGTATCCTAAAGGCATAGTAAGGCAGTGCTTATTGTTCGTAGAATAATGGTCAGAACAGTTTTGCATAACCCATTACAGTCAAAACTCATTTGCAATACTTGTCTCAATTACTTGTGTGGAATATTTTTGGCTCCTAGCTGGTTTGCAGAAATTTGGCGGAATTTCAAGACAAGCTTTCAAAGTTTATTTGAACCAACATCATATGAACTGCAGCTAAGGAAGATCTTTGCATGAATGAAAAATAAAAGAGGTACTTTGGATTCTTATATGATCTGTACAGCTGGTTTGCTTTTTCCTTAAAAATTTGTGTGAAAAGACAATTTAAAAAATTTTCAATCACATACATAATTTGTCTCGAATCTGAGAATTTCTCACAATTTCAACTCTGTATGAAATATGATAATAGAAAAGCAACCACACCCATATTGTTGTTCAGTGTTAAGATCTTTGATAGATTTAATTCCTTCTTTTAAACTTACCAAAGTTACACCACGTTATTTTTGCAGGATAATACTTTTTTTTCCTAGTTCATGTATCATATTAGAATTGATTATTCTCATTATCACAGAATCACAAAGAATCACACAGAATCACATAATCATCATGGTTGGAAAGGACCTCAGAGATCAT
>JAHREE010000363.1:13041252-13051506 GCA_033628505.1 Tringa tobata | reverse complement strand
TGATACAGGCCAGGATGCTGTTGGCCTTCTTGGCCACCTGGGCACACTGCTGGCTCATGTTCAGCCGACAGTCGACCAACACCCCCAGGTCCTTTTCTGCCAGGCAGTTTTCCAGCCACTCTTCCCCAAGCCTCTAGTGTTGCCTGGGGTTGTTGTGACCGAAATGCAGGACCTTGTACTTGGCCTTACTAAACCTCACCCCATTGGCCTTGGCCCATTGATCCAGTCTGTCCGGATCCCTCTGTATAGCCTTCTGACCCTCAAGCAGATCAACACTCCCACCTCGTTTGGTGTCATCTGCAAACTTACTGAGGGTGCACTTAATCCCCTTATCTAGATCATCAATAAAGATATTAAACAAGACTGGCCCCAGAAACAAGCCCTGAGGGACACCGCTGGTGATTATCTGTATGCTAATCCTGTAAAATCAAGATGAAAAATGTGTCCCTTAGACATCAGTATAGATGTGTAAGTCATAAAAGATAAACAATGTCTAGAGTTTTGTAGGTTACTTCCACAGCTGTATAGATTATTAATTGAAGGAGAGCTGTAGGAGTGCACTCTTTGCTGACACTTGGGAAATACAGTAAATATTTTGCAGAATGCGTCAGCTGCTCTCAGCTTTGTTTGTAACACAACTTTTATGAAGTGTGTTTTTATTAAGGATTAACTACAACATTACCTTTTAATAGGATCATAAATCTTTAATTACAGTTCAATATGGTACCAACTAAAATTGCTTTTGGAATGAAACCTGTTTATTAAATGATATGAATAAGAACTTCTTTCAGAGGTAAAGAAATCATAACTTCTCAGGGAGAAGTTAAGGCATGCAAAGCTCCCACTGACTTCAAAGGATGCCAGTGTCTGCCCACTGATTAACATGGAATTTACCTAGTCTGCCACTACTATTTTTACTACTTTTAATGCCCATTAAAAATTTGGATCCCTCTGTGATTGTTATATTTATATTTGTTCTTTAAATTCACAATGGTGTCAGCTCTAGTTATGTAAGAGTTCTAATCCCAGGGAAATGGCTCAACATGACATCTTTTTCTGCTGTCAAAGACCAAGGCAGTGGAGAAACAGTAGGTTGGTGGAGAGATGGTTTTCCTCAAGAAACTAGAGTGTCCATTGAAACTGTATTGAAAGAACAACTGACATTTCTTCCCAGATGAAACATGAATGTCCACTACTGTCATTGCAGCTGCAGTTTCAGCTCCAGCTTAGTTAGCTTACCTGCAATAACCTTTCCAAACATTTTTCTCCTCAGGCTCTGAGGCTGCCTGTGGTAGCAGAGCTGCGGAATGGGAGGTGACTTTGTGCCTCAGTGATGGAGATCAAACGCTGTAGCGATGGGAAAGTTTTTAAAACATGCAAAACAGCATGGTATTGCCTGGAGGGATATTTTAGGTATCTCCCAAAGGGATAATTCTTAGGACCAAACCTTTAGTTCCTGTTGTGCTCAGTTAAGGGGGCAGACAGCAGGAGGAACACAGAATGGGAGATGTGGGGCAGAAAGCGTATCTGCTTCTGAGAGAGTATAATGCAGTTAAATTCTTTCCTGTTAGTTTAGTTTTCAACATTTTAATTTGATTTGTTTTTCAAAGAGCAGCTGACTTTTATATGGGGACGTTTTTTGGCCCGTACCCTTGGTTTACATCCATGAGTGGACAGGTAATATATCCTACCCACTCCTAAACTTCCATTCAAGGCGATGAGGAAATCTGTGCCAAAGAGAGCAAGCTGCACTAGGAAAATTTTCTTTGCAGCTGTGTCCAGAATGGATGTGTAAAGAGGTAATGCTTCAATTGCAAGGCAAGAGGAAAAGGGGACACTGTTTTCACAGCAAATATTTTCCAGCCCACTGAAGTAAACCCCAGTGTTTCCTTATTAGAATATACGACACAGGGAATTCTTTCACACTTGCAGCTAGACTTGGCGAAGCAAGTGTTCACATGCATTTGGTGAAGCTGCATCACAACAGCTGCTGGTTTAAGCAGTCCTTTCTGCTCTTGGTAAGTATAAAGGACTATTGGCAAGCAAGATTGGTATTGGTCCCAAGGCTGTTCCACAGGCTGACAATTAAAAGATAAAATTATGGTGATTTTGCAAGTGAAACTGAATTTACATTCTTTGTATGCAAATTTTCCTAACCGACATGTACTTATTACATGGATTAAAACATGGACAAAGCTACCTCTGTATCATTACCCTTATCCCTCTCTTGACTGGCATTACTGTCTTGGTGCTTTTTTTTTTTTTTTAAACTGTCTCTGCTTTCCTCTCAGATCTGTGGTTCATATAACATAGTGTTTTGAAGGTAAGAATGCAATGTGCTAGCTTTTACTAACTTGAAAAACCATAGAAAGGGAAGAGGGAATAGCATAGGCATCAGTCTGCTTAGACTGCATACCCAAGAGCTCTGGCAGGTGGAGAGAGTTTGCATTGAAACTCATGACAGTACATCTATGCTGGCATGGCCATTGAAGTTTAAAGGTAACACTGATACTAACTCCTCGCTCTGCAATTCTCCAAATACATGTAGATACAACTTAACAGTCCCTGACTATTGTACTTGCTCTGTCCTTCAGAAATAACTTTTGTCCCATGGTCTAGAAGCAGTCGTAACATTGGCATTGGTTAGCTGGCAAACTTGCAAGTTTGAGTGTTTTTGCAGTAATAACTCAACAGGCATTTTGCTTCCCACAGTTACTGAGTCTCACAGCACGTGGTGAATATTTCCAAAGTGGATACATTGGCTACATTATCTAGTAGCACAGATTGAAGAATGCACTTGTAGCGTGAAATGACACTGAGGATGCCACATTTTAGGCTTATTCTGTTTTCATTTCAGACTGCCTTGCGTGTGCTGGACAACCATTTGAAATTGTGGTACATTATGGGTGCTGCTGGTGCACATCTTCTGGGGTAGTTCTACCCAAAATAAAAACACAGTTAATGTGAGAGCTGGAGTAATGTGGTAATGCCACAATGCAGACAAACAGCAATATCACAGGGCTGGGGAGGAGAATGAAATAAAGGTTGCTTAAAGGTTGCCTAAAAATCTTTTAATCTAAAACAGCAAACAGTGCTACACATAAATTAAAACATGGTTTATTGCAGATAAAAGGACTGGAGTTTGATGACTGAATAGTGCATTCCCAAGAGTAGTAAATTTGGATTTTTAGAAAAAAAATCGGATTTAAAGAATTTTTCAGTTTTATCCTAGGTTTTCAGTGCTTAGCTCTGTTTAGCTTCAGAATTACCAGTAGACTCTAATTTTTAACACCAGCATATGTTGGGCAAAAACTTATAACTTACTCAAGTTTTTGCAATTTATTTTCACAGCCGATTCCCTTTGGCAATCCAACTTGTGATTTTGGTTTTTAATATGCTTTATGGAAAAATATAGGTAGCTTAAAGTGACAAGAAAAAACATTCGGGAGTGTTTGCATTTTTCTTTTCATAATATATTGCTAACTTATTAGATTATATTCACAAATGAATGCCACAAATAATTTCCCTAAATTTGTGAAATGCTCATATAACAAATTTCAGATTAACATTTTTTTTGTATACCAAACCTTCATACCAGGATAAGCAATTAATTTAATATTTCCTTAGCCTGCACTATCTTGCTGACAGATTTTTTTCTTAACAATTATTTTTGAAAAAAATTATGTGGGTGGTTTTTGGTTGTTTGGGGTTTTTTTTGGTGTGTGTGGGGTTGTTTTTTTGTTTGTGCTAGACTTCCTTCTGAGTGTGTTTTATAATGTCAAAGAGACTGAGAGGGCATTTCTCACTCCATTTCCTTGGGCTATAACTTACCACAGGATTGTAGATGTATGTGAACTATAACATTGGGAGAAAAAAAAAAAAGTATTTCTCACGATATTGATATTACTGGGTATAGTGAATAAAAGACTGCTAACTGAAACTCAAAGCCTATTGGAACACATACCATTTATGTTTTAATTAGAGAATTTTAAAGGGCTATACTTCTATTTCTTCATTAATTTTTTTTTATTCACAAGGATTAATTGTACAGGGCAAATAAGATAAACTATCTTGTACAGAAGTGAAAAAAAGTAGTCTGTGTACAATATATATTTGCAAAGTCAGCAGCGCAGTTACAGTGATAATTTTATGCTGGCAGCTAACATCTGGCATACTGACCTCACAAACTGACAGAAAATCTGCACAGAAAAAAATACATTCAACTTATTCTGGGGAAAAAGTCAGAAAAGTTTGTGCTTACCACACAAAACTGTCCTGTGTGCATATGTCAGAGGGATGACATTTCCCTGGCAAAACCCAGGAGAGCACGTCTCATTGGGAAGGCAGGTCGTCTCCACAGACAGAGAGTTCCCCTGATCTCCCTGCTCCCCATGGGCAGCCCCAAAGCTGCTGCCCCTCACTAATGGTCGGGGGGTGCACTCTCGCCGCTTCAGAGCTGGAGATATTCAGCTCCATTGTCACAAAGCCTTTTTTTTTTTCTTCCACTTGCCAGCCCATGCAGCTGCCTCCTTCTGCTTCAGTATGCTTTTCTGCAAACGTCTGGGCCAGAGAGCTGATGCGCTGTGTTTTCCCAGGAAAGCCCTCCTGTACTTTCTCAGAGATGAAATTCAGGCACACAAAAATAAAATTTTGAGCTCTAGGCAATGGCTTCCACCAAAAAGTACTTGTGGCTATGAAATTACTGTGTTTTCTATACAATGGGAAATGTTTTAAAGCAAACATTAGTTGTAGCCTAGGAGCCCACAGCATCCTATTCATCCTGCTGGATTCCTTGTCTCATCCTACCCTAACCCTTCTTACCAGAGTTTCATTTTCTCCCCATTTTTTAGCAATTTGCTGACATGATATCACTAGGAACACTCCCACGTCCTTCGTGGAAAATGAAATCAGGTTTTGTGTGAGTGTTTTGGACCTTATGGCTTTTTATTAGGTGCTTTTACTGCACAATATTGTGCTACTGTACCAGGAGGATATAACACTACTATTTCACTTCTAGCCATGGGGAAACTCCTTTTTCTTTCAAAACACCCCTTTTTCAAGATTCTCAGCTACAGGAAGTATAGCAGCTATTAGGAGGCCCTGATCCTAATGTGAATACTTAGGCCCTAAAGGGGAAGCACGTTTTAACCTGCAAGTGGGTACTCAGAGGCTTGGAAGAGAGCACAGCATCTCAACAGAGCCATCCTAATTAGAAAGAGCCAAGATGTTTCTACGTCATTTGAACTATCATTTTTCACCTGCTTATTTGGAGGGGACAAATCCAGCTATTCTCCCTCCCTTTAAAACTGAGACATTCACTGGATGGTGTTACTACTAGGGCAGGACATAGGTTTCTACTCTTAGCAGAGAATAGACGTAGAAAACTAAGCTTATCATTTTCATTAGGGGAAGTTGTATTTGGGAGAGTTATTTCAAGATTGTTTGTCAGAGGTGTGTTTTAAAGATTTCTTATGTTTCTAATTAAGAAGCAACACATATCCAAAGCTCATGAGCTGATACAACTGTATACTAAAAATATAGCCAACTTATAAAGAGATACTATTTTATTCTTTCAACAACAAATGAAGCTGTGTTGGAAATGATGGGCACAGACTGAGTAAGGAGCCAAAGTCATATGAAAATAACATAAAATTATACCTGCTGTCACATCTCCTTGAGTTACGATCTCATCATGATTTCAAGGCTAAGTCAGGCTTTATCTTGTTAGTAGCTTGATAGGTGAGCTGATAAGGGAAACCCATCACATCTGTAGAAATTGGTACGTACTTACAGAAAAGTAATCAGTGCTGCCATTCCCTTGCCCTCTGCACCCCAAATCAGTGCTGCACCTTACCCTTGCTATTCAGCTTGAGTGTTTTGGGCTGCCAGAGGGTGACACCGCAACCAGATCCTGGCTCCTAACACTAATTAACTTTCCCACAGCAGGTTTTACCAAAGAGGCCTATTAATCAGAGGTGCCCTGTTCAGATTCTAAACTGGATAATTAAATTTTCCCTGCCTACATTACCTTTGCAATTTCAATTACTTTACAGGTGGTTTTTTTCCTTCTTTTCCTGTTAGTACACATGATTTCCTGAAATGGTGTGCAATACTTCTTTGCTCTCATACATGTGTCCACTGCAGATACATCTGTATTTGAACCATGGTAATTCTGCCTCACGTAACATTTGGATAGCCCTTGCAGACACTCTAGGAAGGGATGAATATATCTGTTTCCTTGGTGATATAACAGCAATTCATGACATATCATTTTTCACCGTACTTTAAAATAAATATGCCCGCATTTTTTATGCACTTGGAAATGCATAAGAGCCGCATCATTTATAAAGGCATTGCCCTCAGCATAGAAGACCTAGAGACCTGGAGAACATCCTTCAGTTCTTTTCCATGCCACCACCTAATCAGTACATGGATGGCAGGAAACTGCCTCTCTGATAAGAGAGGGTGCAGGCCCTGAATATTTTGTTTGTTCTGGGATACAACACATCTTTTAAGCTGGCTTTTCTCTATTACTCAAAAAAAAAAGGTTGACCCTGTAACTAAGGTCATCAGAGCTATCCAGAAACATGGACATAAATTCCAAACAGTCAAATAAAACTTCACACATCAAATGAGAATAGAGAGCAGAAAGACTTGATTCAAGGCATATTGATACAGGTTGTTGCACTGATGTAATTTCCACCCCTCAGAAAGGTTAAAAGGAAGAAATAATAAAAAAAAACCCTCTTTAAGCCTATCACTGAGATCTGTACCTGGAGCATATTGATTCAGTGCCGCTACTCCAGAGTAAGGCAGGGGTTCTTGCATTTACTGTAGTAGCAATAAGGTGAAGTTGTACTTCTCAATTATGTTGCACTCCAAACACAAACACTGAATCAATATTCAAGGCTGCTGTTTCCTACCGGAAAAGTCCACAGCAGGAGAAGTTGAGGAATGAATTGCTCTGCTCACGTAGATTTTAACACATACACTATGGGAATATGCTAGTTCTGTGCTTTTTACCCAGGCATTGCGAGAGGGTTCTTAGACTTTGATGTGTTCAGGTTTTACTTGTAAGGATAGTTCAGACGCTGCTGTGAGATTACCACTGCTGGGAATCTAAAGGGAATCTGGATACTGAATTTTAATGTAGTAGTACAGTGAGACCTTTTTAGTGCAACATCTCCCCTCAGAAAGCAGCAGAGCTGCCAGCACAGGAGGGCAGCTGGGGCAGGTCTGCAGCAGCCTGACAACAGTGAGGGGGGCTAGAGACCTTCCATTACCTTGTTAACTTGCATCACTTGGTAAGTGTAAGGAGGAGAGTGGCCAGAGAAAGGAAAAGGGAGAGTTGATATATGGAAGGGGAGGGGAAGAGAACAGAAGTCAGAGTATGAACAAATCTTGCTTTTTTTCTTGGGATCTTAAACAGCTTTTGATGTCTGGTAGAGCAATACATAAACCTAGCCATTTTCATAATTAAAAATATTAATATATTAGAACTTGTGCAATAAAATCAGTTTTCATATCTGAAATAGCATTCAAATCCAAACTTGTTTTCAACAGAGACGCAGCACAAAATTTGGGTCCGATGCGATTCCTTGTGTATCTGTGTATTTAGGTCAGATGAAGTGATTCAAGTGTAATGTTCTGTTTGGTGTAAGGAACTCTGGCCTCTCTCTCTGCCCCATCCTGCCTCTCCCTCTCCCCTCCTCTGTGGACTTCAGTGAGAAAAGATTTTTTCTGAATAGGAGTGTCAGTATCCTCTTAATATCACCATTTATCTAGCCCTGCCTGTGACGATAGCTGGCTGTTGGCATAATGTTTATAGAGACCATGAGATGGGCTAGAAAGCAGGACAATACCATTGGCCTTGCTGTTGTTCAGAGTTGAATAAAACTCTATGCCTGAGTGGGGGAACTAATCAGAAATAGAAATTAGTCTGATTTTCCTGCTGACTTGTAGTTACTTACTGTTAGCGGTCACTACTCTTGGGGATGTTATTATGCAAAGCATTAATTTTCTTAATGTGCTTTATATGGCGGTGCTGTTAATGAGTGTTGTCAGTGATTCACTGTGAGGCCACAGTCATACTCTTTTGCTACCTCTCACATTTCTCAGTGTCATTTCATCATAGCCAATATCCACATGTTGAGGTCAGCTCTTCCAGGCACTCTGAAGTCTTGGCAGTGCCAGTGTTAGCACAGGGCAACATCAAGATTTATGGTTTAGGGCATAAAGGCATAGAATTCAAGCATGCTTCGATCCTCATTCATGCAGATGCTGATCATGAAGTGTGGACACAGTAATGCTGACTATTCCTGTGCATAGGGTTTTGCTCCATTCTGAAAGAGCACACTGCAACTATCATCCCAGCCATGAGTGCAAAACGGCTGGTCAGTACAATTACTCTCATAGGCGCTTTTCATACTTGCCTTTCCCACTATACAAAATCTAATTTTCCTTAATGTCACTCTGCTAGTACATTATCATCCACTTTTATGCCCTTTCATGCTGCTGAAATGGTGAGAAAAATGTACAGGAGCAGGGAATTAGGAATCTCAGAGTATTTTGTGAGTTAAGGGCTAGTGTTTTAATCATTACAATAGTCTACTTTTCTGCCTTCCAGCAAAAATTAAGTCCAAGTAAATACAAAGGGACATTGTTGCTTTTTGCTTGATTCTTTGCTTGATGCTCTTTGCTTGATATTTAACACTATAGGCTTTATTCTAAACATCTATTAATATCACCGCTACAGAGAGGTTCCACTGAATCCTGTTCCTCTTTGTTTTCGTTGCAGATTGAACATCATAGAAAGCTACAGAAACTGCATCCAGGACTTTTCAAAGTGGTGTGCCCACAGCTGTGTGGCTGGAAATGCTTCCTTCACCAACTGAAATATTTGCTTGGCTCAGCAGCCCCAGGCACCTCATAGTTGAGCTGCATTTCTCACACTCCCAGTACTGCCTCACCCATGTGGATCAGCAGGGCACCTGAGGGTCCGTGTCATCGGGGTAACACAAACCTTGTCGCCCCTTTACCAGTGAACACATCATCCCCTGGCATTCCCACTGAAATTCCCACTGAAGTTTCAGTCAGCCGGTTTTTATATCCAAAACCTTCCCCAAGAACCGGATGTACAAGGACAAGGACAGGACAATAGGAAATGGCCTCAAGTTGCGCCAGAGGAGGTTTCGATTGGATATTAGGAAAAATTTTTACACTGAAAGTGTTATTAAGCATTGGAAACGGCTGGCCAGGGAAGTGGTTGAGGCCCCATCCCTGGTGGTATTTAAAAGACAGGTAGACAGTGCTTAGAGACATGCTTTAGTGATGTTTTTTGTCAGCATTGGGTTGATGGTTGGACTAGATGATCTGAAAGGTCCTTTCCAACCTAGGCAATTCTGTGATTCTATGATTTCATGACTCAGTGCTCTGGTACAGACATGATTGCTGCACTTTAATGTTTGAATGGTTGTAGCATCTTACAATTTAAAAAAAAAATCAATTACAATTACACTGAACGTGTAATTAACATCCCTACCACACGAACCGCTACTTCTTTGGGGTTTTTTTTACCTTTTTTTTTGTTCCTGTGGGGGACCTCACAGACCTCAGACCAGGTTTAAGTCTAAACAGAAATAACGGGGTAGGAGATAATTCCTCTCATCGGGCCGGTGAGGTGACAGCAGCACCAGCGGCCAGGCCTGAGGTGAGCCCGAGGGGGGGACGGGACGGCGCTGCACAGAGGCGTTTCACCCAGCTCGGCGACGCGACGCGACACCCCTCCCAGCCCCAGCCGGAACCAGGAAGTCCGCGGCAACCAATCAGGCCGCGGAGGGGGCGTGGCCAGGAGCCGCGCGGCGATTTAAAGGCCGTCAGAGCAGCCCCTCAGCCGGTCGGCGGGGTGGGGTCTCTGTGGAGCGCGGCGCGTGACCGGTGAGTGTGCGGGGTTGGGGGGGCGGGAGCAGACAGTCTCCACTCGGCCAGCAGCCACAGTCAAAAGGAATAAAGCAACCTAAACTGGCCTGCTACAGAGACATGCAGCTGTCCAGGTGAGAGGCTGCATGGATTTGCTGTTGCAGGAGGACAGTGAAGGCAGCACCTGTGTGTGCTGTGAGCAGGTCCACGATCTGCTTGGCCTGGTGGCTGAGCTTAAGGAGATAAGAAAGACTAAGGAGTGTTTAGGAATGTGAATAGGGAATTGGTTGGTGGAGCCATGGCCTGCCATCATTAGGGAAAAAGGAGCAGGTGGAG
>JAHREE010000363.1:12724517-13038653 GCA_033628505.1 Tringa tobata | reverse complement strand
GACTTGATGATCTCAAATGTCCCTTCCAACTGTGAAGATTCTGTGATTCTGTAATTCTTTCTGGAAATGGATATTAGGGGAGATATGAAATGGGAGAGGAAAAAATATTTTTTTGACATCCTCCTTCCTATAGCTTTGCTTTTCAGCTCATGTCACTGTATTGAAATACAACATATGCTAATTCCTGACTGATTTACAATTATTCTGGATATTTTCATTGGTTGCAGTACAGTTTCTCATGCATGTTATCTGATTATCATATGCCATCAGCAATTAAAAAAAAAATAAAAATTTGGGTCTTCATGTATTTACTCACAAATCACAGATTTTTAATACAGAAGAAAACACTAGCATTTCTTTTCATCCTCATCTACCATGAGCTGTAACATTTTAATCTTCTATAGGGCAAAAAATATTTGATGAAAATGTCTTTGGTGTCCAGCAAAGCTGTATCTTCTAGAGAAGTGTCCAGTCTTGACATGACGAAGTAAAGCAAGACTCTTGGTAGACTGTTCCAGCAGTCTCACCATATAAGTGTTATTAGTGTATAATCTGTATGTCTTCACTTCAACCCATTGGTTATTTTTTGACAAGTCTTAGTTATAGACCTCTTAATATTCACTATTTTCTTTCATGCATACATCAGTAAAATTGCCCCTTCCCCCCCTCCCCCCCCCCAAATAAAAAAAAAAGCCTACCACATTTCTTGGTAAACTAAATAGGCCAAACTTTTTCAATTCTTCTTCTTCCATCTGCAATTTTCCAAAATTACAAATCTCACCTGCTGCGATGATCCTCATTCAGACTTTGCTGCTGCTCCCCTCACACACGTGATTCTACAAATACAGACAGCAGAGATGGAGCTAAGCTCAGGTTTTGCTTTGTCAAAGTCATTGTACACAACTAACACGTCTTTCAAATCTCACTTGCACCCATTTAAAATAGACAGAAACTCCTCTCCTTTATTTTGCTGTGCGTTGGAAAAGTCACGTATTGATTTTACTGGATACCAAGCAGTGGGAATTTAAAAAGTGCAGGAGGTTTCTGCAACTCCATCAATTGAAGAGTAAGATGCACATGCATATATGCCTGCCACAGTTTTGAGGAAAAAAGGTCAATGCCACTTAAAGGCAGCTCTCGAAGCATTCATGGCAAAGGCACTCTTAAGCTGCAAAAATTCAAATCAAGTTCTATAACACCCTAAGGAGAGCTTAGGATGGTTCATGTAGGAATTTGTAGCTATTCTTCAAAGCTCTGGAATGTAAAAAGATCCTAAAATTCAGATCTAGGCTTTTGGCTTAGGTTTTACTCTATTTTGCACAGAACTGTGAATGTAATGTCTTCTGCCACCCTCTTCCCAATCTTCTCCACATTTTCCTTAGACCAGACACAGAATTGCTTCTATGAAAATAAACAGTTCACTAAAAATACCAACTGTGGAAACGGAACACCCATTTATTGCTCTAATATGACATTCCACTATAAATCCAAAATCAATTTTGTTAGTGGTATTAAGGCACAGAACAAGAAAAAAATGGGCTTTGGTCTTGGGTCTTGCTCACACTAGACTTGAACGCTAACTAGTTTCACATGAAGAACATGCTGTTAGGTTAACCAGGCCTATTAAAGGCAAAAAAACAATACCAAACAATTCTCAGGTAGACCTATTCATACCACATTTTGCTTACCTTACATATTTTCAGTCTCCAAGCACTTCCTAAATAATTCTGGTTTTATTCCTCACTCTGTATTACAGTCTCTTAATTTCGTGGGCTAACCTTGTTTAAACCTGTGTAAATTCAACTTTGGGAGGAGAACCTCTTAGTACTATGTGGCTACATAGTTTACTATAACTTTAAAAGTCCAGAAAATTGTGGGAGACCACCCTGGAAATCCTTGGAAAACAATATAACCTACTTGCTTTTTTTGAAATTACCTGAAGACCCGAATATTGGAGTAGATGTAACGCAGGGAGGATCCAATGTGGCAACTACCCTATTTCTCTGGAGGTAACGCTAGGTAATTCTCTCTCTCTAGCTGGGGAATCACTGTATATATAAAACAAACCTTATAACTCTGTGAATGTGGCTGTCTCCAGAACAGTTTATAATATACTATAATAATATCCAGTCAAATGCCTACCTGTCAGCAAAATAAGCACCATTTGCATGACAGGTAACTAATAAGAAAATTATTAAAATCTCATGAGAAAATAAAATTGATCCTGTGAAAAGCAGTAGGGTCAAACCTTAAAAATTGCTGACCACCTTAAAAAAAAATAAAATAAAAACCAAACCACTTTAGAGAAATGCTGATTTTGATTTTGCTAAGCCCCATATGTGTCTCTGTGGCTTTCAGTTGCTCATGTTCCCAGGCTATTGGCACAGTGGTAGCAGCCAGCATAAGGGAGGGTTTGGTAGCTGAACACATGAGCCTCAGCCACCCATAATGGTTGGGCATTAGTGTACTGGGGTGGGTTGTGTGTGGGAACACATCTTTCTTGTCCAGTTGCTACCTCCAGCAGGGAGTTGGCTTGACAGGGGACAAGCTTTTTGCTCTGTAAAAATGAGCAACTAAATTCTCTTCTAGTTAGTCTGACAGTAAATTAACCACAAATATTTTTAGATGTGGAAATGAAATAAAGAAATTTATCTTGATTTTGGGAGTATTTTTCTTTATGTTGGTGTGGACTTTGCTAAAAATAATATTCTACATATTCTTTCCTTAAGAATTCTTCTTCTAACTTCTAATTCATTTTGCACATTCTCTGGGACATACTTTCGCCTTCCAGAAAATCCATTTCCTCTGATTTGTATCAATGGTACATTTGCTGCTCCTTCTTGAGATTTCTCACTCCTAATTCGTGAATCTATTAAAAGGCTTTCCTTTGAAAAGTAGCCCCCACGGCTGTGTCAATTATTTTCCAGTGTTGGTGCTGGCAAGTAGAACTTGTGACTTTCCTGAGCAATTAACCTGGCAGTTATCAATAGAAAACACTGAGTACTGTAACAAAATGCCACCAAGTTGGGAGCCATAAGTCAATGGATTGCACAATAGAGCTAAAGGAAAATGTAATTGTTAAAACGGTTAGCCCATCTGACTTTGAACCCATAGCAGATGACACGTTCAAGTAACGGGTTTGGAAAGCTCAGTCTCCCACCTTCCTGTGTTCTGGGCCCTGTGGAAAAGCAGTAATGCCTATGTATAGGTATGTGTGTATTTAAAGAAGGAATGGCAAGCAGACTGTAACACCCTTCTGTATGATTGGGTTTCTTTAAAATGTGTGGATCATTGCATGGAAACTGGAGTCTTTTAAATCAAAATCAAACTCAGATGATAAATCACAGTTATTTTACAGCAATCCTTACGTGGATGGAGTGACATTTGTACTCAAACCTGCCCTGCTTGGAGCTCAGTGCTCCATTTCATATAAGCAGGCTCAGTGGTTTTATTGAGAGTCCTCACCACTCTGCCCAGCCTGTGTTTTTCTCTGTGAGCTTCCCTATAGCGTGACGTGCCCAAGCTGCTCCAGACACAAGGCAGGCAACGCTAAGGTGCTGCTTTATGTACTTATTATGCAGGAGCTGGTCCTTCAGTGCCACAATGCAACATCCACCTGCGTTGTACTACTGTGCCTGTGCAACCATTGCTTACTGCATTGTTTGAAACAATTGTCTCTTGCTTCCCCTTTCACCCCCCACCCCAATGTGACTTCTCTGAAATCAGACGGTTTACTGTGGCTCACCAAGCTCTGTGCCTGGGCTTGGCAGGGTATGTGCTACACTGAAGATGAGAACCAGACCCTAGATCAGTTAACTCAGTAATAAAGCATTCAGAGGGTTTACACTGAACTGCTGTTTGTGTGTGCTAAATCACTGTCTACAGTAGATCACATTGTTTTGTGTCTTAATTAGTAGGGAACTCTTTTAGTGTGTAATAAAATGTTACTTTGTAATTGAATGCAAATACTCGGTACCCTTGGCAATTGTTTTCTACTATCTATGCCATTGAAGAATGGTTAATTATCTGATTTAACACCAGTTCCTTATGATGGCAGTTGACAGGGACATGTACTGGATAACTGAGACTGGTCCAGGATTCTGAAATTGTCCGTCATCTCAAAACGTGATTGGACTTGGTTTGTGCTAAAGAACATCTGAAGGTTATTACTTATATAAGGTATAGACAAGCCTGCATTTAGTGCTGTACTATATGCTTTGTGAAGTGTAACAGCACTAAAGTTATACATTAGCTCTATGAAATGGAAGTGTTCTTGCATATTACATTAATGTCAGTTAATAGGGAATTAGTGCCACCTAATGTAAAAATGTAACCTAAGTGTCTCTGATAGTATAAGGGAAGGCTTTTTCATTCTCTCTCTTCCATTTGCAATAAACGTTAGTGAAATAAAAATAACCATGGATTATGAAGCTGTTAAATATTATGTATTCCTATGCTATTAAACGTCATCTATTCCTATTACATAAACTTTACCTTTGATTAGTAACAAATACTCTGTTTTATTCTGAGAGATTGGCGATTTCATAATACTCTAAAGGATTAATTGCAGTAATGAGATACTTCCCTGTCACAGTCTTATGTAAACTATAATTATTTTGGCCCCAGTTCTGAAAACGTGTATGCAGGTTCTTAATTGCACTCAGGTGAGGAGAATTAAGTGCATGTATAAATGTTAATGTGAGCAGAAGCTAGTTCCTATGTGTATCCTTTTTACCTTTTGCTAAAGGTACAAGTTTGTATTCCAAAGATGACTCAGTCTCTCTGGCTGTTTTATAGGAGAAAAATAATCCTTTAATAAAGATTAGTGAGAGCAAAGATAAATACAGTGAAGGAGTGCTCTGGTTCCTCAGTAATTACCTATCAGGTATCTTCTATCTGAATTGAATTTCCCAAAAGAAAGAGCAAAAAGAAAGGAATCATTAATTAAAAAAATCCAAAACGTTACGGTATCACCCAGAAGCCTCTTTCCTTTCTCACTCACTAGTCTTCTTGTATGTTGGCTGCAAGAATTCTCCAGCTTTCAGTCACTCACGGGGACTAAGGTATATGGCAATGCCTGAATGTTGAATGCTTAGCCCAGCCTGTGGGTTTGCTCCTGACAGTCCCACTCAGGACAGTGCTCCCAGTGACTGTGGAACAGGTAAAACTTCATTGAGCATATAGATTAAAATATATATACTGGGAAGATACAATATAGAGAGCTCTATAGCTTCTGTGTATAACAAAAATGTAATTGACATGAGAGAGTTTGCTTGCTGAGATGTAGTCACAGGAGTCACCCCTGCCCAAAGATGATTTCACATAAATGCAGTGACTTATATAAAGATACATATTGCAGTATCTAGAGTGATCTAAGTCAGAAAGGGCAGTGGGGCCAAAGTCATGATGCTTCTGTTATAGCTCTAGTTAAAGGTTTTGCTGGGAAAGCTTTGTTTTACCTCTTCAACTAATGTTAATGCAACATATGCTGAAGCACTATTATTACATTTGATATTTTAGAAACTATGCTTTTGTGCAAAGGTTGCTTTAGACATTGCCACTGTTAATCATAATAGGCCTTCAAATGTTTGAACTGGGATGTATCTGGGTATTGATGAGAGGCAGCTAATGGCAAATAATTTATTTTTTTGGCTTTATAAAAAAATGTATACCTGTGCATGACACCTTGAAAAGAGCCAGAATGAAGTATCAGTAAATGATATGGGAGCTTTTGAAAATATTTAGGTCATAATGCTATCACAGAATCACAGAAAGGTAGGGGTTGGAATGGACCTTTGGAGATCATCTAGTCCAACCCCCCTGCAAAGCAGGGTCACCTAGAGCAGGCTGCATAGGATCGCACCCAGGTGGGTTTTGAATGTCTCCAGAGAAGGGAACTCCACAATTTCTCTGGGCAGCCTGATCCAGTGCTCTGTCACCCTCAAAGTAAAGAAGCTTTTCCTCATGTTAGCTGGAACTTACAGCTTGGGCCCATTGCCCCCTGTCCTGCAGCAGGACATCACTGAAAAGAGTCTAGCCCCATCCTTTTGTCACCTGCTTTTTAGATATTTATAGGCATTGGTAAGATCCTTTCTCGCTCTTCTCTTCTCCAAGCTAAATAGACCCAGATATCTCAGCCTTTCCTCATAAGAGAGATGTTCCAGATTCCTGATCGTCTTTGTAGCCCTCCACTGGACTTTCTTTGGTAGTTTCTTGTCTTTCTTGAACTGAGAAGTCCAGAACTGGACACAATACTCCACATGTGGCCTCACCGTGACAGAATAGAAAGGCAGGATGATCTCCCTTGACCTGCTGGCCATGCTCTTTTTTTATGCACCCCAGGAGACCATTGGCTTTCTTGGCCACAAGGGAACATTGCTGTTTCATAATAAACTTGTTGTCCACTAGGACTTTCAGGTCCCTCTTTGCAGAGCTGCTTTCCAGCAGGTAAACCCCTAAGCTGTACTGGTGCATGGGGTTATTCTTCTCTAGGTGCAGAACCCTACACCTGCCTTTAACTTTATCAGGTTCCTCTCCACTCAAGTCTTTAGCTTGTCCAGGTCTCGCTGTATGGCAGCACAGTCTTCTGGTGTGTCTGCCACTCCTCCCAGTTTTGTGAGAGTACGCTCTCTCCCCTCATCCAGTTCATTGATGAATATGTTGTGAACAAGATCGGACCCCGTACTGACACCTGGGGAACATCACTAGCTGCAGGCCTCAAACAAGACTCTGCACCGCTGGTCACCACCCTCTGAGCTCTGTCACTCAGCCAGTTCTCAATCCACATTATTGTCCACTCATCTAACCCACATTTTGTAAGCTTGTCTATGAGGATGTTACAGGAGAGAGTATCAAAAGCCTTGCTGAAGTCAGGGTAGACAACATCTACTGCTCTCCTTTCACCTACCCAGCCAGTCATGCCATCATAGAATGCTATCAAATTGATCAACCACTTCCAGGTGGGCAGAAAACTACGGTCGTGTTGTTGCATGATTGATAGTGCATCATAAATGATGTAAGAAAAAAGTGCCCAATCTCAGCTTTTCTGCTTTATTCAGTAATTATGGTGATTGTCTGATTGAAACTGACCATGCAATTTTAAGAGAATTAGGACCAAAAACCTCAGCATGTCTATTTATAATGTGAATTTGGTGAGAGCCACCATTTGGTTACACTAATATTTATAGTACGATACTTCATTTTTCTTGAAGTGAATCCTGAAATTCTATAAAAATAATAAAATATACTAAATCTTAAAGAAACAACCTACAAACTTGTTCAATGAACTTGGCTTTGTGAACCATTGGAAAGATAACTGTTATTCTGGGACATAAACAATGAATATTGTGAGGGTTTTTACAATAAATTTCAGCACAGTCCAAATGTTTCAACCAAATTACAATATCTAGAGAAAAATGCAGCTAGATGAGATGTTTTGACTCTGACAATATGACTGGTGTTAAAAAACTTTTAGTAAATAAACTGCATACATTTCCTTCCCCACCAAAGTAATGTAAAAAATAACTATCTTTAAGTGATAGCACGTAATAGAAAATTCAAAATGTAATTGTAAAAGTAATTATTTGTCATGCACACATTTATTTTTATTACAGCTCCAATTTAGTTCATATTTTTGTTACCACAATGTAAATTATAAACACGTTTGTAGCTGCCTTTATATCATGTTATATATTTAAAGCATAAATTGTCACTGTCAGGATTACTACCATTCTGATGCAGAGAAAATGCATTCTGGAACAAATTATACAAAGTTCCATGCTCTGGCTTTTGAGATAGGCAAACCTTTTACAATTAAATTCATGCAACTATTTCAGAGAGTCTTTGATAGACACAAATGGAAAGCTGAGGTGCTTCTGCTGAGCTGAGCTAGACTGTAATGTTGCAACTATGTTCCAGGTGCTAAATGGTGGCATGCTTCTCCTAAAAATTTGTCACTTACACTTTCTGAAGCACACAATCTCTGTGAGTGCAGAGAGAGCTGCAGTGCCCACCCTGCAGCCCCAGGGGTCCAGTGTGGCCTCCCCAGGTGGTCCAGTTCCCTGCTCTTATTTCCCTAGCTCATCTAGCTTTAATTACAGATGATGTTATTTCTCATCCCCATCATGCAAAGGCAGAAACATCCTGCTGGGCTGAGGAAGGGGAAGAGCAATTCTTGTTAGGCTTAATTCGAAGCTTTAATGTGGTGCCTCCATGTGAGAGAGAGGCTGTTGACATGCAACCCCTTGCAATAGGTTATGTGCAAATTGTTTGCAGATATAGGCACCTCGTTCTTAAAAACAGCTGAGTGGTGTCAAGGAGTCTCCATGGGCATTACAAGAGCAGCCTGACATCAGACTCTGCACCAAACAAATGAATGTTATCATCTTACTTTTGTATGCGCAGAATACCTCTTTACATGAGTGGGGCTAGTATTGAACTCTTTTTTTAAAGTCCACCTCATTACAGCTGTAACCTCCCCCTTTCCTAATCCCATGCACGAACTAACCTCCTTACAATGTTCTCTTCAACAGTGGCATTTGAATGCTTCATTCGTGGGCATTTGAAAGCATTTCATGTGAAAGCAGTTAGCTTTCAAAAAATGTAAACTTTTTCCAGGCAATACCCCCTCATACCATCATTATCAATACCAAACCATTTATATAGAAATGCCCACACAGTCCTCCTCTTGGTCAGATGTCCCGGATTGCAGCAGCCGGTAGGATGCTCAATCATACAGAGTTCTCAAGGGCAGGGATCCACGGGGTGAATATTAGGGACCTGCACTATCCTTCTTTTTGGTGAGACAGCCTGGATAACAACAGCTGCAAAGCTAGAAAAGTGAGTGTAAGTCTGCTCACTTAAACACCCCAAAACTTCCTAAGATGTGTTTCCCCAAAACTGGTAGATTAACAGAGGGAGATGACCACCAACTGGATTATACAGTAACTGGAAGTTACAAAGAGACTTTGGAAGAAGAAGCCAGCTTGAAAAGGAGTGATAAAGCACCATGAAGCGTGTTCAGGGCTGGGCACCCAGAGAGGACAAGGGGGTTGCCCGCAGCCCTTGCAACTGCAGTGTGAGGGCTTGTGCATCCACGGATGCCATGTCTTCAGATTGGCATAGGAAAGTGTGAGGCATCTGCAAGTGCATATTAACATTTTGCAAGTGTCTAGTGTTGTGATGGATCTCCTCTATTACTGGTATTGATCCTGGACAGATTGCCAGTTATTTATGTGCTGTTAATAAATCAATAAACTGTTTGATCTTGATTTGATTTAAACCACCTGAACTGAAGAAATTTTCCTTTTAACAATTGTCAATTTCAGTGGCATGTTCTAGGTTTTGGTAACTTTTGCTCCCATGTACAAGAGGCTTCTTTCTCTTTCCTGGAGCTCTGACTCCTTTCCCTCTATTTGTTAAAGATGTCAGAAAATTAGCTTCTAGACTCTAGTGGAGTCAGGAGGGTGGTGGGTTTTTTTCCTGATTTCCCCATACCACCACTTTGTGAGTGAATTAAATACAGAGAGAAGGAATGACCAAATAGCCTTCTTACTAAGATCATTTATATGACTATATTTATAACTTATATTCATCAGATCCTGTAAAAGGGAGTTAAACTTGAAAACACGCTGAGTACCGGAATGTGGAAAACAGAAAAAAAATCCACTGATGAAAGCCCAGCAGTGAAGATTTCTACATGATCCTGTACCCTTCTCTGAGTACATTTAAGTTCAGTTAGCACACTGAAGATATATTGCAAAGCTTTTAGTTCAGCTGTGACTTCTAGAGTGAAAAAAAAAAACAGAGGAAAAAACTCTTTCTAGGGGAATTTATTTTTAAGTCTCAGGGTCTCTACTTGGTTTTAGAGATCAGTGAGAGGGTGCAGAAAGTCACTGCAGTTTTGCTTGTCTGTGATCTCTCGCTGAAGCAAGGACAATGAATGCCTTTTTCCAAGCAGGCTGGCTTGTCTGTTTTCTAAGCCATTTCTTTGAACTGCCTTCCATTAAAAAGAAAAGAGCATTTTGCTGTATCAGATTTACTGGAAGATTCATATTAAGCCACAAAATAGTTTTTCTCCACGCTCCTGTGATCAAACTGTGTACAATAAGTGAAACTGGTCCCTGCATACGGCAGCAGTGCAAGGCTTATTGCATCCCTCAAGTCCCAATTAAGCTTTCAGAAGAGCTCATTGGCATTATGAAGGCCAATTTGGCTATAGATGCATTGCACTCAGTGTGATCCACTTGTCCTACATGGTGAGCTTTATCTAAGGTTTTTAAGCTTCCCTTTTCCTGCAAGCCAAAATCTTCACGAACAAATTTCTTTTTGAGATTTTTCTGGAATTTTATGTTTCTGAAGAAATAACTGTGTAATGTGTTACAGGACGCTGAATAATCCATATTATTCCTGGTTTGTAATTAAATTTGTGCCCTTCTGGCACCTAAAAAATCTGTATCTCTCAACAACCCCAAGCATCCTATGTTCAAGGGAGGGAGGATTTTCATGCCATTTATGCATGCTCTGATGTTAAGGGGTGTTGCTTTTGCAGGAAAAAACCCTCTTCCTCTATACTAAGCAGTGATAAAAGTAGCTGGTATCTTTAGAGGTGACAGATGCCAATACTTCAAAGCTCAAGAAAAAAAATAAATTAATTGTCTACCATGTTTAGAGCATTGTGCAAGTCATCCCACTTTGAAGCACTGACTGAGAGATGCAGATCCACCCTTTCTACTCCTGGTTGGTGGGTGGTGGTGAAAATTGACCAGCTGAACAGTTTTCGAGAGGTATAGCAGGAAATGTATTTGTGTTCCTTTCAATTGCTAAAGACAAAGTTGTAGTGATAAAGGGAAAATAATGAAAGCAAAGTAAAAGGTAAGAAGAGCTGATGCTACTCCTTTTTCTGACCTTTCTTCGTGGCTAGATATTGTGAGATAAATCAGTTGCAGTGGATGAGCGCAGGCCCCTGCGGTCGCAGCCTGAGGGTACAGAGTGCTCTATGGCAGAGAAGTCTGGGGCATTTCTGACCAAATCAACCTACTGTTGGTCCCCCAAACACAGTGTGTGATGCTCTTGATTGGGCCAGCACAGTACTTCTGAGGACCATTTTGTGAACCAGAATCAGAGGGTTTGTCTGTCTTAAGAAAAACATGGTTTTGTGAATTTGGGTCTTTATCTGCACACATCTAATCAAAGTGTACCATATAACTGAAGGGATACCATTTATTTTGGAAATGGTATAGTGATATATATACTCCTCAAATGTCCTCTTCTATTAATCCTGAGGCATTATGCCGTGTCTCCAATGCTGAACAACATTTTTGTAGATATTTCTTTGTTGGATTTATATAGTTGCATGACAGAGCAAGAGCTGATAGGGTCTTTATTTTAAATTAATTCTCTTAATGTAAAGATCGTGTTTGTTTATTCTTAAATGTGTACACCAAACCAATGGAAAGAATTACAAAACTGTATCTGAGTCAGAATTGTCATTGGTTGGGCTTCCTCTCCTATAAAACAGGGCCCCAGCTTTTTTTGTATGTACCTTTCTGGTCAGATATGATTTAGTAAAAAGCAGGCATATAGGGCATGAGCTACCAGTACAATAAATGTTACACATATGTTTACATCCCATGTTTGCCATGATGAAATGTGTCATTTCTTCATTTTGTTGCAAAACACAGTAAACTTTCTTTTCTTCTATTGTTCATTTTTATTTCTAAAGAGTCTGAGGAAAGGTATGTTATATTTTCTGATGGCAGTAAAATTGAGTCAAATACTTGATTCCAATATTTATTTCCTACTGTATATTAAGAATTAAGTAGAGAGCTGATTGTAGCAGTTTTATTTGTCAGAGCAAGATCTTTAAAGACATACCTCACAGTGTGATTCATTTCTATTAAATTAGTTATTTGTCCTCCACAGTGTAATCTTTTCAGGGAGATATCTAACATAGTTTGAATGCAAATTCAACCCTAGGGAAATAAAACATATAGGAGAACCAATGCAGTCAGATTCCATTTCCATTAGTTCTTTCATCTGTTAACCTCAGATTTGTTTTAGTCCATATCAGATAAAAATGCTGTCATTCTTACACTTTATTATGTCGTTCAACATGTTTCTTTCCTGGAACTGAATAATGTTTGTTGCTGGAAAACATCATAACTTCAGAGAAAGTTTGGGAAAAATCTTTTCTAGTAACGTCCTGTATTTATATTTTGTGTCCATGAACCGCATGCCAGAGCCAGCTTATGTTCATGTGTTCTTTAGAAGAAAACAGGTATTGAGAATATCATCACTGATTTATAGGTTAAGCCTAAATGATTTCCAGGCAATGTCCTAAAGTTATGAGAGCTGCTATTCATGCTACATGACAAAACAAAAGGGGCGTAAGGAAGGAGACTGAAGAAAGATACTGCTCCTTTAGGCATTATTGTGTTTGCTAATTTAAGTCCCAAATCAGGAAAACACTGAAGACTATGCTTTTTATCAATGCCACCATTTAAGTACAAACCAAAGTGCTTGGGTGAATTCAAGCCACAAATTATCCTTCCTGGAGCTGTTCCACTACTCTCATGGATATGATGGGTCTTAAGAGTGACACTGCATTGTAAGAAGCATATCTGATTTAGCTGTCCTGGTGAAAAGCTATGCTGCCCCAACCAGACGGATTTGGACCATCCACATCAGACTCTTCTTCCTCACCGATTTCAGCCATATTTGACTGGAAAGTTGTACCTTGCTAAAAAGCCATTCTTACAAAAAATATGTACGTACTTATGTATACATCTTAGGGAAAAGGCACCCTTAGCGGCTAAATTAAAATTTATGATCTTGGGACCAAATAGTGCAGGAGGAGACTTTGATCTTTGAGTAAGTTTGTTCTTTTATTGCTGAAGGCATTGCAGACTAGACTTCATTGAACAATAGCAAGAAGGCTGATATAAAAGAGAGAATTATGTATCATTTTGGGGAAATGTGGCTTCTAACCTGAACAATGCAATGATGATCTAGGAGTGCACAATACTGCGAAAGTGAGTTAAAATCTAATCCCTCTCCTATTACCAGCAGAGGGTTTCTACCTCATGACTTAATAGTGATTTGCAGAAGACGTGACTAAAACTTGGAGCCCTCCAGTTCAAATTGACCTTAGCATCTTGATAACTGCATATCAGACATTTTTTGACTAGCACCTTCTTTTTATTTTCATTTCTGAAAAAAGCTCTAGGTTAAGCGACCACAAAATAAGTGTATCATTTTCAGAGCACTGTTGGCCTTTGAAAAGTTTGCGTGCACTTGCTTCAAGAAAAGGGAGAAAATGTGTATAATATGTGGTCTGTCTGTTGGAGCCCCACTTAACAGACCTGAAAAATGTGTTCTATGTAACAAAGAAATGAACAAATGAAAAACTGAAATGTTAAAAAGCCTTAGGAGATAGCAATTCCAACCTCTTTGCTCTCTTGAAAGCATTATAGAAGCCATATTACAAAAGCAAGCAAGAGGGAGTGAAGAAGGGAAATGGGTGTAAAAGAGACTTCCTTTGCAAATTTTGTTCTGGAAAGATCTGAACAAGCAGGTGCTGTTATTGGACAACACTGGCCTGGGAAAGAGCCATAGCTGAGTACCCATACCATTGTGACCTACAGCCAATAATGCCAGATATAGCTGGAAGAATTGTTCTCATGTTACTAGTATTGTTCTCAGATTACTCTAACTAGATGGCCAGCTGTGATTTTATAATGTGCAATTTTATTGTGTTCAGTCAGATTATTATTTCCAGGAAATAGTAGCATTGATGGAGTGTCTGTACTCTGGGAGCATGAACTTCACTTTGGCTGTAAACATGGCAACCCTGGAATCAGACCTCTGATAATGAAAATTGCTGGGCGGACAAGGAAGTTGAATGTGAAAAAGCAATGCATTGCAGCTGTGATAAGTGATAGTGCCAGGATGCAAAGGCCTGTTTATTGCCAGGATGGAGACATCTGCCTCAGCCTAAGCAAGAGATGACAGACTCTCTCTCACCCTGGACTTCCAGGAATTTCAACAGCTCCTTCAAAAAAGTTGTTGCCAGGGATGAGTCCTACTTTTGATCCTTTCCAACCCTCCTGCTTAAATACATACAATAAGACAAGCTGTGCTGTGGTCCTCAATCCTCAAATGTAGGCATAGGAAGTTTGAACCATCCACTGAAAAATGGAAGTACCTACTTTATGTTGAATCCAACAAATTGTCATGTCATGTGGTTGAGGAACTCCACTATCTTTTTTCCAGAATTCTCATGTTCATTACAGACTTATGCTTGCACAGTTTGGCCCCATCAACAGAATAGTTTGTAATGAGCTTGTTCCCAGGAGCAAGAACTTTTTTATCAGGTCAGAACTGAGGGCTGGAGCACTTTTTCCAGGTTTTTTGGTGATGATCGTTGCTTTCATGCAACTTCTGTGCTTTCTGCTATGAATTCATCCTGGGTCTGTTGGACTAACCTCCTTGCAGTTTTGTCCTGGGAAACGTGGTGTAATGCACAGTATTTCATCTATGTGTGGGCATAGATGTGCCTATTCAAGGGTAACAAAGATGATTTAAGGATTGGAGCATCTCCCTTATGAAGAAAGACTGAGAGAACTGGGACTCTTTAGCCTGGAGAAGAGAAGGCTGAGGGGAGACCTTATCAATGCCTATAAGTATCTAAAGGGTGGTTTGAAGGAGAGGGGGCCAGACTCTTTTCAGCAGTTGCCAGTGAAAGGATGAGGGGTAACGGGCATAATTTGGAACATAGGAGGTTCCACTCAAACATGAGAAAAAACTTTTTCACAGTGAGGGCGACAGAGCCCTGAAACAGGCTGCCCAGGGAGGTCATGGAGTCCCCTTCTTTGGAGATTTTCAAGACCTGCCTGGATGCCGTCCTGAGTAACATGCTCTAGCTCTGGGCAATCCTGCTTCAGCAGGGGAGTTGGACTAGATGATCTCTATGGTCCCTTCCAACTCTAAAAATTCAGTAAAATTCAGTGTGCAAATTTAGCAGGTAAATTGTAGCCCACAAATTAGGAATTAATTCAGTATTCCTCTATCTCCTTTAAACACATTAATCTACAATGTGAGAAGAACACAATCAACCATCAGTTCAGCATGACAAACCATTAGAGGCACCAAGAAGACAATGTATTATTTGACTTCCTCTGCTATTAATTTCAACTTTTTATTTTGGCACTTAGTCACTTACTAACAAATAATAGCCAATTCTGTTATATTTCATTATATCATCCTATTTTTTATAGTCAAGAACAGGCAGCTGAATGAAAACCTGTCAGTGAAGGCCTGTATTACACAGACTATTTCCATGTCGAAAGCTTGTTTTCCTTGACCAATGTTTAATGTTGCACTGTAGTAGCTGTAATAACCACTTGCTGTGGCAGTTTTCCATGAATTTACACAAAGTCATTGACATGAAAATTGAGAAGTATTAATCCCGTTTTATTCCACATGTAATTGTTGCAGGCAGGCGTCCTTCCCTTCTGTCTCCTAAATTTTAATGTGTTATACCGTGTGTAATTAAATACATGCAGAAGGCAACTCTCTTGGAGACTTTTGAGCCTTGTTTACTTAATTTTAAAATGTTTTATAGTGGAATAAAAATTTACAGTACTCCAGCCTACAAAAATGTAATCTGTTGTAAAATATCTCTCTAATTGAATTTGCAGCTCCCAATGACTTGCAGAGTATTACATGCCACTCTCAGAGTGCCACTAGTGATAATACGCATCCAGGATGAAATTTTATGCTACTCCTTGTAGTGGTCACTCATCTAACATATATATGGGACATGTTTTACTACTGGCATATCTCACTCAACCATCTTTGTTCTGGTTATGGCCAGTAAAATACTGCAGTTACTTTTTTTTCTTCTTCTAACTTCTCCTGAGATACCCTTGGGAGTGTGAATTTGCATTCAGGCCTAACATGATGCAAAATAAGATAAAAATAAAACCTCTCTCCTACTCATCATGTTAGTCATCTTTGATTTAAAGAGAGCACAAAGCAGGTAGGAGCTTAATTGATGCTCGGCAAATCAATTGTGCACTGAGAACATACAGAAGGGAGACCCTACTTAACTAAAATAATCATTCGCCTCAAAGTGCGGGGACAAACAGACCCATGAGAAATTGTGTCCATACTGAAAGAGACAAGGTTATGGGGAGTGTTTAATGGAGAGTGTTTAATACTTGTTGACTGTTTTTCCATTGACCTGAAGTGGACCAATTTCTTTCCTGGTCATTGCTGTTTGGTGCTGAGTAAAGGAGAATAAGAAAATCAGGAGATTTTGCACCTGAAACCTCAAAAACTCATCATGGGACTGATTTGTGGTACTTTGACATTGCCCTTCTTTCAGGACTATGTACAACTGCACTATCCCAGACGCACCGCTAGGAACAAGTGCCTCTGCAGTGAATGCCAGCTTTACAGAGAAACCACACAATGTCCTTTAACGATGCATCAGCAAACTAAACCTTGCTCAGCCAGCCAGCCCTGCAAGGCTGTGCATCACTTCTTCTTAAAATCAGCTGCAGTCTTCTAATTAGTTTAGCAGCTTAGGTCAGGGTCTTCTCATTCCAATCAAAGGCACAGCTGAGCAGGGACTCTGCCTCATCTCAATCCCTCTTCTGCCTCTTTAAGGACTTGAGTGCTGGTTGAGATGCTGGGAAATCAAAAAGAGCTGCAATACTTACTGTCCTAATTTCAGCCAGTATATGATGGCAGGTCTTTACTTTTTTCCTCTGTACTTCAGAAAATTTGATATTGAAAGGATCCATCTTGCCCAGCCTGATTCAGCAGCTATGAACTTTGTGAGTGCTATTTCTCCTCAGAAAACCCCTGAGCATGTTCTCAGTGCTATAATGAAATACAGTAAAACAAATCACAAATCATGCATCCTCAGGTAGTTCTCCAGCAACAGACTAAGTTCAATACATTCTTTTAATGGCTTTATTCTTGATTTTATCTCTGTTACAGGTTGGGGTTTTTTTTGGCTTAAGACACATCAATCAACTTACCTACATCTTCATTCTACCCATTAAATATCTCTTCAGCCCATGGGTGGACTCGAGTATTTTCCACACACAGCTACTGCGCCAAACTGTTGCAGACGAGGAGAGTGAGTGACCAACAGAGTTATCACTGCACACTTGCCACAGCCTTAAGCAGCTTTGCTGCACTGGCTGCTGGGCACTGTCACAACCAAGATGCTAGTTTAGATGGACCCTTGGGCAGACCTGCAGTATAGGTATTCTCAGGGCTTCATGCTGCTAGCAAAGATATCATAAAACCTATCCCACATTTCCATTTCCTTAGCTGGCTTTCTTAGGAGATGAGAGGTTTGTGGGGAATTTTCAAAGTATTTCTGTAGGCTTTCTAGACTAATGTGTTTCGGGATGCTTTTAGAGACATGGCTTGGAAAGGATGTCTGTTGGTGAGTGAGTCAGGTGTTAATGAATGCTTTGAAACCTGCAGGGTTTTTGTTAGTAGGTTAATATCACTAAAGAATGATGAACTTTTTAAATGTTAAAGTCCGAAAATAGAGTTCTAATTAGACCATCCAAAAGTGTGGCTGGAGGTGAACAGGAAAAGCACTTTCAGACTCCCCTAACTACAATGAGGAGCGTGATGTTTGGGGCTTCTTGCACTTCTGCAAAACCAGACCATTCTTTTTGTTTTCTATTGGTAAAAGATGCTATTAAAAAGGAGATGAAAAAGTCTTCTCTATAATCATAGGAGGCATAACAACATTAAATGGTGGCAAAGGAGGTTCAGGCATTCAGAAGGACTTAAAGACTTAAATTTTGTTGATCTTGCCATGCAGAAGGGAAGGTCTGCAGAGATGTCCACAACCCCTCAGAACATTATGCATCTGATTTGGGTGCTAAATATAGCTCTGTGTTTATGTATATTAAAACAAAACAGAAGCTAAAAACTTTTACACAAATTACTAAATCTTGTGCAATTATCCCAATGTTGGTCTGACCAAATCAGACTATTGAGCTTCCAATATTGGTAAGATGGTTTTCTTCATAAACTACTCTATGGTTTTTTTGTTTGGTTTGGGTTTTTGTTGGGTTTTATTATTATTTTTATTTAAAGGAAACAGTGAAACAAGCTTCTTTAAATTTACCCCAAAGCAAATCACTGGAATGCTATTTCTATATGTGTATAATGCATCTTCAAATACAAGTCCTGCAATGAAAAAGTTGCAGATATAATGAGTACAATAAAGCTCTCAATTTAAAAGTCATAGCTTTTTGCATCATTTGATTGTTTGGGGTAAATGAAAAAAAAAATGAAATCCTGTAATGAAGGGATTTTTTAACATCCTAAATGGCAAATTCCAGTCAAACGACTGCCAATTTAATAGGAGAATTAAACCAGTGGCCTGATAGCTCTGTAAATTATTTGCAATTCAGGGAAGCATGAAATTTAGTCATGCACTGTGCTTGGTCACCAACATATTGCTGTGCTGACATTTGAACATGACTGCATTTCTTTCCTCTTTCCATTGCATATTAGAAGTTTGGAAATAAAAACATAGAGTTACTCTGAGGTAGGTCTAGCAGTAGAGCAGTTTCACCGTTCTTACTGACGCTGCCTCTGTCTGCAGTAGCCTGTTTAAATGCTGCCTGTCAGTGTCCCTGGGACCAAAACCCCATCCTTCTGAATTATCCAGCCTTTGGAAAAGCTTTTGACTACTCAAAAGATGCCCCAGGTTTTAGGGTAGGCTTGAGACTTTGGGAGCACCCTGTCTTCAGAGTGTTCTTTAGACTGTCTCCAGAAACCTTCTGGAAGACCCATATGATGTGATTCCGGAGGTCTTCAACTCGCATCATTTTATGTGGCCTATAAACTTGTTGGGGCAGATAATCCCATTTCATAGGTCTGCCCCATGGAAAATTAACATGGCCCAGGTGAATGCTAATGGGGAGTTGCCAGGACACTTTGCCAAACTCTGTGAGGTAAGACACGTCACCTTATGTGCAGAGTGGATGCAGTCTGGCATTTTTGGCACCCAACATGGATGCAGCTAAGAATGTCCTTATTGTGATGGCCTTCAGATGCAGCCTAACAGACCAACAACAGTGTGACAAATGAAAAGCTGTCCTACAACCTGTCTCTGTTTCCCAAAACAAAAATAAATACTTCGAATTATAAATAGTAAACAGCAAACCAGTTTCTATGTCACTACGAATGTGGATCCATGCTTCAAGCACCTTCCCCAGAGCCACTTCCAAGCGCATCAGCAGAAGTATGGTTTGAATCAGCCCAAGAACTGAACGATGCTGTCTTGGCCTCCCCTTTATGGATCCATACAATCGCTGTGCCCTGGCAGGGGCCTCAAGAGCACATGATATGACCACAGCACTTCTGTCATGACCACATGACACAAGACAATGTGACAAGTGTCCAAAATACCTTCACCCTGTTCTGATAAGTCTACTGGTACCTCTATGACTTCACATCTGAGTTTTACAGCACTCCTCACCCATTGCTGTGAAGAGCATAATCCCTGTAAGAACTTAAAATATTCCTCCTTGCTTAAATTTTGATAGGAGTACCAGGAGGTGCAGCATGTCATAGCACACAAACACAGCAGAGATCATCTCAGAAGGGGTAAACCTAGTACCTGGGAAATGAATACAGAGCCAAGATTGCACATGTAGATGGTGATGGCAATAGGAGCTGTGTCTTTCAGAGAAGCACCTCAAAAGAGCTCCTTGACAGAGGGGCAGGACAATTACTTAGGTCTTTTAAACACTGCATACCCACTGCTAGTGGTCCTGGTCCATTAACTTTGCTTTTTCCTTTCCTACTCTGTCGTGCCTTTAGTGGGTGAGGTCTTTATGCAATAAGCACTCTGAAAGTAGAGTGCTTTTCCTATTAAGCTGAAAAAAAACCCACCAGCTACCTTGAAAGCTTAGATGTTTTAACTGAATGCATAGAATTTGGTCATTTAAAAAAGCCCAAATTCATGGAATCTTTCTAGCATGTGATAATTAACATACCAGTGTACCAAGAAGATGTAGAATAGAATACCAAAGGATTAATTTTTTATAACTATATATTTAAAAGACATTTAAAATGTAAACTAATTTAAATTGCAGAAAGGCTATTAAAATTGTTTATTTTACATACAATACTGATAGCCTCTGTAGTAAGAACATGGAAATGTGCAATGAATTATGTTTCTTGCTACTAGTGCTGTACAGTTTTACCATTACTATAATCTTTATTAATCTCGAGCGTGTAGCAAAAGCTTTCTCAAGATAAAAATTAGACTTTTTTTCTTCTACTTGACTAATGTAAGGCAAATTTTAGATTAAAATGAAAAGGCAATATTGAAATCTAAAGTAAAAGTTTCTACTTATAGAGCTGTCTCCTCTTTCTGTGAGCGCATTTTCATCTCTGATTTTCTGGGAAATAAGTGAACCTCTTTATTAAAAAATCCCAAACCAATATAAAAAATAAAATACCTTCTCCTATCTCTCTTTCTTCCCATATCAGCTCTTCATGGCTCATAGGATACAATGATCTCGTTTGAGATGGATTTTGGAGAACTTAGATATAGTGCTATTATTGCAAAGCAAAAAAAGCTGAATTATTTGCCAGAGTGGGTGGAAATCATCAGTTTTAAAAGCTGATCATAGAATTGCATGTCTCCTTCGGGAACATCCTGAAGTGTCATGTTTGAATTTTAGAAATAAAATTTTCATACATCAAGTTCCTAATGTACGAACAAGTTTTCTCTTGGTAGGGCATGTTGAAGTATCTTTATGTATTTGCTATGCTTTCACCACTTACTTTGCCTTGAGTCATATTCTTATTGTTGATTTTTTTTTAAAGATTTATTTGGATTTCACACTAAATGGAATGCTTCTAGAGATAAGTAGTCTAACTTATTCTGTAAAGTGCTAGAAGAGTTTCAAGAGACTTTCTGCAGCAAATAAAATATTCTCCAGCATGATTTGAAGGGTGAATTAAAAACAGAGATGGCATTAGATGCTGCAGTCAGTTCAAAGCTTCATCACAGGCTTCAGTGATAATCACGAGTGTATTTGAGAGTAGCATAAAAGAAAACTTATGTTCCTCGCAGTTCAAGCATTTCCTCATGTGTAGGATCTGTTATAATGAGCACGTCTTATGTGTTACAAAAGATCCTGAGAAGGACTGAAAGTGATATTTCACATTTTTGATATTGTCCCTTTCCTTAGATGTAATATCACCCTGAAAGAACAGAAATTCAAATCACAGCTGAAATGTTTAAAAGCTGTCACAGCTTGCCTGTAATTATGCAGTGCAAAGCTTACTAATACTAGAAATGCACATATTTAAGGTGGGCTTTCAGTTTATGAGTGAGATGTTACTGATACGGGCACTGGAGAAAAATGGAAGAGTCCTATATATCATTGTCAAGGTTCTTATAGGAAAATAAAGTTCTTCAAACTTTTAAACATCTAAGTAGGCAGAGTTCTATGACAATTACAGCAGGAAAAACTAGGGAGAAAAAAAACCCAAAGGATGCCATCAAACATAATTGAAGTAACTACAATAAATTCAGCAACCTAGTTTGACAAATAACTGTGAAGATCTGTGTGAGCTTGTTCTTGTCAGCTACTCGGATGTTCTGCATTTTTGTCTTGTTTGCTAATGATGTAGTGCAGAGTCTAAGAGACTGCGTATGAAAGACATTTCAGAAATGACTAAGGTAGATGTCTTATGACAGTTTCCACCAAAGCTTGAATAATTTAACTTTTATGTGTATGCCAAGCCAGTGCTGTTACTTTTTGTTCTTAATGTGGAAATGAGTCATTTCACATTGCTTCGGCAATGTAGAAAAGATATCTTGAAAATGAGAAAGCAGAGACAGCATCCTCAAACTCTAAGGTACAAAAATAGTATGAAAAAGTTAAATAAAATGACCTAAACTAATTTTTTGTTTGGCTTTCTGAGTACGAATGTTTTGGCTAGCACTTAGAATTAACTTTGTCATATATTTCTATTAAGTGGTTCAATAGCAGCCATGAAGAAAGAGCTTCAAAAAGTTGATGATGGACCTAGCTACATCAATAGTCTGAATTTTTTTTTTAAAAACCCTCTTTCTACTACACTCTCTCTTGCATCTCCCCAGTCATCATGGCCCTGGAAACTTTTAGAGTTTTGAGTTTTTAGAGTTTAGAATTTTGTTCCTATAAGGTTTTTTTTGGCATAAAATACTTGGAACAAAAATTTATGGAAGAAATAAAATTTGGCTCAAATCTCCTTCTGTAGGTAAGAAACTTACATATCAAACATATACTAATTATTGAATACAATCTTATCAGTAATATGACTATTATTTTAAATATAAATTATGTGAGAATTTCTAATCCCAGAAAAATCAATGATTCCTATACAAATGACATTCGTGTGTATTTACATGTATTTATATGTACGTGAACACACATTATTTACATAGAGGTTGCATATGCTTTCAGTGCCAATCCTGCAAATATTTTATGCACATATTTAAATATAAATCTAAGCTAATCAAACAACCTTTTTGGGTTAAAATACTTACCATGAGACAACATGAATGTGATGTGATGACAAATGACACTAGAAATTATTTGTGTTTATGTAAGAATTTATGGCATAGCTCAAGGACCCTGTAAAGGGGACTCCATAAATTGGATGCTGTCCGTGTATGTCATCCTTGTAACCTTGTCCATAATGTGCTACTAGTGAGGAAAACATGAGGGTCCAAATCTTGTTCATTACCGAAGTGGGGTGAAAGTGCCAAAGTGACTTTAATACAAATGAGAACTAGATCTTTGAAGTATCACCTATGATATTTTCTGAAAAGGAGAAGACAGTAATTGGTGGGAGACCACCCTAATAAAAATCCCAAATATAAGAGAAAATAGAAAAACTTTAGCCCAGATGTAGCAGGTAGCATCGGGTTGTACCAATTACTCTTTTTGGGGGCTTCCCAAGCAAAATACAAAATACAAAAATTATGGGAAAATAGTAATGTTTGTTCAACTAGGAGTGCCAGATCTAATTCCTTATTCATTTCCCCTGATAAAAAATTAAAAATCCCAAAGAGCTAAAAATAACTGTTTGACACTTTATTTTCAGTGTTTCAGCTACCGACGCCTACATCCTCTAATATCTCCCTTTTGCCCTTGAGGATCTTAGACTTATTTATGTGCGCGTCTACTAAAAATCAGTGAAGCAGAGGAAGTCTTCTTATTCTTCTGCTATGAGAGGCCCTTGCACGCTGTCCCAAGAGCTCAGTATACCTTTTGTGTTGTCCCTTACATATGGTCGACAAGGAAAACTAAAGCCTGTTCTGTGGTTTAATTTTGAAAAAGCAATACAGAGTTTGAAAAGCAATGCAGAGTACAGAGGAATATTAGAACAGCTGACTGTGCTCCGAGCTGGCAAGAAGCCTGTGTTCACAGAGGTCCAAATTGTCAGCTGTATGAAATATTTTAGTACCAATCAGGCAACCTCTTTGTAGGAAAACTTTAAAAAGAAAGAAAGTGAAATATTCCAAGAGGCAGCAGCAGGAAGGCAAGAAAAATGCCTGTGCAACAAGTTGCAAAAAAAAAATTTGTCATATTCGCTGTGAATAGTGCAATGGAAAACAAAACTAAGTAGCATCTCTAGCTCTCCTTTTATATTATATGAGAGAGAATTATGAAGCATTTTTTATCTAGGTTTATAGAGAGAAAAAGTTTTGCAAACTTGAAACCCAAGGGAGTTTACTAATTAAGAATGAAAAACATGGCCAGTGAAATGTGCAGAAGCTCATGCTCGCAGCAGTACTGCACAGCAGTGATGCAGGCCAGAATTTTTTAGAGCATTCCTAGCGAGCTCCAGGAGCAATGACCTTTCACACACAGCTTCTTGCAGACAATGCAGATCTTGGTCTAGCAGGGTGTCACTATCTTTACTCTGTCTCAAAAACACCATGCAGGTCTGTAGCCCAAATCCCCTTCCATCCAGCTATGTCCAAGTCATAATTTTACCCTGTTCTCCCTTCACCCAGTGTTTGGGTTGCCTTTTTTTTTTTTTTTAATTTCTGACTGTATGCTTTTATTTGGCTGTTTTCCCCCCATTGTGGAGTCTCTACTGACTATGTGAGTTGGCTGCTACAAACTTGGTGTCCAACTGGGGGAGGACTGGGCATGTAATTCCCTTGTCCTTTTACGTTTTCCTATAGCATGACATTGCAGATGAAACAGGAAAGAAACTGGAAACGTCAAATGCCGCAATGTGGTTCAGATTATGTTACCTATTCAGTGTGAAAATCCTGCTTCTGCATGGGGTCATAATCACAAAGGAGCTAATGATCATACATGTATTATTAATATGACCATGGCTCTAAGTACTATTTTTAGTGTGAGAGGCCATAATAATAGGGGTGACTTTCACATTAAGAGCTTGAAAAGCACAGCTTCTTAGACATATAAACAAATCAGAAAATACTACTGGACATCTTTCATAATTACAAACATGAATATTAGTCTCTGTCATTATGCAACAGACTTTTTGTACTAGACTCAATAACATAAATAAGGTGAAACTAAATATTATTGTATACAAAATGCAGCTCTGAGTGCAGCTAGCCTAGGCTAGATTCCTACTCACATTCCTTTGAAAGAAACAGTCTGGGATGAAAGCTCTTGAAAAAAAACCCTGAAATCAATGCCTTTCAACTCACTGGGAGATGCTTTAAATGCATGTTTTAGTTCCGGTCTAAAAGATTTAGGGAGTTGCTTCTGATGGAGAAAAATAGCCTACAGGGAAAACAAAATGCCTTAATACTTCAATTTAGACAATTGCCAAGGTTCAGGCATGAGAGCAAGTTTTATTATTTTGATCTTCACTACAATTAGGACAGAAATGCCATTCAGCTTTCATCTGAATTGCTAAATTTTCATTTGATTTCCAAGTCATCCCTAAATCCAGTCCAAATTGTCCTCTGGATTTTATAACTCTCACTGGACAAATAATTTAGAAGACCACTATTGATGGGCTTCCAACACTCTTGTATTCAAGGCACCTGACCTGAATATGTCCCAAGACAAGAATGGCACAGGACCTGACCTTGAGAGGTTTCAAAGTCATGCGTTTCTTTTTTGTGAATGAGAGATTATTGTGGCCAGTTCTGAGGTTGCTTTCAGAAGCAATCTATGTTTATAGTCCAGATATGAATCCAAAATATGCAGTTCTACTGTTTTCAAAAAAGTCACTGTTGCCCTATAAACTCATTAGCTGTATTACATGTTTTATGCATAACAGGTAGCACATTTTTTTTTATGTCACCATCTTCTCCCTTCCATAAGGATAAAACTTTTGTGTGCGTTCAAAGATTCTGTTTTTAGAAGGGTCGGTAGGCTTGCTGATGTTTTAAACTTTCAGTAAATAAGACATTTAACAATGATTTCTATGCTTTGTTTCCATACCTGTTGGTAGACTTGTATCACAAGCTTTGCAAGAGATCTGCAGGCACCATCAGATAGCAAACTGATCTCTCAAGGATGTAGTATTTCTCTAAGGAATGCTTGGAACTGGCCTTCTCTTCCTCTTAGAATTTTTATCACGTGTGCTTTTCTTATTCTGTGTTCAGTTTATCATTCCTGACTGCTTTCATTTGTGATACATCTCAACAAGCATAGTAGGGAAATTATTTTTAGCTAACAAATTGTTTTCAATTTTATGATTCCAGTTGTATAAAGTTTATGATGTCATATGCAGAATTATATCTGAACTCTGATTTACATGTTTGAGAACTTTCTAATTCTAGGTAAAGTACTTCTGAAAACAATAGCAGTTCTATATTTTTTTCTATAGTATGTTCAAGAGTGAGGGTGAACATGTGAATTCTTTGATTACTTAAGGAAATAAACCCCACATTCTTACAAGACTGACAAGAGCTGAAATGAAGGGGGTTGTATTAAAAAAACATTGTACAAAACTATTTGTATGTGTGGGAGTGTATATGCCTGTGTGCGTATGTCTGCATAAATTCCTATGGTTTTACTCATACCATTCCTTGTCCTATTGATAATTTTCATTCTGAAATACTACTTCAGGTGTCTCTCAGCATTAAGAAATGCTGTCAAATATCCGCTCCTAGGTGCAAGAAAATAAGTTACTCTCTTGGTTCCTTATCCATTAGCAGTATCTCTGCAGTAATATCTTACTCGGCGACAATATTTCCTACCATTGGCAATACTAAAAACTCTGCATCCTTTATTCCACCTGAACTCCTAATTATATTCTGCTGTCGAACAAGTGAACATAGTTTTCTCAATCCCTCTGTTGTCTCCCTCTTTTCTCAAATGATGGCTGTAGCAGTGATTCATGAAGTGCAGTGCACATGACTTGCTGATTCGACTGCAGGGTTTAGTTAACTTGAATACTACATACATATAACCCAGTCAGCCCTACGACTGACTATATTTGAAAGACAGATTTCGCTACACATTTCTTTCCTTCCATCCTATCAGCTTATCACTTTATCTGGTTTTTGAAGAACATAACAATTTTTAGAAAGAATTTAATGATAGGACAAACTATGTCAGACAGATGGCTTCAAATTACAGTTATTAGAAATCCAGCCTAACAATCTGCACTTTAATAATTAATCACTGAAGAGTCCTTATTTTAAGCTTTTCTTAGAAATGCCATTTCTCTGATGTGCATGTAACTTGGGAGAGGACAAATGTAGTGATTTTTAGCCAATGTTTTCCTCTCTTACCGAGGCAGAGGGTTATCTCTGTATCCAATGTCTTGCAGCTGCAGAAATCTTCCTTATATAGCACTATTAAGATGTCTGAGATAGGTGAATTAGAGTAATCCAGACAGTTCCCTAAGAACTGAAGATATTACCCACAATATGCACACGCGTGGACACACACATCTCTTTTCTATGAAACGTTTTGTAAAACTATTTAATTTGTATGGCAGAGAAGCAGAAGTTTTTGCCTTCAGTGGGTATAAAATTCGGTTTAATTCAGAACAGTTTAAGGTCAATAGATATAAGTAACTTCTGCCAGGGACCTGATTTCATCTCGGGTGCCTTCTTGGCTGAGTTGGAAAGCTCCATGTTTTCTGTAAAGACTAAGGCCAATGGAAAGACTTCAGCAGTGGGAAGCTACCAGAGACCACAGACACACAGCTTGTCTCTCTGCTTCCATACAGCTGTGTCACACGGGTGGTAGAGCCCAGCCTGTGATTGCACCCTGCGAATGCTGCTGAGGGATTGCTGCAATGGCAGTTGCTGCCTTCCTGCAGTTTCGGTGTCACACATTTGTTCTGCTGTTTGCTGATGGTCCTCCAGTTGCTTATAAGTATGCGTATATATTCCCACAATAATACATAGTAAGCATATACATACATATATACACATACCAGTAATTCACACTTAACTGCAGGGTCTTAAGATTTTTGACATGTTCAAATTTCATGGTAAATAAGTATTCATTTTAATTCTGATCATGTTTTAAATCCTTCTTTATCCACTCTAACTTTGGAATGTTACCTGAAAAAACCCACATTGTTTCACCAGCTACAATAACACCTTTGTGTGAAAACTGTATACTTCTCCTTTGGCCTGCTACCTTGGACATATACTTTCCATGAGTACTTTCATTTAAGAACATTTAGATACCTGCCTTATAGTTTGGCCTTAGTGGGCAGAAGCAGTGGAAATCAATGGAGCTCAGGTTAATTAACACTGCATCACTAGTAATTGGACAGACTTTAGCAAGTGCTTGAAGATGAACTCCTGGTTCCTGAGTACCTTGCATTGAATTTTTTTTAGCCATTTGTCTTTCTTTTTCTTACTAAATCTATGTTTGTCCTTAGTTGCTTTTTTTTTTTCCCAAAAAACATTCTCACAAAGTACTTCTGCTTTTGAAAAGAATATATGCAATCCATCTTGGGGAAATGATCAAGATACCAAGAAAGCTGAAAATTACTGGAGGTGCCTGGGAGTGTGTGCTTGGCTGCAGCTCCTCTGCAGTTCTCAATACCCAGCCAGTGAAGGAATAGCACAGGAACTGATCTCCAACAACAGTAAATTGAAAGGAGAAGTCTCATTCTGTGCTTTGAAGGTCAGGAACCCCAATGAGGGGCCTGCAACCCAGAATCTAACAAAGGGGAAGGCAGAAATGTAAAATGGCTTGGTCAGCCTTTACTTTTCATAGCTTTTACAAATCTGCAAAACAAACATTAGTATTCTTAGGTACACATTTTCCATGGAGCTCTCTTTGTTCTTTTATGCGTGTTTACTTTTAAGATGCATTTTCCTAGTTTTCCAAAATTGGTTTCTAAAAAAGGAAACAGAACCCCATTTTTTTTTATTGAAAGGCTCCCAGAGTCATTCTTGAATAAATAAATACCTAAGCTAAGTGCAATTAGGAAGGGAAAATGACTGAATATTTATTTTCTTACCTGAGAGACTGATCATTGTCAAACCTTTTATGTTTTCTTGCACAGCTCTGCAGGCATACATTTGTACAGAAGAAAAATAATATAGCTCCCTTACAGCTACTTTAATCTGTAATACCAATAATATATGTCATGATGTTTCCATGCCTTGGAAAGCCTGCAAGTAGGGTAAATTTAACTATTAAGACTCCACTATTTTTATTTTCTTGAATTAGAAAAATATGTTCACATCAGATAAATGAGGTTAATGACACAGAAATTTAAAATGTGCTGAAGATCTCAAGGAGTCAGTGAGGCAAGTGTTCCCAGCACCTGCAATCTTTACATAATCCTCTAGAGTAACCTGTGGCATCTCCCCTTTCTCCTTAGGATGCTTTATGTACTAGGCAAGTATTTGCTTATACATTCAATGGTATGATCTTTTTTTTACTGGTATTCACTAGAATAATGTGTCAGGATACCTATCCATAGAGCAGTCCACTTGTGAACTCTGGACTAGCGTAATAGTCTCCATTTGCAAGGAAATAGTCAGTAGTAGGGAGATAATAACCAACTGATCTGTCTTAGACATCTACCTCAAGATGAGATGAATCATACTCCACAAATACCTATTTCTTTCCATCGACTTTAAAAATCAAGAAAACTAGCACAAATTGAGATATTTTAACTGCAGATTACTGCAGTTAGAGCAGACTGCTCTATGTGTCTAGAGCTACAATTGAGAATCATCAAAGCAAACTTAACATGTTTGCATCTGTTCAAATTAATTCGACCCTTTCAGCCTGCTGGTGTCATATGGAATGGGAATGAGTAACCAAGGGCGGTATGCAGAGGACCTCATATCTCTCAGAACTTGTTTGTCTGCACTTTACCTCTTCATCAATTTAATGACAATCTCAGCAAGAGAAAGACACATATGACCATGGGTTAAGATCTAATGTGCTTTGTACTGAACCAGAGCACAGAAACTTTTGGCTAATCCAATCCATGTGTTCAACTGATGGAGTGCCCAGGAAATTCCCAGGTGGGTACTGATTACATCATGGGAGAAACCTGTAGTTTTTGTCATTTGGCAAACATATTTCTGGCCAATAGTTCCATTTAGGGAATGTCTACGTCAGTGTGTGAAAGAACAAATAGTCCAGTACAGTCTGTTTCTAAGGGGCTTACAGGCCACATAACAAGAGGCAGGCCTTGTTGGGTTTAACTTTGTGGGACATGAGTTCTCCATCCCTTTGAGAGAAATCAGGGAACCACTCAGAAAAAAAAAAAATCAATCCTAGAATTATGTTTTTACTTTTATTTTCAATTTACAAAAAAATAAGTAATTGCTAATTGTCATGTTTCAGTTCAAAAAAATCCTGTAATCAGAGAAAAGTATTCAAAAATAGATTGGAAAGGCTTAGAATCACAGAATATCTTAAATTGGAAGGAATCCATAAGGATCATCAAGTCCAACCCTCTGCTCCTTGCAGGACTACCTAAAACTAAACCATAAGACTAAGAGTGTCACCTAGTTGCTTCTTGAACTCTGACAGGCTTGCTGCTGTGACCACTTCCCTGAGGAGCCTGTTACAGTGACCAACCACACTTTCAGTGAAGAACCTTTTCCTAATGTCCAATCTGAACTTCCCCAATGCAGCTTAATTTCATTTCCTTGCGTCCTATCACTGGTTACCAGAGAGAGATCAGCATCTCCCCCTCTGCTGCCTCCCTTGAGGACAGCGACGATGTCGCCCCTCAGTCTCCTGCTCTCCAAGCTTAACAAACCAAGTGAGCTCAGCTGCTCCTTCTAAGTCTTACCTTTGAGATCTTTCACCATATTCATCACCCTCCTCTTGACATACCTTAATAGTTTGATGTCCTTCTTATATTGAGGCAAAAACTGCACACAGTACTCGAGGTGGGGCCACATCAGTGCGGTGTAGAGTGGGACAATCACCTCCCTCGACCAGCTGGCTGTGCTGTGCTTGATGCACCCCAGGACATGGTTGGCCCTTCTGGGGGTCAATCTTTTATTGCTTCTTTTTTCCTTCTTTTATATTTTGTCCTTGTTGATGGTAAAAGCTAGGCAGAAAAGAGGAGGCAAAAATCAAAGCTTTTGATCTATTCTTAGAAAGATTACCTGCTGCTAGTCTTTCATAAGGTTTCTAAACTACCATTTACCTTTTTTATTATTTTTTTTCTTTTTCAATTTATTTCACAGTATCACAGAATCACTGAATCCCCGAGGTAGTCTAACCTCCCCGCTCAAGCAGGGTCACCTAGAGCAAGTTGCTCAGGACCATATCTAGTCAGGTTTTGATATACAAGGATGGAAACTCTGCAAACTTTCTGGACACCCTGCTCTGCTGTTTGATCGCCCTCGCTGTAAAAAAATTATTTATTTCTTACGTTTAAATGAAATTTCTTGTATTTCAGTTTGCACTCATTGCCCTTCACTGCATACTATGAAGACGACCTTGTGGTCCACCTTTTACTTGGAGGTAAAGGACCAGCTTTCACCATCAGCAGCTCTCCCCACACGCCTGAAATATAAACGCTTGCTGGTGTTGGAAACGTGATGCCAGACAGCTTTGTACATGTCAGCACCCCTTTGGAGTCATCTAGGGAACAGTCAAAGCCGTAATGGCTGATTTTAGTGTTGTTCAAGTACTAGCTGATTTCAGAAAGGTTACTTGCATAATAACATCTTTAAATAAAGAGACATGCTTTAATGCTGCCACTTTAGTCACTTTTCTTTGTCTTAGAAGCTGCTGTGAAGCTGAAAGGAGGGCAAGTACTACTCCATTATACACTACTTTTCCTCCTTGATTGGAAGCTCTAAGGCACCATGATAAAAAAAATAACCTTTTTTTCCTCACAAACTAGAGCTAGTCTCTGCACTGGTTCACAGTAGTCTGTCTCAGAGCAGGAGATAAAAGAAGCTGAGCCATAGTTCAGCACTGTGGTTCCTTTCGTTAATACAATCCCAAACTTCCCTATAAATTAGTGTCATTTGGTGACTGAGCTTCTGCCCCACACCAGGATCTCTCCATAGGGTTGATGTCACAGCTAAGTCTGTGATTCAGGTTAGCACAGTGAGCAAAGAAAGCATGATCAAATCAGTGCAAAGGCTAGACCCTAGCTGAAGAGCCGGTGCCACAGTCTCACTAGCCCACAAAGCCAAGGCTGTATCTGGGCTGGCAGGCTATCAAGACTGCATCAGAACTCAGTTCTCTGTCAGTTTAGAAAAGACTTCTTATTTCCAGTTGCATAGATTACAGTTAATGAGGTACAGTGATAAAAATAGTGTAACTGACAATAATATTCATTATTGCAGAGCAAGTGCTTTTTCCTAAAGTAGTTGTGTTAAAATTAAGAGATAGCAAGTGTTTGCAATATCAAGGACATAATTTGCTGACAAAGTGAGGTGCAGTTGCTCTTCCTACTGCAGTAGTTTCTAGTGGCGTTCCTTTCCTCTGAATTCCAGCCCATAGTCCCCCAAAAGCTTAACTTGAAAGACTTTCTAAATCTGCATTGATTTATTCAATTAATTGAATGTGTGGTCAATCAAGTAACCCTGAAGTGATTAATCAGAATATGTTTAGTTCATTGATCTGTTATTATATGATATGCCAGCTTCTGAAGCTAATGAAGGAAACTGGCCCAGTAACCCTTTTTTTCAGAAAAGAAAACAATGTGGAAAGGAGAATCTGGAGTCAAAGGGGTTTCTTTCTATTCAAGCTGTGCAGAAAAAGTCCCACATTTTTTGCAGTACTGCCAAATCTAAGCATTTACTCATCAAGTTCTTAATCTGAAAACTTCTTGACATTTTAAAATAATAATTATATTAGGTCATTTTTTTACTATCTAAGCCTTTAGAATACCCTTGGGTTTAAATCTGGATTTTGACAATGAAGATTAAAAGAAAAGTCAATTTTCAAATAAAAGCTGAGATCGTCATATTAGCGCATCATTCTAGGTATTACAAAGATTCCTATATCACTGAGGCAGATGTCTTCCCTTGGGGAGTGGACTATGGTTTCTTGGGAGCCTGTTTCTGTTTGATGTTATGGTTTGACAAGAAGGCTCAAACATCTAACTCAGCTATCATGAAATGACACCAAGACAAAAATAACTCAACACTGAGACAAGGGCAGCCAGTGGAAAAAAGTCAGGTCTCTACTAATACAGAAGAGATAGGCCAGAGCTGTAACACAAAGCTGTAGAATTGTAAGGAAAAGAAAGACGCTAAAACAAAGCCTGGTGAATCCTGAAGAGACAGTAATGGCTGTATCCTGTGTTGCAACCAACTTGCCATTGGCATAGGATTCTCTCTGAGAGAAAAAAAAAAACAAAAACCAAAACACATTTTGCTTCTGGGCTTCAGATTTCAAGTCCAATAAAAGTACTTTCAGAGCAGAGCACATATTATTCCACAGCAACATAATCAGACAAATAGCCATCTGACACTGCTGCTGAACCACTTTCCTGCAGTATACTAGAATAGAAATGGGCAAAAGGTTTCATGGTTGATGGTACACACAGATCTGAACAGAAGAAACGACCCAGATGGAAATGCAGCTCCCATGGTGGAGGCTGACATCCTGTCAATCTACTGCAGGTATGCTTGGTCAATCAAAACATAAGAGCAACCTAGAGTTCACATGACTTAGTCAGCAGCATCAGACATGCCAGAGGAAGGCACCAAGATTTTGGCTACAAGAGATTTAAGAAATAGCATCAACAGGAAGTCTACCATTAAAAGGGGTAGGAAAGGGTTTACATGCTAAACATTTTCCTTGCCATATTCTTTTTTTTTCACCATGCCAATGTAAATACGGGTGCCTTTTAACTGTATAAACACCTATTGCATTTGTAATTTCAGTTGGCTGCAGTGTTGATGGTAACTAAAACTGGGGAATGCATTGCGGTGTTACCTTTTAAAATCTTTTTGTCAGTTGTAATGATACTTTTTAAATGAGGCTAATTGGTTTTCACTCTTTTGGAATGTGTCTGTGCTCTCCTACTCTGAAAGTGATTTGCAACAAAATAAGGGAAGTTGCCTAAAATGTACTCACTGATTCTTATATTCTGTTATTTCTCTTTAAGTGCTATAATTAAAGGGAAAAATCTTTGTACAATCACATAAGTCATAGCCCTATAACTTTTCTTACCCTGCCACTGCAGGAGACTTGTGTGTGCACAAACTTGCTCACTGTCCTTATTCTATTAGAGGTTTTAAGTGGAGATACTATTACTCCCCAAACTGCAAATTTTAGATACAAATGTAGAGGTAAAGTCAGGCCACATCCTGAGACATGTGACATCTCTCCAACAAAAAAAATCCTTAATGTGATGGCTGTGTATTGACACAGAGAATTAAAGACAGTTTTGACTATATCACTGAAGTGATTAGTGATCCTCAAATATTTTCAGTAATCTTTTCTGGCCTTCCTGAATCTAATATTTTGCTTGCTTTTCTCATCATTGTGCGTGTCAACAGATGTTTTCATTGTGCTGTCCACAGCAACCCAGAAGTCTTTTTTCAGAGCGTCAGCAGCTAGAATACTGAAGCGTAAGATAGAAGACAGTATAAACTGTAATTGTAAGCTGATAACGTCAACAGAAAGGAATGAGTGGCTTGAGTTTTATTCAATAAAGAATCAGTTTCCATGCAAAGAACACAATAAATTTATACAACATCACAAAGTATGCAATATAGCATGGGTAGTTTTAATTTGTAGATGCTGGTAATTATTCCCATTCCATTACTAACAATGGGAACTTTTTTTGGTAGGAAATTAGAAATTGATTTGAAAAGTAATTACTTAATTAAATTTAGTAATTGTGTGCTATAGCCATCTCAATCTTCTTTAAAATGAATGACAAGATGCTTTTCTCATTCATTGTTCTATGTGAATTTAAGAAGTGCGACTTTCCTATTTAATCTTAAAATAAGCAGGAAGAGCTATAGTAAACATTCCTGAGCCAAATAAGTAGAGGATTTTAGAATCCAGAAAGGTATGTCAGTATTATGGCCACAGAAGCCAGGACTGAGCTTTATAATTGTTGACTACAGCAAAACATGGGCAGGAGGTCCTTTACTTTAAGGATATCCTCCAGGGAAGAAGGCATAGCTCCTCCCTAGGGCTTCTGTTTCCCACCTGTACATGTGAGAAAAGATAAAGGGATACTTCCTTGCAGATATTCCTCTAATTGGAATTTTTGAGGAGGCAAGAGTTTTTCCATTCAGTGTCTGGCTTGTTAACCTGATTGCAAAGATAGAATTTTTTAGGACAAAAGAGCAGGAAAAGGAAAGAACCAAAGTCTGCTGAAACCCTTTGCAAAATTTAGCCCATTTTTGTTTGTGCAAATACGGGTGAGTTTGCAGATAACTGCACATGCTTTTTTTAGTGCAGTTTTTAATAGGATTTAGACGTGCAGTCCCGCGTGATGTGTCAGACTTCCTAAGTGTATTCAGATCTTCATAACCACCTTGCAGTGGTTGTGTGACAAAGAGTACATCTGCCATCAGATAACATGATTGGGAGGCTTCAGCTGAGAAGGCTTGGAGGGACTTGTTTGAGCGTGATAACTTTTCTGCCGTGGTCCCACACAACAGGGACTTCTGAAGCACTGCAGGTCAGGCTGAGTCCTGCAGCATCAGCAGAAATTTCTGAGCTGCTGTTATGTGGGTCACTGCAGTCATGAGAAGGCATCACAGGTCTAAAGAGGGCAAGAGACCGAGAGAGGGTTCTGGGTCCTATGCAGAAGGAAGAGGGCCAGGGAAAGGTGTGAGACATTGTGTGTTATTTTTTTAGACTGGAGGTGATACGGGAAGGCAGATTCCACATCACTTCTCCGAGTGGTAAAAAAACTCCAGGGATGGGGTCTGAAAAGGCACCAATGTCAGACTCCAGCAGAGATGTTCTAACAGCACTTGTCCTTAGTGTACAAAACCCAAACAATTTTACAATCAGAATGCTGGACTGAAAATATGCTTTATGCAGGTGTTTTCCCACAACAAGGTTAGCTAAAGGCCTCACTAAATGTCTCCCTTTCAGTTAACCAGCCACAGTCCTCCCTCGTATTCTCTCACTCAGGTCAGATTGCTTCTGGCTGTTTTCACTCTGGCTTGCATGTTAGCAGCAAGGACTCAAACATTCTTATTTGCATATTTTTCCTCCTCTTTTATTCTGCATTTCTGCGGGCTCTTAATGCATGCTGGCTGACTTTTTTCCCCACACTTTCTCTTGTCTGTCTTACAGCTTGAGTGATGAAAGGGTAAGAGATAAAGGAACGTTGTCAGAACATCAGTAAATTGGGATCTGTAATAGTAAGGTGGTTAAATATTCAACATAAGCAGTTGCTGCGGCACCTGAAAAGCCTAAGAAACAGCAGCAAAAAAGTCAGCTGTTTCATCATTCCTTGAGATTGCTATCACAAGTATGCAAAATATCAAACCCCATTGATTTAGTTAGAATGCAGGGAAATTCTAGTTGCCACTTAACACCCAGAGCCATATGTCCTTCTGCTTCTCTGGCATGGTATAGCCTTGACTGGGCTCTCAGCAGAGTCCTAGGAACGTTTTCTGTTTCTATTTGTGCACCAAACTTTTCCCTTTTGCTGCAGCAGAAGGGAACAAAGACGTGGGTCAACAACATGGAGAGAGAACAGGGTGACAAAAGGGGCTCAGAGAGGTAACAGAACAGGGTGAGGATGGGCACACTTTTAGCTGCTCCCCCTCATCTACCAGCAGATACTGAACCAAGCAAAGATTTGGCGCAGTTGAGCTCTTCACCTCCAACAGCAGGGAGACATCCTGGGGAAGACTGATCCTCTGGGGCTGCTTCCTATTGTTACACTCTCTTGACATAGCAACAGTCAAGTCTTCATCTTTCTTGCAGCAAGGTAGATCCATTTTTCTTGTTGCATCCACCAGGGACATAAAATACCATCTCTTTAAAAGTTTTTTTTCATACACTTGAGGAGTATTAATGTCTACTTTCTCCTATTTCCCTGGCCTTTTTTCCTTTAATCTGTATTTATCCTTCATTTAGCCTTTCTGTGTAGTTTTTGGTTTTCAAGCCTTTAATCTTTCTCACTCATCTGTAGATTCTCTCCAATCAATCCACACCTCTCTTGACGTGTAATGTCAAAAAAACTGGATGCAGTCTTCCACTGCAGAGGGGTTATTTTGCATGTCTTATTTATATTCCCACCAAGTATCACAGGCTGAAATAATTTCGTCATGTAACTTTATGCTGTAACTGTCTACACCTGACCTGAGTGCCCTTAAATTCCTTTGAAATGAATGTCCCAATATCAGGGTGTGACTCATCTGAGTATCTTACCCATATCCTTTAGGTGAGCTCAACTGCACCTCAGAAGTGCCTGTCTCTATTGGTTAATCATAAAGAAATTTCACAGGCTGATCAGCTAAAATGTGTAGGCATTCACCTACAGTCTGCATGACTGCTTTTGGCCAGATAAATACCATCCTTCATCTACCAGCTATTTTGTACTTCTGGATGCTGGAGAACACAGGATTGGAAACAATTACTTGGATCATTGAGTCCCGTCCCCTGCGGTCATGGACAACCAGGCTATATATATCTAATTCAGAAGCAACTTCACACACTGTGGGATGCTGCAAGTCACAGAACACTTCCAAATACTCATTCAATGTGCAGTAAAAGACTGAAGTCTCAACTGACATGTGCCTCACAAAAAGAGGAAGGATGATGCACCCTGTATTCCTGGAAGAGCGTACTAATGAAACTACCCTGAATGTCCCTAAGAAGCAGATCAGGCCATCCTCCATGCAGGAGAGTCAATGTTTGCTACCAAACTGACAAGGACTTGAAATTCCCTGCCAACCTCAAAATTGGTAGTTGTTTTAACCTTGTGTAGGTGAACACAGCACAAATATGACAGGGTAAAGTAATCCCTGCACCCTGAGACTACAAACTACATCAGCAGTTTGAACAGTCCTTCCTGGTCTGTTACTACATATGTCTCCTCCTGAAACCTTGTACCACACACACATGCAGACTCATTGCAAGTGCAGCCATACTGTTTGGTTGTACTTCTTAATTTCTGTCATTATAATAAGGAAGTGAGCCTAAGGCCTGAAAACTGCAGGTTATTTGGAGTAGTTCAGTCAATAGGGAGGGTCAGTTCCGTGTTTATTCAGATACAGACACAGGTCTCAATTTTCTGGACATGTTAAAGAGTGCAATATACTTTTTTACAGTAAAATATATACATACTTTTTTGGCTGCAACGAATTGCAAGTTAATACTAAATACAAAATGCTAACAGAGAAGAAATGTATTAGCATTTTTAGATGACAATGTAACATTTTATATACCCTTAAGGAAAAACATTGTTTGCTCCCTGGGGCTATCCTGACCAATTTAATTTCCCACATCAGTACACATCATGAAGTCAAACCTTCCCACTCTGTCTTTCAATCTAGAGATTTGTTTTTCTTCTTGTATTTACTTTCAGCATATTGCTTGTTTTAGACCTTCTTTTTAATGGATATTAACATAATTGCAGTTACTGGTCTCATTTAATTTGGTTTCTGCATTTCACCAAAACAGAACTCTGCACCCGGTTCTGCAGTGGCAGGAGAAAGTGAAAGCCAAAATGGTAGAGGCTGAACAAAAGTGGTGAGGAGGAGCAACATTTAGGTAAATCAGAAACTATTGGAAAAGTTGAGTGGGTTCCCATTCTTTAGGACACTAGAGCCAACAAAGCCCTATTGGGCGTTGAGTTTCAGGTTAAGTTAAAAATTAAAAATTTCAAACCATCACTAATCCAATGATATCCAGGCCATGCTTGCAGCTGAGGAGGGAACCAAGATCAGAGGTATGAAAACCAAACACCAACTGCAGAAACGTGGCTTTCCCACCTTTAAGTGAAAATCAGACCACTTAATTTAGGATCACACACCCCAAGGTTTAAAACTTGGTGTGTGTCACCCATAGGAATGACGAGAGGGTCTGCTGAACCTGCAAAGATTTGGCTTTATACATCCAGGGATGTCAGGATGCCTGGCCAGAGCCTGCCTCAATACTGTTTCTAAAAAAATATGGAGTGTGGTTTTCATTCACGTTCATGAACTCATAGACATCTTCTCTCCTTCCTCTAACATGTCCATAATTATGATGGCCAAAAATTATAAATTTACATCAGATTTACCTAATCTTTCTGTTCAACATAATTATTAGAAATTGTAAATGGACCAAAAAATTGTCAGAAATGCTGACTGGATCATCATCATCAAGCATTCCTCAAATTGCTACACACTTGAAGTTAATTTCATATTCTTGTTACAATGAATACCTGAGGAAAGTTGGAAATTATGTGCTCGGACTCCTTATATCATGTGCCAGGCTTTCAACCTAATTTGGCCTAAGCACATTTTTTCTCTGACACTTAACATATTTGCTCTTTTGAAGACAAAAATTGGCTTGGCTTTCTATATTAACACATTCCTTTATTCCTAAACCACACCTTGTTAAATAATTTCTGTCGTTACAACACATTAAAATCTCTGTTCTAGAAAATATATAGGAGACATTTAAAACAGTGACATGTTTCCACTTCAAATATAGAAAGAAAAACAGAAAAAAAAATGTTGTATGGGGGGAGAGCATCAGAGCAAAAAAAATTCTTTGAGAAATGAAGCATATGAAACTGGCTATCTGCCTAGCTTCCTAATGTTCTTTGTTAGGTTCTTACTGAGACTTACTTGAATTTCAAATTGTTTTCTAAGCTGGTGAATAGCAGGTGCTTGCTAACCAGCTCATAATGAGTAGAGAGGTCCAACTCCATGGAGTCATATCTCCCTGCTTTTTGGCTGTCTTTTGTACTTGTGAAGACAAAGTAGTGGACCTGGAAATTGAAAATTTTAATTGAAAGCACACATACACAAAGCAATTTTGTAGCCCTCTGAACACAGAGGGCTATAAAAGAAAGCAGGATGTTATTAATTTTGTATGCGGGGGGACATATTGTGATATATTTTGGATTATATATTAGATCTGAAACCAGACCAGATGTAAAAAATGTTAAAAATCAAACCTTTTCCACTATTTTTACTTACCTGTACAAGTTTTTTGTTACATGCACTTCACTAGCACAGTAAATGGGAATGCTAAATGCAGAAAGCTGAGAGACAACACTCCACGCTCTTTCTTCTGTCCAACCTCTTTCTGAGGTTTAATCAGAGAACATGAGAAATTAAAAGGTTTTCACTAAATGATACTTTTTGCCTGGCCTTCCCAAACCATATCTTAGATTCATGGTTTTAGGATGTGTTTAAGGACTTTGTGAAATTATGTCTTTGCCCGTACTTGCAGCTCTGAAAGGTGAGCAATGCAGAAAATGTTCAGTCTATGGCAAAATTGCCACATACTTCCTAAAAAGTGAGAACAGTAACAATGCAACAGTCACACAACACTGAGTCCTATTGCTGGCAGAGGGGGAGAAAGATCCAATACAGCATAAAACCTATGCTTTAACTGTAAAACCTGGGAGCTTTCTCAGCTCCGGAGCTGAAATCAGTGTCCTGACTCTGTAGAACACCTGCCTCTTCTCCTCCACCATGGTTTCCATGGGAAGGAAATCCAGGATATATGCTGGAAGCAACCCACAAATGAGTGGGTCCTCCATCTGGGTGATCAGAGGACCATCTGGTTGGCTAAGCAGAGCCATGATCTTCTTATCCATTACTAAGCCAAAAATGAGAGACAAACTGAATAATGCCAACCACATGAGTAAAACCTTGGCTATTTTATGTTCTGCAAATAGAAATTAGACATAATATTTTGTGATTTTGAATAAACATATCTGATAAAAATAAACTTTTCCTTAGAAAAAAATGTATTTAAGTAAACATAACAGATGTAATGATAGCAACTAAGCTCATCAAAAGAAACCCTTAGTTACAAAAATCTGCAGACTTACTCTCATCTGGTGCAAGTCAATGTCACTCCATTGATTCTGGGAAGCTGAGTTGATTTACTGCAGTCGAGGATCTCATCCAACATTAGCAAATTCCACTTTAAATGAATTGTCATAGAGATTGCAGTATCTCAAGTGTGGGTTGGTTTTTTTTTTTGCAGAGGGTGAACTGATTGCATAGGCTATCGAGCAGGGGATTTATGTATTCTCATTACTGAGGAGTTATCTGGGATAATTTATCGATGCATTTGTGTTGGATGATCCATAATTATCAACGGCTAAAAACAACTGAAAAACTACCATGAAAAAGTCAATTAAAATGTTGATGGGAAAGAAGTTCTGTACTTTTCCCAACTCTGAATGTGGTACAGAAGCCATTCCCTTCAGGCAGGTGAGGTGATAATCTGTTTTGATAGCTCTTATCATGAGTTTAAAACAGCCGAAAAAAAATTGGTATTACATTGGAGGCATCAAGAGGACAGAGTAAGAAGAGGTCTATCTTTGTTCTGTCAGGTGCAGAAATGTCATTAGCACAGGAATGAATCATTTCTCATTGGATGTGTGGCAAAATATATTTTGTTACCTGTGGAGAAGCTTTCATTTGGGAATTCTGGCACTTTGCATCCTGTTTGTGCTCCCTTCTCAAAAGAGAGCACCGGTACTTGAGTGGATAGATAGGTACCCCCTGCATGGGGAATAGCATGGTTAAAAGATAAGTGCTTTGACAGTGATTTTCAGTTTTACAGTCTACTCTGTCTTCAATTGTCTTCTTTGGAGTGAAAAGCAAAACAGCTCCCCGAATCTCAAAAAGTTTCTTCATCATCACTTAGCAGAATCTATTTACTTGGGCTTTTGAGCAAAGGGACCATGAAGAAACTCATGTATTGGAAAAAAAGTGTGATTTTATTTTGCTTCACTTGGTAATATATCTGGCAGCCCCCCAAAAGATGGGGGGGGGCTAGATGTATTATATTATAAAGACTAGTAGAGATCGAACTATATCCATTTTCCTTGCTACATATACATCACCTATACAGTCCACTCAGTCTACTTGTTGCTTGTTGGCCAGTTATGTGCACGTGCCATGGGAGAACATGTTTTGAAAGGGGAACTGAATGAACAAGGGAAGGCTGACCTTGTGAATCATTTCTAGACGATCATTCCCTGCCTACAGGCTGTTGGGAAAAAAAAAAAGAAAGGACAGTTGTCTGTCAGTGAGAATGACTGTATCTTTTCTTAAGCTTCTGGATATATCAATTTTGTAACTATGTCAGCTGTCTGTAACTGCATCATCTAGCTGTCCATCACCAGAAGCTGGCTTTTCTTCTAGTTTCATTATCCCTTAAACCACTCTTCATCAGTCAACCATTCTTTCGTATTAAAACTCAGGGAAACATTGCTTACATTCCCCTATCTGTTAAAATACAGTTAATTTAAACTATTTCCTGTAGGGGAAATGATTGAGAAGATGTGTTTTGCATCTTGGTGGAGAGTTTTTTTTTTCCTCCTGGGCATGAGACAATGCAGATTGAGTAAACAGATCTAACCGTGTGTAATGAGAATGATTCCAGTGCTTTAGGTTCATTAGTCTCACAGTGTGAACTTTAATAAAAATGAATTTGACTTGATTAGATGCAATTACAGCAACTGGAGTTAAAAATTTTATACACATACATGTTCATAAAATGGGGCATTATTTTAAAAATATGTTTGAATAAATGACAGAGAATAATATGCATGGCTAGAGTACATGTAATTCTTAGTTTAAATAAAAGGAACTATTAATCACTGGACCCAGGGGTCAGTTCATCCTCTACTTAGACCAAATTATTGGTAGTCCGCCTCCATGAGCCATGATCCAAGCAAGGTTTATACTTTATGTGGAGGCACAAAGATAGCACAATTATCTCAGAGATGAGTATTCAAGCATTTTCAGTGTATGCACATGGTACACAAGTTGCTGAATTGGTGCTGAAAATGTTGTATAATTGAGTAAATCTGTCTTCTTTACATATTATGGCTAATGGCGATGCAATGGTCTCAACGGCACTATGCACCTTGGCTTGGGCTGTGCAGCTGTGCCATGCTGTACACTTAATTGAAAGGCAAAAAGGATCCACACACCGCACCACAGGGAAACCAGATCAAATTACGCCATTAGGTTGGCATAACAGAGAATCCATTTACCCATAGGTCTTTTCAGTCACATCTATTCCTTACCTAAAATATTCCTTTCACTTTTTTTTTTTCCTAATTTTCCCCACATGATTTCCTTTCTGTAATGAAAGGAGTGTATCAGCTTTGAAACACCCTGCAGAGTGTAAGGTCCCACAGCCAGGCCCACACTCCCACATTCTTTGCTAGATTTTATTTGCACTCAACTGTAGCACTGTGTTGTGCCTCCAAAACATCATGTGACATTTTGGGATTAACTCTGATTATGAATCCTTATTACCAACAAAACATTGCAGATCAGCTGGTTAGTGTTGCTTAGGGAACTTCTCTAAACCACCATGCAGTCTGCTCTAAGCTTCATTGCCATCTTGTCTTTCCCCATTCTCCTCTCTCACAGTTACATTAGTATGAAATTATAAAAATTCATACTGTTAAGCTAAGATCTTTTAAGTAGAATTTGGTTATCTACTTTCTGCATCTCCTTCTTCTCACTGATGTTGCAAGTACAATAGAAATGCAACAACACCTTGCAGCCAAATTTTCCATATACTCTACATGTGAAGGTCATTTTGGATGGCAAGATGGCCTTTTGCTGCTTTTCATTCTCTCTGCCTGTCTGTCTGTCTCTGCTGCTTAAAGCCATTATCTTAAATAGATATTAAATGTCTGCTAGCAGCTAACTTCTACACAGAAAACATGTCTGACTGGTACCTTCTGTGAGAACTTGATAGTGCTGTTGATTGAGGCATTGACTGCAAGCAAAAGTGGAACATTTCTCTTCTGGTTGTTCCTAAAAGGTAGGGAAAAATAAACAACAACTGGGAGGAACCGATCACTTCGAAATGTAAAACATTGGACAAAGCTTTTGTTTGAAAAAATGTAATTTCATTCACTTTAAAATGTCACCAAACAGTTGATTGCACAGCCTTCACTGGAACAGAAAGCTATGTGGGGTACCATATCTCTATCTAGCAGAATACTTGTGCATATTTGATACAAGTATTACACAGAGACAAACAGTGTTCAGTCCACATTTAACTTGCAAATGAAGGTCATGTCTCAGAACTTTAAATTTTGAGAATTACAGAGTTTAGACAATTTAAAAATGTCTAGCCGCAAACATATATCATCATGACATTTCAGTTTGGTGATGGTATAAATGTCTAAGAACCAAAATATTGGTTTGGTTTTTAGGAAACTCCCTTTCCAGGATAAAGCCACTTCTTTCACTAGGCAGATCAGACCAGACCAATAAATTTAAAGTTCCACATGCTTTAAGTTACACATGTTTGAGACACAAAAGACAAAGCAGTATTAGATTTAGAGTTAGTGAATGACCTGTAGTACAAGATAAAAGTAATTTAGATGATAAACAGTGCAGTTACTCAACACTCCATATCACCAGTAATCATTTTAAAAATCACTCTGCTTCTCTGCACAGTTTTCCAAGTAGCAGCATTTGCTTCTTCCCGTAATTCAAATTCCTCTGGGAGATGATGTCTTTACGGAAGGGAGTGATTAGCAACACTGTTAAAGCAGGCCTGAAGTTCTGGAGGAGGGAGTAGCTAAGAAAAATGAGATTGTGTGAAATGAGGATCATGCACACAGCCAGCTAGGGGCAAGAACAAGTGTTAAATGTGGATAAATTTGCAATATGTCTTTATTTTTGTTCTGAGGCTTGTCAAAATGTAAGCTGAAAAAACCAGAATATTAACATGTAAATATCCATCAATCTTTGCAGAAAATATTTAGCATCCTCTGAATTTTGAAAGGTTAGCCTCTTAACCCTGTGTTTATAGATGGAAATAGGCGGAAGTCACCAAACCGTGACTGTTTTAAAAACAATGGAATTTTCCCTGTTTTAGTTTACAGACTGAAGGTAAATTGTGATGATTTGCTTCAACTTGCTGTTCCAAAGGAGGTCCCTCGGCTGTGGCAGGTCATATAGTCTGGTGCTGCCCTGCACATGGTACAGGCTGCCCAGTCCTGACACACTGCAGATAAATTTGCCTGCTGGAAGCTCTCAGCGGGTTTGGGAGCCTTGCTTGTTGTCCTGCTGCTCCTCTGTGCTTACAGAAACTCAGTTCAGAGCATTCAGCCAGCAGGGCAGCGGGGCCAGCGCCTTGTACACAGCATGGGAGAGTGAAGGTAGGAGCAGAATCAACCCTTACTTCAGGGCAACTGTCCAGGTTTCTGTTTTTCTTTAGTAAAACTGCTTTCTGCTCTTTTTCCTTCTTCATCCTTTTGCCTAAAGCCTCTCTTCTCTCAAAACAGTGTTTTTTATTAGCTTCCAAAAGATGCTTGCCTCCTAATCCACTATGGCTAGACAACAAGCAGGGAAGGCCCAGGTAGACATAAGTGGGAGGGGGAAGAACTTGCTTAGTTGTAGGCACAGCAGGCAGCTTGTACAGCCATCCATGCAGGGCTACAAATGGCAAAGCTATTGGATAACTGAGTGTTATTGCAGATCATACCCATAAATCATCTAATTCCTTTGGTTGTCTTCACACCAGGTGAAGGAAAACCAATTTCAGAAGCTTTGTTTGCGTCACGTTCATACAAGGCTTTACTGTGAGGCTATAATCTGTACTAGTAGATAGTTCAGATAGCTCTGAATTGCCAATAGGTGGCCGGAAGGTTTTGGCTTGGTACACAAGAGATTAATGTGCTGAGCCTGTAGGCTAAGCAAGACCACATCTATATGACAATCCAGAGCCTTTGATTCCTAACGTACTATTTGAAAGTGTGCACTTTATTTCTTCTTTTTAACATACAGGTCATTGCTATCTCAATGAAACTGCATTGGATTTTTTGTTTGTTTCCCTCCCACCTCCTTTCTGCTCCTGGCTGTTTTGCTAACTCAGTGATTTTGCAATTTATTTTCTAGTAAGAAAGCATGGATTCATAAATATGGGCCAGAAACGAATTAGAGAAAAATAATATGACAACTATTGATATGTTTTTCACTGAGGGAAATCTGTGAGAGGAGAGATACAGACAGAAAGACAATAAGCAGATGACACCCATGCCTCCCCTGGAAGGCCATACAGGAGAGCTGTTTTATAGAATAAGCCCATGAGACTCTCCAGCAAGACTGAAGGAAAAAACAGCCCCAGTCAAACATGAGCGAAGCAATAACTTCCCAGTATCTTCTGGCAACTACAAGCCCATTCGGAGATCACTGCTCAGTGCACAGAAAATGGTGATGGTAACATGCTCTCCTGTGCTTGCTGCTGGTTACTGTAATGATCACTTCACTTCGAGGCAGCTTTGAAAAAGCTTACCAAGCTAACCATGTCCTTTCCCCTCAGTTTGCTCACCCTCAGGTAATTCCTTTTTCCCATATCTTCACTCACCTTATTTTAATCTTTCTCAGTTCAGCATTTGGCAAGCTGGAGCTCTTCTATACAGCTAATGTGAAGTCACTCAGATCCTCAGATGGATTTAGGTCAGCTGTTGGCACTTAGGGACTGTTATCTTTTTTCTGCTGTGGGAGAAAAGTTTCAAATATGTTTAAATTTTATTTTGCCAAGGTATTATTTAATACTAGATGCTCTTTACTTAATGACCTGTGTTTGGGAAAGACAGGGGTGCTCTGCATGTGTATGGATGCAACACAACAAGGTACTAATTTGTCAAGGGCTAAAACACACAGAGATGAGTATTGTTGGATTATTTTTTAATTTTTTTTTTTTTAAATTAGCTCCAGCAAATCTGTTGGGTTTGATAGAGCGACAAGCTATGGAGCATTTTGGCCATGTGTCTGGTTCAGCTGTCAGGGTAGTCATCTACTGTGTAGGACTAGACACAATAAAATCCCTATGCTTACTATAGTCAATGTATAATAAACAGAAGATAAACAAAAGTGATTTCATATTAGTTTTTGGTAAAACCACTCTTGCTGTCCATTCTCTGGGGCAATTACAGTACTTTTTCTATTCAGTGATGAAATTTAATCTTTGCAATTTAACGTTTGCCATTTACTCATGATTTCTTATTTGCAGAGAAACAGTCTGATCTCATTATGGGACCCTTCTACCTTTTGTTCAGAAACAGTAAGTCACATTACTTCCAGGTGTGTCGCCATTCATGGGTGGGCTTGCACCAAGGACAAATTTCACCAAAAACATTTTGGGAAAAGTGGAAGTGTCTGTCTTACTGCATACAGAAGGTCCAGTTCTGCACAGAAAGAAGAAAAACAATTGAAAGCTATAGATTTTCCATCATTTTCAGGCTTAAGAGGCAGAATAGAGTGCCATTTCCTACATTTATTTTGTTAGGATGTCTTGTCTGCTTTCTCCTAGGGACTCAATGAAGACTGAATGTGGATCTTTTCTTTTAAATGACTGACAGAATGTGAGGTTAGACAAGTCTATTTAGAGACAGTCATAACCCCAGCATAAGGGATGTTGGAAAATATACTGACTTTGTAGTGGTACATACCTCCCTTTCCCCTGAGTACCGTCCTATTCCAGTCATTGCTGGCAGAATAAAGAACTATCAAAATAACAAGGTTCAAAATAAAACTCTGGAAATCCTTATGAAGCATGAAAGTATTGTGCTTTGAAACTCTGACGGAGGAGAGTACAATATGTGCACAGTGAAATGTTTGGAGGGAAAAAAAAATAAAGCAAGCAAACCCTAGTACCAAAATGAAGCAAGCTTTAAGAAACACTTACTATGCATCAAGTTAACTGTAATCTAATAACCACAATGAACTAATTTGCAATGGCATCTATAAATGCAAATGTTAACCAGAAAAGATATGGGAGGAGGAAAATGGCTGTGCATGAGGACAACTACGAATTACATCATCACTCACAATGGTGAAGGTGACAGACAGGGTGAACAGTCACAACCTCGAAAGAGCAGGAGAATAGCGAAGCATGCTTAATACTTGCTATCTCAGTATCTTTGCTTGGGCAAGTTTTGGCAGTCTCAGAGAACAGAAAGCCAAGAGAAAGAAAGTGATGGGTAGGAGGATCTTACCCAAATGAGTAAATTCATTCCATGCCAACCTTTTGCTTGGAAGCAAAGAGAAGAGGAGAAACACTGAGAATGGATCCAGCTCAGTCAGAGGCATGTAAAATGTAATGACACTGTTCCAGAATGAGTATTCAATTAGTTTTAAGGAAATACGAACCTTGTGCTTATAATTTTCACTGACCTATGCACCACTTACAACAAATAGAAACAAGCATCTAGGTGTAGAAGTTATTCTTCCTCATCGATTTGACTCTGAGCCAAGAGCGTTTTGTACCGTTGACTCTATCCAGGCTGCTGAACCACCATTTCAGATGATTTCTAGTCTGCCAGTTGAACCCAGTTGATACTCAGTAGCAGAGCTTTGTTTCCCAAATTCCCTGTCAGCTTCTAGAATATTGTGGATCAATGTACCATGTTTGCAGTTTGTGTATATAGTAATATATACATTCAGGAACTCCAAATACTTTTTCTTTGGCTTGGTTCTTTAGTTTGATAGTGTGTTGGTCTACTATGTTATTTTAATTGGAACACAATAATTCTACTTATTCCTCAAAGACTATTCAATTACTGAAGAGATCTGCATAATATATCCTTACATTTCCTAATATATACTAAAAAATGTATGTTTTGTTAAATATAGAATCTTAAGTGATATCCATGAGAACTTATATAGGGCATTTAATTTTTGGAGTAATTGATTTAGTTGGAGTGGAAAACAAGAATATATACAAGAATTTTGAGCATCTAGTAATACTAGGATGTATTACTTAACAAAATTCTATAATTCAATGAAAATATTTGACATGTAGCACTGGTGATTCTATATATTCTGAATTCTCTTACTTATGCTTCAGAAGAAAATGGAGGGAAAACAGTATAAAAAAAAATCCAAGTTGTACTCAATGCCCTACTGATACCGAAAACGTGTCAAATCTGGAAAATATCTGCATGGGAAATTATAAAGCTAAATTTAAGAAAAAGAAGATTAAAGAGCAATGTCTGTTGCAATCCTGCACTTAGATTCATATCCTACATTTGCCTAGAACTTCATCAGTGCCTGTTCTGCCATCTAGGTTCTTAACCACTGTAATGACTCTCTGAGAGCAAACTGTCAAAATCTATGGATGAAATCCACGTGGTTTGATTTAAACAGAAGGGCAAAAATCACGTTATCAGTGAATTAAAAAGCCCAGCTGACCTAAATTTGACTCATTAGCTGCGTGGAATTTGCAGGGGAATATTGAGAATTTATGTTCTCAGGGCGGGGCTAAAATTGCAATGCAGACCTGTCAGTGAATAAATAACACCCAAGTCTCCTTCCCCAGCTTGCCTAACCTCCCCAGGGATAGAGGAATATGTTAGAAAAGGATAAGTAAAGCTTCTGAAAATCATTTAAAGCACTTGAGATCCTAAAAAAAACCCATAGCTTTTAAATACCTGGAGGAATGAAAAGGCACAGAAGTACTTATTATTTGTACACATCATCATTTCCCCTATTTAATTCTTCATTACTGTAAAAAACAAAGGAGATCTATTTCTATATAAAACCATACTGCCAAGAGGTAAAGAAGAAAAGCAGGGAAAGCCCTGATAATTGTAAAATTCCATTTTTGTATTAGGATTATTAATGAATAAACTTTTTTTCCAGTGTAGCATATTTTCCAAGGAGCTTGAAAGCTTTTGTGGTTTTTGTCCTATCTTATGTTCTGTCAGATAAAATTAAATAACACAAGTCATTCATATAGCACAAAGTGTATATAACCAAGTAACAGTAGGTGATTGTATTTCTGAAGTTCAAGAGTATCGTTGTTGAAGAAAAGACAGGAGCATAGTGTTGCAGATTTGTACAAAAATGTCTTTAGAAATAAGTACTGCTTCAGGCAGTGCTTGTTTTCTAATATAAATCAGATTATTTTGGCAATCAGCAGATACAACCACTGAGCCTGCTCAAAACAGAGATTATATTCATTTAAATGTATGAATGAAAGCACTCAGCATCAGATTCGGTACTTCTACCTCATGTGTTCACTATGGAAGTAAATTGATATGAATGTCTGAAATACTACATTGTATGGTCTCTTGTGAAGTCATTTATGACTTTTTAAAAGGGGAACTAAGACTTAAGTATTGAGTTCCATTTTTTCAGCATTTTATTTTACACAGATTCTCAGACTTTCATAAAGCAAAGAATACTGAAAGATTTATTCCTTAGGTTCTTGGTCTGTACACTTATGAAATAGAATGCACTCAACAGTAAGTAATTAGGTATCAGCAAACAAATTTCTGTCTCCATTTTCAACTGTGCTATCGAGATCTATCCTACTGTATTACTCCTGCATGAAAATCTGAACTCTGTTATATCCCTGATTGCAGTACACCTTCAATGGATGCATATGCACATACACACAGAGGTTGTCTTACATCCTGTCTTAGAATATCATAGTCTTGTGCTGCACAATGAGTCTGTGTGCTGACATAGGTTACTTTTCTGAAATAGTGAGCAGCAAGGCTGTTTGTGGTGCTGGGAATTTAGGTTTATGTTAATTTTACAGAATTGTGTTAATAATGGAAATCGCAGAATCGCAGAATGATATGGGATTGGAAGGGACCTCTGGAGATCATCTAGTCCAACCCCCCTACCTAAGCAGTTCCACCTAGAGCAGGTTGCACAGGAATGTGTCCAGGCGGGTTTTGAATATCTCCAGAGACAGAGACTCCACAACCTCCCTGGGAAGCCTGTTCCAGTGCTCTGCAGTGCTCTGCCACCCTCAAAGTAAAGAAGTCCCTCCTCATGTTTAGATGGAACTTCTTATGTTCAAGTTTGTGCCCATTTATCTTGTCCTGTCACTGGGCACCACTGAAAAAAGACTTGAAAGACTTCCTCTTGAAACCCACCCTTCAAGTATTTAGAGGGGTTGATCAGATTCCCCCTCAGTCTTCTCTTCTCCAGACTAAGACCCAAGACCCTCAGCCTTTCCTCGTAGGAGACGTGCTCCAGGCCCCTAATCATCTTTATGGTCCTCTTCTGTACCCTCTCTGGCAGTTCCTTGTCCTTCAACTGGGGAGCCCAGAACTGGACACAGTACTCCAGATGGGGCCTCACCAGGGCAGAGTAGAGGGGGAGGATGATCTCCCTCGACCTGCTGGTCACACTCTTCCTGATACACCCCAGGATGCCATTGGCCTTCTCGACCGCAAAGGCACATTGCTGGCTCATGGTCATCCTGTTGATCACTGACCATACTCTATTTATTCATAGGCTTTTATGCAATCATTATCTTAATTATATTGAAATAGCAAGTAGCTTTTCTATAAACTTGTAGAAGGGAGGAGATCTTATTTAGTAGTCAGGACCTGTCACATCAGTCAAGATATCAGAACCCTACATGAGTTAATCTATTTAAGAGCAGTTTGGTGGATCAATTTTTAAGTTAATTCCACTCAGTAGTTGCCCTTCCTAAACTACTTTCAATGACTGTATTGTTTAAACTTAATTTTAATAACTGCTGCGTCACTAAATAGCACTTTTTCAGTGACATGCATGAACTAAAGTCAACAATACTATGATCTGGAATGGCTTCCCATGATTTCACTCATTGCATTGTCTTAAAACGTTTCCATGAAAAAACACTGCTTCATTTCTGTACAGAAATCTGACATCTAGAGTATGAGGCAAATAAGCTGTAAAGAGAATGGGCTAAATAACATCAATGCTATATATGTACCCTCCTGTTTATTAGAAGTATGATTATATACACAGTGATGCTAATGCATAATTCCTACTTACCCACTAGTCAATCAACTTGGACACAACTTTGGTTTGGTAGTGGTAGTCTTCAAAGGCATAGAAGCAGCCAGAGAAGTTGGCCAGTTAGTACATTACCTTTCTGTTACATGATTATTAAAAGCATCAAAACCAATCCCTACCAGTTTCACTTCATCACCTCTGTAAAACAAGGTATATTAGAAGATTATGCAACAAAGAGACCAGATTTAGGCACCCTAACTCTAAAATGGCTTAGTCTTGTTCACACTTTTTTTTTCCAGTAGGTAGCTTGTATCATTTGATTACAATATGGGCTTCTTGACAGAATATGGATATGCCTGTGTTTGTAGGACTCTAATGGGTATCAGTCATTATTGTCACCATCTGTTTACTTCAGTGCTAACATTTCCAATCTGTTCTGGTTAAAGGTACATGCTGAAGAGGCACTCAAGTAGCTCTGCTGGATGAAAGACATTTTGCCCTGATACAAAGATTTTTTTCTTTTTGCTTCCTTTCTTGTACTTTGTGCAAACATGCAAGGTTCTCACGCACTTGAAGGTAAAATAACTTCTCGATGAAATGAAACAGAAGGGTCTATTAATTTTTGGCACAGAGACCGTATGTTTGACTTCCTATAATCAAAAGTGTCATGCTTGCTGGAATAAAAATATATATTGCAATATCCCAGTATGTGGACAGTTATGTTTTCTTCGTAAGAAATAAATTAAATTTCATGTGAAATGAAACTGGAATACAAAATGTCATCTATATTTCTATAGTGTGTTAATTACTGCCTGATAGAGTTTATGAGGAAGTACACATGTGAGTAGTTTATTTAAAGGAGGAAAGGGGAGAGTACAAGGAATTAGCCAATTATGATATGTGATAATACTCAAACTAATGTTGTGCGTTACTGACTATTCTATGATACATGAGCAATAATTACGTGAACAGCTTTGACTCATTTACCAGCTCTCCGTAATTTACAGCTCAAGCTTTGTGAAACTTCCACAGTTAGAAAAAAGACTGAAAACATAAGCACAGTACACTTTTCCAGTGGTTCCTTTCTTATACTATGTAGTAATGAAAAAATGCATATGAGCATGTAGTAATGCCAAAATGAGATGGAGTTCTTAATTTCCTCTGCATTCCTGAATTTTATTTTGTTTTTTCACATAACTCTAAATGGAAGAAATTTTATATGAAAGCTGACGATTGGTTAATGAGTACACATAATTCATTTCCTTTTTTCTTTATAGTAGTGTCACTAAAATGTCTCAGAAAAAGGACTGGAATGTGCAGAGTTCTGTATGATAAACATACCCTGTTTGGAGGAATCAGAAGGATGATCTATCTTTTAAATTGCAGCGTAAAATAAAGATGTGCAAGATTGGGTAAGCAATGAAAACATTTTGGACATAGTAGCACACAGCTTTATATAAGATAATTTTGTTCGTAACAAAGTACCTATGATTTAGGATGCCAGAGTTCAGCTCCCAGCTTGATCAATTGCTTGATCAATCTGCTTTGTATATGAAAATGACTCACTGACATTCTGACCAGCAGGTTTCAAAGAGTCACTAAACATTTGGTGCTCACTAAGCATTCTAAAAAATGGTTTTCATTGGTCATATTTCACACAAGTAATATTTTTTTGCTTCTTCCAGTATAATTTGTATAGCATGCTTTTCTTTTTTTCATGTATCTTTAGACGATAGTTCTAAATTTTACTTTGACATACTTTCACTCATATTTGTTAATGTTATGTGCTATTCCTATTTTCTGGCTTTGTAGTCCTCTTTCTGCAAACAAAACTCTTATTCCGCTTACTCAAAGCCACATTTACCAGCACGACGTGTAGCAAAATCAGCATGTCTTAATTATTTTTTTTTCACTGTTAGAGTTATTTAGGAGAATTTGTCTGAAATGCATTCAATTCTGATCTGTCTAGAACATGCTGAATGCACTAGAACACAAGTATCTTCACAAATATAATCTGTAGTGTCAAGACAATAGTGTTTGTAAAGGTAACGTTGTAATTTTCATTCTCTGTTTTTGATGAGTCAGATATTTAATAGCATGTTGTTGTTGAAAATCATGTTCTGAAAGAAAATTAAGTAATCTACTTAACACGGACCAGAAAAAGATGACATAAAAACTGATACTGAAATTTGAGTCTCACATATACAGTCCATTTTGGCTTGCTTTCTCAAATAGTTATAACGGTGTATAGAAAAGGCAGGTTTTGGAAAGCGCTTCCTGTCATCAAAATCAGTGCCCATTATCAAATATTAAAATGTATAATACTCACTGAAGTAACAATAGAAATTAATTATTTACAGTACTTCAAAAGTATTTTCTCGTACTTTCAAAAATGAAGTAATGTTAAAGAACTAGCAGAGCCCAAACTTGTAATATTAAATCAAAATAAAAATGAATGGGTTTCCAGGTTCATTTCATAAATTTTACTGACATTTGGTAATTATGGAAATATGTTCAGATGTATATAGAACAGAAGGTATAATAAATGGAGCAAAGCTGGAAATACTGCAAGTGGATGTAAGCCAACTGTTTCAGCTATAAGAATAAACTAAAGTTAGTAGTTCAAGATAATTACTTTTCTTTGTTTCTTGAAAGTGTTCAGGAGAAATCATAATTTAAAGGAGTCTAAGGAAATTTGGAGTCACCAAAAAGAACCCTACAAACAAAGAGGTGAAACTGTAACTCTGTCCCTGAGATAAGGTATGGTTTTAGTCAAGTCATTTATGTTTCATTGGGCTAGTTATATTTGATGCAAATGGAAATGACATTTGTTTACTCCATAGAAATTCACTAGTGAAGGGATATGTACTCTCAGGAAAATTTAAAAATGCTGTGATAAAGAATGGTTAAGATACTGAGCTGTAATTATGGGCATTTGATTTTTGGATCTATCTTTATCGGTATCTCTGGCGATGCTTTGGTTATTTCACCTCTTTTGGCTTTATTTTCTCCTATCATTTGGCTCCAAAATTATTTTTTGCCATCCTCAAAGCTTTTCAGCCATTGCTATAAGAAACAGCACAGAAGGGAAGAGAACAGGAAAACCTATTGATGACTGCTGTATGCAGGCAGTACTTTAATCTTTTCATGTAGAACACACAGGAACATCACCATATACAATGGGGCTCTAGGAGCGCCCCTTGTTGGGGATCAATACAACCTACTGTGGAGGTATAGTTCTGGAAAAAGGGAGGATTTCCTTCCTCCCTTTCTTCCCTTTCCCTTCTAGACTGGTGAATGAATATTAGCCAATATTAGCACAAGTTTCTCATTCAACCATTTAAATTAATGCAGCTCATATTCGTTGAAATGTGCTAGAGAGTGCTCACAAGACCTGTTAGATCTGTGGTGGTAACCACAAACAGAGAAATGGGGTTAAGCTCCTCACTGAAAGAGTGCTGATGGCTGCTTTGTCAGCAAACACATCTGTGGCTGGGGGAGGATGCATCTCCATGACCTCGGCTAACTGGAATTGGGCAAAAAGCCTGCACTGATTCTTAAAATTGTTCAGCGTCTCAATCTAGGGCACCTTCATTTTGTAGGACAGCCTGTTAGAAGCAGATTTAAGACTCTAAAGCTGTGATTCATTTTATATATCTCTACTGTCTCCTATTAAAGGCATCTGGCCGCTGCTTGACATACTGATGAAATTAAATATATGTATCCAGAACAGGAAATGCCACTTACCTAATTGAGGTTTAGGAAAAGATTGCCTTAAAAAGAGCATCTTCCAGAGGCTAAGAGTTGTCAAACACAGCACCTGCAGTAAATAGAAAGCAATGTAATTTTTTTCTGTTGATATAGGTCTCAGTTTATCTCTTTGTCTTACAGTTTTATTACTGTTCTTTCTTCATGCTAAGGTATTTTATGTCACTGAGATGAAATTTGGCATCTTTCTCCAAACAACTGCTCAAATTGGATGCCATTTGAACCTTCCAAGCATTGTAAAAGATATTAGATGGTTTGTAATACCTAAATCTCTTTGGCATGAAGCCCAAAGATATGCAAGCAGGTCATCTCTTTACATACTCATCCATCTTGGAAAGCTGTTTAAGTTATTTGTGGAACAGCACATTTTTGCAGAATAGATACACACCTTATTTAATTGAGCAGAGCTGTAAGTATATTGAGCCAGGCTGCCTTTCCTTGCAGATGCTTGTACTGTGTACAATATTGCACTCTGTGGACATGCAAATTTTTTTCACAGCTGCTCAAACATTGCCTTGAAGCATCAAAATGATCTAGGCAATTAAGTTATAAGGAAAAATAACTTACATTCATTAAAGATCTGTATCCTTTAATATTTTGAATTCTCATGGCAGGTTAAATGTGATCGGAATACAGGGCTGAAAATACAAATTTTTAAGTAAAGACTTTTTAAAAATTGAAAGTACATTACAATCATTATCCTGGCTTACAAATGGGCAAATGAAATAGAAGTTTTCTAAGAGAAAGAGCAACAAAATCTGAGGAAAGCTTAGTTTATTGTTTCTCATGTTACTTTCTGCATTTTTTAAGTCCCTTTTTTAAACACAAGCATCAATAAACAAATTCTATAACACAATAAGAATCTATGACCTGCAATGCAGAGAGACCTAACAGAATTGCCTGAGTGTAAGTGATGTATCTAAGCATGATAGTGGTCGCTATAATACAATACTCTGAAGTTTCTTACTGCAACATTCTAGGTGTTCCTCAAGCAATGAGTCCTGGAAGCTCACCACCTTGCAATAGCCATTAAATTCTGTTTACCAGCAGACCAAGCACAGACTGACCAAGAGGTGCAAAAAAAAAAAAAAAAAAAGTGCTGCAACAATACTGAACATCAGCTCTCAGCCTAAACTAGAGGTACACTCTGATTTCTCTGTGTTTCCCTCCTGTAGATGAAATGAAATGCTAGCAAAATGCTGTTCTGTCAGTCCTCATAAAGAACAGAACTATCATATATGCAATGAAATAGGTAGAATGTAATGGAACATTGAAGAAATATCCGAATCTATAGTAGTAAACCCTGCATTTCTCAAGGAAAATATTAGTATCTTTTTTCCTGTAAATATAGTCTTCTCTTATCTGACAGTAAAGCTGTAAATACTTACTATCTTATGTTGCTTTAACTTTTTGTTGAAATGACCTATTGTCAGTTTGCTGAGGTATTCATAACATTTAAACTGTCCCACCTTCTACTAGTTATCCCAACTGAGAAGTCAGGTGCTGAGCAGACATGGAGACTGTTGCCACCAGTTGTCATCTTTCCTGATGCAAAGCTCCTGATTGCGCAGTCTCAGAGTTAAAGAGGTTTGTGCTCCCATCTCTTGAGATCCTTTTGTTTGTTTTTTTTTTTTCTCAAAACTAAAATAAAAGAAAGAAGTTGGGGAGGAGAGGAGAGAGAGAGGAGCTTCTGCTGATGGCAGTCTTCCAGTTGTAATCTGAAAGGACAGTTTGTGCCTGTCTTCATTTTCCAGGTAGAAAACAGTACTGTCTTCACTGGCATGAGCTGAAACTCGCTGAATAGGAGAACTGGAACTCAACAGAATCTCAGGATTTCAGAATTTCAGAAAGATTTCAGTTCAATGACATATGATCGTTAAGTTCCCCTTAAGTTTTCCACGGGAAATTAAAACAGGGACTGAACAGAGCCATTGCACATTAGATTACTGTACTACAATTCCCATACTAATAAACTTGTTCAACCACTATACATTAATTTATATATATTTGAAACATTATATAGTAGTTTTGTCTGTATTAAAATCACAACTGTTTATACACTTGTCTCATTTTCCTCCCTAGAAACTGGTGGTCAGCAATTGGTGTCCTATTTATGATATCCATTATTGTAACTGTAATTTCTCTCCAAGGAGTGATCCCAGAACTTGGTTATACAGGATAGCATAACTGCAAGCGTTTATGTTCTCCAATAGAAGCTTGTTGTGCAGGAGATATTTTGCTACTTTTAAATTTTAGCAGTTTTCCCTTTTTCATTTTTTTTTTAATGTGACAATTTTACATTGCTAAATTCCTCTCTCATCTTATACTGCATGCAGTGCGGTGTAGCCTACAGTGTGGTACAGACACACATCTATTGATTTTACTTTGCACAATAACTACCACCTCATAACAGTTCAGCTGAAACTAATGGAAATAATTAAGCAACAGGGACCTCCAAGTCAGAGAATCATAGATTTTCAATTGTAAAAGATCTATCAGTCCATCTGTTTTATCTTCCTGTCAGAGCAAGACTTTTTCCATGCAATATATCTTCTTTTGTCACTGTGCCTTAAATTGTGCTAAAAGATCGGGGATTTCACATCTTGCCCCAGGAGACTGTTCCAAAGCATAATAAATCTCATTGTCACGGATCTTTTCCTGCATTCAGCAATATTATACTTCTTGAAATGTGTGCTATTCTTCTATTTACACCCTCTTGTTTGGTCTGAAGAAAGCCCTCCTCTTCACTACTGAGCTTTAAATATTAGCAGACAGCCTTGTCATGCCACACATCTCCCTCTAAATCAAGCTGTAGTTTTGTTTTGGTAGGCCTCCACAGAAGTCTTTTTCAATTTGAAATTAGACAGATTTGTATATAAGATGTAGTTAGCCCAGCTACTACAGTTAAGTTTTAAGGAAAACAATGGACCTCTACAAAGTTTTCACCAGGAGGCTGTATGGTTGCCTCTTTTCATCATACTTCCAAACTTTGAGGAAGCATTGCACGGAGCATTGCATTCAGTGTTTTTTAGGACATATCAACCAGTAGCTCACTGTTACAAAATCTAAAAATTAAAGAACCACAATCCTGTGCTTTTCCTAACGTTTGGTCAAAAATTAAGGCTGGGAAGAGAGATGAGCTTGTGGAAAACAGAAGCATTTGAATAGGAATCAGTAGCAATACAGATGTCCCTGAAATGGGAAAGCAATACCTTGGTTCTTCAGAAGACATCTGCAGCAAGGAAGGAGGAGGAGTCTTCAAGACCTAAAATGTCTTTAGTAATGAATGGAGGTGATGGAATGCTCAGCAGTTCTGCCCAGCAGATTGTAAATTTTCTTTAGTGTTGCATTTGCAACAGAACCTGAACAAAGGTGATTGTCCCTGATTCCCAACTTAGGCATAAAAGTTGTGTATATTTCTGATTATACTGCAGAATGAGTGCAGCTATGATGAGTGGTATGACATAGGCAAGTGACAACTAGAAAAGAAGTTACTGCATTTTAGACTTTAGTAATAGACAAAGGACATTGCAGATTTAAGTGAGTTCCTTAACTTGAATTTATTACCTTTATGAACTCCAGTATATTTCTGAGAAGGAAAGACTGATTGTTGAAGAAAAATAGTTTAACAGACATTTACGCTATTACACTATTATTAAACTAGATTCCTGTTTCTATGGCTTATTTCTGATTTCAAGATTTTTATAATTTGGTTAATGTAACGCCGACATTAATTTCTGAGAATGACACATTGATTGATTGAGTGCGTCAGCAAATGTTGACTGCTTCCTTGTGAGAGATGGCCAAAATATTTTATAGAGTTTTCAACATCTGCTTATGAAGACTGAACCACTCTGGTTATCGGGGTTGAAAGAGGCCATTCTCTGAGTGGGATTTTATTATGCTGTTGGTGCCTTCTATTATAATTCATAACTTCAGCGCTAACAGAGTTGAAGTATCTGTCCTGATGATTTATAGGAGACTCCAAAACACATCCTTTGATTCTCAACAACATACTACCTTCTTCTGAGTGTTTCACTAGCTGATTTACTATGCTCTACCTCTAAGAAATGCGGGTTCTGTCTGAGTATACTGCCCAACCTGCTTTAGCTTTGAAAATGAATTTTTCCATTTGGATTGCTTTAAATAAAAATTTAGGTCATTTTAAAACTCACCGTTCCTTAAAAAAAACCAACAACAACAACCCCCATATCTGATATACTTGAAAACAGTACTAACAAAATACAACAAGTAAGAGCCTGATAAAAATGTATGCAATATTTATTATAGGAGGAGTAATGTTTTTGATAGATAATGAGGTTGTTCTTTTCCCTGGTCCATCCTAAATATTTTCCAGGTTTAGGGGACTTTTTTTCAAGGATATAATTCTCTGACTCCTGCCTATTTGCTACTGGGGCTAGGGAAACTAGTGGATTATGGAGAAACAGGAATTTGTGCTAAACACCTTTATTACTGCTACTTAACCTGGTAATAAATCCTTTAATGACCACCAGCTGCTCTGTTGTTATCGTGCCTTTCTGAGCTTAGTTGGCTAAATCTTCCTCTTACTTTAAAACTTCCTGGTAAAAGTAGTTTCTTTCTTGCAAAGTCCTTCCTAAGGCCAAACAGCATCTAGCCGAGGGACTGTGCCCTGACATCCAGCCATCTCAAGGCCTGACTGCTCCTGCTTTGATTTCACCTCACAAACACACGTATGCAGCATAAATGGGAGAAGGCAAACATAATTCAGCATAAGAATCATTTGACCTGATGTTTAGAACTTAAAAGGAAAAATAAAAGCCAGGCAAAACCTTCAATGTTTCAGGATATTGTAGGGATTATGTAGAAGTCACTCCAGGAATGATATGGCAAAGTATCATAGATTATTCTGTGTCTCCTGAAATTTAGTGCATCTTGCATGCTTGTGAGGATCTCTGCTGGAATTATTTAATAAAAAAATGTTTCCAGATCAATGAACTGAGAACATTTTGGAACCACAGTGCTGTGAAAGCAAATACAGGGATCCACAGATTTAGCTAGAAATAAAATACAACAAACCACTACTTAAAAAAAAAAATAAAATTTGCAGTATGCAGAGAGCATAGGGGGAGGGACAAAAGTCATGATCTATGAATATTTAAGGTTGAGGGTATTAAATTATTCTATTTATTTTGAGCTTACTCATGGTCTTGTGTCCTGCAGGTCTTAGGGACTATGAGGCTAAAATGCTGAAAGGGATGTCACTAAATAAAAGCTGCAGAATTTATGCAAGTGACTTTTCTTAGAACATCTGTGACCTCTTTTGACCTCATCTTACTTACAAAAGGAGTTACAACATTAAGTTTGAAGAAGAGCTCAAAAGGTCCTACACTCGTAGGAAAAGCTCTGTGGTCAGAGCTGGCAAAGAACGTTGGTTCTTTTTTTTTTTCATAAACTTTGCTTCTCCAGCTGTCATTTTCACTTTAATTATTTTTCTCCCTCAAGGAGGTCCTCCAGGATTTTTTCTTCTTTCTTGTCTCATTGCAAGTGAAAAAAGAATGTAGCCTGAAGTTCAGCTAGCATGTTTTTATCAAGAGGCTTTTCTAGAAGGAAAAAAACATATAAAGTGAAATTGCTTACCTTAGCATAGATTAGGGCCTTCTGGTACTTCATCTGTATATAGATGAATTATTAACCTTGGGGGAAAGGTAGCAGTGTGTTCATACTAACTGCTTTTCAGAGTGTTTGAGTTTTTTCCTAGTGCACATTGCCCATTGGGGAGCCATTACAATGATAATAATGAAGAGCTCACTAATTCCTGTGACTTCTTGCTTTATTGTCATAACCTCTCCAGCGTACGTAGGGCGCATACTGTTCTAAGTAACCATAGCAATCACTCACTACAGAGGCTATGATACTGTTGCACTGCAAAATGCTACTACTTTTTTATACAATGCTAATCTCTTATTATTATTACTGCTGTGATAATGTTCATCTGAATTTAGAATAAATGCTTCAGCACCTTCCAGGTGGTGTTTGTGTACCTTGATCTCCACATAGACTAAATTTAAACAGAGTAATAGGCTTCTGCTTTTTTGTTGTTTTGGGGGTTTGGGTTTTGTTTTTTTTGGTTTTTGGTTTTTTTGGGTTTTGGGTTTTTTTGGGTTTTTTTGGTTTTTGTTTTTGTGGGGGTTTTTTTGTTTGTTTTAAATAAATTAATTTCTTCTCATGGGGAAGATGTTTTTCCAAATTCTTCAAAAGTGGATGTCTCTGGGCTGAAAATAATGAAGTTTCTGGGAGACAGTGCACACATAAAGGTACAATATTGATATGTAATCTGCAAAGTGGGATCTCTTGCTGAAGAAAGCTTTGATAAGGAAACATGTAGTTTTAATATAAAACTAATTATTTAATATTTCAACTGATTTTCATTTAAACAAAGTGATTTCTTTTACTTCAGATAAATGTATCAGCATGATTTAAAAATAATAAATCTTTTCCTACCTTACCTATTACTCATTATATTTTCTAAAATTTAAATAAAATAATGCAGATTATTTAACCAGTGAAGTACTAGAAACAGTGGTCTCTAATATGAGTAGGTAGTTTAAACAGTTAAAGCAGCTTTTACAGCCATAGCCTCTTTGCAGACAGACTTGCTTTAAAGGCAGATTTTTTTCCATGACAGTTCATTAAAGTATTCAAGTTCAGAGAGTAATTTAAAGTAGAGCATTATCTGAGGAATTGAAAAATTGGGAAAACTGTTTTCCTCATATGGTATGGCTGTAAAAAGGACTGAGAACTAGTAGTCTCATAGCCCAGGATCATTAGAAGCCCAGAAAGATATCTCACTAATTAAAAATAGCAATTCCCTTTTTTTAGAACAAGTATTTCTCTTTCCCCCCCCCCCAGCAATGCGGTGACTACAAAAAAGTCGACTCTTGTTAAATTGTAAGCTTGAATTGCAAATTACAGAATTCTATTTTTAGGCTTTCGTGATTTAAGTCAAAGTTTCAGACAAAGTTTCCTGTAAATCAAAAATAGAAAGGAATAATCTAGTAAATAAATGTAAGTTACCATTTACTAAGATATAACTACTCTGAACAAATACATACATACTTTATCACATGTAGCTATAGGACAGTCATTTTTTAAAAAAATACAAACTACTTTTTTTTTTTCTATTTGTTTGCTGATCCTCCTTTGTACTGTTTCATTCTTGTTTCAAGTCAGTTTAAGGTTAAGATCTGCATCCAAAGTAATTCCATTTCTGACAGCAATGCAAGTGAAACCAAATTGCAGCTTGCTGGTCATTCAGAAAAAAAAAGAAAAAATACTATAGGCTTATATACACTAGGCAGTAGTTTCAAGGGAGAAAAATAAAGGTAGCACAGATTCTCCAAGGTGACTCTGCCTCTGAATAGGTGGCAAGCTGTTATTTCCTCCGTGTCACGGCTGGACTGCCTGCTGAGGGACGGCACGCCTTGTGATGAAGAGGGGCTTCTGACAGGCGCCTGATGCACCATTCAGTTGAAAAAGGTGCTGGGGAAAAGATTATCAAAGCATAATGCCGTTATGAAGTGTGGCATTTTAGGCACAGCTCTGAAAACCCTTCCCCCATGTCTTTTTAAGAGGAAAACATATCTCAAGGGAAAAAAGAGGGAATGTCACAGTATCTTGCCTGGCAGTTAATGGTGCACAGATGAAGAATCTTTCACAAGGTGTATTCAGGAGGATAAAGAGAGAGATTTTACTGGATTCTAAACACAGAACCGTCAATCCCTCCATTAGCCAGAATGTCAGGATGTGTTTATACTCACACCAGGGAAAACTTCAGCCAGTGATTGAATCTGAAAATCCCAGAACAATTTAAGCTACCGAGTGCAGCCTGATTATACTCCACCTTGACCCAGGTGTTGTCCAAGCACAGAAAGTTGTCTGTGTGCAGATGGTCATCCATTCCCTGAAACTTCACATGCCTTGGCAGCACCAGATCATTTACAGGGTCTTTTTCTACCCTGGACCATGGCATGTGTCTGTCACTGCAAACGTTTAGCTCATACCACACAGAGCGCACAGACTCTCTTGTTCCACATCAGTAGCCTTATTTGCCCCTTCAGCTATCAAGTGGCAGCGAGTGTCTGTTTTTTGAAACAGAACTGGACTACCATGATTTGCAGAGCTCTAAACTTAGCAGCAATTCGGGAAGGAAAAAACCCCAGCGAGTGAATTTCCTTTAAAATACTGAGAGAAAATTGCATTTTTTCTTTTACTCTTCTGGCATTGTGTCTAAAATAAACTTTCATTAAAGCTTACTCTGTCTTCAGTCCAGCTACAGTGGTTTAGAAAAATGCCTCAGGAATAGTGCAGCAATACTATGCAAGGAAGTGCTATCAGATCACAGTCGCAGAATAAAATAAAATTTAAAATGATTAAGCCCTTTCAAAGCCCTCAGGTTATCAGCTGTTAAAAATAAAATCTGATGACAGATGTAATGCTGACATTTTTCAGTCAAAACCAGGGTACTTGACATTAGCATGATCCAATTCCTGGCACTGCCATGCATCATCAGAGTTATAGTTTAAGCGCCTCACGTACAAGTTTTTCCCAGGGAGCTGGGGTCTCCAGACAATTTTTATCTCCCATGAGCTACCAGAGTCTGTCAAGGCATTATGCCTGTTTGGGCAGATTCATGAGGGTACAACTTGTAACTCACTTTCCATTGTGAAAAACATTTTGCAAAGTAACAATTAATTCCTCAAAACTACATTAAGAGGTAGAAACATTTTTCTCTTTTCTACAGAAATAATGATTTAAGTTTCCTGACCCACGCTAAAGAAGGTGCTGTTAATCATTTAGAATATATTTACAATAAAATTCCAATGTCACATGAAAATTCTGAACTAGTAAGAGAATTTAGAGCAATTAATACACAGCAGTAGGCAACTCAGTTAATTTGCCCTTGCAAGTTTTAACCTGACTAAAAGAAATTTCTTCTGTGCTGCTATATGTCAAAAACACTTTATAGAACAGTGAAGTGATCTGAGGCTTTCCCTTAACAGAGCAGTTGAAAGCAATGAGCCCCAAAACCTTCATAAATATTAGGTAAGAATTCATGATTTACTCCATACTTGTGCCGTAGTTCTGGGCCATGGAAAGCTTTAATCTTTCCAGTCCTCCATTCTTCCAACTTTGAATCCTAATTTTAATCACTGAAAGTTTGGAATACCATTTAAAAGATCAGTGTTTAATGAGAACAATCCATCATCTGCTTGTCAAATTCAGCTGTAATGCTGCTGATATCTACCTAGTAACAATGGACTTTTGAGACAATCAATAGCTTGTATACATACATTTCAAGTTGCAAGAGGAAGGTTTCTGAGAAAGGGGAAAAGGTAGCTAATCAAAATGGTCTGGCACATGAATAGTTCAGGTGACAAGAGGAAGAACTTGAAAATGTTATGAAGTAGTAATCCAATTACAGTTTTAATAGCACACAAGTTAACATTTCCCAACTGTATCACTCAGTCTCAACATAAAATACTTTTCTTTTCAACAGATTAAAGGGCAGGTGCTGCAGAATGGAATTGTAAATCAGTACTTCATCCTTGAGAATAAAGACTTAATTTTACAAAAGAAATAGCTGGCTTCACCAAAACGGAACTATTTTAAACGTGTGTGATACACCAACCTTCAGGTGCTTTCCGTAAGATTACCTCTTCTAGTGCAAGGAAATCACCAGCTGATCCAAAGCATACACTGACCAAAGAAATGCATAGGAGATCTCAGGAAGCCAGAAGACAAGATCCAGAAGTCTCTAGCCTCTAGTTGGCTCCAACACTGCAGCAGCTGATCGTCCATTCTGCTGAACTGCCTCTGTGCTCCTCGGCACAGATCTGGCTACGCCCGTCAGCACTTGCTCAGACAACACACTGGTCTGGTTTGAGGAGCAGCACAGACTAGGGACAATTCCCGTTGTAGGGATTAGACCACACCATGTTTAGCTCCGTATACCCTGTGCTGTTCTTCAACAGTATCTCAACACGCTTTCTACCCCCATCTCTGAAAGCTTCAGCCAGCGATTCAGGGTTTGTGACCCATGGACTCCTGCCATGCAAGGGCACTGCACAATCTTGGCTCTCTTTTACTGAGAAAACTATTATTAAGGTGTACAAAAGTATATACAGTAAGGATATGCAAGATAAAACATATAAAACCACAAAAAAATAATCTAATTTTTGAGGCAAGAGCAATGGACAGTTGAAGATTTCAAGAGGAAAAATGTTTACATGAAAACATATAAAACTACAAGAAAAAGCAGCAGAGACTCAGAATATATTAATTCAGCATGACAAGAGGATCAGCCCATTCTAAGAAGCACAGGAGACTGAACCATCACCATTTGATTGACAACCGCTTGGCTGGTAAAGCCCCATGAGGCATTTCATCAGGCGGTGATGAACACGATAATGTTTAGCCTAGTAGCTCATTATTCATAGCTGGCTACCATGTGCTTTAGTAAATTTTAAAAAAGCTTTGCACTCATTGTTTGTGCATACACTGCCTACAGAAACTGATGGTATAAGTTGCCCCAATTCTTATGGCAGCAGTGAGGGAAGTTTGTTCCCTACACACACACGAACACACAGAGAGAGCATCTCAGGGGCGTATGATGCCTACCTTCCCTTTCACGCTATGAAAACATCACTCTGAACTGAAAAGAAATGGGTGCAAGCACACACACACACCCCCACACACACCCCTATATACAAATACTGTCTTAGGGACGTTACACACTGCATGGGGGCCAGAGGGGTCAGTTGATCTGCAGTTATTTTGACAGGATCAATCTAGCCACAAGAAAACAGTCCTTGGACCTGTTTTATTTAGGAGTATAGCGTGGTTATACTGACCATCTGCTGCTTGCCTGGCAGTATATATGAAACTAGCTAATAATTTCACTTCCATTCTTGAAGTAAGGTTGAATGAGCACCGAGAATGAATTTTCTCAGGTCTACTGAATGTTCAGTATGGTTGAGTTTGTGACCTCAGGAAAGGGTGAAAGAAAATCTGCTAAGTTGTGCAGATAGCATATTTTCAAATATACAATTTACTGTTTAATAAATAAGGAGAGGTTACAGGCTAGTTCTTAGCTAAACAACTTTAGGTGCAGTAAAAGAGAAGCTTGACTTCAAGCCCCACTACAGTCTCTGTCTTGGTCAACTATACATTCTCCTTTACCTCAGCAACGCTCCAATTTTACGTTGATTACTTAAGGATACAGACTATTTAAGGACTTTTCTTTTTTAGGAGCCATTACTTTTGAAAATGTAGAGAGATCATCTGAAATCACTTACAAATTAACAATAAATTTCTATATTGATGACTTACGCAACTAAACCCTTATGCATTCTAATAAATACTAAATGAAAAATGAGATCACCAGCTAAAGCAGTGGCCCAAATTAATTTAACTCTATAATCCCAAATAAATGTATACATATCTTGGATGGGTCTATTTGTGCTGTGTGCATGCATGCACAAATATGCATATGCAAGGAGCTTCAGACACTATAGCTCTGAGTCTCTATATAAAATAGTATAAAGGAATTTTACATATGGGATTAATGTCAAATAATTCTTGACTAGAAGTGTGTGCCGATAGCCAATATTATGACAGTACTTCAAGACCTGTGGATACGATTACATTTGCAGTAGAGGTTTAGGAATAAGATCATATAAAGATAAGAGGAATTCTCATAAGTGCAACTAATTAATACTTGATTAATAATAATGCACGTATGCTGCTGAATTACTGAATGCTAGCATCTATCAACTCTTACTGTTTGCAAACACCTGCCTTTTCTAAGTGTGGTCGTGGGTATGGCCATACGTCTACACTGGTAATAGGCACTGCACTATCTGCCAAAAGTAGAGTTTATTACCAGAGCACTAAAAGGAATACAAAGAGTTCAATATCAAGCACTCAAAAGTTTGGCATGCCAAAGTGATTACTTCTGTAGTCTCTATTCAGCAGTGCTGTCAGGAAGACAGGTTGCAGTAAACCTGACTAAATTTTCTAAAGTATGACACCCTTTTATACTGCTCACTCCTGGACACGTTGCTTTTATAACTCACAAAGAGCTTTCCTAGGTTTTTTCATAGTTTCTAATCTGTAAAAATCCAGGTAAAACTAAAATCAAGTTCAAGGCCCTAAGAAGAAGTTCCTGCTGAAGAGGAAATATAGACTACATAATCAAATACGATTATATTTAAGGCATGTGATCTCTCCAGTACTAATTGTACAGAATGTGAACATGCACAAATATACCCCAAGAGTGCCAAGGCTGCAGAACATGAGTGGAACGACTGTTGCCTAACACTAACAGCATCCTGCAGTGGTAATTACAGATAACTGTGAACTTAAATGCTGGCTGTTTTGGAGTCTGGTCAGTCCATTTTCTGTCAGTCATAAATTTCAGGCCAATCCTCATATATCAGCTAACTCATTTGAATGATCATTTAGCAACTGCTGACTGTATGCATGAATCATTAAGGTAAGCAGCTTTTGCTGGAGCTGTAGTAGAAGATATTTTTCAGTTTTGAAAGAAAGTCAGTGGCAAGGCTACCTAATATTGTAACAATCTTCCTGTTAAACCTTTTATGCCAAAAACCTTAACCTAAGAGATTGTCACCTTTTAGGGCACAGAAACAACAATTAGACTGCTTGTCATTACAAGCAGACTGAATACCAAGTGTTGAGTAGTTGTGAACTACTGATCTCAGGCCAGATGGTATAAATCAAGACTCATTTGTACTCTAGCTACTTGGAAAAACTCAGGATCTGACCTCCTAATTTTGCAAGTATTTATTTAAATGAACAACGATGACAATATTCATTCAAGCATATTACAATTTGCTGCAGTCAGTTTGTAAACAGAGGTAAAAACAAATGACTGTAGCCTTGTGTTTGTATTCCTGGGAAGGTGAATTTATTAGAAAAGATAACTTTAAACTTTAAATTCCAAAATGGAAGTTCAAGTACTATCATATAACCGAATCCCCTCCTGGTTTCTCTGCATCATTTTTTCCTTCTACGATTTTTTGAAAGGCTCCTTTAAGTAAATAGCCTACCCCAAAATTGCACAGGAAAATTGCAGCTTCCTCAACATGCAGATTACCAGGTAGAAAAGAAAATGAATGCATTTTTCATATGCAATCTGGAGGTCATAGGACGTGATGGAATCAGATTAACTAACAGAGAATTAAAGGCAGATAATATTTAGCTTTCTTGCTTAACTGATAATTTTATGGCAAGCAAGTTAGGCAAGCAGCAAATGAGAGACAGAAAGAGGTGAATCAAGATCAAAGAATATGCTGACTTCCAGAAGATGACTGGACTGTGTAGAGAAGGTTAGCACACATAGATATGCTGTGGACCTGATGCTGCTTTCACTCTTTCACGATTCCTCTGACATTAGATCCAGGCTGTTTATAGACATGAACAAAATAGAACTTGGTTTATTTTTTCAATAGGTATTCTTTTTTTTCTCAAATATCAAGACAGCATCTTTCCTTCTGATACAGAAAAAAAATGATGTTGCCCATACTGTATGGTTCAAGGAAGCAACATCAAAAAAACCAAACCCAACCAAAAACCCCCTCAAATTGCATTTGACTGTTTCCTTAGTGAATCAAGGTGACTCTACCTGCAGATTTTTTCAGCTTGCTTTATCATATGATTCCAAATGCAGATGGAGCAAAGTAAATCCAGAATGTTAGATTCATATTCAAAAAGCAATATAACACCATGATAGATGCATAATCTTTTTTTTTTCCAAATGACAGTATATATTTGGATGAGGGCAGCCTACCAGTCTTTGAGATGGCACTCCGTGAGCCTCCATGAAAGACATTTAGATGAACCAGCTTGGCTAGAGCTATAACATTGGGCTTAATGCCCAATGGCATTTAAGCATGTATGTTTTCATTCTGGAATAAGATTGTTTTTACTTTTCCAGTTTAAGCTGGAAAAAATTTGGTAAAATCTTTGGTAAAATCTTAAATTTGCAGTATGTTTCAAAAGAAAAATAAAAATGATAAAACCTTAATCCCAGATCAGCTCTTTACAAAACCAATGAAAATAGTTAAGGAATTTATGTTTGATAGAATGCTTTTGACATTGAACACATCAAAAGATTTTTGGTGTTCTATACTTATGAAAAAGGCTATACTTCTTTTCTGCTATGCCTTATGAGATCAAGAGCATCATTTGCAACCCTATGAACATGAGAAGAGCATCCAGTATCCACTACTAGCTCAAATACTGCTTTTCCAGTTTCACACCAGCATGATTTGTAAAGTTACAGAAACAAAAGCTGCAGTCATGTTTAAATGAGCCCCTGCTTAACTTGTTTTAACTGATTGTGCTCTTGAAGTTATCTTGTTCTCCAAGAAAATCCATCGGCTCTGGAGAGTATTATCATTTAACATCTTCTCTTCTGGAACATGCATAAATCCAAAAATAACAGTTTTGCCACACACTTCCATTATATGCCCACTGACTGACAATTTGCTTACAATCTGCTCTTGCCATCTGAATCTTGTTAAGTTCGAACTTTTTTGGTCAGTGAAAGATGGTTTTACTTTCCTGAGTCCAACACAGAACAAATAATCTGTCAAGCAGCTATTCTTAAAAACCACAAGAGTCACTCTGAAGGTTAAACAGAGCACTCCATGTAATTGGTGGCTTTTCTTTTTGCATCACATTCAGTTCCCTAAATATAATGCAAGCTGGATCAAATTCTTCATTTCAATTAACATGCTCCACTTCTTATTAGATGTTATTCTATCAAACAAAAATTGTCCTTGTCAATTTTTCTGTCTTATTGAACAGATCCTAGTATAAAACCTGTCTCCTTGGTTCATGGTTCTCACATGTAGACACTGCAGACCAACACCACTGTGTGAAGCCTTGTCAAGCACCTGACAGGTGAATCAGGTATCAAAGACTATAATAAAGACTGTCTACTTTTCAGCTGAAAACCTCAGAGCAGACATGTTGGGCTTTATCCTCTATGTTTACAAAACTGATTCTGACAGTTACTGATCATTTATACAGTTCAAAGGAAAGAATTCCTACACCGCTTACCCAGAGCGAGTGACACTGTGTGACAAAAGACTGGTGTTGCACCCCATAGGATGAAGTATATTATTATATACCAACTACACAAACCACCCACACTATGGGTAAAAGTCTTGTTTTTCCTCCTAGAAACATGGTAGATTTGAAGACTGATGAAGCAAGGTTCTAAATATACTTCTTGTTGGTCTCTCTAATGATCCAATTTCCTCCAAGTTTTTAGAAAAGTTTACCATGGAAAAAAGCTAATTCAATAATAACTTTGTCATAAATTGGATCTCCGAATTGAGCTGGGGTTAAATGGCAAACTGATTTTCAGCTAACTGCTTCTCATGTAGTTCACACTTCTGGCTGCAAATCTGCTTGCTCATACTGCTGTTTCCTAGGCTGGAGTGACTATTAAATTTTGTAATTAGTAGAATGTAATTATTTCCCGTAATGGGCTGTAAATTCACATTATGCCATAAATCATTCTTATGTACACTTAAGGATTCATTACTCTTCTTAGCAACTGACTAGCATATTTAGTAAGTACAGAAATATTCAACTGGAGTACCCTCTAGGTTACTGGGAAAGCATTAGTTGTTCCCAAATGAAATGTCTTTGGTGGGGGGAAGCGGTTAGCAGCAGGAAAAGTGTGGTTCTACCACTGTGGTTAGAAATAAGACCTGAGAACTTGATTCAGCAATGGATTAAAAAAAAAGATTTGCGTATCAGTACCATTGGGATCATTTATTGTCCTCATTAAGGCTCTTAAATGCTTTCTTAAATCATTTTCTGAAACAAGAGTCAGGGAGAGAGAACTGCTGTTATGACTACAGAAGATTTGTCAGTGAAGATAGCAGGCTTCTCCACAGTGACAGAACACCAAAATCCACGAATCTGCTAAATCAAAGCCAGAACAACTACAAACACATGGAGGCCTTCCCAGGCCTGCACACCTTCACACGAGCAAAAATAACCTTCTACATTCCCCTTCCCACTGCTTTTGCAGCACAACCTCATGGCCTCCTTCCTGCTGCTTGATCACACCTGCTAGAGGCAGGCTTGTCTGACTGCCGTATGGTCATGAAACAGCAGAGATGCACAGGCTGGTGTTAAGGCAAACCTCCTTATGGCTCCTGTGCTATATGGACACCTCACCTCTAGGGATTTCCACAGACAAAACTTGCACGTGCCCAGCCTACTACAGTTTTGTACTTTGGAAGGGTAAAAAAACCTGAAAAGATTGGTGGTAGTCTGAGTAGAGAGAGGGAGTAAAGTATATTACACTGTTACACTGAGCTGAAGACTCTACATTAAACATAGAATCATAGAATTTCTGTGTTGAAACAAACCTTAAAGATAATATAGTTCCACCTGCCCTGCCGTGGGCAAGGGACACCTCCCACTAGACCATGTTGCTCAAAGCCCTGTCCAGCCTGGCCTTCAACACTTGCAGGAATAGGGCATCCACAGCTTTTCTGGGCAACCTGGTCCAGTGTCTCACAACCCTCACAGTAAATAATTTCTTCCTAATACCTAATCTAAATCTCCCCTCTTTCAGTTTAAAATCATTACCCTTTGTCCTATCACTACACCCCCTGATAAAGAGTCCCTCATCATCTCTCCTGTAGGCCCTTTTTAAGTACTGGAAGGCTGCTACAGCAGAAGGCTCTCTGGAGCCTTCTCTTCTCCAGGCTGAACAGCCCCAACTCTCTCAGCGTTCGTAAGAGAAGGTGCCTTAAGCCTTCTCAGTTTTCATAGGAGAGGTGCTCCAGTCCTCTGATCATCTTCTTGGCCCTCCTCTGGACCCATTCCAACAGGTCCATGTCCTTCCTGTGCCGAGGACTCCAGTGTGGACACTGTATTCCAGGTGGGTGTACTCATCAGAGCTGAGTAGAGGGACAGAATCACCTTCCTCAACCTGCTGGCCATGCTTCTTTTGATGCAGCCCAGGATGCAGTTGGCTTTCTGGGCTGCAAGTGCAAATTGCTGGCTCATGTTGAGCTTCTCATCAACCAACTCTCTCAAGTCCTTCTCCTCAGGGCTGTTCTCAGTCCATTCTCTGCACAACCTGTATTTGAGCTTGAGATTGCCCTGACCCATATGCAGGACCTTGCACTTGGCCTTGTTGAACTTCATGAAGTCCCCGTCTCTAGCCCTGAGGAGCACCACTCATCACTAGTCTCCACTCACCTCATAGTGAGTTAAAGACCACATTTGTCTTTAAATTACGTCTTCCTTGGAGCTACCCTATTTGTCACCTCTTAGTGAGTCAAAGGAAGCAGAAGCTAAACATATCTTATAACACTGCTATCAAGAAAAGAGATTGCATGAAAAGGGAATTGGTCCAATAGAGAAAAAAATATCTTAAGGATCCAGAACAAAGTTTGTATTTTGTGTTGTTAGACAATTGGCTCTCTTTCATATACTGACCTAATATTCTTGCAGCATGCATGTACACATACGTGTGCCTGCACCATCCTAATATGTATTCATGAAGGGTAAACCAGACCTGAGATATTTGACTCAGCAGAATAGATTCAAGTGTTATGTATAGACACCAAGCAGGCAAACATCACCTTTCACAAGATGAAGGATTTCAGTAGAAAGTCTTTCTTGCATTTTGTTGCAAGCCTTTCCTTTCTCCCAAATTAGATGTTATACTACCTATTTCCTCTTCTTATTAATAATCAATGATGAAATTAAAAGCTTAGGCAATAGTGAAACAGGATCAGCTCCTGATGTCTTTTCTCAGACAACTCTGCAATCTGCTCTGGGCAGACTGGCTGTCCAGACCCAGGGAGAGACCAACCAACACTAGAAGAAGGGTCAGAATCTCCTTTTCATGTTGTTGCTTGGCAGGTTAGATATTCCTTGCCATTAAACCCTCCTTTACTGTGGTACTGATCCAGCAGTACTGTCACAGGCAGGAAGCCTTCCTACAATATTTACAAGACATGCATAAGGTATGTGAACCTAATTAAAAAAAGAAAAATTTAAAGCAAGAAAAAGAAATTCCCATCTGCACCCAGACCGTTTGCTGTTAGTATTATCCAGATGTCTAAAATATTCAGGCTGCAAAAATATCCTAATGCCCTTCAAACCCAAACACAGAGAGCTAATGATTGCTTTAATTGGAAAAAAAAAATGGATAATCCAACAGATAGTAGCAATGAACTAAATGCCAATAAAGGGAATCTGAAAATAAGCTTAACAGATTTGCTGGAGAAGCAACTGCAGCAGAGACCTTGAAGGCATTAGTTTGTGTCCAACAAAGATCAGTTATCTGCTTGTCTAACTCTGATCCTTTGCATGTGATTAACAAAGGTGAAGAGAAGCATCTCCAGGGACCTGTCGCAGTGAAAAACAGATAGACGATTTAAGACAAGAGCCTTTGTTTATGCTGTGACTAAACTTCAAATTCTACTTCTGTCTGTGAATTTATCCCGTCCCCACTGGGCACTGTCAGATCCCATCAGCCTTGTTCCCTTACCTTGCGGAAAATTCTGTCCAAACATGCACAAGACTTTTTGCCCCCCCAAGGCTTCTCTGGTGCAACTGAAAAACCTAATACAGTTATTGCAGCTAAACGCATGGTAAACATGTCTGTGTTAGACCTACACAATACCTAACCCAATTAAACAGTCCCTGTTCATAATGTTTTTCTAATGTGCAGCATCTGGGACCAAAACCACACACTTTGCTGTGCTTCAGAGAAGGCTGTCATGATGTGCTGAACTCTTTAGAAGAATTCAGTCTTTGAAAGACCGTTTGTTGGTGTTTTTTTTTAATAATGTTTGTTCTTCAGCAGTAGTTGGACAACAGTCCATAGTTACTGAATACAGAAGCAGAGATTTTCATGCTTTTCAAGTACAGAGGTTTGTATCAACATGATTATGAAGGGTCCACGTTACCAGAGGTACACAACGTTGTTCTGCTAAGACTGTTCAAGAATGACCTCAGCATTGTTTTAAACACAAGCCACTGTGATGAGTTCTCCAACTCTGCTTTGGGTCTGGTTTTACACTCTGCTACCTCTTCCAGACATGGCTGTAACTGTATTAACCGGCTCCCTTCAGCCCTGTTAGGGCACAACAAGAATTCACCAAGAAGTCTGAGACCTTCACAATACAGTTTTTGACCAGCAACAGGAAAATCTGCTTATTATCTGCATGCAGTGAGAGAGGAATCTGGAACAGAGCTGGAAAGCTGTAGATAAATACCTTTTTATTTTTTTACATTTGCTGACTTTCAAGAGGGGCAAAGAAGATCTTAAATATAACAACAATGAAAAATGCTTTTCAGAAACTGAGTGTATAGTATTTCCAACAAAATATGAAAAGCAGTTTTATGTATCACTTCCTCTGTCCGCTTTATAACTCTGCAAAATACCATTAAAATATACAGTACTTCTGAGATTTTTGCGTTCAATAAAAGGGTCAATAAGAAGTTGTTATGATAACAAACTATTTTCCCTTAATTGCATATCTGCTTGCCACACAAAGCTCTCTCAGGGACTTCTGTTTCTATAAAATATGTTTCATAGCAGAGAATAAAGTTATAAGATATCAATAATTATACCTAATTTTTAGATTAATGAAACAATATTTCTTTTCTGTTCTTCATTTTGTTTGTTTTACCTTTCTTTTTCAGATTATTGTATAGCTTTAATAAATTTGAAAAACTTTTAGTAAATTCCACCAGTTCTTGATCAGATGTAGGTTTTGAAACATTGAAAGTTGGGACAGGGAGGGATCATGAACAACAAACTTCTTGCCTGTATTGTGCTTTGAGACCCTGCTGTGGTCTGCCACTTGCTACTAAAGAGGATTTTTACCTGAAGTAGAACTCTGGCAAGGTGTTCAGAGTCCATTTAGAAAGATTTGTTTCCAGGTTTATGGAATTGCTCAGTAACATCCTGATAAGAAAGCCCTTTCAATCCCAATAACTTTCAGTTACATTGACCTTTTTTCTCCCACAAAATCTTTAAAAGATAGAAAAGCTAATTTCTTTTCTTTTAATCTTTTTCGTCTTGCATTCTGTCCTGAAAAGTTTCTCACTTTCTACTTCCCCTCATATTGTTCTCTCACTGTTTTCTACTTTTTATTGTTCATCTTTTTCTTGGCAATCCTTTACTACCTCCACCCTCCACCCTATATCTGATGATTATTTAAAGTCCACAAGCCCAACAATAATACAACTTCTTAAGTCAACACCTGAGCAAAGATCTTTCCTGGGACAAGGGAAGGGTAAGGGTATCTCAATGCATTTTTTAAAATTTAATCTTATTAATACCAAAACCTACATTGCTCCAAAACCATTTCTTCAAAACCTTGCTGAATTAAAAGAACTGAAGCTAATATGAACCTAGCTAGCTGTGGGCTGGTGTATCTTACAGTCCATCTCTCACGTATGACTATGACTAAACTTAGTATCTTATTATCATGTATGTAACAAGCTCATAATAAGCCTATACAAATAAGTAATCAAAAAAATAAATCATCCAATAAATTTGATTAGGATTGCTGAAGACAGAGGTTAAGTCAATGGAACATACCCTTGAAAGAATTTGTGATTAAAAAGTAACTCTGCCTCTACAGCCAATCATAAGGTTATAAGCAGTATTTTAAATCACTGCCTAGAATTCAGATTTTTTTTTAATGGAACTAATCACCTACCTCCTTTTGACTACATTTACATTCTGATATAATAAGTAGGGCTATGCAAACCAGGTGATTTTTATAATAATTATTTTTTAGTAATTTATTTTAACAATTCTTTAGGAAAAGGCTTTAGGGTGACAAAATTTTTAACTCTTTTCAAACAGTCTGAGTACATTTTCTTTGAAAAGACAACCTTTCAGCTGCTATCGAAAGGTAGCAAGAATGATCTAATGAAACAAAGATTGCTAGGGAGAAACACAGTAACTTGGAGAGAAAGTAGTACCTGATAGTAATGAGTTTAACAGCTAAAACATCTCCAAAAAACATTGACTGATGTAGGCAGAGTGTCTAAGAGGCCTTTATTCAGATTCACATGAACTGACTATTCTAAAACAACTATTCTAACTGTGGGAAGTTCTGGGTGAGATTAGAGGAAAAATGACTGGTCAGATAAACAAATCTTACAGCTGAGCTGTACGGTCCCAGAGAAATATAATACGATAGCTAGTAATGTGATAATGTGGATATGTCTAGTTAAAAGACTATTATCTCTAGAATTACAAATCTGACACCACACTTCCTGTAATAAGTAAATTAAAAAAAACAGAATACAATATTAATGAATGTTCAAATGACTTTCAGTATTAGTTTATCAGTGCTATGTAAATAAATTACATGGAAAGCATTTCTGATGGGACATTTTAATATTTGCATATCCTTAATCTTCAACATAAATTGGAGAATTCTGTAAGAGTGGAAAAAAAAGTGTAAATACTCTGTGCTGTTTTCTAATAACCAAAGCCATTTTAATAATTGAGCCTGTGCCTGGAGATCAAAACAGAATTTGATGGGTGCTGAAATATGCTTAATTTGTTTCACTTTATTAAGTGCAGGCATCCTCAGGAAAGAGAAAGATCTGGACTAAATTTATAACATAAGTAATACAAAATGCCTTTTTGATATGTTATGATGTGGAAGTTTTTCAAGAACAGGAAGAAAGATAGATGTAGATGTTAAAGGTTACAAATGAGCAATCTCAAGCAGTCATTGACTTTCAGAGTCAGACCACCATCATCTTGATATTCCCACCTCTCTGTATTAGTTTGGGTATGAGTCCTTTACAGTTTTATTCATTGCTTCCCCCCATGCTCTTTGATTTTTATTCCAGTGTGTGATATATGCTGCAGTTAAAAAGGCCTCCATATAAAACATGTCCTAAGACCGTAACACATTTATAGATGGATGTGAAGGATCACTTTGAGAGAAGAGAATTTTTTCCAGTATGGCTTTTCCAAAGAAAAGAAGAAAAATGCTAAAGTAATAAAAACAGATGAATTATATAGCCTTTCTGAAGTGATTTTGAACAAGAAGAAATCAAACCTTTTTACTGAGATGGAGAAAAAGTAATGTATCACTGGAGAGCAACTGGTGACATATCATTGATTTCAATAGCATAACAATGATCAATTGAGAACATGCCTGAAACTCTCCCGAAGTTTTGAAAATGAACTGAGAAAGTGAACCTTGCCAGAACCTGTCCTTCCAAGTTAATGCAAGGATCTTTTATTATTAAACTCAGTCAAGACATTCATTCTCATATCATTGGTCCTTTTATAATCAAGAGCAAGCACAGCACTTCACAAACACAGCTGTTTCTGTTAAAGTTGTTCTCTGTATTGTGCGAGAGTCACATTTCTTCCAGACATGTCTATTTAAATTTTTTTATCATCTCCTGGAGTTACCCTTGTTTAATTTATCTGCTAGTATTGATCAGTCTCTTGTTTAAGAGAATATAATTGTTTAGATATATCTTCAGCAATCAATAGTAATCGTAATCGATCAAACGAACTTTTATTTAGTACTTCTGCCCAGTTTGTACTTGGTGTTTTTCTCAAGCTGTGCAGGGCCAGATGTATCAGTTCAATTAAGTTTTCTGATGGGCTCAGCATCACCAGAGAGGGACAAATTCTCAGGAGAGTGTAATTCCCATTCAGACTATAAAATAAATGACTTGATGCTCAAATTGAGCTCATACTTGTGCTAAAAGATTTGCAAACCTGGCAACACTTGTGGATACTATAAATTCACATTCATGGCTACAGGAATATATTTTTTTAAAGTTTTGCAGAATATGGGGATAAGAGTCTATTTAACTCTACGTGGTCCAAATGAAGACATCTGCATTTGATTATTTCATCCTTATTTTTGTGATATGGAGAATATATATATACCCCTTCTCCAGTGGAGAGAAATCAGCATTTATAATACATGATTCATCTCATCTTGAAGTAGAAAATAGATCACAATTATCACATCCTAACCATTCATTATAGAGGATGCCTAGGGGACAAAGGCCATATTTTATATATATATATATATGTACACACACTGCAGCTGGACTCACCTTCAGTGTCTTAATAAAAACGTTATTTCTTCCATGTATTTGACATACCTCATTTTAAAGTCACTGTATTGCATATACTATTTAAAGACAATATTAGGCTGTAAACACTAATGTCTTCTCTATATTTCAGCAACAGGTCTCCAATGACAAGAAATAGTTCCTGACATTCTATGATGATATTTCCTGACAAATGTTTCCCTTATTCACACACAGCAGTTACAAAACTGCAAGCCAAAGTGTTAAAATTAAGAATGAGCACTATCAAATGCAGTAATGAGTTGTAGGAAGTAGCACAGATGATTCACTAAGTTCCATTTTCTGGTTTGAATGTAAATTTTGGAAAACTCCCATCTTCATAGCAGTGCGATTTTGGAAGTGCCCTCATTCATAGGCAATCATGCTCAAAATATATTTTTGGCTATTAGAACACCAAGTATACTTGGAAGTCATCCATGGAACATCCTGATGACAAGTTTGTCTCATTCTGTTTATCTAAAGACTCCTTAAAACTTCAGTGAATACATTCCTCTGAATAGAAGAAAGCAGCGCTGCTCTGTGCTGGTAAAATGAACAGCATGTGTATTTTCACATCTGATGGTGCACCAGGCTTCCCACAATATCAGGGTAACTCAGAGATACGATCTGAGTTTGGTGAAGCCTGTACATCCTAAGGCAGAAATATAAGAGCTATCCAGCAGGAGAAAATAAATCAGGACCAGGGTTTTTGGAAAAAAATCGATTTATCTAGTGGTCCCTCAGGATAAGCTGTAGCAGAGACAGCTTCACTGCATCAAGGAGATTGTTCCAGTCTGTGGTCAGCTGCAAAGGAAAGAGATGTCCATAGACCTTCTAAGCTGAGAGACAAGCAGGGAGAGTAGGAGACTAAATCTGATTTTACTGAAAACCTACTTGGTACAGGCAAAAGTTTGAGGGGCTAGTTCTGCGCTCACAGCCCCTTAATGCGTGGCCATGTTCTAATGGCCATTCTAATTTTCCCTGGGTACTCGGAACTGCTGAGGTCCCACCTCAAGTACTGTGTTCAGTTTTGGGCCTGTCATTACAATAAAGACATTGAGGTGCTGGAGCGGGTCCAGAGAAGGACAACAAAGCTGATGAGGGGTCTGGAGAACAAGTCTTATGAGGAGAGGCTGAGGGAGCCGGGATTGTTCAGCCTGGAGAAAAGGAGGCTGAGGGGAGACCTTATCGCTCTCTACAACTGCCTGAAAGGGGGTTGTAGAGAGGTGGAGGTCAGTCTCTTCTCCCAAATAACAAGTGATAGGACAAGAGGAAATAGCTTCAAGTTGCACCAGAGGAGGTTCAGGTTGGCTATTAGGAAAAATTTTTACACTGAAAGGGTTATTAAGCATTGGAAGAGGCTGCCGAGGGAGGTGGGAGAATCGCCATCCCTGAAGGCATTTTAAAGATGGGTAGATGTGGTGCTTAGGGATATGGTTTAATGATGGTTTTGGAAGTGTTACGTTGACAGTTGGACTCGATGATCTGAAAGGTCCCTTCCAACCTAGATGATTCTGTGACTAATGCCTGGGACCAATAAAAAGCCCTTTCGGTAGAGGAATGTTTATGTCAGAGGTATATTGGTATTTTTTGCTCCGTTTGTGTCTGCCAGTTGCAGAAATATTGGTTTTGCACAAATAATAAACTACTGCATTATTAGACATATTTAATGTATTTACAGGTATATATGGTACAATAACATGCTAGTGACTGGAGCACAGTGATGTTTTTCAGAATTTTCCGTGGGCTCCATGTTGGCATCCCTCTTAAATATACCTTCCTCTGTGTTTTACTCATTGTTTTCTCTTTGTGTACTCTTGAGAACAACCTGAATGCCATAAGGTGTTTTAGGCAGGTAAGTGATTATCAGCTCTTACAATGCCTGATTTGTAAAATATAAAAAGAGAACTGCCTTTTTACTGACAGCTAGCTCAGACGAACGAGCTAAATCCTGTCTTTGGTGTTTTTAAATGCCTGTAATGTGCTGCTTACTGGCAAAGCATGTGCCTCATCCGCCCTTCCCCACACAAGCTAGCTCTGAAAGGTGATAGGTACCTAGAGACAACATTTAGTATAGCGATATACTCATGGGGGAAAACTGAGATTGATTTTTTTTCATCTGTACTAGGGTTTTAGCATTTACACTGTTTTGCTAGTATTGCAACCCTATATTTGCACAGGATGTTTATGGTTATTATATTGGACATTTCTCATCTATATTTGCAGAACATGCTGATGGCTTTTTTTTTTCTTGAGAGTCAGCTGTTATTTTTTCCCTCCTAGGGAATGGCAATGATGCTATTTTAAGTAAGAGCTGATACTCATAGTCAAAAGACTCATTTCACTGAGACCTACAATACATTTCTGCTTACAGAACACTGACTTGCTAACTCAAGACTTTTAGAAAGACATAACATTTCTTGCAAAGAATTCAGGGCAAGGTAGATGAGAAAACTCTGCCAGCAAGAAAAACCTTATCCTATCATCTTCTCTCTCCTTGAGCAATATCTCTCCCAAACTTGAAAGCTTGTTAAACGCAGAATTTTAGGGTAGCATTGCTCCCAACTCTTTTAGGTCTCAACTCCTCAGTAAACTGCAAATATTTTCCAAATATTTGTGCTTATTCTTCCAGCTGATACCTTTAAAGACATGAGTGTGCTTTGTAGCTGCATAAATTAAATGCTGCTACTAACATCTGTGGCAGATGTATATACTTTGTATGCTTTCTAGAATAGGAAGCCATATTTTATTTTTTCAGCTGAATATACCAGCAGGTACCACAGGGGTGAAGACATCAATTTCAGTCCTCCTTATTGAACTTTTAAAGAAAACTTGTACTCTATCCATCAATTGGGAGGCAAGTCCGCTAGTAAGCACTGAAGGTGCTGATCTCAGCTAGATACTCTTTTCAATCCATTGCTTGCTGTGAATAGGATTCTGCTAAAAGTAAAGCAAAGCTATGAGGCATAGAACAACAACACTACTGTGCTTTTGTATGACTTAATTTTCAAAGAGAAAACCAATTGATCATACTACACAGTGCAGTGTAACTCTCCATCTCTTCCACTGGACTGGCTCTCAGATTCACAAGTACTACAAGAAAGATTCCCATCGTGTGGACAGACGCATGCAAGCATATTGTGGGTACACATGCACTTGACCACAAATACAAATCTCAATGCACCAGAACCTATTTGGGTAGCAAAAGAGGGTCTACATCTTTAAGGGAAAATAGTGCCTGAAATCAGAAGGGACAGCTTCTTGTTGCCATTAGTAGTGACATATCCCCATAAGAGAGTATATCTGTAAAATCTTTAACAAGTTGTATGTTTTTCCATAGCTCCTGAGCATAGTCTACAGTTCTACCAAAGCAATCTCTCTGCTGGACAGCCTTCTACCTCCCAAGTCATGTTTGAATCAATTGTTTTTTGAGGAAAAATAACAGGATGATGTATGGCTGAAGATAATAATACCTGGGAAAAAGATATAAAATAGTAATCTGTTTCATCTTCTGTCATTGGAGGAGCGGTCTTGATTAAAATATTTTTTTTCTTTTTTTTCTCTTTCCAGTCTAACTTATAACAATGTGAACAATACAGCTTCAACTATGACCATCTAGAGTGTGGTGGGTTGACCCTGGCTGGATCCAGGTGCAAACAGAAGCTGCCCTATCATTCCCCTTCTTCAGATGGACAGGGGAGAAAAAACATAACAAAAACTGGTCAGTCAAGATAAGGACAGGGAGAGATCACTCACCAATTATTGTCACAGACAAAATAAACTTGGGGAAATTAATTTAATTTACTACCAATCAAATCAGAATAGGGTTACAAGAAGTAAATCTAGATCTTAAAATGCCTTCTTACCCCAACTCCTTTGTTGCAGGCTCAACTTCACTCTTGATTTTCTCTACCTCTTCCCCTCGAGTGAAGCAGCAGGACAGGGAATGAGGGTTGTGGTCAGTTCATCACATGTTGTCTCTGCTACTTCTTCCTCCTCGCACTCTTCCCCTGCTCTAGCATGGGGTCCCTCACGTGGGAGACAGTTCTCCACAAACTTCTCCAATGTGAGTCATTCACATGGGCTACTGTTCTTCGTGAACTGCTCCAGTGTGGGTTGCTTCCAGAGGGCTCAGTCCTTGAGGAACAGATTGCTCCAGCATGGATCCTGCACAGGGTCACAAGTCCTGCCAGCAAACCTGCTCCAGCATGGGATTCTCTTTCCATGGGGCCACAGGTCCTGCCAGGAGTTTGCTCCAGCACAAACTTCCCATAGAGTCACAAAGCCTCCTTTGGGCATCCACCTGCTCTAGCATGGGATCCTCAGTGGGCTGCAGGTGGATATCTGCTCCACCATTAAGCTCCATGGGCTGCAGGTGGATATCTGCTCCACCATTAAGCTCCATGGGCTGCAGGGGGAAAGACTGCCTCACTATAGTCTTCACCGCAAGCTGCAGGGAAATCTCTCCTCCGGTGCCTGGAGCACTTCCTTCCCCTCCTTCTTCACTGACCTTGGTTTCTGCAGAGTTGCTGCTCTCCTCTGCTGTCTTCTCACTCCTCTCCTCTGCTGTCATGCAGGGTGTTTTTTCCCCCCTTCTTAAATATGTTCTCACAGAGATGCCACCACCATCACTGATGGGCTTGGCCTTGACCAGCAGCAGATGTGTCTTGGAGTTGGCTGGCAATGGCTCTATTGGACATGGGAAAATGGGAGAAGCTTCTAATACCTTCTCACAGAAGCGACCCCTGCAGCCGCCACCCGCTACCAAAAACCTTGTCACACAAACCCAACACATACAGGGACTGCTGTGGAACTGAATCCATCGCACCACCAAGAAGTTTTTCTTGATATCTGAAATTCTGCCTATATCCCCCAGTTATTACTATATCTCTGACATGCCAAGAAGCTCCTCTGTTAGAGCTGATGCCCCCTGGGAAGACACTAGGCTATTTCTAACACCTCCAGTAGTGTCTTAGCCAGTTTAGTTCTTGCTCTTTCCTCCTAAAGCAGCCTACAAGAGCTCCTTCAATTCTGCTCACTAGGTTGCCTTCCTGTTTCTCGCATTAATGGTTGAGTGATGCACACACACACAGCTCAGGGAGTGCAAATGCACAATTGTTTTTCTTTTCTGAGATTTGGTAAAGATGGTAGCTCCTGAGATATAGCTGAATTTTGAATTGTCAGGGGTTTAACTCCCATGAAATGATAAACTTCCCCTTTTTAATAGTAGAATAAATTCCAGATTTCTTTGGTGATATTCTGTCAGCAATTTCAGACTGATTCATCTATATCTTCCCTGTAATGCTGTACCCATGGAACTACAGAGACAATTTGTATTGTACCATTCAAACTATTCTACCCTCAGTGAACAATGAAATGCTCATTATTGCTAATGAGACAGCCTAGAAAGCTAGGGAACTCAAGACATGTTGGGAAGATGCCTGGGTTTAACCAAAATAAAGTGGGAATTTGAACACGTAACTTCTATACCCTTTTACCAGCTTTCATCTTTTAAGATCTGTTGAAGTTGTTCGATATTTTTGTAAAAATGAACTAATATAGACAATTGCTGCACCAAAACCACATGGACCTCCTTAAAAATTCTCTGATAGGATTCTAGTTACACTATAGTTACACTATAAATCTACATACTTTAGTATTTTTTAATAGATTGTTTTATTGTCACCTTCCCTTTACGGTATGCAAAGTGAAAAAAAAAGGGTAAAAGTCACGTGAAAGCATTGGCAGATTCTCTCATGTTTAACAATGGCATCAAATTCACAGCTCACCATCATCTTCTCCCTTTTTCCTTACCACCCTTGTTTGATAAGTTTTTTTAAGAACATGATAGAGGCTTTGAGATCTTTAATCCTTTGTCAAATTTGGCTTAAAATTGAATGGAAGGTCAAAAGTTTACTGGAGCACGATACGAACAGACAATGTGATCACATAAATCTTATCTTCAAAGCACAGCAGGACAAAAATATGCCAATTAAAATTAAAAAAGCCAATACCAATCTGTTCTTAAATGGACTTTAATCAACCTTGCAGGAAAAAAAAACCTGCCTTGATCTATCCATTAGGTATTGTTTTTTCTTATTGATTATGGTTCTGCTAATCTTTGATTTCCAAAATATTTTGAAAATATTTGAATTATTATAAGAAGAGTAGAAATTAGAAATATTTCTTAATTAATACTGCAGGTTTTCCACTATTTTCTAGATAATCATCAAATCAGCATTTACTACTAGTTCACTATTATTTCTTTAAAGTATCTGAAAATCTGTGTTCCCCAGACTAAACCTTTGCTTAATCCCCTCAGTAGTGGGAGATATGTGGGTACATGAAGGATACTTGGAAGGAAGGGAGGAAGGATACTTGGAAGGGAGGAAGGATGTTAAGACAAAAGGCAGGCAGGCCTTAAGGCCTTACTCCTTCCTGTTCCTGGTAAGGAATTTTTCCAAATGAAAGAGCAAGGCATGCTTGATGTGATCTGACTGCAATCAGTCACACACTTGCATTCAGAGTTTCTTATACACTACTGTATGTCAATTTTTCCTCCCTCCCTCCCCTCCTTCCCAGCCCCCTTTTTTTTCCTTTTTTTTAATTGGAAATATTTTCAGCTGTCCTTCACTTTCTAACTGGCTGGTATGAATCCAGCAGTACATATTCACTGCCAGTATTCTAAACCACCCAATTCTTGTTATCTGACATTATTTTTGGTTTCTTGATATAGATTATTTCCCTTGTATTTTTTTATTTCCGGATGACATGTACCGGCATTCATCTGAACATGCTGATCAACATAATCTGCTCTCTGCAATTAGACTTTTTTAATTATAGCAGATTAAGATGAGTTATTTACATGATATCAGCTTTGCTACTAAGAAACCTTTATTGGTATTTACATGATTGCCTTCTGCACATTTACTTTTATAATTATACGTGTTAGCTCTTAATGGAATGAAAAGGGCACTAGGACCCAATGTTTTTAATCTGCTATCATTTACATCTCAAAGTTGCCAAATGGGTGCTCAGCTAAAAACAGTTTTTCAGTGGAATAATAAGTGTGGGTTTTGTTCATCTAAATCTTGAAGGTATACTTGTGATCCTATCTATTTTCAATTGTATTAAATTAAAAAAAGACTAAAGCAATTTAATAGTAACTAAGCTTCCTTTGCAAAGACAATACCTCCAAACAATGGCAAACAAAAAGAAAAAAAAACCACCTGCAGTTCAGCACAGATCCCTTTGAAGTTAGTGAAGTTCTCTGAGAAAACAATAGACTGCCATAGAATAAAAGTGTTTTTAGAGGAGGCCATTATACTTGTAGGCCAGCTTCAACCTTCACTTTTTTCTCCAGAAAAATCACTCTAAAAGGGGTCCGCACTGCAAAACCAGAATCTCTGAAAAGGATGATTTCTGAGTTTACATGTTGAAGAAATATAGGAACGTAATTCAGGTTAGAACGTAAATCTCCTCTTCAGCTGAGAGGAGAATGTGATATTGACATCCAGCTGCTGTATTAGTTGTACCCACTCTGCCATCCTACATACATCTCTTCAGTTACCCTGAGATGAGTAAATTCTGCATTGCTTCCTTCTGGATTGAAATACATTAATACACGCCTGAAGAGTCACTTGAACAGTAGGACTACACTATATTTATATGAGAGGCACATAACCACAATGCCTGTAGGTACTCTCACTAAAGCTTAAGAAGAAGACTGACCTCAGGAAACTCTATTCAAAATTAAATAGTTCTAACATAGAATTGGTTTAAAAAAGCCCCACACCTGTTCAACCCCCACCTCCCCCAAACAGCTGTCCTCTACCCAAAACATCAGAAAGAGCTGAGAGATTGGCAAGGTGACTCCATTGCACTTTTTGTGTTCCAGTGTATCTGGTGACACAGCCTCAGAAAGCCCATTTGGGAATTTAAAACAGTTTCCAAGTAATCAGGGAACCTGGTAGACTTTAGACGGACTTGGTTCTCAGTTTTCCGCAAAAGCAAATACGTCTCCCTTTGGAAATTTAAAAGAGGGGAGGGAGAGAGAGAGAGATGGAGCAAAAAGCTGTCACGTCTCTTGCTCAACAGTAGATGAAAATACCCTATTTATACCCTCCTCCATCTATACTTGCCAAAATTGATCCTAATATAGAAAGAATTTGTAATTTTTTTCACCTTGCTTTTAAAAAGAAAAAATAAATGGAATTTTCAAGTATTTCTAACCAGCTCTCATTCTAAGCAGCAATAAAGTTGTTTATATGACCAGCCCAAATGATCAGATTTTCAGATGCAGAGCCTGTGAATTATCTATAAAGAGAAATGAACTTCCATCCTTTGATTTAAAAACAGTGCAGGTCACTGCAGAAGTTGAACCACAACTGACCCTTTGTGGAATTTCAATAAGCTTAGTGCTTTTAGGAACAGAACCTTTACCATCCTCTCGGGTATGGACAAAGGCTTTAGAGTTAGACAGGTCATGTCTATAGCAGCCAGTCAACATTTGTCAGCTATGTAGCCTTCTGACAAAAAAATCCCAAAGAGAATGATAATCATATGATAAAATGAGGCAAAGGGGCCTGAAAATTTGGACTGATTGATATGTGTCTTAGGAGACCCACCTTTGAAAGCTGAGGTTGCTGATATACTCACCAGAAACTTAGGGGTCGTTGAGGAGCAGTCACAGACTTGTTTTATGTTTAGAAATCACTTTTGAGACATAAAGCATATTGCAAAGATACCAAGTGTCACAAAGAAGCCATCCATTCTTGCCAAGTCTCAAATTTTCTAACCCTCCCTGCTCAACGTTTCAAGGCCATCAATCAATAACATCATAAAACTCATGATTACATTTCATATATGCATAAAATATGGGTTGTTTACAACATCCTGCTTGTCAAGCAATTAAAAATCTGCAGACATTCCTAAAACTTAAGGTAGAAGAAACAGTGCAGATCTGAAACCTTCCATAAACATCCATCTGTCTATCATATAATAGAGATGAGGAGAATGCCTGCAAACAAATTTTGGTAAGGAAGGACGCGGAAGAATTGACGGCCCAGGTTACCTGGGAATAAGAATTATCCCTGCAACAGCACTGTGGGTCACAGCAGATTGCACACATACAGGGACAGAATCCCACTGGCACTGATCTCTATGTCTTAAAGATCTGTCTGCGTACTATCACGAAAATAATTACTCCTGAGCTGCTTTCAGAAGAAGAAGGAAATGCTCGCAGCAAACAGCACTAAATGGTAGCTATGACAGTAAAACAGAAGAAATATTACATCTATAAGAAGGCCCAGTAGAGGGAAAATGAACAGTTTTACCATGGACCCATGAGTGTGATTTTACATATTACGTAAAAATCTCTGGGAATTAACTCACCATGTTCATGAAAGGACTTGTTTGCTAATTAGTCGACAGAAAAAATAGATTTGATTGCCAGAGTTTTCTTTAAAATTCTTTTAAACGTGCCCCCGCCCCCCGAGTCTTGAATCAACAAACTCTTCTCAGAGATTTCAATTGCTTATTATAATCTAAAGTGCATTACTATTATTATTTTATGCAGTATAAGATTTTGTGACACTTCTGATTTGTACAAACATGACACAACAGGGAATAAATATAGGCAGTAATGGAGGGAAACTCAGAATGGCAGCTTTTAGAATAAAGATCAGTTCCCAAAATATTATTCTATCTTTTAATAACATGCATAAAAAGAAGGTAGCCTGAAGACTGTAAGCTAACCATAAAGGAGGTAAAAACATTATATGTTATTGAACTCTGAAAACATGGAGGTAATGCTAGTAAAAAATACAATGGTTAGGTGCACATAAAATGAGAGTAATCTACTATGATACCGCCCCATCACCTTTTGCATATTATACTTTTAAAAGAAAAAGCAATGCAGGATGGAACAAAAGAATGGCCCAACTGAAAGAACAGAGCTTGATTCGGTCAATGATATAAAACCCGCCCGCTATATTCAGGTTGCAGACAAGTGTTCAGTGCACAGTTTGTCAGGTTTAAATCATAACATCTTGTGATTTGTTATGTCTCAGAACAAGACACATTTGATTATGCAATGCTGAGGTAAAACATATATTGTTACTAATATACCAGAGGACTTTGAGGATGACCTTACTCTGTTCAGAATAAGGAAAAAAGCTCTTAAAAGATTGCCAACTCCTTCGATAGGAGGATTCTTCCATGGCTAGGGAGAAGACATCTCTGAGAGACATTCTTTTTTTGAATACTTCAAAATTAAGTATGATGCGATCAAGCCAACTGAAATGCTATGTTCACACTGCTATGTTCCTTAATAAAATACGGGCTTCACAGTTATGGTGTCAGAGAAGCTTGAAAATTCACAAATTTGGATGCTGTGAAATTTCAAAGACCTCCTCCTCCAGCTAAAAGCGTCATCTCATCATCTTGGGCTTACATGTAATTATACACGGCAGCACTACACTGCCAGAAGATTTGTCAGTCACTGAAAGAACAGCAGCTTCTAGACAGGGACACCTGAGACTTTTGATGAAGTACGAGAATAAACAATTTAATGAATAAATAATTAACACATAATTAAAGCATTATTAAAACAGACTTGCATTAGGTATGTTCTCTCTTCATGCTTTTCTGAGACCTAATAGGCCTGACTTGCTCATTTTGCATTTTGTGTGCAGATCTTTGCCATCAAAAAGTTAAAAGTGAGTTGCTACCATTTGAAGAGACTAGTGTCCTTTGAACTATTTTAAATTAACACACATATAAACTGTAATCAATGCCCAAACCCATTCTTCTTCAAACTATCATAAAATATTGCCATAGTTAACTAAATGTCTTCCTGTTTGCAAAATCTCCTTTCCTACAGAAAAATCATTTGATTCAGAGCTCACCCATCTATAAATTAGGAATATCAATATTGCAAANAAAATCATTGGATTCAGAGCTCACCCATCTATAAATTAGGAATATCAATATTGCAAAGAACTAACCAAAGCTAGTGCAAGACATTAGGTTCCACAAGTCCTAATTTGCAATTTCAGCATATGCACAAGTAATTAAAATAGTTTATAGAAGCCATGAAAATATGAGAACCTCCCATTAATACCCTGGACATCAGAAATGGGGAGAGGCAGATTTGATGAGGTCCAGGAGATTTGATGCTCTTTTTTTGCCATGAAATGGCATAGAAGGTCCTGACAGGTCACAGTATCTCCACCTCCATAGAAAAGGGATAGTACACTTTTGCTTCTCACTGTGAACAAGATGTGTGTATATATGCATTACATTTCTTACATCATGTGGCAATGTGGAAACACAGAAGAAATTGAAGAGGTATCTAAAACCTCCTACTCAGAATCAGCATGCACAAGATTGCTCCTAATCCTTTCACCCAGGACCCCTAAGGACTGAGGCTGTATGTAGCCATACACAGAAACTGAAAAGGAAAAAGACCCTTTGTAGACTCCTGCAGCGTCAAATCAGCCAACAGTTCCCTGAAGATTTCTCCACCAATACTTTTGTCCCTGTTGACTGTCATCAGCCTGATTTTCTAATAAAGCCAGTTGGTTGCTACATTTATTCCTGAGACTTCATTACTTGGTAAGTAAACCCTGGAGTTTAACAGGTGCTGTTAGTAGGTGAACTCATACATTTAAAGCGCAGAAAAAAAATTCCAAATTAGTCAAAACTGGCCAACAAAATACAGCGTTGTGAATAAATGTCACTGTAAAAATATTACACTTTGAAGAGCTGAAACCTGTAGAGCAAAACTCATAAATTAACTTGCCGACTAAATACAAAAGTTATAAAAAGCAATTGTCTGAGGGTGCCTCCATAATGGAGACTCTACAGTTCAAGCCTATTACACATTACTACTCAAGAAAACCTTGTGCAATTCTCTCTGCTTGCCAAAAGAGGCATACTGTATGCTAAATACTGTCATACTGTCATACTCTTGTCATACTACAAGATTTGTCTTGTAATCAGATGAAATACCAATTTAAAAGGGGTAAGAATTCTTTGTGGACCTCCAGAAACCCCCAGAATAAGCTATAATTTATCCTCAACCTACAGGTTCTTTTTGTTTGCTTGCTTGGGTTTTTTTGTTTCTTCCAGTAGTGGAATCAATACCAACATTGAAAGAATGGTCCTCAACCAAGTACCTGGAGAGAGGGAAACAATAGGCACCTTGTGATGGATGTTGTATATGTCCTTGTAAGCAGAAAAGTTGAGGCACGGTAAAATCTGCTTAGCTTAGTAAAAAAGTTTGGAATAGCTTGTGTAAGTCCTGAGACCCAATTATATTAATTTTCTTCAGAAATGAAAGACCCCAAACTGACACATTCTTCCAACAAAAAGGGATGAAACATCCATGTAGAGTACTACTTGAAGATATGCTCCCACAATTTTCCATGTAGAATGAGAGCTTGTGCAATACTGACTTAGATGCCACCTACAACCTCTTGCTTTCAGGACTGTGTATCTTTTGTGAACTGAAGATAAAAATCTATGCCTTCTTTGCAGCTTCAACACAGTTTCATGAAAGCTAGTTCTCCGACCACAACTTTTGTAATTTTTCTGAATGTAACTTTTGAACATAAAGGGAGGTAAAGTCAGTCATTCTGAGAAGTGGAAGGAATCTGTAAAAAAAATACAGTAGCTGTAGGAAGGAATTAAAATGGCTCTTGAGCCATCACCCCCTCTCTTACCTTTGTATTTCAGAGAATATCATAAACATCTTGGACGAACATTACAACTATTTCACAAGATTGATGGTAGTGCATTTGGTAGAGTTGGTTGCAAATCCCTAGCAAAACAAAGATCTGACAGAAAATGCTAGATCACTGAGTCTGAAATGTTTCATTCAAATGCAGTAGGGATTTGCTCCAGATTCCTGAGGGATTTGCTCCAGAGCACCAAATCCTGAAAACTGCTGAATCTATGACTCAAAGACAGATGTACCCTTGCATATAACCCTGCAGACACAAAACTCTGCAGTCGGTCATTGCAGTTGACAGCATTAGTTTCACAGCTGCTAGCAGCAATGATTTTGACAAGCACAATAATTTCATTGAGCAGCTGCAGGATCCAGGGCTCTTTTGGGTCACCAGAAAAATCAAAAAAAAACCCACCAAACTTTATTGTTTCATCCTGATGTGGACGCACATCAGAGAAAGAGAAAAGAAGTGGGGAGTGGCATTAGTGGTAGTTTTCCAGGCACCCAGAGGAACCTGGCTTCCAGCCAGCTCCAAAACCCATCTCTCAAAAGAAAAGTCCTGCATAACAAGTGGTGATCCTCAAATAAAGTATTTGGCGATGTTACTATATGAATCCTCAAGACATAAAATTCCAGATCTGCCGTATCTGCACTCATTTGTAGCTTGGAATCTACACCTAGATATATCTGCTTTATTTAACATGCCTTTGTCCTCCTCAGAAATATGCTAGTGTAACATCAAATGAAATGTTGTGAGCAAAAATCAACCCTCTTCTTCTTTCTTCTGGATTTTCCAAACTACTACCATTCTCTTTGTTAATACCAGCTTGTATCTATCTCCCCTTCTCTTACCATGTCAAGATCTTAAGAAAGCAGCAGAAATATGCTATGTCATACTTGTTTTCTATCAGATAGGGAAAAGAGCGTATGGGGTCTAGTAGGTGCCGCTGCTAATTTCTGAAATTAAAAATACATCATAACGAAATAAGAAAGTGCAACTGAGCCTTTTAACATCTGCCTCTTTTTTAACACTTCATAGGAGTCATGACTACTCTTGCTACAGGCCATGCTGGAGAAAACCATAATAAAAATGAGAAAAAAGACCCCAAAAACCAACAGAATAACAGATGTGACTCCTTGTTAAAGAAAGGGTAAAAAATTAAGGCAGCAAACAGCAAAGGAAGAAACAAGCAAACAAACTATAGTCACTTCAGCTACTCAAAGACACAGCTTTCCAAAACAAGTTTATGAAAGTGCAGAGGGACTCTTAAGACAAGTTCAGTGCTCTGTTTTAATCCTGGTTAATACAAAGAATTCACAAATGGTCAAAGGTGAGTAATCTTAACAAGAGAAGCTATTTTAGTTGCTTAAAAGATGCCATGAAAGGAACTGTCTTGTGAGGGAAATCAACACATATTTAGAATCTTACATTCAATTTTAATTTTTCATATTTCTCCATTTGCAAAATTATAATTTGTTTTTGCCTTTAGGAATCTATTCCTGAAATTGCCTTGGATTTTAGCAGGAGATGCACATAAAATTTAAGTAGTAGCATCACCAGAAAGATGTAGGGTAAATTTATTGATAGTGCTTTGACAAACATCCTTTCACCACTAGGCAAGCAGTGTCCTAGTGATGACAGAATCTGCAGGAGCAAGGCCCTGCTGGTGAAATAGGTTTTGGTGGTCTATGAGGACTTTTAGGGTTTTTGTCTTCTTGCCGCTTTGGCTGTCCAAAGGAAGCTCCCAAAGGAGATAAGATCAAAGGCCTGAGAGAGGAGTGCCCCTAAAACTGAGGGATGGGAGCGGAAAATGTTGTTTCCTTCCTTAACAAAGATTTATATACTTCTCCTATCAGAGCCTCATTGGCAGTGCGAGATGGCTTTATCCTTTCCCATAAGTCTGTGCTTACCTACAGGTTTCATTAGCAGATTGAAGAAGAATGGTATAAATGCTAATTTTACTGCAGTATCTTATACCATTTATCTGATATAACATTAGAAATATTCGCATATTCATAATTTCTTTGCTTTATGATACTTTTGACTTCTAATTGTGTGCAAAGATTCAAGAATTTGCGGTCTTAAGAACTCTTATTGGTTGAAAACAGACGCTCCCTGACAGCACTTTTTCACAGAGCACTTATGTGCACATATGCACACATTAGTAACTGCTTAAGAAATAGGAAATGAGGGCTATCTGTGATATAATTCCTCAAGTGTATCTTTGTCATCATTTTATTACTACAGCCTATGCTGGAACAGGAGTAGGTAAATGAAATCAGCTCCTTCTTGGAGAGAGCTAGAGAACATTTGAGATCCCTTTGATCATAATTGACTACAGGGTTTCCTTCCCAATGTCTGAAAAAGAGCACAAAGAAGTGTTTCTTTGAGCTAAGAGTATGTGTGTGGGTTTTTGAGGGTGGTTTTTTACATCATTTTGTCTACTATCTGGTTTGTTATTTTTCTATGGAATTTCTGTGGTAACAAATAAAACCTCTTCTGGCCGATATTAAAAACCCGTATTACCAAAATTTTTCTTGTATGGCTTTGAAACAGGATGCGTTTTACCTTGGAACCTATGAAAGTGGTGTCGAGAACTGAAACTCAGTTCCTGTATTTATTTGCCTGGGGTGACAAGCTCATTGTTTTGAGTTTCCAGAAACCACGCTCATCAGTGCAGTCATAACTCAGTTCTTATAATTAATCACTAATAGTTGATTTTCTTTGTTCCTTTGCCCAATATACCTAGAAGAAAGTGCCAGGATTATTTTGTTCAATTTTTAATGAGCACAAGATAGTCTCCATCTAAATAACATGTAACTGATAACATCTCAATGACCTCTGTTTCTTCACGCGCTGAACGTTATGGCATTTTGGAATAATGACTCTCTAAATCAAATCTTTCCTTATAAGAAAATTTCAGTAGTATGAGCACAGATTAAGAAATATAAAAAGCTATGAAATATAGATGTGCTACTGTGATTCAGTGGCCACAGTAGGTCACATTGAGCCACTGCCTTACTCTAACATAACTTGTCTGTCAAATGTTGGTTTGCAAGAGTAGTCCAGTCCTCACACACATGAGCAATCGATGTTTTCCATGGCCTTAGCTTTGGTTAAACAAACCCATAAATTCAATTAACACCAAGGATAATTCAGTGATTTCTTCTCTGACTGGTCACTGTAGCTGTGATCAGTTGCCATCCTGGGGAATGTGAGAACCAAAATACATACTCCAGATATTAATGTTAGAAAAATAATAGATATTAATCTTAGAAAAAATAAATGCAAAATTCTCTGATGTATAATTTTTTAAGGTGTAAGGATCTCAGGATTTTTTCCCAAAAATATTTTTCAATATAGATCACTGCTGGCCTGTTATAGATACACCTAGTTTATCTTCTTAACTATATTTCTGTCTCTGCCTCATGCATTACATTGAATAAATCTACATCTTGCTAGAAAATGTGGTGCAGAGTGACTTATCATATTTCATATAAAGCTCTGGGAAGACATATCTAATTTTGTCTTAATCTATTGTAGTTGTTCAGCATGAAGATTTTAATAGCTTTTTTTCTGTAACATCTGAAGGTGAGTTACCTAGTTATTAAAAGCATTTTTATATCCTAAAATCCTTCAGAGCCCTTAAACCTACACAGTCCTGAGGCAAATTCTATCAAGTTCACAGACTTCTGACATCCAGCAACAACTCTATAAATCTGTAAGTCTCCAGCACCCCACGGTATCTCTTTAAAGGTCATATAGCCCTAAGGCAGTCCCTTCCATCACAGCATGGCCAGAAGGCAAAAAGGCAAGTAGGAGTAGGTGGTATGATGGATGGAGGAAGACTTCACTGCGCCAGAACAAGAAGGCACGGCACTAGAGATGGGAGCAGGCAGCAAAGAACGGGTGTACCTGCCCCTCTGGAGTTTTCAGATCCTCTAGATATCCCTGTCGTGGCAAGCAGAGAGATACAGTCTGTGATACATATACAAAACAGTCTATCTGATTCTTACTTGGACATAAGTTTTTGTGCTTCTCACTACCTATCTGAAAGACAGGAAGAGCTTACTCGCTCAGTATAACCAGGATAATAACTGTAACATGAAAGGAAGCAATTCAATTCAAAATGCCACAACCGTTAGGAAAATGGATATGAACAAAAAATTTGAAGCTATTGCAGTTAGTCTGACTCATGCTTGAAAAGGAGGTACCACCAATTCCACCAGACTTCCAGACAGCAGCAATGAAAGGTAAATGTAGTGAATGCAAAAATATTCTACCAACCATTCAAACATGAGACTCCCCTGGCAAAGATATCAAGCATGTTTCTGCAGGTATAAAAATTTCATTGTGCTCTGTACTTGACCAATAAGCAAATTTGGGAAAACAATAAAAGTATTATTTTTTTCTGCAAGAGTAGCTTTAAAAGGGTGCGGAGGAAACAGGTGATTCAGGAGGGAAAGCCAGGACTCTACAAGTGGAAAAAGGCAGGTCAGACCTAACCTCTGATATCTTTTCTGGATACAAAATAAAGGAGCAGTTTGTATCATTTCAGAGGAAGCAAACATCATAATATGTTGTCACAGACACATTGATGGGTTCACATAAAAAAAATAAATCCATCAACAGATAAGGTTTGTCTGACATTGAGTTTGGGGAGCTGTGTCTGATGTCTCTGGCCTAACCAGCGGGTGGAAATTTTATGAACTTGGACAGCAGAGGTTTCGACTTTGTGGGTGAAACTGTGCAGCAGAAACTGTTTCATTTGATTCAATTCATTGGAGTATTGATTTTCAGGGTTGATGATTTATTAACGTAACATTCAGTACTGTTGGATCTCCCAGTAATGATGATGATGTTACTGACACTGAAAATAAATCACTGTAAATCTTTAAGAGAACAGGAATGCTGAGCTAACAAATTGGATGTCCTGGATTTGCAGAAGCTTGGGAAATCCCACTAAGTGATATAGCGACCTTTTTTTTTCTGTGCAATAGTCTCCCTTTTGACAACATTGGACAGAGGACAAGTTTATTTAAACACACCAGGGACTTTATAGCCTCATTTTTTACCTAAAGAATCAACTAAACACACAAAGGGGCGCATTACACATCTAATTTAGCTTATTCACTACAAAAGCAATCCTACATGACCTAGGAAAATGAACAGCTAACCACTGGTGCAAATGCTTACTTGTCTTGTGTGGAATACTCACAATTTTAACCATAAACAACATAAGGGATGGATAAACATCCACAGGGATGGACAAGTGAATAGTAACTAACCACATTTTAAAAATACTATAGTATGATCTGTGTGCTTCTCAGTGACACTGTTTGGCTAAAAATAGGCATATCTTCTACCCAATACCTCAGCATGTTAGATGGACTCAGAAGATTCTGGCATTTCCTCTGTGGAGGTAAAAAATCATTTGAAGTACACAAAACAAGAAAGAAATGTCAGTAAAATACATTCTCTTTGTATACTTTTCATCCAGTCCCAACAAGAGTGACAGAAAGAATCTTGCAAGAATCAAACTGGTTCTACCTTAACTATGATTGTAAGTTAAGTGACCAATAAACAACCATCTTTTCCCATACAAATGGGGCGCTTTCAGATTTAATGCAGTTTCCACTGAACAAAACACTCACATTTATCACAGTGCTTTATGTACTGGCATAAAGTATGAAAAGGACTAAATTTAAGGACTTGAATAGACATGGAAATGAATTTGTCTTTTGGTCCAGTCACTCACTGTACTGTACCTTCAAATCAGTTCAAATCAAAACAGAGCACTGCTGCAGCAGCTGCACGATACCCCATCTCAGTGTGGTGTTGATACTTGGATTCTTCTGTATCTCTTATATAACCTTATTCTCCCTGTTGGATTTCCTTTATTTCTATAGGTCAGTTTAGAAAAGCTCTGGGGACGCAGAAGACAAGTATGGGTTCCTCTCTCCCTAGTCATCTCTTTCATGTCTACCTGGCAGATGCCTCAGAGACCATCTGCCACTGAAGTGTAGGCAACTTCACAGACCTGGAGGATTTTCCTTCACTAGCACTTTCTCACTGTTTTATCTGCTGACAATAATTTTCAACATATACCATTTTAATTAAGGCTGCACTTGGAGGCAGGCTGGTCTTTGCATGGGAAAATGAGCACAACCAAGATCATCAAGACTCCACACACCATGGAAGTAATAGTACAGCTCATCAACCTACTGCCATATTATTACTCCATAGTCATTTTTAGACTGCCTGAGACATGATCTCAGCCAAAATGTAGACTGTCCTTTGCAGTAAACAAAGATACACTCAGTAGCACTATACATTACAAAAATGCATTTCTACAATGTAAATTACAGGAAGCTAATAAATTCACAGGAGCATCATGGCTTCTTTTTTGCCAGGATCAACCAGGTTTTTTTACTTCCTTACAAACTTTATTTTCAAACATATGTTTTTTTAGTGTGAGAAAACAACTTTGGTAAGCACAATATACTACAAGCAATTCCACCTATTTAAATTGCAGCCCAGGCACTAGTAAATAAAAATCCCTCAAAAATTCTGTCTGCAATTAGGCAAAATTGTAAATTAGGTGAAAAACTGAGAACTAATTCGTCACATTTAGTCACAACCTTGACAAGAGGTGTAAAGAAGAATCTTCCCTGAAGGGCCCAAAATTCCCTGCTACTTTACTCTGTAGTTGTACTCAAGAGGTGATCAATTAGCTAAAGCTCATTAAAAGATTCACTACACTCTTCCTGCATGCCGCGGACGGAGTGATCAGCTTCACTAGTTAGAGTGAAGTAGTGAAATATTTATTAAGGTGAAACAGTGATTTAACAAAATCAGTAGTAATTGCGATAAAACCAGTAGTAAATGTGACAGTGTTTTACGAGATTTGATGTCAGGGCACACTCTATTATTTACTGCACAGAGGACAGGGTCAGACAAGCTGTCAGGGAGACCTTCCCGTTGAGTCACGAGGTTCAGAAAGGACCCCCTTGCTTTCTACACTCCTTCTCAGAGAGGAGTCTAGGTGCGGCTGGATCCAATCCTAGTCCCAGACTTGGTCAACGGTTTATGTCTAAAGGATTATATATGCGCAATCAATCCTTTACATTACTTAGCTAAGATTTCAAAGTTTAGCATGCTATTAGTCACTTACCGAGAATCTGTTGCAGCAAGGAATCTCTCAACCTCGAGGAGTAGAACCTTAAGCGAGCGTCCTCACAAAAGGGGAGATCCTGGCGTGCAGCCCCCTGCCATACAGGAGAGCTCAAAGGGCTCTTGGGCTGTCCACTATTTATACGGTAAGATAATTGACCTATAGTCATATTCTCATGGGAACAAAATATCTAGGTCCCAACTCCAGACAGTATTTTGACTATGTTGCCAGCCATCCCCCAAAGTCCGGGTGCAAGTTATCACAACTGCTGTTGTGATGGCCACGGTGGCCAAGGCCTGAGCAGGAGCCGGGGGTGGTGGTGGGAGGGAAGCAAACCAGGGAGAGTACACCACCACACTGCACCAGGGTCATACCAGCTATTGCAATATAGAGGAGGAGATCACCAGGCATGTAGTGCTCTTCCGTACTCTTTCTTCAATGAGTCAGGGACTGATGTTGCAAGACGTTAAGCAAACCTCTTAAGAATATGGGTAAAATTCTGTGAAAAATATAGGCAACTTAGAATTAAATAGATGTAAAAGTAGTAAGTGGCAACAAATCTCCGTATTTCTTTCTGTGTTTATTCAAGATGGGTCCTCTCTCTGACTGGCACTCACACATATCCAATCACCCTTGCTTCCTCAGTAAATAAGAAGCAAAATGAAAAAGACATATATATACATCTGCAGAAAACTCATTGAGTCAGAGGTTATTTGCTGTTTGGGGATTTGAAAGTTTTACTGATTAAGCAGGACTAGGTCTATAAACATGATTCTTTTAATTTTTTTATAATGTAGAGGTCTTGGGGCTAAAAATCTGTGCTTGGCTGAATATAACATATGAGGATCTCAAACTCAACAAAAATACCAAATTGGCTTCAAAAACGAGAGGAGGAACTAGTAGAGATACCAGATGGGTAAATGAAGGTTGTTTAAATGTAAAAAACTAGGCATGAATCATATTAATCCTAAATCCTGGCAGCTCTGTCATGAGCTTTGTGACAGAGTAGCATAGATCTTCACTCTTCAGGGTTGGGAACAGCAGTAGCTTCCTCCTCCTCCTCTTCCTACTGCCAAAGGATACATGGAGCAAGAACAGGAGAGGTGGATTTTGCAAGTGCTGCCTCAGCAGCAAGGGTTGAGGGGAGGAGAGCAAATTCAGATGACTAGTTAGTCCAAGATTGTGGTCCAGTTCTAAGAATCTTATTTCCTTGCTTCTGCAAATGAGTTACATGCACTACACTGAAACCCATGTACCGGTGATGCCTAAAGATTGCTAACTAATCTAACTGATTGTGGTGGGACTAGAAAAGTTCTTGAACAGAGAGTCAGACAGAGAGGAAATAAACCTTGTTATTCTCATCATTTTTCATTTCCTACTAAGGAACTTTTCTGCCACTGATTTCTATAGTCATACTAGTATATTCAGATCTCTGTACTCATATTAGATATGTTTAGCTGCTTGTAATTACCTTTGTAAGCCAAAATATCAGTACGGGAGCATTCATGCAGATAAAAAAAATTGCCCTAATTGAAAACCTGACTTGATTTACTTTGACGGTTCAAGTTGAGTAGCACTTACTCAGATGTGTAGTCACAGTAAATTCAGGGGAGTGTAATTTACTTCTGTTTTATTCCAGATATGGCAACTCTGTCATATATAATTAATCTCCTTCACATCCATCTACTCTGATGGACTTGACTCTCTGAGCTCCTTTGTCACCAGTACATTAATGTCAGGGAGCCACTTTTTGCTGACAGTGACAAAGTTGTAAAATTAAGGTAAGTCTGTTCATCAGAGAGGAGTCCAAAGGCATATAGGATTTGTCCCAGTCAATCTTCCTCAGGCCCCGTGCATATGGGAGGTTGTAGAAATACTCTCTGCAAAGGGTTTGGATCAGGCTCCGTGTAAGTGACTGCTCTCAGAAGCAGTAAAGCAAGGGTCGAAGACTGGAATTGGATTAGTATTTGTGCCACACACCTAGAAAGCTAAGTCAGTGGAGCTGCAACTGCTTTCCCTAGTCTCCCTTCATGAGCAGAGTGCCTAACTTAGGTGGTCTCAGCTATTCTCTGAATACCTCCTACCACCTGTGAAACAGGAAGCCTAGGGAGATGCATTAAACTACCCAGTTTATTTAGGTCCTTCAACCTGCATGGTATAAATAGCCTGTCCACTTATCCCTTCAGATTTACTACCTCCACGTGCAATGAACCTCTTGATAGCAAAGTGTAGTCTCCACAGACATTTCAAGTGGGGTCATTCACTTGAAGTTAGAATCATAGAATCATAGAATTGTCCAGGCCAGAAGAGACCTCCAAAGGTCATCTAGTCCGACCTCCCCACAGTCAGCAGGGACACCCCCAACTAGACCAGGTTGCCCAGGGCCCCGTCAAGCTTCACCTTGAATACCTCCAGGGATGGGGCCTCAACCAACCTCCCTGGGCAACCTGTTCCAGTGCTCCACCCTCACAGTAAAGAACCTTCAGTTAGGGAAGTCCTCTTGTATCTGACTGTATGTAAGCTTTTATGACCCCAAATCTGACGTCTGTCTTACACAAGATGAATTTGTCTTGGCAGGTGCTTGATTGAAATTCCTGTTAGACTAAGGGGTGACCTATAATTATGAAGGAGTCCTCCTAAGAACTGTGAGAGATCAATTTTTCCCTTAACACGGGCATCATTGCAATCAGCAGGAATTACAGTGGGAGAATAAGAGCCAGGCAGAAAAGCATAAACAGATTAAAACCAGAAGTGATTATTTTAGTAATTAAACATTTCTTAGCTGAAATTACATGAAATGCAAAAGCAGCATGAAAGGTCAGGAGAGATTTTTGAAAGAGTGCTCCAGAGGAAGGGAAGGGGAAAAAAAAGCAATTAAACACAAAGATAGAAGGTTATGATGCATAGAAGATTATTCCAAACAAGTGGCTGCCAGCAACAAACTGCATTGTTTTGAATGTTTAATTAATAAAATAATCTTTTTCATTAACCATTGCCACTGGGGAAAATGGATTGGAAAAAACAAGCAACAAACAAACCAGACACATTTCTTACTTGCTTGTATTTACATAAATGCAGAAATCTGAAAAGCAAAACTAATTATCTCCAATATTAAGGGATCAGAATGAATATGTGGTTATTACTAATGCTGCATGTGCAGGTCAAATTTCCTAAATAACACCAGAATATGGCAATGGAGGACCTTCTGACGCAGGGCAGGAGGTTGCCTGATTGAATCACTGCTTGAACTTTGAGAATACACTATGTAAGAGCAGCCAAGAGGTTTGGCTCCACACCTTTGATTGCAAAGCCACTCCTCAATGCTACTTGTTTCTTGTTTCAAAGTATGACCTTCAGCCATTTTGGAGGTACTTTCAAGAGACCTGAGTTCATTAGCTCAAATTTTAAAGCTCAGCCAGATGACACCACAACCAAACAAGACATATGTACTAATTGCCTCCTGAACAAAGTCTGTAAGATATACTGATTATTTGGAATGATTCCAATTTTTTTCTCTCCTCAGAATTTCCAGTTCACCTTGACACAAGGAACTATGTCTTCCCCTGCCCCTCTTATCCCTTAAAATGATTCAACATATGTCCAATTCTTACAGTAGAATCTTGACCCTTGCAATCAAATTGACTACCTTCCTGACATTGCCTAAGTCAAAGGAGGAACCAGGGGAGCAATAGGAAAGAGCTGTTGGTCTTTGGTCAAGTGCTAGTGCTACCTGATATGACCAGCAGCAGCCTCCCTCAGCAGTTAAAATCCAATATTTTCCCAGTAGCTTGATCTCAAATGTGGATAGGTCATGTTCAGTGAAGATACAACTCAGTAAGGCTCAGCCATTACATACAAAAGGCTCTCATAGTTACATGCAAGCAGCAGTTTTTCCAAAACGCATGCAACTTATTTGTAGTCAGTCAGACTTTTATAGGGATGTACCTGATCCAAAGACATCTTTATTCTGAGATCTCATGCCCCTTCTGCAAATCAAAAATCCACAGAACTTTAAAAAAGCCAGCAAAAATTCCCAACAGAATTGTTTGGATGGGCTACAGGATGCACTTTTATCTTTACTTTGTTGTGAGTAATACTCAAAGATACAAAAGGTACCCGAGGCAAATAGCATCCTTAAAAGGAAAAAAAAAACCAAAACAAAACACCTTACCCCAGCACTTAAAACTGCCAAAAGTCCTAAGCAAATTCAAGTAGGCCATAATGACCTCATATGAACGATACTCTGTTTTTGTACATACCTCTAACAGATTGAGATAGTTACCTCCCATGAATTAGAAAGGATAAATAAACCCTTGACAAGAGTAGAGAGTGAAGGTGTTTGTTATTCTCTTTTAAGAGGAAAAAGGTAAGCAGGTGGCCTCTGAAGGCAAAAGGAACTGAATAAAGGACCAGTGTGTAGATGCTCAACCTCTTTCTTTGTGCTCTCTGTTTAGTGTCTGTTTTGCTCTGCCAGTGCACTCCCCTTCTGCCTTCAGCATTAGTCCACAAGGAAAGCTGAGCTGTTGCTCAGAACTCTGACACGATCCGTGATTAAAGCAAGGCCTTGATCAAATGCAGTTTTCAGACTCTTAGCTTGCTATTCTATGCAAGAGAGTGACTTTGTCACACCACATGAATCAAAAGCCCAACTTGATGCTGTTGTAAATAAAAACACTTTAAACAGCAACAAGAACAATAAGGAAAAATGAAACTTTGATCAAGCTACAGTTAATTGATTAAAATGTCCATTTCCTTGTCCTTTCATGTCTAAGCTTCAGTAAACAACATGAGAGAGCAGAACCCAGCATGCAGTAGTAGGAAGGAGGCCACAAAGGAAAGCCTGGCAAGTAAACAAAGATTAAAAAGAGAAGAAAAAAATAGATTATACAGAATAAATACAGAAACCTACTGTGCTCATGCCCAGAAGCTTAACCCAATTCTCCAGCTATGCCACTAGAAGGCAGAGGAATTTATAACCATCAGCAAAACACAGACTCTTATTTGCATTCATTTTTCTCACACTAACCATCCAATTCTTTTCTACCAAACTCACAATGCGATTTGTGCAAAACTAACCTAGTATAATGCTTCCAATATCAAAAGGATTAAGCACTAGGAAAGAATATTGACTTTCATTCTTATGAAATCTGAAAAGAAATCTTGTCTTTGGGTAACAAATAAACCAGGTTTTCCACTCTGTTGAAAGCAGAATTGTTATAGTTGCAATTTCTCTCTCATCTGAGAGGTATCAGGATGGTCGCCAAGATTCAATCATTCTCAGGCATATTTACAGCAGCAAAGTCCACTGAAATGCTTCAAGATGCTTACAAGTAGTCAGAAAGCTTACAAGCTCCTTGACAGGTCAAAAGAGACCCCCAATCCCTCCTCAGGCAACTCAGGACCCTGATACGTCCCAACTTCGGTTCTGAAGACTTCTCTCAAGACAGTCAAGGCTCCCTCCATGGTTCAGCTAAAAAGTGTAGGGACACCTGCCTCACTCATTGAAGTCCATATTTTCTAATTATTCCTCTCAGCCTTGAAAGTCTTCTGAGCACAAAATCCACTTTTGCTTCAGCTTAATTTAATAATTTGAGATGCAAAAGAAATCTGAAACTGAGAGCTGCTCTTGGAGAAATTCCAGGTCATGTTTTTACATACAGGATAGTGCTCTTATTTAATTTTTTTCTTGTTAATAAATGTCCTTCTTGGTTGCACCTCAGTGTCATTTGAGCTCTGCACCAGATTCAATATGTGAGTACAGGAGGGAGAGAAAAATCCAGGTGTAACCCACTCAGTTTCAAATGCTCTCAAAGAGGCTCTGAGAGTGCAGGGGTCTGAAGTAAATCAGCAACAGCCAAAGATAAAATGGCTTATTCTTCCATGGACTACAAGTACTGAAATTACCATGATAGATAATAGATAGGTAATAGACGTAACACAATTAACATGTTGCTCTGCTACTACAGAGCAAAAAAAAATATGTAATTCAGGCATCATATAGGAGTATATATAGGAGATACATACATATAGGAGATAGGAGTATAGCCAAACAGGCATTTATAAAACCTCACCTATCATTCTGTGAAGGCCTGGTACTCAGCTCTCTCTTCTCACAGAAATTATTGCACTCATTTATTTACTAAATGTGTCTATTATAAAAACTTAACTAATTCACTTCCATATCTGGTTATTGTTAGACTATCTTTTCCACCTGCATAAGGTAAAAATTTTTTCCAGCCATAAATCACTAGCATCCTTGTAGTGGAATATGACTAACATTCCATTTCCACTGAAGTAATGTAGTGAAAGAATGAACAAGTTGAATTATTTATTTAGAAAACTGGTTTAGGATTAAGTTTTATTAATGTACTACTTTCCTTTCTAACTTTTCTGTGGAGTTCTGCATGTGAAAATCAGTACTGTCTCTTAAAACAAAAAAAAAAACAAAAAAAAAAGAGCAAAGAGAAGAATGTAAACAATTACACATACACGCAGTGCAACATTAGTAAATGATACTTGCTTCTCACCTCTAATCAATTATTCTGCATTCAGGTAAGAAAAAAAAAATTCATCTAAACAGAGACTGCATCAATATAATTCTGGTCATTCAGTTTAAACTGTACTGTGAACCAGAGTGGAAACGGTGAAATGATATATCAGGCTGTTCTTCAAATTTGAAATTTAGAGTCATGAACTTCAAAATTTTAAAACTTCCATTGCAAAACACAGCTTTACTTTATAACAACTGTCTACCCCCAGATAAGATTTTTGTCTGTCTTAAGAAACACCATTTTCCTCTGCTGTAGGACAAATACATTGCTGTTCCTTCATCCAGCTACTGTTTTCCTCAGAAAGCCGAAGCGGCTGTAAATGTCACCCTCCTTTCCCTGCTCCTGCTCCCACTCTCCCTTCTCGTTTCTTGCTCTATTATGTTCTTTACCTCCTATTCACCCACCTGCAATTTGCAGCTCTGCAGCCAGGTGACCAGAAGCGGAGCTGCCCCTTGCACCTCTGCTCCCTTTGGAGAGCTCTGCTGGGCCCCACAAAAGTGGGAAATTGATTTTTCAGAGCTGACATAGAGTCTGCAGCTTCCTGCAGCATAAATCTGACTTGTCCAATTTCACAGCACCTCCTTTACTAGGATTTCTTCTTGGCTCAGCCTTCTGGTTTTGCATGTGCTATAAGCTACACATCTGTAGCACGTATGGCCTAAACCCTTACCCTGTTATGTTTCTTCGGTTTTGACATACATTCCCATCACACACCAGGCTTTTATATTAATCAAATTTAAGCCTACTTGGAGAAGAAATGAAAAAAAAAGTATATTTTAAACTTCTTATTGCTGCATCAATACATACGGAATAAGAGGTCTAGTTGTCACAGCAACTGACACATTTGCAAGACACAGTGATTGTTGTCATCTCTAGGCCTCCCCTGCTCCCTTAAATGTAGAAAACCTGCAAAAAGTATGAATGACAGACAAAGAGTTACAATCATTGATTGGGAGATAAATGCTTTTGTGGGTCATGACATCATCAAACTTTGCATTGTCACAAACCAGGAGCTCTCTGTATCCCCAGTCCTCACTCGTGTGAGCAGGTGGCAGAGGCAAACATTTGAGGAATTGTGAGGGCACATAATTAGCAGTGCAATTTATGTGCTGGTTAATTTTTGCTCAAGTGAATACGTGGGTCATAACTTACATCCTAAGTAAAAATGTAGAGAGGCAAGAGCCAACTGACCTGCATTAGAAGGCGTTTAAGTATTTTCCAAACCCAAGTGTCACTACTTCTACTAAAGCACACTGAAATTCCTCTCCCTGGGGACGTTGCTCAAATCAATGCTTCCCTTAGCCAAACCACCAGCTAGCCAGCACCAGTCCTCGCTGGGACTCCACTTATAAGCAGTGCTTTATGGCCACCAACCACATTGAAAATGAGAGGGACGCAGAGGCCTTGGGAATAGCATACAGGGGAAGATGTGAGAAAGACTTCTCCTGTCTTTCTCAGCCTCCACTAATCTGCAGTTCAGAAATTCCTAAAGCCTGTAGAGCAAAGGCCAAGTCTAATTGCGCTCATAACTTCCTTTCTCTTCTGTGAAGGTGTCTTATCATTTGAACCTGTGTACACTTTGGGCCTCCACACCCTGGGACAGATAGTCTCTGTTGCAGCATTGCATGCTGTGTGCTTTGAGCCTTTCAGCTGTCCAATTCACAGGATGTGTCTACTCCTGGAGCTCTGAGAAACAATGCATAATTCTTTCTTACTCCAATTTTTGGTGCTTATCATTATTTGATAGGCTTCTATCATAGACACAGACACCACTGTCTTTTCCAGGTTGAAAAATCCTCCCTAGTCTGCTTAACCCAAACCCGTGTGGAAGTCATTTCACACTTTTTAGCCATCCTGTCACTCTCCTCTCTACATCACATAACCTCCTACACCCTGAGGCAAAGAACGCACCCTGCACACACTCTTCCAGAATTATTTTTCAGCAACCATTGCATTTAAGCTTTTGAGCTTTAAGCTAAACTTTTCGAAAATCTATCCACTATAACACTACAATCCCTTTCCCAAGCTAGTGAGGGTTAGGTCAGAGCACAGTGCGTATTTGCCTTCTCTGGTGGAGCACTTCATATAAAAAACTCGTGCTCCTTACAGGTGAACAGTGTGCCCCAATGACAGAACAAAAATAGGAATTACCAAGATGGCCAGTATGCCAAAGTTTATTATTCCAGCTTCTTCATTCTTTTTAATTATTCTCTTATTGTCTTCTTTGTGGAAGCTGGTTCCAGCTGGGAACAGAGGTGGATATCTGAAAGACTGCTGGGCATAACCAGCGTAACTAATTTTTGTTTCAGAACCAATTTATACTGGCAGAACTTAATTGTTTATCTGATATTTGCTTTTTCTTGAAGACACACATTAGCTCACCTAATTTGGGCTTTCCCACGCCCCACTGACTCGTTGACTGCTTACCTGCTTCTATGTTCTACATCTCCAGTTATGCGATAAAAAATATACTGCTGAAAACAAAAAAGTCAAGACAATTTCTTGCTAAACCCTGAGAAACACTATGTAGAAAAGGAAGAATGACATCTAAGCACTATAACAAAAATAAAAAATAATCAAAGATGGTAGGACATCATATCAGCTGATGAAGGGAAAAAGATAAAAGAAATAAGCAAATTTTGCATAGTGGCTAGCATCTGAAATCACATTGCATCACTGCACGGCAATTAATATTGTAATAGTGAGAGGTTATTAAAAAGAGTTCACAATTCCATTAAACAAGTATCTTCAATGTTGGTCATCATATTTTCAGACAGTTTATATAAAATAAAGAGACTATATCTTTACTTCAACATACTATTATTATTCCTATTTCCATTTTTACTTTTGCTTAAAGAACATCACTGAGATACATTAAAAGCACAAGACACTGAAAGAAAATGTTTACAACTTGAATTTTGTAGATCTCAAGGCCTCCAAATCAATACACAGCAAAGGACAATGCAGTTGAGTGGGGGAAGAGAATTACACTTATCGTATAAAACCTTGGTTAAGTTTTATTAGAGGAGAAAAATATTGCTCCAAAGCTCCTAGCTATTTTATCTTGCTGAGTTAAAAACTTGTGAATATAGTGGTTTTAAATGGAAGTAGTGTCATTTTTACTAAAGCAGCATGAATGTCACAGCTGTAATAATAGCCCACTTGTGTCATTGTCCAGGCTTAAGCATATATGCACACACAGAGAGACAGACAGCTGCTGTCAGTTATATCTTTATTACTTCTACAGTGACTGATGCTTTACAGCCCAAACATATACCCCCAGCACCAAACTTGATGGGTTTTTTCTCATTTAACTGCCCAAATGTACATCCCTAGCCACTAGTTGGATTTTCTGTTATTGCCTCATGCTTGCAGTACTTGATATATGAGCTCTAGGCAACTGAGCTCTCCTCTCTGAGAAACACCAAATGAACAGCACTCTGGAAACACTAAAGAGTTGCTGGGTATCCCATCTAACTCTGATTAAGCTTAAAATATAAAGAGCTAATCTTGCTGTGTGTGTAAGTATTGATACCATGAAAAACAGTCCCAGAGAAATCTACCCAGAGTAGACACATTGTCATCACTTATAGCACTAAATCACTAAATTATGAAGTAGCATTGGAGTAAAGATTACACAATGAGATATTTAATGGGCAAAATATTTAGGAATAGTAGCTTCAGACATAACAAGAAAATTTACCTGCAAGTACCGTGTGAGCAAATTTCTTTTCTTCTTTGCAATAGTGTAAATAACTTCTACACCTTGGAAAGGCAAACAAACAGCTGTGTACAATATATTTAATAATAGAACACTAAAAAATATTTCTGTTCAAATAGTCAGAATTGCAGCAGCAAGCCTCAAGCTAATAACTTTTATGGATCCATTAGCTTGAGTAGCTGCTGAATTTTTGAACTGAAATAACAGATTTGCATATACTGCCTCAAATCTGTACCTTGCAATGTGTGTTAGCTAATTTTGAAAGATGAAGCTAATAATGGAATATCGGAGTATGCCTAAACAATGTGTTATATGAACTGGAATGTTTTTTAATCTCTCCTCTAATTTATAATGTGCCACATTTCCAAAAGAAGGGTCTTTTTCAATCATCTCATTTAAGTGTCAAAGATACTCAGTACAAGCATTTCAAATATATTAATTATTAGACTATTGATGCATATGTATTTCAGCAAGTATTTCACCATGCATTTCAATTTAATTTTAAACTTATGTTCAATTCACATAAAATATTTCCACATGGTTTTCAAAGCTACTAATATTAGTCAGACATAGTCTCCTGGTTGGTAATAACAAGTTTTACAAAGTTACATTTCCACAAGTAATGAAAGTAATTTAATCTAATTCGACTCACTGCTATAATTTTTTTCTTTTTTCTTTTTCTTTTTTTAATGCAAAAAACACACAGTGCCTCCCATTACTGAGTTTACCTCTGAAAAGGACAGCTTGCTGTTGGGAATTTCCTGCAATTCAAATGTATTTTGGCCCATGACCAATGCTGCTGAAATCTATTGATACGATCTTAGCATAGATTGTTTCTCTTCAGGAATGAAGGCATAAGATGCAATGGGAGGTGGTCATACCATTGACTGTAACTTGTAAATGGAATGGCAGACTCACCTATATCCCCTCTAGGCAGAAAAAACAATGCTTTTCTGGAGAGCAGTTCAAGTCATCAAATGAGTCTCTACATCCGAATTATCCCCTAAAGGAGCTTCTATCTCTCCACTGATTACAGGGAAAATCTGTGAATGCAAGTTAGACCAAGTGCTTGTATTGTATGTTTAAGGTAGCATGCAATTAAAATTCACCCAACAGAAATATAAATGTGAATATATATATATAACATCTCAAAGAATAATTGTTCTGGAGCTCATCAGAGTTAAGCCATGTATGAAGGGTTGCATTCCCTGTCATATTCCAGCTGGGTGCCAGAAATTTTGTCTGCAGCCTTATCTTGCTACATAGAATCATAGCATACCAGGTTGGAAAGGACCTCAAGGATCAACTAGTCTAAGCTTGCTTCAGAACAGCATAGTCCAGACAAGATTTCCCAGCACCCTGTCCAGCTGAATCTTTAAAGTATCCAATGTTGGGGAACCCACCACTTCCCTGGGGAGATTATTCCAATGGTTGATTATTCTCTTTGTGAAAAATTTTCCTTTTCTGTCCAATCAGAATCTCCCCAGGGAATAACTTGTACCCATTACCCCGTGTCTTTTCCATGTGACTCCTTGTAAAAAGGGAGTCACCATCTTCATAGCCACCCTTTAAACAGTGGAACCTGGTAATAAGGTCTCCCCTAAGACTTCTTTTCTCCAGGCTGAACAAACACAATCCTCTCACCCTTTCCTCATATGGCAGGATTCCCAGTCCTTTGACCATGTTGGTGGCCCTTTTCTGGACCTTCTCCAGCCTGTCCACATCTTTTTTGTATAGTGGGAACCAAAACTGAGCATAGTATTCCAGGTATGGCCTGAAAAACACTAAATAGAGTGGAATAATGATGTTATGTCTGCTGGTGATGCCCTTGTTGATGCAACCCTATTGGCTTTCTTTGGGGCAGCAGCAGATTGTTCACTCATATTGAGCTTGTCATCCACCAGGACCTCCAGCTCCCTTTCTGCAGAGGTGCTCTTCAGCCAGGTAAATCTCAGTCTGTGCTGCACTCCTGGATTATGTTTTGCCAGGTGCAAGACCTTATACTTATCCTTGTTGAACTTCATAAGATCCTTGTTAGTCCACTCTTCCAGCCTATCCAGGTCTTCCTGCAGGGTGTCTCTCCCTTCTGAAGTGTCCACTTCTCCACTTAGTTTGGTATCATCAGCAAACTTCATCATGGTACACTTGATGGAATCATCCAGACCACTTATGAAGATATTAAACAGTGTTGGACTCAGTATCAATCCCTAGGGAACCCCATTTGTGACAGATTGCCAGTTCGAGCTATTTACCACCACCTCTGGATGCAGCCTGTCAGCCAGTTCCCCACCCATCCACTGCACAGACCACTTATCTAGACTGTAACACATCAGTTTCTCTAGGAGGAGGCTATGGGGAATGATGTCAAAAGTCTTGGAGAAATACAGGTAGCTGATGTCCACCACTCACCCCTCATCAACCAAGCAGGTTACTTTGCTGTAGAAGGTGATCAGGTTTGTCAAGTATGATTTGCCCTTGCTAAGTCCATGCTGGCTTTTCCCAGTCATGTGTTTCATTTGACTTGTGATAGCTCCCAGGAGGATTCATTCCATAACTCTCAAGGACCGAAGTAAGACTGATTGTCCTATAATTTCCTGGATCCTCCTTTAAGCCCGTCTTGTAGATGAGGGTGACATTAGCCTTCTTCCTGTCTTCTGGGACATCACTTGATCTCCCTGACTTTTCAAAGATTATGGAGAACTGCCTTGCAATGATGTCAGCTAGCCCCCTTAACACCCTTAGGTGAATAGTGTCAGGGTCCATTGATTCCTAGGACTCAAGCTTCTGTAATAGTTCACATACCAATTCTTCCTTAACTAGCAGTGGGTTTTTGTTTGCATCAACAAATTATTCAATTATTCCTATGATATAATAATTTTCTTTTTTAGGTGTGTAGGTGCAACCCCAAGTAGTCCATCAACACCACTTTCTTCTATACTTGTTCACAGTAGCAGCAGTGTAATCACTTGCTGGTCTGAAAAATCTCCTCTTACAGAAAAAGCATAAAGTAGGGTAGGATCTCATCTAAGTACAGTCTAGCACTGACAAGAATTCTGTTTTTTTGGATGAAAGTGAAGACAAAAAAGGAAGTTTTCCAGGGATGTTGAATAGGATCTCCACTGAACTACTTGCTTTGGAGGGCTTACTTGAATGCAATCTACCATACTTTTGTCAATACAAAGGGATATTTCCTCTACTACAGAAGAGAAGCTTTTTAAACTATTGAGCTATGTGTATAAATAACTAGGGAGAAAAACAAGACAAAAAGCTGAGATAAACACAAGTAAATTGCTAGATAATCTTTCCTGTAGATTGCACTTCAGCTAAATTACCTGTGCTGATCTTAATTATCCAAATGAATCCATTAAACAAATGAGATGTCTGAGAACCTCACAGGAATATGCATTCTGATTTTGCTCCCCAACCTGTTTGATTAATATACTACAAAGCTAATTAATCTTTAGGGGAAAAATAAGGAGGTGTGCTTCATATTGCTCAGGTTACCAGTTGTTAACAAGTCATACACTCAAAAGAACTTTTTCTAAATGGTGCATTCACTATTCATATGTACTCTTTTTAATATTGCATTTTAGGACTACTTAATCATTGCTGACCTTCCCCTTAAAACCAACTATTTCTGGCATAAATTTGAATATTCAGAAAATATACCAGAAGTTGTGTAGACAGACCTGCAAAGTTCTGCATACAAGAAAACTTTTAATGTTGTCGTTAAGCACCGAACTGCAAACTACAGTACTCAGGTGTGGGACTGGAATTTCACCAAGACTTTTTAACCCCTAAAGGAAAGAACATGCCTCACTTTGGACATGTTATAAACCCTGAAGATGACTCTTACTATTTGTTCACAAGCCTGCTGGCCATACCAAAACTACTGAATTCTATTATGATATACAAATAGATGACAATATAAGCTCAATAAGACACAAAATTATTTTCTTTGTTCTCCTACATATAAATTGAGCAGACAGCCTGCATGTGAAACAATAGCAAACAGTACAATTGAAAAAAACCTTAGAAAAGAGTAAAAAAAATAAATCACTTAATAAAACTTAAGAAGTAGTAGTATCCTGGGTATCTCTGCAAAGCCCTGCCTTGCAGTGACTTATAGTACCATAGAAAAAAGTTTAAGAAGCAAAACGCACTTTGTCAAAGTTAATGTTAATGTGCAACTTCACCACAAACCATGAGAACTTAGACACTGCAGAGGTTATTAACAGAAAAGAAGCTCTTTACAAGAACTAAAAGGCAGATTAGATCAAAGAGCTGGAAACTGGATGTGCTAGATCACAAAATTATTTACATCAAGATTTTCTAAGATGATGTAGTAGAAAAATATGCAGTTTGTGAAAAAAGTAATGGAATTTTGCTGTATTACTGTCTAGTGAAATGAAAATTTCATTTTGTGAGATTTACAGAAAAAACAACAAAAAGTAAGTACACACAAATATTCTAATAACAGCTGACTGCTAAAATAAACAAGGGTGTATATGAAGGAAAGCATATACACTTTAATTTTAAAAAGATGCTCCGATAAAATGTGGTGTTTGTGGTCCAAGAATATTATTCTTTGGCCAAAAGATGAATGACACTAGAGACACAATGCAAAAAATCACTGAAGCAAAGCTTTAGTTGGTCTAGAAAAAATGAGAATAAATTAGTTGAATTGTTATGTCACTGGAGAATCTGGGCTTACCTTTGTATTTCAAGACATGGATGTCCTGCCCTACCTCAGAATGTTTTGAGAGAAAGCAAAAAGAGAGAGAGCTTCAAAAGATGCATTAATACCAAGAAAACACCTCGCTTTACTCTTTACATGATTATGCCTAGTCTTCTTCCACAGATGGAACAGGTCACGTTACTGGCTTTAAATTTTTTCAGGCTCTACGTCTTAGGACACTAGACTTTTGCAATTCTATCCTGTAAAAGAGACTTCCCATTATGCAGGGTAGTGTAAGATTTCCCATTGCTGGAGTGCTACAGTTTTTGTAAAACATCTTTCCCTGGCAATTGGCTAACAAAGGATACCATGGGAATGATGAACCAGTGGTTTACTATAGGTTTTCAGTTGCCAGCTAATCATGAACTCAAGTTTACTGTGAAATCAAACAGTATGGCAACAACTAAACAACAAACGATAAAAAAAATATTTACTTGTTACAGTCATCATCAACATTATTACATGTGTTACATGTAATAATATTTATATAAAATTCTATCATAATTCTACTATTTATGGAAAATTTCACTTGATAGCTCTTTGATATAAGAAAACGTAAGGATTAATTAGCCCTGTGAAAATACACATTCTGCAAATTTTATTTTTAAAAGTCTGGGAAGTTCCTCATAAACATTTAACTCCATGACAGTGAGAGACATGCTGAGCTTAAGAGCTAAAGATTTAGAAACTCTGTGTTCCCAAAAGAAAAATCATTATTTTTCTTCAGAGATGCATTGAGTTGAATTGTATTTGAAATACTTAAAGAAACAAAGCAGAATAAGAAAAGGTATCATCAAGGCGTTTCAACTACTGATGAAATTTATAAGCATATCTTTGGCTAGCAGCCCAATACAGACTGCCACATTCGAAAGCTTACATAAAATTTGGCATATTTTTCATGGAAGGATGTTTTAACTGTCAGTGGAACATAGACAATAGAGATAAAAGCAGCATATGGGATCAGAACATTGGTTTACTAATCCAACTAAAAGCACTTATATGAGAGGAAAGTCAGAAACAACACTAGTAAAAAATTATATTCTGTAATGGCAAAATAAGCCCTTCAAGTACACAACATGCCCGTGTCTTTTAGTATCTAGAGAGGATTTCTTGCTCCACTCTCTATTTGTCTCGTTTGTCTCTATTTGTCCTGCTACAGGAAATAAAAAAGCAATTTAATGTCTTTAATTTTTATTAAAAGGTTAGAATGCCATTTTCTCTCTGTTTGAGCTTTGTAAAGCTGCAGAAACATACTATCAAGCTTACAGATAGAGATTTTTCTTTTGTAAAAGATACATTGTTGCAATTACAGAAATTATTCCCAAAGTTTATCAACTAGATTTGTACAGATGCATGTGCGCATGCACACACAAGCTCATTTTCAGGCAAAAAACTTTGAGGTTTTTTCTCTGTCTTTCATAATAATTTATAGTTTCCTGTTGGTAAGAACAGGAAACAATGAAGAAACACAAGTAGAAAATATTAAACCAGGAGATCTACATGTTTCGTAAGCCTTTGATAATTTTCTTTTTAGAACAGTGTCTACATTTCTACATTTTGCATGCTTTATCTTTTCAATTATGATTACACCATGCTCCATTGGACAGATTAAAAAAGGAAGAAGAAATAGTAAAAGAGTGAATGGAATAAAATGAGTAGAATTCTAGAAAAAATGAATAAAAAAATTTAAAAAGTTAAGTTAACTAGCACTGTAAGAGGTTGAAAAGCACCATCTCTGATATTACTAGAAATCTCAAATTTGTCAAAGTTACTTTGCCAAAGATGAAAATAGAAGCAAAGCTGCCTCTCATAAAGAATACCACTCTCTGCTAGCATGCCTAAAAGTAGACAGAGCCTCAGCCAACAGAAATCCTTGGAGGAAAATACTAAATGTGGCATGAATGAGGGCATGATGGGAAGCAACTTAGATGGACAAGGAAGAAATGTTCACATAAAGATCTGTTTAGGATAAGACCAGGCAGAAGAGGAGACTGTAGGTAGGAAAGGAAGGTCATAGCATAGACTGTACATAGAAGTCAGAAAGATGTGGACAAATGAATATGGGGGTAAGGACAGATGGGAGAAAGTTAAAAAAGGGAAGGGAATTCACAGTGTAAGAGGTGGGTTTAAAATGTCTCCTCACTTCTGAGGAACAGCTGAGGATCATAAGAGAAAATGAATGGGATAGTAAAAGGAGAGCATGATCAGGAGATGGGAAGGAGACTTCTCAGGCCTGAAGCTCTGAGACCAGAAACATACACCAAAATTTCACTGAAGAAAGTAAAGTTTAATGAATATTGACATGTCAATCAAAGCCCTGAGTCAGGCTTTGCCACCAAGAATCTCTATTGAGTTAACTGGTATTGTTCTGAAAGAAGATGTATGAACACTAGCAAAATCTCTCTGCTTTTACCATGTTACCTCTATACTTCAGGCTGTTGCTAACAACCATAGTGACAGAGATGCTGTGATGTAGACAAGGTCTATGCAAGCAGAGAGATGTCTAGGGGGAACTGAGAGAAACTGAGATGAATGCATAAGACCCAACTCTAGCAGAAATTTGCAAGTGGAAAAAGAGATGGAAAGGCCAGTTAGGAGAAAGTAAGCGAAGTCTTGTGTTGAGCAGTTAAAGTTGTGTTCTGCTGTCCACTGAAGGCTCAGTTTTCCATCAGATAAGTGTATAATCATGCTGAGATAGAGACTTTAAGAAAATTCATGTGACTGGTCAAACCAAAACTTTTAAGGGCTTACAACTCTACCAATTTGTTTTGGAGATGGTCACTGGCTCTAGATCTTTTAAGACAAGCAATAAGTAGTGAAAGAACAGATGAATGAAGGTCCTCTTTCATTCTGTTCCCTCTGATAGAAAGGGAGGAACAATCAAGGAGGTGTTATATACCCAGAAATATTATTTTGTTTGTTAAAAAGTAAGAAAATGTGTTTGACAAAAACATTCCTTAACGCACAGAAAAATTTGTGCTAGATAGGCAAAGCAACAACGCTGCCCCCCTCGGTATTGAGTTAGGCTGTTCATCAACAGATTCATCTGTGATACACTGTCACAAGTACATTTGTTGGCCAATGACACATGTTAACCTGTCAAACCGAATACAGCATAACCTCTTTATACGTTTGATGCATACATATTTGACAGAAAAGCAATGCAGGAGTTGGTCTGCCTTAAAAAAATAAATTACTAAGTTTTGCACTCAGCATAAAGATTACCCTGTACAGCTCATGCACTGATTAAATAAATTTGATTTGGATTTATGAGTTTCCCCAGCAAAGAGAAATGCCTTGAAGAAAGTGGCAACTACTGCAGGTCTATTTTAAAAACTGTCCTACCAGAACAGATTCATTTTAATGAAGCACCAAAAAGGTAAGCCAAGAGTAAAATTGGCCCTTATCAGGGTACAACGTTACCCATTAATATTGCTCTGTAGTGTGTAAGAAGGCCAATCTACAATAGATGATGAGCACAGACATGCATTTATAGCTCTCTAAAGCACAAACATGGAGTGGCTTGAACAGCCATCTGCTATCCCACGGCTATTAATTCACTAGATGTCAGTAATTCAACTACTTTCTCTCTGATATTGGCATATGAGAAACACTTTGAATAGGAAGGTGTAAATCACCATGTTAAGGCACACCCAACTAGTGCAATACTTCATCTTCTTCTCTGTTACTTCAGACACTGTAAAGCAAGCTACTCGACCTAGAGCGACAGTGTCAGCACCATGCCTCAGAAGAAGGAAGAGATTGAGACTGAGAAAAGTTCTGGAATGGAGTACAAAAGCTATCTTCCAATCTTAATTCATGCTGGATTGCCATAAAAAAGAATAATGTAACAGATTGCTTTCATAAAAGCAGTTTTCCCGGTGCTCTCACATAGCGTTAATAGTTTCTCAATTTATAAAACATTTTTGATGGACAATGTCAGCTAATTATCAAAGTATTTCTTGACGTACCAGTACATTTAGACCTAGATAAACTGAAGGTGATAACTTAAATTTGTGAGATGTTCTTGCAGACAGATGATATGATACACCATGAGTGCATTAAGATGTGTGGAATACTCCATCCAACCAGCTCAACAATCAAATGTAACAGGTATCATAGAAGATAGCTAGAAACAAGAAAACTATTGTAACCTAAACCCACCAGTACTATAGGGCTATGAGATATCCTTGGAGGACTAAATTCTGTTCACTGTAAATCTGTGAGATCGAAACCATTTGGTGGACTGCAAGGCAGCTGAAATAGGCAGGACAATTACTGCTCTGTATTTCTCAAATGATCAAGATGATTGTAGATCAAAACTTGTTTCACTGACTTCAGGGCAGTGTCTGTGAATTGACATGGGGGTTTGTTTCAGGGGCCTAGAGGCAAGCTGAATAATTTATTTGAGATCCCAGCATCTCTCTTTTTATTTGTACCTTTCTCTCTCAGTTTCTCCTGGTAATAATATTCTTGCTTCTGGCTAACTGTACTGTGTATTAGCAAACTCTCATCACTATGGTAGTTAGAAAATGTAGCTCTTCTCTTTTCCCAAACTGACCATAAGGCTGATGCTTTTTTTCTTTTTCCTACCTGTCATTAAAAGCATCTATAAAAAAACCAAACCAAACATCTCATCTGACTTTGCAATTACAGGTGAGCTGTACTAAATCAGATAGCTAGAAATGAGAGAACATTTTTTAAGTAAAATCACCCAAAACACAGGGCTCTTATTTACCCTTGGAGAATCAAATTATGTTCAATATAAATATGAAAAAAATGCAGAAAGAAACGGAACTTCATTTCCTACTCAGTGAATGAGTGGAATACATTTTTAGAGTGTTTAAGGCAAAATATGCGCTTTGCCTCACGAGAGCTACAAATGCTGGATCAGTTTTAAAACTGAGCTAGAAACAAAAACTGATTAAGATATATCCAAAAGGGTTTATAAGAAAATAATGTAAGAAAAATTTCATCAGAGACAAAGAGGGGACACATGCAGGAACTGGAGATTTTGTTTCAGAAAAAAAAAAGAAGAATATATTGCTTTTAACTTTACAGAGGGTTAAAAATGAGCAAGGTGGTTATTGTGTATGGGAAAAAAAAAAGAAAAGCCATGAAGATGGAAAGGTGAATCATAGCTGCAAATAGTAAACAGAACTCAGTTCAATTTATATACTCAAGATACAAGTGAAAGTTTGTCTCCTCACTAAGAGCTATGACTTTTTTAGTCTTTTCGTGGATGAAGAGTCCTACTTCTAGCTGTATTGTGGGATGATTGTACGACAAGCTAGAAGACCAGTGTTGCAGAGCACAGCAGTTCATGCAAATCTGAGACACATGCACCCCATGGGAACTGTGGAGAGTACTGGTAGTAGAAGAAGTGGCAGACAGCACTAGTAATGCTTGCTGACAGAACTCAATGAAACAAATTCAGGTGGTTTTGAGTATGTTAAAAAAAATATAAAATCCATCAAATGACTTCTCTACTCCTTATGTTTGTCTTAACAGTCTTCTCTTCCCTCTGTCATTCTTAAGAGCCTGATTTCCTCAAAAATAGCCTGTTTCAATTCTTCTCTCCCTCATTAAGCCCACTGGAAAGTGATTTGCTATTAAGTTCATGAAGAACTCTTTTGACCCCAGCATGAAAAAGACTGGAAAGTTGCCCTCATGACAGACCTTTTTCATATTATCAAAGTGCCTCTTAACTAAATCTGGAATTCTGCTCCAGCTTGTTACAGATTCTCACATAAGTCAAAGAATTCACCTGCAGAAAACCCTTTTCCGAAATTAATGGGAATAAAGGAGAAGCTAGTCTGCCTGGCTTGTATGTTCATTGAACATTGATCTTTAACCTGCAACAAGCTAAACCCATCACACCTTCTGCAATTTGTTTGCAGCAATTGCTGAGAGAATGAAGGGTCAATGCATTACAACGTCAAGTCCTGGCTGTTCCAGGCCCTGCTATAAGATAGATGGTATTGAACCTACACCTCAGAACGGGAACTAAGCAGTTTCCCAGTAGCTTCCTCATAAGATTTATCAGTTCAGACAATTGCACGTTTGCTCCAAGGAAATCAATACATATTTTACCAAACACCCTTTCACTGTAGAGATATCAAAGGTGGACAATGCCTTTGTTGGACAGAGTTGTACTTTACTCTTTTGTTAATTAGGTACTAAATACTGATATCATGGAAAGTCACTGTTAGACCCACTAAGAGTGAAATGTAAATGAATAGCATGCAAAATACAAAAAGTTATATGTCTATACAGTGACTATAGCTCTCTGTTATGTGTCACCCATATATTCCCTGATCTCATATTCCTTCTCTATGTTACAGTATCCTGCGATATCTGATAAGGTTAAATTTTCACCTTCAGTTGAGAAGATGGATTGTTACATATTTTGTTTCATTTACAAAGCTTAATCAGAGGTACCAGGTACAAATGTAGTTCCAATACAAATAAAAACACACCTAAAAGACTCACCCTCAACTGTATAGGGTAGACACGCCAAAAGTGATTTTTTTTTTTTTTGAGAATACATCTCAAAGAAGTTCCAATCTTGGATCAATACATGACTGAGAGTTTCCAAATTTTACACAGCACGATCACATCTATTTGGAAAAACATTCGTTTGTAAATAAGAATAGATTACTAATGTTTAATTTATGTCTGTTTTGATAATTAAACCGTAAGTATTTGAATCAGTGACTCTCTTGCTCTCACTTAACAGTATCAAGCTAAGAGATGGTCAAACTATAATAGAAACATTTAGTAACAAAACAAATTTTATCTAACTTATTTCTTATTTTTATTGAAGCTTGACTGTATTTTTGTTCCTTTTATATGGTGAAAGAACCCGTACGAATGCTGAAAAAATGCCCATTTCTATCCGCCCCGTGTCTGAGTAGGTGCAATCCCTACCAGATACAAAACTGTGTTGGCTTTGTGAAGCTTTGCTGCAGAGCAAGGCAATGAGTTTATGAGCACAACAGTTTAACAACTAGTGATATGAAGTGCACTATAATTTCATCCAATTCCTCCATCCTGAATGGCTTTTTTCCTGCTCTTTGCAGTTCCTGCACAGTCTTTTGATTAATTTCTGTCATGGAAATTACAGCTGTTGCAGTACTGCATACAGAATACTGAATGCTGCACTTGCATATTTCTTCGGTGTTGTTTTCTTCATAAGGATCTTATCAAGTAAAAAAAGAATGAGCCATGAATTCTGGAGCTCCCAATATTTCACTTATTCCTTTATTCTCTAGTATCCAGGAAGCTAAGCTCCTAAATGCTTCTGCACTCTTAGTATTTTCCTTTCCATTTTAAATTCTTTTTAAAGATCCTTACACTACACATTTTATATATCTGCAATTTTGTTTCAAGGAACCAATTGATTTTAACAATGAGCTTGTCATTGTGTAGTGCTCTTATAAAATACAAAGGTATTGATCAACCTATTTTATGCAGTTCCTGAAATGACAAGAATCTGGTGAGACCTCTTAAGCACTGAAAATCTTCATGTCCTGTGGCCTTAAAAGGTCAGTTCTGTATGAACTGGGAGCCAGAAACATCCAGGGCTTGATTTATTCAAAATCTCCTAGCTTCCTTTGTAAGGTGCTATTTTGCACCTGTGAAGAGGATTCAGACTGTTATCTGTATCATCCTTGTGTGAGTCCCTTTTGGGTGGTTAACTTCCATTCTGAGTTGTGTTTTGGAATGATTCTGCATTTCACTTTTGGCGGAGGTACTTTAGAGGTTGTGGAGGGGCACTCAATGCTCCATTTGTGCTAGGGAGGCAAAAACTTCCAGTTCTATGCACACAGAAAAGAAAATCCTTCCTCTAACTGAGACTTGGAACAAGACTGCTAGTTCAAGGGATGTGAGAAGTTTAAAATACGATGCTGATGGAAAGGCCCTCTTCAGCATCATGATGTGTAAAGAGAATCAGTGAAGGGACATTGTACCATAATTTTTTTCTCCTTTCTCTACTTTGCCACATCCAGCAGTTACCCAGTTCCTCCCCATCAATATTTTTCTGCAAAAGACTTATCCAGGATGTCTGAGGAGGGGTCTGCCTGGTGAAAGCTGTTAGTTTAGGATCCCTCCACAGCTGAAAAAGAATAAGAAGTACCTTCACTGTCAAGTCCCATTGTTATAGAAAAAGCCCAGATGATTAGCCTAGGTCAGATGCAGAACATTTTCAGGATGCCCAAGTCAGTGAAATGAATCTGAGCAATAATGCAATATTTCCATCTTTCTCAGATTCTTGCTCCTATATCTGAACTATATTAAGCAAGTTCAGAAGTCAGAAATCATCCTTTGCAAAATGTTGCATAGAGAGGCAATTGCGTCCCAATGAGCCTGCAAGACTTTCAGCAAAGTATGGACGTACATGTGAGGCACATAAGGCTGCACTGCTGTAAAGAAGGAACCTATGGTTGTGAGGTTGCCTGCATTGTGCAACTAGATCATGCAGACCTGTATTAAACTAGAGGTGTAAAAGAAGGATGTAGACCATACTTACAGGCAAGAGTCAATCAACTCCAAAGAAATGCAGGAGCACGAATTACAGTTGACCAGAAATTGTGAGATAAGCCTCTTTCAACCGCAACCATTAACAATGTGTAAAAGGCCTGCTGAAGAAATCAATCCATAATTGCAGCATTTATCAAGTTCATATAGATTTGTGTTGTTCCTATCTAATTTGGATGGTATTACCAAGGAGATACCCACAAGTGGGATATCAAAACAGCACCTGGGAGGCTATTTCCTCATTTTGTTTTATCTTTTTGGTATTCTATTGAGGAATAAGATCTGAAGTTAACTTCAAAAGACAGCTAGATTCTTTGAAAAGAAATTGTTATTGATCATAGGTCCACAGCTGTGCACGTTAGAATGCTGTGTAAGCCTTTCCATATATGAAACCTCCATGTAGCTTTTCCTCATGTATTTAATTCTTTGCACCTATACTGTATCACTTTTTCCTATTACACAAAAAAAGCTAATCTAAAAGATATGCAGGAAATAACATTTGGAATATCCAGTGGAGTTTGTTTACATTCTGCTTTTATCTTGAGGGGCCTATTTTTGCTGATGGGGAAGGAAAAAGCCAACAAAACAGCTAAGAAACTAAATAAAAACCTGAACCTCAGTTTCCAAGGGGCAGCCTCAGATCAAGTTTGTTCAAATAGCAATATACCTTTAAAAAACCAAACCAAACCAAAAACCCTTAAAGATGTTTTTTAATGCCAACACTGCTTGCAAAGTCAAATTTTACAGCAGTCATCCTGCATGAGGGATACTGGCAGTAAGAATTCTGTTACTGCAGAAATCCACAAAATAAAAAGCAATCTGTGAACCAAATGTTGCTTTACTGCTCAACACTGACATTTTCCACACAGGATAAAAGATTAAATGGAAAAGGAAATTAATTTTCTGAAGGTTCTTCCTTCACCTCACCAACTCCCAGATCCTTCTCCCTTCATTCTACTCTGAATATTTTGAAAGGTGGAAAACAGAGCCCCAGAAGAAAGTAGAAAAAAATATTGCAATAGTGCAAGGAAGCAAAATTAAGATTTGTAGTTGCAAAAAACTTAAAGAATAACGTGACTAAAAGATGCGACTTTCCGCTTTTTTAAGATACATAAATAAATATAAATGTAAACATATATATGAATATGTGTACTTATATATATATACCATAAATCAGATGGGGGGACTTTTGCCAAAAATCAAGCTGAGGAGGTTTACTTGCAGGGCTCTTCTTATACTTAAGAAAGTTGAAACAACCTTTCTCCTGAACTCCTCATATTCTCTCCTTCTAGCAGTATTACAAAATAAAACATCTAGTTGTTATAGGATGTGGTATCTCTATATGTCTTCAACCTCTACAGTAATTTGGAAATAGATAAGCAGTTCCATTTTGTTAGATTTCATTTTTTGAGCTCATGATTATAAATTGAAATCTGAAGAAGAATTCAAATTACATTCCAAAAAAATCATTCAAACCAATGCTCCTTTCACCACTGTTCCTACCAACATGATTAAAATATTTGGAAAAGGGAAAATATTTAGACAGTCCTGTATCCCTTCCTCTGAACCTACTGATTCATTCTGCCATCTTAAACATGTGCTCTCCAGCAAGAAAGATGCCTTTATAAAGCAGAAATAGAGTCCAGACACACCAATTTAAAGGTTCTGAGGAGAATACTGTAGAAAATTTTGAATCAAGCAACAGATGCCTCTAATCCCTCTAATTTACTGGTATGAAATAGAAGTTGATAGAAGAAACTAGCAAAAGCCCACAAAGAAACATACAGAAATATATGGCATATTATTAAATATATGGTGTAGGACAAACTCTGGAATTTGTTAAAACAAAGGGGGAATAGAGCATCTGAGGATTGCTTAAATTCTGTGGGAAATCCTGGTGTCAATTAACTTAGGGCTGGTAAGTGATATACGCTGTGAGAGTCCTTTGATAGTCTGGCTTTCTATGTAAGCACATTTCTCCCTCACACACACACCCCCCGCATCCCAAGGAAAAAAAGAGAAAAGAAAAAAAATTGTTCTGGGCCTGTAGCAGTACAGTATCTCTTAAAAACCTGAGTGGTCTGTCAGGCTAGATAACATATGACTCTGTTAATCTGTTTGAATGAGAAGATTTCAGATGATACCATCTACCAGCAGAGACCCATATTATGCTTTCTCTGAGGTGTGTCCTTTCTCTTCTCTTGTTGTGACGAAGCAAATTCAGTGGCTTTTGTTTCTGCTCTGTTTTAATACACTGCAATAGAGTTTGATGCAAAGGACTGATTTATAAAGGAGCATAACTAGACGCAGCAGCTCTACCTCTATGCCTTTTTGTCAACCATACCTTAAAAGAATAAATACATTCTTAGCTACCTTCACAGCCTTCCCTTCCCCAGCAGAATATGCAACTACTCAAAGCATCGTCTCCTGTAGTCACAGTGGCTGTTTTGGATGGGAGATGTTTCCTCTCCCACTTTTTTAAATACTGCAAGTTTTTTTCCCTTAATCTCTTAAATTCAGTGCTCATAGGAATAAAGCTATCATAGTGGGTAGAGTTAAAATGCTGTGCTTATTTTAAAATATGAGCTCTAGAGCCTTCTCACCTTTTAGGAATTGTATTCTGAGGGATTCAGTCCTACTCTGAGGGGAGCACCCTCTGTCTCCCTTTCCTCTCTGTTTTCTTATCTGTTGATGCAAAAATGAGGTAAAATACTGATATCTTATGAATACAAGAAAGTCAAAGTAAAAGCTACAAGAACCAGGGTTAAAAAAAAAAGGATGGTAATGCTATTAGTGCAGAATAAAACCAAAACAGTGAACATTTTCAGCCTTTTAACCCTTTAATTACTTTTTAATATTCAAAGTGTCGTTGTTATCTTCTCCGGTTATTAGCACCGTTCCTAAGTGTAAATCCAAGGTCAAGATAAGCATAATGTTTACCCAGCTATTATCTGTTCCTTTTCACCTCCTCTTCACTTTTCCTCTTTCTATTGAAGGAGTTTCTGCTCTGAGAAAAGGGTTCCATGGAAATGGGGTCTTTCTGTTCTGAATTATTTAGTTAATATAACTTTAGCAACCACCCATTTTTTTGTGTTTATATTCTATAATATTCAGTGAGCTGATATTATTTTTATAAAATATAACTCCACTTGGACTTCAGAAAAAATCAGACATGAAAGCCTATCAACACTAAATAGCATGCATGCTATTCTGTAATAATAAATATATTAATATCGTCCTGCTCAGTCTGGCTTGTCTAGAGTGCTATATTTCTGTGAAGCAATTGACCGTCAAGGCACAAGCTGAATTTAGAAAAGCCAGCTGGGTACTTCAAGCACCAGAAAGGTATAAAAGACGCATTATGTTCGATTTCTGAGAATAGACTAAGAGATGCATTTATTTTGGGTTTTGATCCTCTGAGATCTTAGCAACGAGCTACCCACACAAATGAAACTGTCTCCACAAACTTCTGCTTATCAACTCAGCGGCTACTTCCAAGAGGCGCAGAACGTCAGGGCCAGCAGGTCACCTCCACAGGCCAGCAAGGGGCCAGGGCACCATGGCAGGTGGGCTCCCACCTGGGGTAGGGGCCAGCACAGCCCCCCGAGTCCAGAGGCTGAGGGGCTGCTCCCAGGCCTGATGAGCCAGAGGAAGATCTCTTCCAGCTCATGGGACAAGGCTCCCTGCCTGTTGCAGTGAGAGAGTTCATCTGCATATAATCTTTATGCACTTTCCAGGTGTCTTTTTTGTTTTGCTTATATATATATATATATACACACACGCACTGTCCTATACACACATACATTTCTTCTAACCTGAATTTCAGAAAGGTGGTGATTACTGCTGCTCAAGCTGAATGCTATCAGCCTACTTAGCTCTTGACAAGCCTGAGCAGAGCCAAAGGGCATTTTTCCAATTGACTGATCCTTTGCCCAGGCTGCAGAGGCACCGCGTTTCCTCCTCTGCATCAGAACATGAGAAGACATGGGGAAACAGCCACTGCAATTTGGAGGAGGAAAGGTGACTCACACAAGCCAAAACAAAACCAAAAACTAAACAAAAAAACCCTAGCAAACTACCTTGCAAACACACAAGAAATAAAGTACCTCAAAAAAACACAAACTCAAGTTTGTAACAAAATAACCTTTTGAAAATGCAGTGAAGGCAATTGCTAGTGTTTATTTTATCTATCATTAAGGCCTTTATAGGCAGAAGGTAAAAAAAAAAAATCATGCTAGCAAGGTTATTGAGGGTACTGCAGACAGTGCAAACTTTATGTGAGGTGGACCTGAACTTTTTCTATTTAACCCATCCTATCTAGCTCACACCAAAGCCAGCACTTCTTAGATTTTTAGAATTCAGACAAGCCCTTTGGCTTATTGCTACTAGGGACTCAGTACTTCATATACAGAGAGACAGTATTGCATTCTCTGTTGTGTGAGTCCTTCATTTTGAAAAAAACTAATTAATAATTGCCAGTTATAAATCACAGGATGAAATGTGCCCGGAATAACCACATCCCATTTCATTTTTAGAGAGGAATATGTGAAAGCCCTGATCACTTCTAGTTTCACTTACACAGGACGCTTCCCCGTGAAATAACACAGTCCCTGAAAACACACCTGCTCCTGCTCTACGGGAAAAACAACTCAAATCAAGATGACATTTGCAACAAATAGTATCCATGAGAATACCGAATTAATCAACTCTTATGCTGCAGTTTAACGTGAATTTCTCTGATTGTGTGCCAGCCTCCAAACCTGTCAGGCACATCTCATCACACCTTCAGCAGACACAAAATGACATTTTCTTTTCAAATGTCATCAAGTGTCCAGAGCTCCATGAAGAAAGGGTATCAGGTTTTCATCTGGGAAGATGGAGCTGATGTCCAGGCAGCAATGCACAATATAAAAATCAATCAGGTTCCAGAGAATGCTTAAGGTAAAAAATAAACTGGTTTCACTGTACATCAGTGATCAGAAGCTAACAATTTGAACAGTGCTTTATTTATGGAAGGCTCAAAAATCTCCTCTTTAACAAAAACTTGCATTTAGTAAGTGTACATTGCAAAATAGTCTCAGTGACAAACTAAGCCTTGACAAATATTATACCCACTTCTACTCAATGCCCTGTACCAGTGATAATCTGTCAGACACCGTGGGTTACAAGGAAATCCTTCATACAGCAGAAGTGCCAATGCATATTATATCCCTCAGATTTCCCTCAACAATACAGTAAATTTGAGGATGGGTGTTTAAAAAGGAGGGAAAAAAAAAAAAAGCCCCAAATGCTGCTGGCTTCAAACAGAGCTTTTCACTCTCTAGAGAGATGCTCTGTTTGTCAGTATATCTCATCCTTGATGTGAGTATCAGGCCTGCAGGCAACAGGCTTTCTCTGGTTGAAAAAGCAACCAGTGAAGAAGCTTTAGGGGAGGAACAAAATCCTTACATCATGTCCATTTTGCTTGCATTTTGAAGCAAACCTCCCAAGGCAATGCTAAGCTAATTATTTACAATGCTACACTCTAAGTTAGCAAATATATATATTCCTTTCATTGATGTTCATGTGAAGGAGAAAAATCAGGTGAAATACAAATTCTACATTTTTTCAGAAATATTGTCGGCCTTCTGCTAAGGTGAAGTCTAGCTTTTCTCAGATCCAAGTTCTGTAGTGCCATTAAGGTTTTTTCCTGTCATATGCATTCAAGAAAAAAAGAAATAAGAAACATTTTCTGAGAAATTCTGTCTTCAAAGTTCTTATTTTTGTCTCTGTTCTGACTCTCGTTATGAAAAAATTATGTCTTCTCCAGAGGAGCGACCTATATTTAAGACTAAACTCCCAAGCATTTCCATTTTGTCAAAAATAGTCCCCTATAATTTAACAGCATCTACAGGAACTGCCTTTGCAAAGCATCTATGCAGATGCCAGGAGTTGCCTACTGAATTCCTAGGATCTTCCTAGACAATTTTTTCCTAGGTAAACCACTCCCTGCAAGGGGAGTCCTTTGCCAAGCCACAAGTGACTGTCACAGATCCCCATACCCAGCAGGCAGCCGAAGGTCTGCATCCCTTCTCTAGAGGGTGTGATAAAGACACTTGCTGCTCAGGAGGTAGAAAACCTATTTTTTAGCAATAAGACTCCTTATGTGCAGCTGACACGAGCAGGTAAAGCTGGCTACTATGCTGAGGAAGGCCAACATCATGATACACCAGGAACCGGCTGGGGCAAAGCAGGGCCTGGCCATTGCAAAGGATAAAAGACTGTGGGAACAGAAAGAGAGGCCTGGAGAAGAAAGCCCAGGGACTAGAAGGAAGAATGAGTTTTGTAGCAGATAAAGGCAAGAGGGAAGGGGAAGAAGTGAAAAAAAGAATGATGTCATTTTGAGTCTTTATAAAAGGAACTACTATTTAAAAAAAAAAAAAAAGTTGTAGGTCATCAGTCAAACTTGAAAATGTCAGTAACTTAAATGTTATTGTACTTGTTACTGTGAAAGATGAAACAAACTAAGAGACTTAGATCTCTCACTCTTTTTACAACTTGTGGCTTAGATTCAGACAAAGCAGCTTATGGTATCATCCTTAAGATTTTAATAAACTTGAAACAAATAAAAGTCATTTAGGTGATGATGATCATAACATTTGAAAAAGGTACCACAGTTCCATATGAAAAAAAATCTGTGTTTTGTAGATAACTTCAATAATTTAAGATTTGGATCCTACAAAAATTAAATCTTTGTAAAAAAGAAATGAAACCTCTGTCCCAAGACCACTACAATCTTCCCATGGATAAGGGTACAGCTAAGAGATGGCTGAAGTCACTAGACCTTAGTTAAAATGGTAAATTCCAACCCATCAGTCTGGGAAGTAGAACAGTTTAGGTTGGAAGGGACCTTAAAGATCATCTAGTTCATCAATTAGATCATCAACCCCCTGCCACAGGCAGGGACACCTTCTCACTAGACAAGGTTGCTCAAAGCCCCATTCAGCCTGGTCTTGAACACTTCCAGGGATGAGGCCTCAACAACTTCTCTTGGCAATCTGTTCCAGTGACTCACCACCCTCATAGTGAAATTTTTTTCCTGATCTAAACCTACTCTCATCCAGTTTTTACAGACTTTGTCAAAAACTTCAATTTCCGGTAAAAAAAAAAAAAAAAAAGAAAGAAAGAAAAGACAATCAGAATTACTTGAGTAAAATTCCAAGATAGTAGAAGGACATCAGAAAACATCACACAACCTGTCTTTGTTGTATGTGCTGCAATTAGCTTTATCCACAGGTTTAAACAGAATACTACCTCCAAGACACAACATCTCTGGTTTGCACAGGTTACCCTGGGTCAAAGTCTGCTCTCATCTGTACCTATAGCTGCATCTACCTACAACCTCTGTAGTACAAGGTGAAAATACAGGAAAAAAATCTGAACTTCAAGTACTTCACAATATCTAATTTTTTGTCTTCCTGGAAAAGGAAGCTTTTGCTGTCTCTAAAACACTTGTTTAACCCTCCCACACACATACTCTATTTCTGCTTTCTGAGTGTATACACTTCCTCACACTGAGTTCATATCATTTTATGGAGTGAAATGACATATCTACATCTGAGGCCAACTTCAGTTTCCTCATGAATATTAAAACTAAAGAGATCCTGGGAAGGAAATAAAAATATTGGAAACGATGTTTCAGGAAAGCCTCTTAAGTATTACTGAAAAGATATTATAATAATGAGAAACAAACTAGGTCGCCTCCTCCCCATTTCTTATCCCTCATTTCAAATAAAATATTTATTTGAATTAGCTTTATAAGGAAAACAAGAGAGAAAGAACCAAGGAGAATCTTTAATTTCAGAGGAAATAGGGATTTCTTAGCACTTAAAAGGATTTTTGTGTTAAGGCAGAGGAAGGAGAGAACAGGTATCTGAAGAAGAGAAAAGGAGTTCAGAAGACAGGGGATTTTACTTGCATCCTGACACATAAAGAATTTTGATAATTTCACATAGTGCAGGTAGAGACATTGAGGCATTACTTTAATTAAAAGAAAAAATCAACCAAAAAACCCCCACATTAAAACTCTCAAACCAAAGAAACAACACCACCACCAAATGACATAAGTAGAGATACATTGTTTTGTACCTATTACAGGAGTTTTAGGAGTAATGTGGCTAGAGAGGCTTATTTGCTGAAATATTCTATCTCATTTGAAATACCTACAGGGATGTGAAGCCATTTGGTCCTGCTTTCATTATATCATTTTCCTCTTATCCTTCCCACAGATTACTTGCCAGCCTCCACAGTTTTACCAAACCCTTGAGGGAATCTGTGCTCCACAGAGTCATTGTGAGCCAGAGGACGGATGACTTCATGATTTTGGGATTATCATTATTTTCTTTATCATTTATATCACAGCAATGTGTAGAGGCATAGGCTGAAATCAGAATCTCTTTGCTAGATGGTATTAGGAGTATGAGATGTAATTTTCTGAGATATTAATTAAACAAGACACAAGTATTAAAGTGGAGAAAGAGGTCACGTAAGACCTCTCAGTGGTAGATCAGGGGAAGAAGCCAGGAGTAAAATTCAGGTCTCCGATATTGCAGGTCAGTGTCATCTCCACTAAGATAAAATGAGAAAGAAACCTTGATTTCATAATGCTGCAGCTTTAACTTCTGATGATGAACAAGGTGAACAGAATCTACAGTCTTTTGCAGCAAGCTGGCCCAATACCCGTTTGTAACTCAAGTCTTCCACTGAAGCTGAGAGAAAACCATTTTTTCCTAATCTTTCAGGTTTTTGAAAATCACTTGTTCTTGTGTAAAATTTATTGCACATTCTGGCCCTCAGAATTCCTCCCATCCCTTCCTATTCTTTTCCTGGTTATCTGTAGTTCTTGCGAGAAACGGTACCTAAAGTACAGATTTGGCTAGCGAATGCAGATGTGATGCTACTGTAAGTGCAGTGGCTTACAGACAGAGGTGAAATTCTCTTCAGTTACAAAATTTGCCTAGTCTCTGTGAGAATATATATACCACATTCATCTGGCAACATTTCCAGAGATGCTACGGCTTACAAGAAGGAGGTTATAAAACCTCTATTATGAAGAATCTAAGTAAATCTTAAATGGTACATAAACTTTCTGTGACAATATTAATTTTGTGCATTACATGGGTGACAAATAATCTTATCTTTTTGATGATATGAAATGGATTCCACTCCTTAGAGAATGCAAATTTTAAGCACAGAGTGATTTTCCCTTCTTTGCTGACAATCAGTATTCATTTTATCAATCTTACTCAAAATACCAGGTGTATAGCAGTCCTGTAAATAACCAGATAAATTTGCCTTTTTATTTATATTAAAGAACTGTTTACCCTTCATTTAATGTCTTTGATCTTTGCTAGATCAAGAAATGGTAAGGGAAAAAAAAGAAAATCCCAGCAAAACACAAGCCAGACCTTTAAATTTCATAGAAAATAATTGCGACAAAAATTGATCTGATGGAATAAAGCAAAATTTATACATAATTGAAACCATCAGAGTTGCTTGTTTATTGTTGGCATTTGAGACTCTGGATGATTAGGGCAGATGTACAAGTCCCCAAACTTACATCGATTTTACACATATCTGCATTTTAAAATAGGAATTTAAAAAAAGAAAAAAATTTAGAGAATGACCATCACTGTATTAGTATTCAAAAACATTTCAGACCTATTTTGCAACATTCTGTGAAGATAGTTGCAAGAAAATATATTCACAAATCACGTGAACACAGTCCACACCCACAATATAATATTTTTTTTAAAGATTTGGTTCTTTCTATTTTCTTTGCAATGGTTTTTGTATTTTCACTATTCAGACTGTACACTCCTCTTACTGTAAACTTAAATCTGCAGACACGTAAGCTGGGAACTTTTTATCTTTTCTTTAAGGAAACCTCATTTTCCTCATATCAGAGAGAGCTTGAGATTCATGGTTCAAGTGCAAGAGTAGCTTTTCTGCTGCTGCCATAGAACCAATTCCGACAATTTTCTCCCCTTTAAAATACCTACCATTTCAAAGAGGAGAAAAGCCAATGCCAAATTACTTAAACAAGCAATCCCACAGCGTTAGAAACAAGCATTACTGAACAAAACAAGAATTAGAGAAGAGTGTTTTCCCTAAACAGTACTAATGCTACTTACAGAGAGGACTGCTGGAGCCCTGCAGCAGCAGGAGCCACCCCACCTGGCTGGTCAAGGGCTCCACTGGGGACCATCAGAAAAGGCAACAGCATCTCACTGTTTTACATGCTGGGCTGCCTCTGGAACCAGCCCTTCTCCCATGCAGTGACAGAAATAACCAGTGCTTCAAAGACTTAGACACGTGATTAAATACCTATGCATTATGGAATGTGCTGTAGTGGTTTGGGCTGGGAGAGAGTTAATTCTCTTCATAGTATCTTGTATGGGGCTATGCTTTGGATCTGTGATTAAATCAGTGTTGATAACACATGGATGATTCAGTTATTGCTTGCACAGCACCAAGGCCTTTTCTGTTTATCACAGTATCTGACCAGTGAGCAGGCTGGGGGTGCACAAGGAGGTGGAAGGGGACACAGCAAACCTCAGCTGACCACAAGGATATCCAAGACCACATGGCATTGTGCTCAGTAATAAAAGCTGGAGTAAGGAGGAAGGGAGGATGTTGAGAGCTATGGCATTTGTCATGTCAAGTCACCGCTATGCATGATGGAGCCCTGCTTTCCTGGAGATGGATGAACACCTGCCCCCTGATGGGAAGCAGTGAATGAATTCCTTATTTTGCTTTGCTTGTGTGCATGGCTTTTATTTATTAAACTGTCCTGATCTCAATTCATGAATTTTCTCACTTCTACCCTCCTGATTCTCTCCTCCATCCCACCAAGTGGGAGAGAGTGGCTGCGTGGGGCTGAGCTCCCCACTGGGGGTAACCCACAACACATGCCACAGCCCAGTATCCGAATACGCACACAAGCCAGATGACCCACAGAAAGCCACAGTTACCCACCCCGTGGGACTCAGCAGGCAGGCTGCCAGGCCACACTAACACCTCCAGCACAGGTCAGGTCAAGTCAGGTCAGTTTACAAACACTCTCAAAGCCAAAGCCAAAAAAAGCTTTGCTTACCTCAAAAGGAAGTGCTAAGATCACAATGAATGGTATGCATGAAACCAAGTTGGCCCAGATCAAAATAGCACTGGTGAACCACCAAGGGTATGAATGACAAATTGATCGGTTGTGAACTATTCTGATAGAAGATATTTGCCTGTAGGGAAAGGTCACACCTTCAGAAAGCTCTCCTCTGCTTCAGCCAACCAGCCAGAGTTGCAGACCAGGCAAATAATCAGGAGGAACCACTCAGTGCTGATCCCCCATCATCTCTGAGGGAAAACAAAAGACTCAGGGTACAGTATTCACAGATGCACCTTGTAACCCAGAAATAGAGAGCCCTTGGAAAGCAGCATACTGTCCTGTTCAATAAGCATAATAATAACTAGTGTTCTTGTAGGAAATGGGGAGCATAAATTTGTAGTAAGTATTGTTTGGGATGAATAATTCACCCAGCTCTAATTATGAGTATAGTGCTCTGAAACACTATTCATGCACAACATCCCATAAGCCTCCGATACCAGCTGAAAAAGAAAATAAGATCTGGTATATTTAGTGCTAAATCTTAACATTAAAAAACCCAATATAATATAGGTACTTTTCTAGTAACTTATCTAGTTATGAGTTCTACAATGCATTTTACACATGTGGAACTGGAAGACTGCCTAGCAATAAAATGACTGAAATATAGAAAATTCAAACGCTTTCTGGGAAGGTCACCTGTTTTCCCTGAGGCCTGGGTCCCCGTCTGTGATAGAACTGCTTGTCTCCCTTACTTAGGAAAAAAAATATTTCACAAAGGAAAGAAAAGATCATGCAGAAAGAAGCGATCCAAGAAGTAAAAACAAGCACCAACAAATGCTGTAAAAACCACAGCACATATAGAGTAACTAAGCAATTAAAATTTAAAAAATCAGCATTGCTAAGGTAGGTCATAAACTACAGGATTTAAAAAAAAGGAAAAATGGTTTGAAAGCATGTTGTCCTTTTCATATTTCAAAACAGTGAAAGAGCTGTTAAGAAAACGTTGTACCACTGATGTTTTTCTCCCCCTTTCTACTACTGTGACTTCTGTGGATAGATTAGCGGATAGTACTGATTTTAGCTGCTGCTAAAAATCATCGCACCACAAGTTATAGTTTAAGTTCTAAAATGGGCCACATGTCGCACAACCAATATAGAAGAATACTCTGTATTTCATTCTACTTCTTCCTAATATTATAAGGTTTTTTCCACTAATAATCTTACCCTTTTTTTTTTTTTAACTTCTTGTAATATTTTTTGTAACACTGAAACAGAAAGAACTTCTGCATATTGCTTATGGCCAAGAATTGATCTATTTTGATCTATATTCTATATTGATCTAATGTCTAATCATGGCTCTGAACTGCAAATAGCAGCAGTGTGAAATGTTACCAAAGAAATCTTAGTTCGGATAAAGCCTGACAATAAAATTCCCCATTGTACTTATGATAATTAGCTTCAGATTTTTATTACGCTATTTAAATCCTACTTATACTGAGGGAGGTGGGGAGGCGGGGAAGGAGGAACAAAAAACCCAAAACCTATGACCCTCACTACACTGTGAAGTCAGAGTAATAATTGCTATTAGAGAGCATTCAATAAAACAGATATGCTAAAGTCAGGGGCATGTAGAGCATTTTAGGAAAGATAAGGTCATTAAAAAGGAGAATTTTGTTTTTATTAAATCTAGAAATTTTTCAGCGAATTAACTCTTCTTCCCAGCAGGATTAATTATTATGATATTGCATTTGTAAGAAGTACCTTTCATATTTTTTCTTCAATTCTACTGAAAAAAAAAATCCAGTAGGAGAGGTACCTATGGCAATGTGCCATATGAAGAGACATTAAAGTGGGCCATGCAAAGAACATCTATATGTAACATCTGATCCCGTCTTCCCCTCTGTTCCACACCAAAACTTCTATTTTCACTGTCAGTTTTAAAAGTTTGAAAAACAGTTCAATGATGTATCTGGATCAAAGGAAAACTACAACAGCAGAGTCCTCATGCAGGTTATACATCTGCTGAAATGATAAAATGCTTTTTCCACTACAACATTACAGGTGTGCCGTGACTGCTTTTTTAGGGGAGGAGGGAGTGCAGGGAGGGGGTTGTAGTTTTAGAAGTGCAGACCTCAGATATCTTATTTTCTCATTAAACTATGACTAATTGCAGTGCATAACAGATGCAGCAATACAGCTTTGGATAACAGCTTCACAAATACCACATACCCTCTTTTATACTTTTAATTAGCACTTCCTTCCAAAGTACGTGTGATGAGATTATTTGAAAGTGTGGAAGTCCCACAGGACCCTGCACTATATCATTCCATGTAATTCCCCATTAACACATGTTCTTCATCTCCAGGATGCATTAACAACCTCAGGAATCCTCCATTACTGTGTAAAATGCATTGTTAGTTGCATGAGCATATGATAGGCAGAACAGCTCTTTAGTCATGGGGCAGCACTGATGGGCTCGCAGATGATAGATTTGGTAGGTGTGTGCTAGCCAGCCCGCATCTAGACTGATCTAATTTCTCAACCTTGCCAGCATGCTTCTACAATTTATAATAAGTATTTGTGATTATATTATAGACTGGTCTCAGTAAAACAAGGCCATGAAATGCCTTCGTCAAAACTACGCCTTGACTGATGTTAAAAGAGGGCTGCTTCATGTAGGTTATGTACTACAGCAGGATCCCTTCTAGACTAAAAAAAAAAAAAAAAAAATTAAAAAAAAGTCTTTCTGATACATCCAGTATGCAGGAAAACTTTTGCTCTGCATTTAGGATCATCTGAATGAGCTAACCACAGGAAGCCTTTGTTTAATTATGCTGAATTCTCAGGCCTTGTCCAGATTTGCCTAAAGCCAAACCCACAGTGGAGTTTGGAACTGGGGAATTCCTGCTGAGAGCGATAACCATAAACCTCACCTGTGAGTTTGTGTAGGGAAGGAGAGTGTTTTCAGGTGTATGAAACACGAGAGTTCCTGACTTCTTTCCACCAGTCCTTGTTAGCACTTAAAATTTACTAGTACTTACTATTAGGTCCCTTAAATTTAATTATCGCATTAAGAATTAAATAATTAATAAAAATTTAGTTGGACAGAATGTGTAGTATTTTACCTTTCCTATAACAATGATTAGTGGGCACAATTAACCTCTCATATTTGTTGTCACAAAATGGTGACACACAGAGCTCAAGGATGTTCTGTAGATAAGAGAATATGCAGGTTATTATCACTAAAAATAATCAAGTCTAGAAAGTCTGCATCTCCTAGCTTGGTCCTACGCTTGGGTGACAGACTTAAAAAATTGATCAAGCAGGTTGTCTTTAATCAAAAAACTAACCTTATTTGAAGTAAAAGCATTGTGTGGCAGCATGTTTATTTCAGTATAGGATGAAACATTAACCCTTAAAATATATTGCAATGGCTATAACCGGTGACGTGGTACAAAATATTGCACAAGTATATTGCTTTGTTATAGTTGCAAAACTTTCTTATATCAAAATGGTTCAACTGTCTTCAATCCTGAATTTTCATTTACAGGATATTTTGGGAGACGAAATAGATAAAGAAGAATTCTATAGATCAGAACAATTTCTTTTCAAAATGCGTCAATCTCCCTGTATTGAAGATTCCGTTTTACTAACTAGGTGTGCCTAGCTTGAAGGGTTTGTAGTTATTACGGAAACAAAGTTAAAAAAAACCAAAACAGCAATGACAACAAAACAAGAAACCAAAGGAAAAGACACTTTATGGACAGATAACTGTATAACTGTCCTCACTGATGTTTCCCATGCTTTCCCTGAGGCTTGCTGGGATATGTTATAGGGAGAGATGGGAACCTGCTCCTGTTGGTGTGCACCATTACAGTAGTACCCATTTTCCTGCAGTTGCATCCTTTTTGCTCAACTATTATCCAGTAAAGTGTACAGTGCTGTCTGCTGTTGTGACTTCTATCAGATTTTTTCTGAATTTGCCACATTCTTTTATAAACAATTAATACAGAATTAAATTCTAACAACAGCTTTTTTAGGAAAACACTCACCTAAAGGAAAAATAAGATGCTCTAAGCATGTTTCTCTGTAACAAGAAAATAAGGAAAAAAATTTAAAAATTGTTCTGCTTCATATTCTTGTTGATGAAAGAAAAAAACTTCTTTTTCCCCAACAACATATTATTATCAATATTAGAAGATAACTAGAAATGTTTAGGAAAAGATACAGTCAATTAAGTGGAATTTGTCATCTTCAAGCTCTATTCATCACAATTATGCATTAGATGCAAAAATTTATTATATAGCTGCTGACTCTACTGAAGGTTTTTAAGCTTTGCAGAAGTACAGTAGTAAAAATGCAAGTTTAGGAAGTTTCCTTGGCATAAATGAGGTGAACTCTGGCATATTCATATACAGGAGATATCCTGTTACTCAGAAGCATTAAATCAACCCTCTTTTTGGCTAACAGTAAAAATTAAAGTTGTGGTACTTCAGTTTCACAAAAGTTATTTGCATAGTCAGTAAAAGCTGTATTCTAATATATGAAACAAGCATATATAAAAGATGCTCACATATTGATTTTTAAAAATTTGTAAGTTGCAGAAACAAGCTTAAGAGATGTAGTTACCTTCTCTGGTGATGGGTTCCACACCATGTTATGACAAGGTAAGTACCAGAAGCAACTGATTTGAGTCTGTGATAAGGAATTCCAATAGTACTTCTTCATGTCTGCCTAAATAGACTTCTGATAATTTCAGGGTGGCTAGTGAGAGACATAGCTATTGGGACCAATGTATGATGAACACAGGAAACTGCTGAGATAGTAGGAGACCGGTGAGATGAGGGACAGATCGATTTGTCAGACATTTGCAAGCATAACTGGGGGAATGGATATTCCATTTCAGATGTGATAACTTCCCTGCTCATAATGAAGCCCAGCACAATAGGACTGAGATTTAATGAGTAAGCACTGTTATGCAAAACAGGACTGAAAAAAAGGGAAAATTCTCCTGGGCTATAAAAATGTTACTATTAATTTCTTATTATTCATTTGGCTTAGAAGCAATCTCTAACCCCTAAGCCTTGCAGGGGTAGTACAGAAGGGTAAATCATATTTGTAAATTAATTTGTGCAAAGCCTTACATTATAGTTTTACTAGTGATGTGCCAAATCTTATTTGTGCAGTGTCAAATAGGCTGTAAAATGGATTAGCAATAGCCTACCCCTGTATTTTTTTTTTCACAGAGGAAGACTTTTGGGATTTCCACTTCTTTCTGAAACTTCCTATACCTTAGAGGTACTATTTAAAGTCTTACACTCCTGTCTTCAGACTGATACGTGAGAACATTCATGTGACCTCCCACTCAGTTTCAACAATATGTTGGAAATTAAAACTCAATATACAAGCAATTCAAAAATATTTTCCTTAATTATTTTCCCCTATCTTGGACATTGTCACTTGTCTTCGTCCCAGTTCAGTGACAGCATTACATTTGTCTGAGGATGGATTCACATATGTTCTTTCTGAAACTATTTCTGAGCCTGAAAAAGTCTAATGAGCAACCAAATGCCATTTGGGGTAGGGAGACAGTAAGCCAAAAAACAATTCTGTTATATATATGAAATTTTTTTTCTGTTCAAAAGGAGGTACATTTCTTTTCTGTAGTAGCCCAAGAAAAGATGACAATAATCTGACACCTCGATAAACCGTTTAACTAAATCCGTCTTCATATCTCAGCTAGGTAGCAGTCAATCCACAGTAACTACTATCAGTCATCCAAGACTTCTCTGCCTACTGAACACAGTCCTTAAACCAACTGTTGATTTCACTTATATACATATTTTTATACAAAACTACCACTCACAGATGCTGCCACATAAAATTACAGACAAAAAGAAACAGATGAACATATAGATAAACGTGTAAAATTCAGATATGAGAAAGAAGGAGCAAAAATAAAACACAACACAATCTGTGTTCATTATTCTGGAACTTACCTGAAAATAGCTGTATAAATAACTCTCACGGGGAACATCTTTTCTGAGATCTGCTATGGAAACTGCAGTATGGCTGTACCATCAGGAAGCTCGGGTTCTGATCTTTTCCAAAAGTAGAAATGTGATAGGCACTGCCACCCCCTGCCATTCACTTGACAGGTTTGGGATATATGCTGATGGGGAAAATGCAAATATTGAGAAGTTTAAGCATTTGTTTTCCCTGAGTAGGAAAGAGATATGTAAAATAACTGCTTGCTATTTTTTTCTGTCACTTCTGTTAAGCATTGGTACAAGCGGAAACCTAAATTTTACAGCTTCGTGCTGAGGGCCTGTTTTCTCTCTGACAAACACGTCTGTGGATTAATTTCTGAGGTGGTGAGGTAACATGACCTCGTGAACCACAAACATAAACCAAAGGCAGCTTATTAAACCAGCTTAATAAAGATAATAAAAGCAAGGTTAGTTCAGTTTAATATTTGTTGTTTAGCTGATAATAAAGCACTGAAGGAAGTCAAAACAGAATTTCACCTAATGAAACTGTGTGGGGCTTGACCCTACAGGGTCCTGAGTTGGATGGAATCTTTTGCATTGGTCGAGGAAGGGTATAAAATGGCCACATTAGGGAAGGCATAAAGAATCACATGAGTTATAAGGCAATATAATGTCAGCAAAGGGTTCATTTCTGGACAAAGAACTCTCACATTTTCCCCTTATAGCTAAATCCTACTCTCATATCCACAAGTTCTAGAGAAAGAGCAGAATGGATGGTTTTACTTCAGGACTAGGTCCCCAGGAACAGAATTTGACCATGCATATTGGTGAATGACACCTAAAGTATAATTGGCACTTGTGCTAATTGCCTCCTTGGCACATCAAAACAACATGAATGAATTCTCTCAAACATGTAGAGAATAGTGCCATTTAAATATTTGTTCTAGTAAATGTCTTGCTTTGCAGACCTTCACATGCTGACTTGAAGTAGAGACAAACTTTTTTTTTTTTGTTCAGCAAAATTTTTTTCTTAAAATAGGCAACGAATGTGATGTGCAAGAAAGTAAGAATTATCGTACTTTTACAAAGGGGTAACTGATACATTGGCTTCCTCAGTTTCAGGCAATTTCCTTCACCCTTAACTTTAAAAAATTACTCTAATGTTGATCAAATAGCTGACTAGCTTCTGCTTTTGTTTACAAAAAACTTGAAAAAAGATATCTCAAAGTGGAGTCACTCTATAAATCCATGAGTACCTGAATCTATACCACTGTAAGTGCAGCAGCAGACAGAGCACCTGCTACTTGCAGTAACCCTCAGGCTCATAATGAATAAATGCTGAAATGCTGTGTGACCTCTGAATGGTCTATAAATGCCCAAATCAGGAATTTCCATAAATCAATAACCCGTGTTTTAAAATGTATTTTTGTCCTTGCTTGTGTCAGAGGGGAGCTGAGTCTGTCACCAAGTTATTAGTAATACCATCAACATGGCAAACAAGGATCTTGGTGTCACATTACAGAGTTCTAGGTGATCATGGTGATAAACAAAACAGCTTCAGAATAATCCAGCATACTCCCCAGGATAAAATTCAAATAAACCATCAGGTATTTCAATTTACAAGCCCTACAGCATTTGTTTGGGCAGTGTTCAAAACACTCCCTTCTCAGCCCCACCATTTTCTCTTTACAACCTGTTAAAATAACACTGTCTACAATTACAGGGTCATTTGTTATGCATGATATAATAGACTGCAAATATAAAAAGGCATTATCATTACTTTTGTCCTTTGTTCTTCCAGGCCAGAATATTGCATAGTTCTTTACTTTGACATTTATTGCTTTTAGATTGGTAATAGAATGGTTTGTGTTGCTCATTATCTTGAATGATGATAATATTAGAGTTTGGGGAGCCTGCGTTCCCTGTTAAGTAAAGTAAAGGCTTCATATAATTTACCAAAGGTTATTACTGGACAATTACCCACAATACAGTTCAAGTCTAATAAACGTTAGCCACATTCACTCTTAAATACCACAGCTGTAGTATGGTTTCTAGGAAACTGCAGAGAACGATTTATGTCATCTATGCGCATGGGAAGAGGAGTGTTTATATGTGCATATGTATAAACATATTTTTATACATATTTTTAGCATTTACTAATGGGTGCTTTTATGGAAAGGATTTCCTTTACAGAAGCACCTAGCAATAAAGCTGGGACTCCGAGCAAAGAGGAGGGATAAGGTAAAATATCAGTTTTCCCCTTTACTATCAGAAATAACAGAATCATTCCAGATTTAAAGTACTAAATACTATATCGGATTTTGGCATAAGACTTTACATAAGAATTTATATAGCAGCCAAATATATTAAATTAATCAATTAGCAGGGCATGAAATTCAGAGCTTGATTTCATGCTTCCATCCCTTTTATCTCTGACTATGTTTGGCGTCCCATCCTGACCAGCAGTAGGATCTCATTCTGGATGGGCTTCACTGCCTGTAGCCCGCAAGTGAGCTCCATCCCCAGTGAGGGTGGCTGGGTGTTTTACAGCCACAAAACTTGCTGCGTTTGGAATCCTTGGCAATCCAATCCATTTCTGAGACTTGCAGATAGCTATATGTATGTAACACTCTGTGTGCACAGTCACACACATGTATACAAACACTTCTTTTCTTTTTCTGTTCCTTTTCTGTTTGGTACTCCAGTTTGCCTGCAGCCATTTATGTTCAATTTATGTTCATCAGTTCATTTCTCTAGCAGCAGCACTTCCAATGAAATGTTTCTATTTGATGCCAAGTAATAGTAGCTAGAGTTATTTGCCCTATGAATCTCAGTAGATTAGTTTTTGTAATTTACATACATATCCAATTTCTACCAATTTTCATTGACAGCTTTCTCTTTGGACTTTGTTTCATTTCTATTTTTGAGCTGTAACATTGTTTCAGACTTCCAGCTCTCTGTAAACTTTATTATATATTCTTCATTATTATAGTTATCTAGTAATGCAAAAGTGAGAGAAAAACCTTTAACTCTAAATATTAAAATAGTCTGCAGAAAACGGAGTTAATGTTTCATGAAATAAATGTCATAATATGAAAAACGTATTTTAATGGAAATTTGCTCAAAGCCTCAGATGTTTCTTTTCTGTCTAACATCAGTTACTATTCTTCATACGAATCATAAACCCCAGACTGATTAGGTCATCTGGTTAACCCATATGGCAATAAATAATTTTAAAACTACACAGATTTGCAGTTATGATGAGCTGACACAAGATGAGTTTGAGCTTGTGAATATAATCATAGCCAGCTGACACACCTGCGATTGGTTTGCTCTCAAGAGGGAGCATATTGATGGCTGGTATTTCTGATGTTGTTAGAACAAGATAAGCTGTAAACCAAGATAATGCTCTTCCATGCTGTGCTAGAAACGCTCAGCAGATGTTCGGATGAAGCAAAAAGAACCACACAATTGCTGTTATTAGATCACTTGATATTATACTGGGTGGACTGGTGTATGTAGGAGATGAACACCTGCAGAGCTGGGCAGGTTTACTCAGCATGGGCCCAATCCAGTCGTCGCTCAGGGTAAGGGAAAACTTTCTAGGACCTGCTGTGGGATTTCAATAGGACTCAACATAGGTAGACAGAAGCTGCAGAGACCCGTTCAGAAGCACTTCATCCCCTGCACACAGTAAGCCTGGCCCCGCATGTCTCCTCTCATGCATCGCAATGGGATGCGTAACATCTAAACGCGCTTGGTGCAGAGCACAGCTTAGTGAGTACAGCTGCAGTATAACTGATACCCAACAGGTGTCAACCTGCAAACTGCAGTTTTGTTAAAAACTGGAAAGCATAAGATGCTGCTTCAGCATTGGGTGCTGGGTGCCAAGAGAAGGCAATGAGCATTGCCCTCAGTCTCCTCCTCAGACCTGCACAATGCTGTACACATTTGTGAGGAGTTTCAAAACAGCCACGGCAACTAAGATACACATATTCCATTAAAGTTAAACCAATGTGCTTGCTACTCCCACCTGCTTTCAAGACTTCAACTTATTTTTAAAAGGTCTGATGGCAACATACATAATGAGCAAGCCTAGCCTTTGAACTTTCCTTATCCTCTGGGCTAGAAATTGGAGGTGAATTCCACTGCACAGCAGAGATACAAGCAGAAATTTTCCCATATGACAGAAGAAATGAATTTCTTCAGGTCTGTATATCTCGAAAAGAAAAAAAAAGTATGAACTTTTCCCTGTACAACTATCTTTCAATAAACAAAAGAAAGAGACAGTAAGAAAATGTGTGTCCAAATCTAGGCAATAAAAATGAGGCCATATTTTGTTGAACGCTGTTGCATTCAGAGGAAAAACAGAGATGTTTAAATGTGCAGTTTTGATAATACAGCATCTCCCAAAGAGACTTATTTTTCCAAACTGAGGCAGGATCCTCATAAAGTTGGAGAGACTGAACAAAATCTCATAACTGAGCAGCACATAGGCTAAAATTCAGCCAGGAGAGTGGGTAGTCACCATGGAGCTCAGCAGCCAAGCTCAAGTCATAGAAGACTGGATATCAAGCAAGGGCAAGTACTATTGATGCAGTCTTCCCCCAAATGGATACTGGTGATGAATGTGTTTCAAATGCCAATAATCTCAACCTTTGTTCAGTATGATACAAGCTTTGCATTACATTATTGGCAAACACCTTGCTGCTATTTGCCCCTACACTGCCATTTGGTGCGTGCCCATCTGGGCTTGCAAACGCTCGCTTCTTTGTTTTTCCTTTCCACTGCCTGCAATTATTTCCCCAATGACCTAGCAAACTTAGCAAACTTCCTGAATGAAAGTGACCTTGAAGCCTAAGTACATTTTCTCTTTGTCTTGTTCAGTCTATTTTAAATGCAAGTTCTACTGATAGGCTTGTGTATTCATTTTAGTTGATTCATGTTTTTATTCCTGGTTTATTTTAGTCTAGCAGCTCCTGAAACAAAGGACAATCCTTTTTTATTTGTTTGTGCAATTTACACCTACACATCAGGTCTGTAAGGGGATTCTCCCTTGGTCAAATCTTTAAAAGGATTTACCTCTCTCCAGGGCCCAGCCAGCACCTTGCACCTTGGCTGCAGAGAGTTTCTTCCTCCTGGTGCCAAAGCAGAGTTTTGATTTTACTCCTTTCTCCCCCGAAACACAATTTCTAGTGCCATTCTTATCCGTAGCACATTCATATTGTGGTTTAGAATAGCAGAGATACGAGTTCAAATCCTCTCTTTTTCCTAGGAGGACCTGAACCTACGCTTTTGCCAGGCCACAGAACATAACTAACCTGTCATAACTGTCCTGAGGTGCAGATTTTAGTGCTGTTTTTTCAAACTATTCCACTTCGCACAGAACAGCTGAAAATGTCAGTTTTCTCTGGTTGAATTAACTTAATTACATCCTATTTAAAAAAGCAGCACGTTAAATTCAATCATGGAGAGTTCAGGTTTTTCTGATACACGGTATCAGCCACAATGCATGAGCCTTAACACCGTTGGCACCATAGCAGAAGCGCACACCTCTGCCGTTACAAACCCACGGCAACTTAAAAACCCCTGCAGGAGCAGAGCTGCAAAGGGGCTCCTGCTCTGCTGACAACAGGACTTCACTTCTAGTCCCAAAGAGCTTCAGAGGACTGAAATCCTACAGCAAGGGTTTGAGGAGCAGACCGTGCAATTCACCTTCCCTGATGACACTCTGCAGAGGGTACCAGGCCAGCGCTGCTATTGCAAGGTTTTTCATCAGCGAGAGAAGCCAGGGAATCCCTTGTTTTACATATTGTAATCTACACAGGCACCTAAATGGCTGCCTAATAAATGCATTTAGGAACAAAAGCGTCAGCCAGAATATGTATACAAGCAGTAGTAGTGCTGCAATGTGGAAGTGTGTGCACTGGTAATGATTTTGTCTTGTGGGTTAGAAGCCTAAGGCCTGAGCTAGATATGCTTGGAATTTAAGTAGTGCTTTTTTTGCCATTTGCTGTTGGTTTAAACATTACATTAAAACAATGAGGTGTTATTAATCACTATCAAAATATCTAGTTACACTTACAAGGAATTGAGTGAGCAAGGGTGTGAGCAGCAGATTATAGTGCTCACATATGGAAAAGTGACACGCTAACATATCCTGACATAACGGGTCTTGAACAGTAGTCTTGCAACTAGAAAGAAGTTTGCCTTCCTGAGGGAAACATTTTGAATTCTGGTTGGAAAGAAAAATATTTTCATTCTTTGAGGAAAAATGTGTTCCCTGTGAACTTTTGGGACTCTCAGAAAGTAAAAAACGCATTTATCCTCTGAGGAATTTTACTGTAATATGACTGAATCAAACATTTTAAAGTCCATTACCTTTCAGGATTTTGGGGAGATGTTTGTTGATTTGATATTTTTAAACAAATAAAATATAATTTGCAAACGTTTCCTAGTCACGTTACAGAAACAGTAACATGTAAAGCAAATAAACTTTTAACCTTTTAGCCTTTTCCTGGTTTCTATTCATCTTTACCCGCTCAGACAAAAATATCAAATAGACAAGCTAAACAATCATTATCAGTAAAGCAAACGATCTGTCAAGCAGGTATACATATGCAGGTCCCTCTCCTGTTCAGGCAGTGACTTTCAGGGCTGCCATGATGCCAGTGGGGCTGCACACACCGTCTCACACAGGAGAAGTCTTGTCTGGAAGAGCGTTCTGAATGACTGCCACTGCCTGAAGATGTCGGCTTGGGCTGCTACGGTTGCCACTGGGAAGAAACAGGCATTTGTGTGCTCATTTCATCACCCTAAATTACAGACTAACTGTTTGCCTGAAGAACTTCAGATGAGCCATTCCTTAATGCCTGTTTCTTGTCACTAACAATGCAGAAAGAGGTGAGAAAACCAGGTATAGGGCTACATATACTATAGATGCCTGAAGTCATGTGAAATTAATTCTGCCAGATATTTATTTTTATGAATGGTATTGACTCAAAAGATCAATGACACTAAGAAAGACAAAAAGCTTTTATTTCTATTTGCTGTAAATTCTGGATTAGGCTTTGATTGTTAATATTCAAGAAAGTATAATCTGTGTGAAAATTAATGGAAAATGAATTATTGCCTTATAACCAAACGAAGTAGGAACACAGATCCTGTTGTCTAGAAATTTGATTTGTGCTGCATACTGAGTGCAGCCCTGGGAGCTGCAGTACATCATGGTGAGGGACAGAATTGGATGTTTTATAGATTATTTTTTTTTGTACTTCAATAGGTAGTACCTCCCCTTCAGCATAAGGTGCATGAAAGATGCCAGGTTTCATCCTGCAAGGCCAGTTTGTGCTAAATTACTTCAGTTTTAATTGGTGATGAGGGGATGGACTCACAAATCTAGTCTCACAGGTTGATATTACAATAAAACAATAAAAGATCTTTCTGGAAGTAAGTCTCAAAAAGGCACCTAAAACTTACCAAGTCAAAGTAAGCTGTCTCCTATCAAACTGGTATAGTACCAAGCTCCTCTAAACAGCATCTCAAATTTGAGACCATATCTGAGCCATTGTATTTTCTGGGCGTGGGGAGAAGGCAGCAGGCTGTGAAGCACCTGGGCCCTCCCCTTCTCCCATTGCAGGCAAGGAGGTGGCCAGGGAGCTGTTGTTAAGGGATGGGGGAAGGTTTGTGGAAGACCCATGTGGATCAAGGGATTACAGCAGCAGAACTGTTCCAGATCTGACGTGCTAGCCTGACACAAGTAAGTTTCTCCCCTCCCTGAGTAGGGTTTGGGGGAGCACAAGTGCATGGGGCAAGACTTTGGTCCTTCAGAAGTGAACCGAGGATACAGTTGATTCTCCAGCACATCAGGCTGTGGAGGTGGGGAAAACTGGGGACTCACAGCATGAAGCCTGGAGACTTCATTTCCTTGAAAGGCCAGAAAAGGAATTGAGGAAGGAAAGCCTTCAATAGGAAACCACCTGGTGAGAGAGCATTAGGCTGAATGCTTCTAAAATCATTATTGCTTTATTTACATTTCTCGAACACCTTGTAGTCTTGCAGGGGTCAATTTTGACTCCAAACAACAGCCTAAAGCTCAGCTGTTCCTTATCAGTCTGTACAGGAGAGCTGTGCCACACTATGAAAGCTACCTGCCTAACTAGGGATCTGACTCTGCAAAGAGGGAGACAACATGGATCTGGGGTTCTTAACTACGTACATGTGTCCCTGAAAAGCTCAGGCTTGTACCTTTCTGAAGCTTCACTTTGGCTGCAAAGAAATAAACATTTTAGGTTGACTCTATCTTCATTTATAGAGCCACAGCTATGGAAAGGACACCTGGGAAATGGTCATTAAAACCCAAAGATTCTACCTGAACACCTGGCTCTGTAAAACAAATGGGAAAAATACTAAAAGAATAAAGTTTTTATATAGAATGCATCTCTTTCTGTTCTAAGGCTGACCTATAACTTCTTTTAAGTAGCTGACATTAATAAAGAAAATAAACTGACAGAAGCTACAGATACAGTTCTCATCAATTTTTTTCAACCTAGTGTAGAAACATTCTGAAACCTGCCTTTTAATTCAATATAAAGCAAACAAACAAAAGATCTAAATGTGAACCTTGTTTCTTCAGAACTTTTCCATTCAGTTTCATTCAAATTTCCTTTCAGAATCCCATTCTTTTACAATCCTGACCCGCTATTCTAGACAGGTGAGTCTAGAAACAGAAAGTTCAGAAAGACAGAGGTACACAAGTCAATCTACAATTCCTAGTTGTGAGAAAAGAGAAATATACTGGAAGGGGTATCTGCTTAATAATAAGAAATCAGAAAGCAAAGAACAGAAGATGAATTATTATTTTTCCTTGTGTTTTAGTTGTTCTTGCTACATATAACAGTATTAACTCAGCTTCTCCCTCAACATGTAATAGTTCTCTGTAAGGCACAAAGTCCCTTCCCCTGCTCTTTCCCTGTTTGTGAGACACTAAGAAAAAAAGCATGGCACCAGCACCATGAACTCCAGTAAACCTTTTGATCTCTGTAGCTGAAACACAAAGGAGGAGAAAAGAGCACATATGCTACCTCTGCGAGATTAGTCCTATAGGGCAAATAAAACTGAGCTATATCTGAGAAATATATCACAAGGCAACACTATATCTAACAAACATAAAAGAGCTGATGAGCTTCTAAATTCAGAAAGGGGTTATATGCTGCCCAGAGCTCATGACCTTTATTCTTGTTAAAAGCAAGGATAACCGCTATCACTAGAATAAATAAAAACACTAATTAAAAAATAACAAACAAACCTCCTCTTAATCCACTTTATAGTAAAAGTAGCTTTTTATACCTAAACATCATTGCACAAGTAAATCCTTACTTCTCTTCACACACCCTCTTGCTCATGCATGTTTCTACATATAATGTATATGGAGTTCACACACTAGGAAGAAAAAAAAAATAAACCCAGAGAGAATGCGCATGCTATCCTGAAAAGCAAACAGCAACACTAGAAAAGAAATTAAAACTTCATTTGCTGTTTTCTGGCATACAGACATTATAGCAGCTTCTTGGATGCTTTCCTTTCCAAAATGTACTGTATGCCAGAGTTTCTGAAAACAAGTCTTCTTCACATACAATGGAGATTTCTGAAAACCTTTGTCTTTGCAATGACACAATGGCTGCCTCTTCCTCCTTTTCTTTCAGTTGATCACTTGCAAACTTGCAAATATGGATATTTTATAGTAATTTCGTCTATTACCAGGTTTTTAATGAAAAGCCAAGTACCATTGTGCTTGAGCTGTAGAAACAAATCAGGCTCACTTGCTTCTTTTGGCAAAACTTTTTTTTTGAGTTACTACAACTATATTTAGCAGACTAAATTTTTAGATCATCCATCAACCCAGAAATGATAATCCCGTATCTAGGCCCCCTTTTCCTGTGTCATCCCTATGATCCCTCACCAAATACGTTATTTATCATTCTTTGTACTAAAGCTATGAATAGCTTAAAAATTCTTCTACTGAAAAATAGATAAAAAATACATTGCAGCCAAAGGTGTGGCTAAGCCTTCCCTCTGGGAAGCACCTGGGCAAGTTTATACTGTTCACTTGTAGACCTCCTCTCTTCAGGACTAAATTCACTTTTCTGATTTATCAGCTAAGGACCACGACTGGTGGCACAAAATATGCAGGATATTAATTAAACTTTGCAATTTGCAACTACTTTTGCATAAAGAGAAAGCCAGAGTAGTTCTTCCAGGAGCTGTAGTGTACTTACACTTCCCATTTCAAAGGTACTTTGTCTTCTTTGAAGAGAAAGTCCATTAAGTCCAAGATATTAGACATATTCATATTGCTTTGAGATTTGCTGTGTTTGGTGGCATACCAGATAGAGCTCAGAATTCAGATTTGGATTCACTTGAACAAAGCAAATCTAATATGCAGTCCCAAATTATAATGTGTTCACATTTCCTTTTCTTTTGTGCACACCTGGGAGTTAATTTACCTATATAACTGTTCCCAGACAGGTTTTAATTATTCACTGTTTTTAATTATTCATATTTGGCATAACTGCTGTATTACACTCACTGAGTTTTTGAGAAAGTAATTTTGCAAATACTATGGGACTGTAAAGCTGGAAGAGCCCTCCTACGATGCCAGATCCTACCTTCCACTGTTATTAGCAAACATGCATCTATGTTACAGTCCTCATTTTCACTTCCTTCCTTTATAAAATTTTTTTCAAGGATTGAAATGTTTTTTGTCTTGTAGAAAGACAAGACCTGAATGAGAGCCATGCCCATCAGCATCTCAGTTGTAGTTAGCTAGCCAGAGCCTTATTGCCTCAATAATCCGGTGTTTTAGGAGACTTTCTGATGTTGATAGACTTGAGCCATCTGCTTACTACCCACTGAGGCTTCTTCAGTGGCAGCTGTAAAAGGACTGTTCTCCAGGCATATTCCTGTGCTGACCTCTCTCAAGATGGTGTTTCAGTGTTCTGAAATTGCCTGGTCGCTTCCATATTTTTGCTTAGGCCATGATAAATAGGGTTCAAAGCATTATTTAGGCAAAAAGAAAATTATGCTCTTTCTATGCTGAAATGCAAGTTACTGCAAGCCATATGGCTACTATTCTACCACTCCAGGGATCACTAAAACAGAGTGCCCACAGAAGGGGATCAACAAGTATTGACTGTATGGAAGGAAAATTAGAGAATAGGAGGCAGACATCTCTGTGAAGGGTTAGCTCCAGCACTGCTTTCTGCTGTGACAGAATCCACCCTTTGTTCTGAGGACAGAGATGTATCCTCACAGTACTACCACACAGGCTTTATCACCATCATTCTCCAGGCAAAGGACTGAAGAACAGATATTTATAAGACTCTACTCATTGAAATTAAATCCTTACTGTGATGTTTCAGCAGTCATTTATTGTGTTAGGAATAAAGAAACACAAAACCAATAGGAAATAATTTTATGTTAAATATATTAAAATAATATTTGCAAAATTTTGACCCAGATGATCAGCTCTACTATCTGCTCTCAGACAAACAGGGTATCAATCCTGCACAGGGTTTACTTCATAAAAGACATGACTGTAGGGACAGACAACCCCCAAGCAAATTCCTTTAAAGCTAGGACTCTTCTGGCTGAACTGTTGCATGACACTGGGTCTCTTAACAGACAAAAAAAGGCATTACAGAGTATATTCAGTGCACTAATATCAGCCATCAAGAACTGCATCCAACTCCTAGAGCAAATTATCAGGGCAATACGGGAACATAGATTTAAAATTTCATCCACATCTAGATCATCTTCTTAATCAGAAGTACAACTCTTTGGAATTGCATTACTTTCTTCCCTTGTTCATCCCCTGGTCCAAGAAAGCAACCCATTTCCAGCCAAGCAGGACCTCCAACATTCTTGCTTTACTTTGGCAACTACATTTTTCCAGGAAATTTCCCAAGTTTTGGGATTGGGCTTTTTTTTTTTTTGAGAGTAGGAGAAACAAATATTTTAAGTACTAAGCTATGATTTTTTAAGGTGTCTATATTCCTTTCAATATTTGTCATATAATATTTGTCTTATAACACACAGCATCAACTATAATGATAGACATATAAGAGATGCTTTTGGCACAGCATTTGGCCCTTTGCAAACATCCCTTCACAGGAATCCTTGTTTACTGCCAATGGCAGAGACTGAAGTCTGAATTCTGGACTCAGTCAGGACTTGGCAGCCTCCAGATGGAAACACAACCCACTGTCTGCCAAACCAACACCCTAACAGATTATGCTGTTACCCTTTCTCTCTGCTGGTGCTCACCAACAGCCCAATGAATGAATTGCCTTTGTGCTCTTCATAAAAGAATGCAGTGCAGACAATTTAGGCTATTATAATGAGCTTCGCCTGCTCTGCACTCATGTGGGGGCTTGGTTTGTGTTCAGCTTTTGTGTTCATATCACTCTACTGGATAAGATAGCAAGTATTTGTGTGGCTGTGAACATATGTGCTCAACATTTTTAATACAACAAATGCCTAATGTAGAAGCAATTATGCAAAGACTTTATACTGGTTTTACCATCAAGGCTTTTGTAGCATTTTTACAGCTTTTTTGGCTTAACCCCCATTTTTAAATCCAGATAGACATTATTAGTAGGTTAGACAGGTAGGTTCTTTGGCAAAGTGTTTGGGTGAAATTAGTTTGTATTTGCTACACAAAGTCAATGAGAGCTGTCAGCAGGATGAGTTATGGGAGCTGCTCGACTTGCTGATACCCCAAAGAATAATAAATTGCCTAGCAGTTTGGGTTTGTTTTTTAACGTGGCTGATACATTAATGGATTTCTAATTCAACACATGCAGTATTGCTTTTTGGAAGATGAGGTAGTTTGAGGGATAAGGAGGAAGAGTTGACTTTAACTAAGCCATTGGACTTAAAGCAATATTCCTGCTTACTACTTCTGCCCTCTAAGAGGGCAAACTCAAATTGATGTAAATACTCCTACATCAACACAAAGTTATATGAGTTATTACAGTATAATGCATGTTTTTCTATTGTTTTGACTGCAGCCATATATAGGGCTTTTACTAATGTCGTTAAGTCAATTACAAAAATAATTTAAAATCTTCCAGCCAACATAGTTAAGACACTAACACTTCCCAGTCATGAGGCTGGAAATCCCAGAATTAAGCCCTGAAAAAATGAAGCACTACTGATGTTCCAACAAGTCAAATATTTTTTAGCTTTCTTGTAAGCCCTGGCAACTACAAAGCTCTGTTTCTGGTGATACTGTTGTGACCTCAGACTTCAAAGGTGCTGCCATCTATCCATGTCAATCTCAGGACCTACAAACTCAAGATCAAAGGATAAATCAGGTTGGAAGGAACCTCAGAAGGTCCCTGGGAGCTTGATGAACAGCAAAATCAGTATTCCATTACAGCCAGTAGATCACCTGCTGCTTTCACACTCGTATTGCTAGTTAAATGAATTGCACAAAAATATTTTCCAAGAGCTTCACTGTGAAGGACTTAATGAGTTATGATCTTATAACTGAATTGCAGTGTTTGGAAAAACGCATGAACAGGAAAGCCACAAACAGGAAACTGCAAGCTATGACCACTGATAAGAAGTTGCCAAGGACTTCAGTGAACATAAGAGAAACGGACACGAGGAACAGCAGCCAGCAGATAAATGGTTTCAAATAATGTTCAATTTGTCCAAGGCCTGCGAAACATTGTTCAGTACCAGCCAAAGACAAACTATTTCCCCTCTAATGGCAAACTAGGCACTGGTCAGCCTTATGTAAAAGAGATGGCATTGCTCCCCTTGCAACGCAGCTGTTAGGTGTGGATAGCATTCAACCCTCCAAGTTTTCCAGCAAACACCATGTTAATGTCTTCACAGAAAGGACTTATGTTCCACGTCAGTCAGGGTATGTTTTTCAGTGACAATCAAAAGAAAACCTGTATCACAGCCAAATAGCTACCTTCTTTCATTGTCCTGGCAGTTTTCCCTCTTATCTACAGGCCTGTGTCTTTGTTAGGTTCATTTTCTCTGTGTGCAATAGAAATCTCATCTGCTGTACCAACAGAACAGCTAGTTCTGTTTTGCCCTCGGCAACCAAGATACTGAACCTCCCCAGTGTCCTCTTTTTCCTTCTCCCATTCCCAGGCTACACCATTCTGCTTGCCATACAGAATGGATCATTGACTCTCTTGGTTTAAATTTTACTTTTTATTTTTTTCTCTCCTTTGGGAGTAAGAGCTTAAGAGCATTTGCTGAAGACAGAAATATTAGCAAGTCGAAGCCAGCTTGCTTTGTTTCTGCCCACATATTTCTGGGCTGTTTTTTCAGCTTATTTTGTTCTCCTAAGTCAAACAGTTATTCTCATTTGTGATTCCTGTAACCAGGCTTTCTTTTTCCCAGCTGCCTGCTCACACACAGTGCCATTGCTCTGGACCTGTCACTCACTAAATTATTTTCCAGCACATCCAAAAGCATATAGCTTTCAATATGCCCACAGACTCTCAAGTATCCATTGGTGTGCACGTACCCCAGATCACAAACTTTCAAACACCTGGATTAGTCTCAGCAGGGAAACCCAACTTCTCCTTTAAGAAGCCACTCCTTCAGCAACAACAATTGCATCAAGCACATGACAAACAGCTGGGAAACAGGAACCACCTGCATGCAGTGGATTTTAATTTACATTCATTCACAAGTCAACACACTAGGCAGCAAGGCAAATCAGAGTCTTCCTAAAATATTCAGTATTATAACACCGACGCAAGAGCATTGAATTTTGCGGCGTGCTGTCTTACTTTTATCAGTGTGTCAGCAAGCTAATTTTCCATCCTTTTCTGCTTGTTCTAGTGCTTTCTACCTTCATCACTAGTTCCAAAGAGATCACTCACAGCTGGTAAACTGTATGTACCGGACTCAGAACACAAGCAAGTTTTCAGACTGTACAGCAAAGGGAAAGGATTCTTTTCCATAGCCGTTTCCTATGTCACCTCATATGATCTTTACACTCAGCTAATGCCATTGTCTAATTTTCTACTGAACAGGTATGGAGATCTCATAACACAATCTTGAAAGAAATGAAATAGCTTGAAAACCTACCAATAAGGGAAAGAGATCATTTTTCTCCAGAAGATGCACTCAGAAGGTATGTTTAACCCAAAGGTTTTAACTGCCATAGAAATTAAGGCATGGAATAAGCACCACACTTAGAGCTTTGATCTTAATGAATTTAGTTTGCATGTACTAAATTACCCATAAGTGTTGATGAAGACAGAATGATAATTCTGGAGCACAGTAAATAAAATGCAATTAAAAGCACCAGTGTAGCAGCACACCTAGGAGTTACATTTGTGTAAGAAAGTGAGTCAGTAACAGCTTAGGGAAACACGTCACAAACATTAGTGTAATAGCTGCAAAAAAAAGTGGCAGATTTCTTTAATTATGGCAAAAGCTCAAATACATTTTAAAAAATCTCAGAAAAGTCTGATTCAGTGGCTTCTTCTTAATGGCAATATCATACCACTTTGGCAAACAAAATAAATTCCCACCTGGTAAATCTGTATGTGAAGGAAATCCTTTTCTTTGTACTTCATTAATCCATGATTGTAAGTGCAAACTTCCTCATCCACTGGTCACTGCACAGTCGTTAGAGATCTCCTATTAAAACAAAGTGAAACACTTTTGGCAAATAACACCATCTCATCTTTCCAGCAACAGCAGTTTCCACATATGTACCCTATAGTCATAGAACGTTAAGTAGACTTGTTGCAAGTGATAACGAAAGAGATAACTTAAGAAATTTCTGTCTCTAGAAGTAAGATTAATAGACCTTGCAAAGCCTCACTGAAAAGAAAGGTACCTTACTGGCTCGTTTAATATTAAGCAATTATCCAGCCACATCACTCAGTCCCAAATAAAAAACACAGACAACCTTCACAAAGTCATTACCCTCACAGATATGACAGAACTTAGCACTGTCACATCTTAGACAGCTATTCATATTCTTCCTCTTCTTCTTTTGCCCTACAGTGGGCCACAGAGGCACATGTCAAGATCTGCACAGATCAGAGATGTAGGGACTAAGCTGCACAAGGTTTTGAAGACTGGAGAGGCAGTTCATATGAAGATAAAAGGGAGGACCTGGTGAAGGTAATGAGACAACTATCTGGAAAAGCAGCAAAGATTACTGCTCACTAATTACCCTCACTAATAAATCACTGAACCTTTACTGAAAGGCTCTTTCAAATCAACATAGGTCCAAAACTGAGAAATCGCCTAAGAACCCTAAGTGAAAGGTAACTGTAAAACAGTAATAAATCATAGAATCATAAAACAGTTTGGGTTGGAATGAAACTTAAAGGTCATCTACTTCCAACCCCCCTGTCATGGGCAGGGATACCTCCCACTAGACAAGGTTGCTCAAAGCCCCATCCAACCTGGCCTTGAACACTTCCAGGGATGGGGCATCCACAACTTCCCTGGGCAACCTGTTCCAGTGTCTCACCATGCTCACAGTAAAAAATTTCTTCCAAATATCTAATCTAAATCTCCCCTCTTTCAATGTAAAACCCTTACCCCTTGTCCTATCACTATACTCCCTGATGAAGAGTCCCTCCCCATCTTTCGTGGAGATCCCCTTTAGGTACTGGAAGGCTGCTAAAGGTCTCACTAAAGCCTTCTCTTGTCTGTACTGAACAACCCCAGTGCTCTCAGCCTGTCTTCATAGGAGAGGTGCTCCAGCCCTCTGATCTTCATGGGCCTCAGTTGGCTCCTCATCCATCCCCAGGCAGAGCTCCATGCTCTCCAGCTATTCATTGACATAAAGGGCGAGACCCCCTCCTCATGTCCCCTGTCTGTTCTTCCTGAAGAGCTTGCATCTTTCCATTCCAACACTCTAGCCATAGGAGACATCCCACCACATCTTCATGATGCCAATGAAACCATAGCCCTGCAGGGGCACCTCTAACTCCTCTTGTTTATTTCCCACGCTACAAATGTTTGTATAGAGGCATTCAATTTGGGGCCCTAATGAAGCTGACTTACTGGCTGGAATTCCTTTATGCTACACTCCAGGTCCTTGCCTGCTGACCTGTGATCCTTCTCGAGGTTCTGGGCTTCTATTGCACATCTATTTCTGTTACTGACATCAAACTGGTAGGAGTGGGATGGATTGAGGTTCCACTCCCAAATCAAGTTACAACAATGTATTCACTGACTCTCCCTGCAAAAACAGCTTTATAATGTCACTTGAAGGACAAGGAAAGAGTACAAAAATCACATTAATTACATTTTCAAGGGATACTGATAGCTAGGGCAGTATTTGTAGGTGAAAAACTAATATATAGTATGCATCCTGAAAAAATGGTTTCTGTAGAATATATCAATATTCCTATTTAGGAATTAAATTAAAGTATAGGGCACGAGTAAGGTAGATTTGCTTAAAAAAGTAGAGTAACAGAGAAAAAAATTTAAATAAATTTGCAATTAAGTAGTCATTAAAACAAACAGAAAAAGTACACAGCTGTCATGCTTAGGAAAACATTTGCACTCTCTGGACAAGCCCTGAGCACCTCAGTTCTGTTTGTGAATGTTCAGCACTCCTGAGCTTCTTAAGAGACACACCCAAGCACAAGACACTACATTAAATTCTGGGTCCTTCTGCACAGGAGACCTGAAGTGAGTGAAAAAAATGAAGCCCAATGTGCAATTAAAAGAACTTGAGAAAAGGATGTAGGAGAAAACTGAAAATAAAGTGAACTGGCTTGATAACCTGTTGGCTTATATGACAACTGTTTACCAGTAAGCACAGAAAAAAGGAAAGGGTTGAAATGAAGATCAAGTATATGATCAAAGCTGGGAAGGGGAAAAAAAGAAAAAAAAAAAAAAAAAAGAGAGATCAGCATCAAGCAATTTCTAACAGTGAGATGCAGAGAAATTATGCAGATCCCCTCAAGAACCTTTTTTTAAAAAGAGTTCCCCAAAATCTCCATGCCCAAAGGGTATATAACAGAAAATATTCTCGTGTCAAGTATCTGGCATTTATACTACAAAACCAATATCCACAAGGATTGCAGCAAGACATCAAAAAAATCTTGTATCTTAAGGAGCATTTGCAACATAACATCATAAATACAGACAACAAACACAAACACCTGATCTAACTTTTACCATGGGTTTTTGAGAGAAAATAGGGATGTAACAATCATTTCTGTTTGACTGGGGAAAATGGCGAGAGATATGTCAGGGGAGAGATGCGATTCGTTTCTTGCATCCTCTCCCCAGGCACCTGGCATGGACCATTGACAGGGACGGGAAACTTGGCTAGATGGTCTTTCACCCACCGTTGCAGATGTTATTTTCCTACAGGAAGGATACACCGATCTCAGCAATCAAGTCACACCCAAGAAAAGAGAAGAGTCTCACCCATGAAGAGAAAAGTCATCATGGATCTGCTTCAAAGAAAAATGCAAGCTGGCTACTAACTTAGAGATCAGAAGGAATATTAAATAGTTAAGAGTCTTCTGAGATGTTTAGCTCTCTGGGGGTCTCCTGTCTTCCGTGTAAGGAGACAGATTGACACAGGAAAAGCTGTGGTATTCCCAAATCTAGACAGAGAGGAGCCCAAGGGAAAAGCTGCATAACTGCTTTGTTTTTTCCAAGAAAAAAGGTGGGGGGTTTTTTGGTGTAGATTTTCTCTACATAAGTGATATTTTAAATGTATCTATTTGTCACTATCATCTGGCATTGCTGAAACACCAGTGCCTCACAACCAGAACTTACATTCAAAGGAAGATCTTCACTATGAAACAAAATGCAAGTCATTTGGCTAAACTGCAAAGAATTAAAAAATAAAAAAAATTGCTGAATGCCAAGCATCCAATACAAAAATAAAATGTATTTTTCCCAAGAAACATTCCGCTAATCACAGAAGCATAGAAAGCAGAGCTGGAAGGGACATCATTAGGTCAGTTAGTCCGTCCTTCTTCCTCAAGGCAAAAATCAACTATTCAAAATAAACAGAACCTGAAAATTAGCTTTCATTGTAAAGTGCAGGTGCCTTTCACTGTTTTCATGCAGTGGTGGCAAAGAAGAGGACCAGAACTGAATGAATCCACATTTCAAAACAATAACAAATAAAATATATTCCTCTTGTCTGGGACTGGCATGCAAAATCCTGCAAATTACTCCAGTGAAGTGTGAGGGATGTACAAAAAATTAAGAATACCCATATGGTGAAAGAAATGAACATTGTGAAATGAGTGATTTGTTGGATGCGATGAGCACAAGCAGACACGAAACCTTTTCAGAAGCAGTCAGAAAAGCTTACAATGGCTCATAAATCTAAAGCTGGCGAAAAAAACAAAGACAGAAATAAAGTAAAGCAAACACTCTGATAATGGGGGATCTCCCTCATATCTCCCTCATCTCCCTCAAAAAGATAAGCATTACTGGGTAATGCAAAACAAAATCTTGTTTAAGCTTTTGCTCAAGCATGAGAGACTTGACATGGGATGCTATCAGTTTTTATCTGATCTGTTGAGAAGATTCTTATTCACAACTGGTCTGCAACCAAAGGGACCAGATCATTCCTTGCTGTCACTGCACTGAAGCTGGGGAGGACCGTAAGCTACACTTAGATATTTGTGCATATAAAGTTCATTGTAAAATGTGGAGTGATTTCTTTGGCTTAGGACCCATTCTCTCTGGCCTTAAAAACTGACCATCTGCAGTGGGGCCCCTTCCCAGGCATAGTATGGCTATCAGACTCATCTTTACAATATTGACTAGAAAGGCATATATGAAAAAAATTTAAGTATGTATACTTATATTTCAGAGGCTTACCACAATTCAAAGAAATAAAGGGGACGGTGGGACACCACCAGTGAAGTACACAGGACAACTTCTGTGTCTAATGATGACCGTATGTGAAAGCGCCATAGCAGTTTTCCACATTTACATGTAAGAAAAGTTGTGAGGCCATGTCAAAAGACCCGTAATCCACATCCTAAAGCAGCTGAAGGAAATGTGAGCCTCTGTGTCACATATGTTTTAGACTAGTTGGTCTCTCTTTTCTTCTCTTTCTACATAGGTATGTATATAATGGTACGTAGTTATGAGATTGCATACGTCTCACATTTTGGCATTGACCAACTGAAACTGTAGACTATTATGAAATAACTTTGCTCTTTGATAACAGAGTTGCTTTTAACATTCCGTCTTACAAGGCAGAAAAACCCCAGATTGTCTAGCAAATATTAAGACAAAGATGTTATTCTCAAGTAGTAATAGATGCAGTCTCTTTTTCCAATTATAACCATGAAGACACAATTTATTCTACTCACCCAAACACATGTTTTTGTAAAAATAATGTCCTTAATAACTTCGTCATTTATTGCCAGTACTCTGGGTTTTTATAATCTTCAGGACAAATGGCAGAAGGCCCGCATACAAACATTTAAATTTATCCGCATGATGTTTAGTGGGGAAGAGCTGTACAATATATATGGAACTTTTGTTGCTTTTTCCCCTATTGCAAAATACAAACATGAAGGAATCCAGTTAACTATTGTTTACTCATCCATGCCCTAGGTATAATGCCAAAAGTGGCATTTGAATTTTTAGCTAAAATATTAAATTATTATATTAAGATTATAGTAATATTTACTTTTAACATTCAACAAAGGCCAAATTCAGTGAAAGTTGATTGCAATGTGAGTGAGGCAACCTTGGTATAAAAAGAAAAACCTCCAAGGATTAGTGTACCTGATTAAATAGAAAATTGAACTGAATAAACCCCGAATGGAAACAATGAAAGGGATATGAATACAAAAAGAGCATGCTGAATGAAAGCAAATTATGCAAGCAAGGAGAAAAAAAAAAATGCCACTCTTAACTTTTTTTTGTCTCATTAGAGACCCAGAGAGAATTTTGAACATGCTAGGAGGATCTGTTGGTCCAAGGCACACTGAGCTGTGCCAGGAAGATCGCTGTCTTTCCTTACATTGAGTGAGCTGAGTGTTCATGGAGGATGCTGGAGATGCAGCATTTCCACGCTCCACTGCCACTATCATACAATCTTGTTTTAATGGACCCCATGCTGGAGAGAAAAAAGCTCTTTGTTTCTAGTTGTCAGTCAAGAATATCTGTCAATTGAATCAGCTTGTATTAAATTGTGGGTGACCCAAGCAAGCTAGAATACCTTGGTAGTTTCACTTTGCACTAATGATCATTTCTGAATTACCTCTTCAAACAACAGGTTTGCATCTTTATGAAGCAATGCAATTACCTATACTAACCTCCATAGTTACACTAGACCTTTTTTAGTTGTTCAGAAATGTGACCTTTGAGACTAAAGATTCATGACATAGGACCTGCAGTAATAAGACTAGTTTTAAGCCTTAATTACCTTTAATTAAGACTAATTTTCCCTGGCTGCTCATTTCTGGCCCTATTCAGCACTGTATCAGCCCTTGAGTTGTGCTGTTTTAAATCAGGTTAATTAAATGACCCAGGCTGAAAAACAACCCTTAAGGCAATATTTTTTTGTTTGGATCAAAGATCATTTTCTTGACATATTTAATAGGATAGCCTACAAGAAGTTAACTCGACTGACATGGGGGCACATTGCATCCTAGAGACAAGAATATGAAGACAGAGGAACGAACCCACCTACACCAAAACCTGCAGCGCAGAGTTACAGGCCAAGATTATCCTTCTCTTTAAATCGGCACCTGCCTAAACTTACTAAATATAAATTCTCTGTGCTTGGGGAAACCAAGAAAAGGGATTAACTGATTTCAGGCACAGACTGGAAGCTACAGAATGCGTCTCCAGATCCTTGCCTCCACAGTAGGTGATTTCAGATGGAAAATGCCATCTGTGCAGGAGGTCGGTTCCTAGCAAGATATGGACTCAAACTGCCTCCAAAGTTTACAGTTGCCTTTTCTCAAGACCTTTATCAGTATTACCTCTAACCCAGCTCATCTTGAATCAAAACTGAAAATAGTAAAAACATTTTATGTGCCAGCTAGAGCAACTACTAATATTGCTCCTAACAGCAATTATTCCTTATTGAAGAAAGGATGAAATAAAATCAGCAACAGAGCAGAGCAATGTGCTTGCTCCCTGGCCTCCCCACTGCAGTAACAATATGGATGTTTTGCGCTTTCCAAAGCAGCAATTCAATCCCATTTCCCCTTTCTTCTGTAAACCGCTCTCCTCTATTTTGACCAACTCATCTCCCTCCTGAAGCTGGAGAAACAACAACCTACTCTTCAAAATGAAGTAGTCACCTTATTCCCATTTGTTCAGATGCTGGTTTTAAACCAATTTTCTTTTGTCTCCTCTTTCTTTTATGCAGTTGACATTCGCATCCCTTTTCCAGGCACGTTCGATGTCCCAGCACAGGCAGCAAAGGGATTCAGGCTGACAAGAGAAGCTGATGGATTCAGCCCCCAGGCAGTGCATTAGCTCTACGGCATCGAAGACCCTCTGCCTCTTTCCCCCCAGCATTTACGTATCCAAGGGCCAATCTGAATCCTTATCAATGGATTGTTCTGCTCTGCTCCCCTGTTTGATCTCAAAACTTATAAATATTTCATTGAATGGTAGAATTATGACATCAGCCATGACCCAGCCAGACATCACAAAGGCAGCAAATTAATTTGTGCTCATCTGTTCTGTTTTTTAAGATTCTGCAGAAGCCCTTTCACGTTTTGATAAAGTCATAGTTCACAGCTGTATCATAACTCTAAATATGACCCTTTAATGACATTGCAGTCAGGAGATATGACATTTTTTGCCAGCTAGCAGTGGAATTTTTGCTATATCCATTAGATAGAAAGATTAGATAGATATTGGAGAGTATATATAGAAAATACTATCAGCAGTCAATCTGGAGCTAAAGGGAGCTTCAGGCACATGACACTCACAGGTTATTTTCAAGCTAATAGAATTTAGCATCCTCCTCAATCTAACATCTGTATTCAAAGAGTCAGCCACTGTATCTTTGTCACAACATCAGTATTGTTGAACATCAGCCCACATGTAGGTTTTTGTTTTTTTTTTCCTTCCCCCCCCGCTTCTGGCCTGTTCTGGGCAAACACGCTTCAGATCAATAACATCTCCATTTCACTTCATCATGAGCTCATTCCTTACTTTAAAGGAGTCTTAGCAAATAGGATATTTTAGAGAAAAAAAAAAAACAAACAAAAAAACCAAAAATGTACATTATTCCAACTGAGAAGTTAGGGGGTTTTGCTATGAGACATATTTTTAAATAAAGTTATCTGTGAAAAAAACATACTATTGTATAAATCAGAACATTCAGCCACTAACAAAAAAACTCACAAGCTCTGAGCACCTTAATTCAGAATAATAGCACAGTATTTTTCTATTAAAAAAAAAAATTGTCCCCTCAATTTGCTTTCATTAAAAAAGTGTGTGTGAGCATCTAAGTGTATTTTTATATACACAGATATATATTTATACACACTGTGCATCTGGAGGCTGGAGGCTACACTTTCCTTCTTTCAGTACTTTCTACCTTGGCTCTTTTTTTTTTTTTTGTGAGAGAAGACATGAACCCATGGCTTTGCTCCTAGACTAGATGGATCTCATGGGTACACCAGTGTATATGGGGAAACAGTATTGTTAGTGACAGCACAGGACTACACAAGGAAAGCCACTTGGAAGATTACATGGAGTGCAAGGCCATTAGAAGAGCAATGTTCTTCCCCCGTGATGGGAAATGCGCACACATCATAGAGCAGAGCTTCAAACCAGAATTCAGAAGTTGCCCAAAGGTTAGTCTGGGTGCAACCCCAGTAGAGCAGGCCCTAGTGAAAATGCCTTCAAGAAGCCAATTTTTTTACTCCTGACAACTGGAGAATTTCGGAGATTCATGCATTCAAATTATACTAATATATTCCTACTACATCCTTTCATTTGGGGAAACTCAGACTGTTTGAACAAATATTTAATTAAGCCCCATATGGCACAGCAGGGAAAATATATTTAATGACATCCTGTGGTCAAAATTAAAATTTGCTGACAGTTACCTCACAGTGGCACCCAAACTTTACACTTTTTTTCATGGATAAAAAGAGTTACATTTAGCAACAGTTGGCAAAAACCTGACCTTTCTTGGTTATATCTCACAACATTGGAACACCTCTGAGATGTAAGATGTCAAGTGTTGGAGAGTGTGCACAAACTCTGTGTGATAAGGTTCAGGATAAGATGCAGAGAACAGGTAAATTTGGAGAGAGGGTATACAGCTACCTCCACCAGCACCTGGATGAGACCACCAGCACCTGTACTTCCATGATACTATAGTCTAAGAACTACAAGAAGCTGTCATTGCCTTAATTTTTAAAGGTTTAAAAATACATTTTTTAAGGGCCTAGGACTTCATCTATATCAAAATACAGACAAGGCTAAAATTAGAAGCTAGAGATAATTGCTTAGAAGTTTCAAGTCTATGTCTGTCTCTTTTGGTAATTTTCCAGCACGCAGAGATTTCCAATCAGTATTTAGTTAGAGAAGTCAAGCTTTTCCTGCTGGAGAAACTGGGTGTGGGAAACTGTAATCACAAACTGCAATGAATAGGGAGATTCTTGATAAGGCCGTGACCTTTTAAAACTAGAGATGTTATATCTCTTGTCCTTACTATCATTGTGTGATTTGCAGACTCATATAAACCAGTGAATTTTCTGCATCTGATTTGAATATCCAGAGGAACAATATGCTGGGAATTGATAATCACCCCTCAGATCCTGTAGGAAATGGAAATGTGTCCTGATGGAGGGGAAATGAAGACCTTGATGTAATCAAATCAACTTAGTAACAACTGTTTTGGAGATTTCATGCTAAGAAGGGTTTTTCCAGATTGCTCCTTCAGCAACTTTGCTGGAACTTGAAAAGAAATGTGATGCTGACGAGGTAGTAATTATTAAAGAAATACTGTCATGGCCCAGTCTGTTGTTACAAATTATAAAAATAGATTTTAACCCAGTTCAAATAGCTCCTTTATTCTCAGCTGTCAGTGAGCTCACATTTTAGAAGTATCTCCAGTAAAAGTAAATTAAGAATTCTTTCTTTTTAAATGGCTGAAAGTGTTTTAGGAACCCAGATAAGTAAACACACATTCATACGTGCATTTATATTTGATATTACATTCAAAGAAGTAAAAGAAGCAGCAATATTTCTCAGCAGATAGCTGCAGGCTAAAAAAAATAAAAAAAACAAAAATACTTTTCATGAACAAAGAACTAGTTGAAGACTAGGAAAGTATATATTCTTTAAATCAATAAATTGCACAAAAATATAATTTGACATCATGCATAATGTTTCTGAGTATTTGTCTACCACCAACACATTCATCAAATTATATCAGCCTTTAGATTTTTATTTCATTAAGAAGTAAGAGGAAAACTTCACCTTTGAACATGACAAATGTCACTATAAGCAAAAGTGGACAATGACAGATCTCTCACTAACACAAGAGTCTTCTTCAGCTTCATTCCCATCATCTGTGCTGCAACAGCAGAAACAGTTATAGAACTGGCCAGGGAAAGGCGTGAATCATGCACATGTGCGTGTCTAATGCACTAACAAGGTTTTTGGAGACAGACTTATCTACATACAGATGTAATATAACCACGTAGCCAAGCTTAAGATTTTTGCCTTTGCAAATAGTAAACGCAAGATAGTCATACTTTTAGCAAAAGCAAGCAAAGAACAATACACCTGTGCTTGGGACACTGCAGACATCTTTCTTTCACTCATGTGCATGGCACCTGCTGTGTAATTTTCAGATGTTAATGTTAAGCCACAAGTACCATTCTCAGAGTGGAAATACATGGTAACACGAGAAGTGTCTGGAGACATCCAGGCATGAACAACCATACAAAAAACCAACGTGACACATCATACTGCTTACATCAATTATAGATCCATTATTACTCATGGTACTTAGCTATGCTTTGGCACAGAACTCCTTTACACTTTTAGTCAATGCATCAAAATAATATAAAGCAATTTTTTTTTAAAAAATGGAGTTTTCATTTAATCTTTTTTTTTTCCCCCTATAAATATCCCAAAGAAGTGGTTTCCATTATTATGGAAAGACAGAACAAAACAGGGCAAAATTTTAGCAGCTTTGTCTCTGTCTGCTAATTTACTTTGTATTAAAAGCCAGACAGCATAACTGAACCAGAAAAATGCTGTAAATTTATATAGCCAGAAGTTTCAGACTTATTACACATTATTGCTATGATCACAATTAAGCAAATTAATTCCAATTTTAAAGAGCTTTTAAGAGCAGCAAGGAGTACTTGATTTATCTGTTACTTGCTCTCCCATTTATTAACCTTATGGTTTCACTCTTCTGGAGTTTACTAGAAGTAAACAAATCCCAGGTGAAAGCCAATAAAATACTTCTTTTGTAATGTTAATGCTACTGTCTTTATAAATCTCCGATTCCAGGCACAGCCTTAGTTCCTTACTGGCTTTGATTTACGAGTGGGCTGACCTGGGCCTAACCCTGTCAGCTTTAGTTCTGAGAAAGTCCTTAGGATTATGGGCTTCTGATCTGGCAAATTCCTGAGAGGAAAAAATTTAACTGAGGAAGGCTCTCTCTGACAAGTGATAAAGCCCCGTTCTTTTCAGGTTACACTAGAGACAGAGTTATGGGCAGAATTAATTGAGGGAGACACAGGGACACTAAAAAAAAAAAAAAATCATGAAAGAAAAAAAGGAGAGAATACAGAGTTTATGGGAGAATTACTGAAAAGTGAAGAAGGAGGGGTTGAAGGGAAGCAATCAATTCCCATTTATAAAGTAGGGAGTCTAGCAAACTAATTAGCATTAGAGCCAGATCAATTTTCTTACACAAAGTATTTTATGAGATTGTTACATGACAGTATACTAATTAAAACTGATTGGCCTAATTAGAGCAGCATTAATAACATAGCAGGCACTGGCAGCAGCACCGCTCAGTCCGTGATGTGCTTTAAAGATAAAGACACGTGAGAGTCACCGCAAACAGCCCTTGTTCTAACATAACATTTCGTTTTGCAGCAAGCCAGCATTTTGCCTGTGATCACACCATTGGTCAATAGCTTGCTTCTTTTCTGCTATGGAAGAAAAGGAAGAAAAATGGCAAATTAGCCAGAACTGAAAACAATGGTGTGTTAGAAAAGCAATTAGTGAGAAACAAATATAAAGCATGGACCTGATTCTCCTGTGCCCTGAACCTTGGGAAATCATTTACTGGGAGCTTCACCCAGGCTTTGCTATTGCATAAAAGACATGCAGCGTAAGGCAGTAGAGAAATACACTGCCTAGCTCAGCAGATTACAGCCCTGGGAGTCTACACTACTACAGTCTAAACACTGATTAGTCTACAGGCTTCCAGGCATCCCCCAAGGACTTGCTGAATAACCAGTATTTCCCAGAAGTTGTTCATGAGAAGTTGCCCAGATTTAAGATGTGATGAGAACCGTCCTTAATAAGAAATTTTTCTCAACATGAAGAAATCGGGACAACATGCTTTTTAAGGAGAATAGTATATGCAATCCTGGTTTATCCTTTGAGGAAATGAGTGAAATTTCATAAAAAGCATGTTTCTAGTCTGGGTATGAGTAACAAGAAATGGCTGGCTGGCTGAATGAATGAATGAGTGAGCAACCTTCTACAGGTATTTGAATGAAGACAAGACATCAAATAAACGTATTTTTGTTTCTACAGTTAAGTATGTAAAAAGAAACAAAACCACTATTAAACAAGTTCACAGTGAAGAGCTATTCAGAATGAAGTGGAATATTCCCCAGTGGTATTTTGGAGCACTTGCCCATTTCTGTTTGCCATTTAGACTTCACTGCTGTGATTCTGATACGATAAGTGAGAAATAAACATGTACTGAGATATTTAGGGTTTAGTTGCTGCAGATCAAGGTACTGAAAATTTTAGATTAACAAGAGAGATCAGTATTGTAAACAGATAGATAGTTAGACAGACAATACAAAAACCTTAGAAAGTAGAAGTTTTTCTTTTTCTCTGAAGCAAGAATTCCTGTCTATAATGATTACAGAGGTAATAGAGTATGGCTGCCAACACTCTCTTCCTCATTGCACAATAGCACAAAACAAAACCAAGCACAACAATAATTTGCTTCCAAAAGATACTGCCTTGAAACTACCCACCTGGTCACTGCTGCCTTCCACAGCAACTGCTACAAAGTAGGTACTCCATGCACATTATCTCCAGAGGAGATACACTTCCAAAATAACTTCAGCTGTACCAGAATTTTTCACCCACATGGGTAAATTTTCATAAGCAAAGCAATGTTATTTCAAGATAAAAACTGCTTTGTGAGTCAACTGCAAAACAATGTTTCTAATGCACCAGAATTCAAGTAGGAATTTATTCTGGGAACTTAATAGAATCAGAATCTTTTAGGTTGGAAAAGACCCTTAAGATCTTTAAGTCCAGCCGTTAACCTAGCACTGCCAAGTCCACTTCTAAACCATGTCCCTAGCACCACATCTACACGTCTTTTAAACACCTCCATGGATGGTGTCTCAACCACTTCCTTGGGCAGCCTGTTCCAATGCTTGGCAACCCTTTCAGTCAATAATTTTTTCCTAATATTCAATCTAAACCTCCCCTGGTGCAACTTAAGGCTGTTTCCTCTTGTCCTCTCACTTGTTACTTTGGAGAAGTAACCAGTTTCTCCAGCAGCATGCTGTAAATAATGGTGTGAAAGGCTGTATTTTAATCGACAGGTAGACAATATCCACAGCCTTTCCCCTGTCTGCTAAGTGGGTCACCTTGTCATAAAAATAAGATCAACCAAGTCAAGCAGGACCTGCCTTTCGTAAACCCATGCTGACTGGGCCTGATCACCTGGTTGTCCTGCAAGTGCTGTGTGATGGCACTCAAGATGATAATCTTCCTGGCACCAAGGTCAGACTGACAGGCCTGTAGTTCCATCGATCCTCTTTGAGGCCCTTCTTGTAGATGGGCATCAAACTTGCTAACTTCGACTTGGTCAATTGGTCAACTGTGACCTCCCTGGTTAGCCAGGACTGCTGATATAGAATCACAGAATTGTTTAGGTTGGAAAAGATCTTTATAATAATCAAGTCCAACCATCATGCTACTGTGCCACGATGGTCAGCTTCTCCAAGTACAGAAGTACTTACAGAGACTTCCCTTCCAGAAGGAAAGGAGGAAAGAGGGAAATAGTGAAGCCCATAAAGAGCCTGCAATAAATTACAATGTTTGTGGTTATAATTTTAGTTATTTGCCTATCATACATGAATATGTATTCATTGCTTTTAAATAAATATGTATATTATCATTTTCTAAGTCTGAATACATATTTGAAGCAAAGCATAGTAGCGCAGAAATAAAATGCACATAATTTGTTGATTTTAATTTTTTAAACTTCACAAATTAATTTTAAATTATTAAACTCCATAATAATTATGTAAAAGATATATCTAAAAAAAAAGTACTTGTGTAATGGACAAGGTGAACCTACCACTGAATTATACTATTCAATCTACAGTGAGTCTCTGAAGAGACCAGGGCAACTAATGGACCTTTGCTTGCATGAATCACATGGCTCAGCTTTGCAGTGTTCTATGATGCACAGCATCTGCCAAGCGTCACCTTAAGAATTTCTATATATTTTACACAAACACACCTCAGAACCATGGAGAGATTTTACTGACATTCATTTGATAACATCTGAATAACTCATGACTTGGAAAGTTACAAATAGGCTATTATTAAGTGCAAAAATATTTTTAAAATCCATAGAAGTTTACCAGTCTTGCCCTGGTACACATAACCAAACACTTCCATAGATCTTTCTGATGGGTTACACAGCTGAATGCACCTTCTGTAGCTGAAGGTCATCCCCTAGGTTTGTGTGTCCCTAAGTCTCCTACAGCACCACCTCCTTTTTTTGTGGCTCACTTTGTGAGCATAAATCTTCATCTTTTGAGGGGTTTGGAAACTGTGCCTGAAATCCCACCTGTCAGACTTCAGGACCTCTGCTGAACCCCAGATCCAGCCTGTTATTTAAGCATATTTTTTCCTCAAACAGGCAAATCTGCTGGCAGTCTGGGTTTACAGTTCTCCTATTTGGAAGGACTTAATATTTGACACAGAATCACAGAATCTTCATGGTTGCAAAAGGACCTCTGAGATCACTGGGTCCAACCATGCACACACAAAAGATCCGGACAATCTCAGCGACTCGAGCATGCCCTGAAGTGCCACATCTACATGTTTCTTAAATACCTCCAGGGATGGTGACTCAACCACCTCCTTTGGCAGAAGGAAGTACACAAACTAATGCAACAACTGCAAAGGTTCCAAAAATCTAATCACTGCTGTACACAGTACAAGAAATATATTGATATACTGGGAATAAAATAAAATCTGCTTTCAGTGCTCTGCCTCAATTTATTTGTCAGTCATGACTGGCTTTTGCACTTAAAGCAAATCTAACTCAATAGTCCAGTTTTCTTTATTCTGTTCATCGTTTCTTCTCCAATCCATATATTTTTCTGCACTCGCTTCCTTCATCATCAGATGGCCCTGCAGCTAAATTACACCTCCAGCTAGAAAAGAATTCTCTTTTCTTATTCTTTAATGTGTCCATTATTACCATTCATTCTGCTCCCTTTTCACTTTTGCCATTTCTTAAGCTAGCAAACTAGTACCAAGTAGTTTCTTCTTTCCATTTGCAGGTTATTTCATTCTGCAAAGCCTCATGCTAGAGACTAGAGACTAGAAAAAATAGCTTTTTCATAGGCTGCATGCAGACCATTTGTCCTGATATTCTCCTCTGACAAAACCCAGAGTTTAATAAGACTGACCTGGAAGTACCATAACTCACCCCCTAGTTATGCCTAACAGTATATGACTAACTCCACATACACAAAGGCATTGATTGATTAAGTTCACAACAATCAAAATTCATAAATTGTACAATATATGTAAAAACAATCTGATTTTCAGTCAGCTCTTCCTATCCCGAATGTCAGGTCACCTTTATTTGTGTGCCTAAGTATGGATTTGGTAGCTAAATTTACGGACCAACTTCAAAACTGTAGTTCAACTAGAACCAAAAATTATAGTGCTAACATTCACTCCAGTTTGTTGATTATGGCAGTGCCAGATGTGCATTCTGGGAAATAGCACAAAAAGTGTCATTCAGCATTTAAGCTGATCTAAAGAGAAAGGGCTATCTAACTTGCTGTCAACCATTGCTGTGTAGATACATGAACTTTAGTTAAATAAAGAACAGAAATCATTTGAGTGTTAACAAATACCATAATACTTCTGAGAAATCTGAACTTTTGAGTTATACAACAGGGATGCCATTTTAGATGTATGCGGCATTGTGAAGTCTTGCATCTGTTCAGATTTTTTTGAACACTTTGAAAAGGCAGTTGTTGTCATCTTCAATAGTACCCTACAGTGTATTAAAATACCACAGGAAGGGCATTAATAAAACAGAGGTGCATCAAATGCATAAAAATAAGAAAATGCTGAGGGGTCTAAAATGTTAGAAACTGTAATCATGTTTCTGAACTTTTATTTAGTTCTGTTTAAATATACCACTAATGGATGTTAAATATATTGGTCCACATCCTCAGCTGGGAAAAAAAAATAAAATCAATAAAGCTTAAATAGATTTATATCCATTGCGGTTCTGCCCCCCTATCCTGATATTTACATTTCTGGCAGTTCATTTGTCTTCAGTCTGCTTCCTGAAGACTTTCAGTTTTGCAAGCCATGAGAAAACCAAGACTTTTTAGACTACCTTTGGTGCAAGTCTCACTGCTGAAAGCATAATCACCCTTTCATATAATCTTATTTTGACTGGACCCATTCAAATGTTCTTATTGCTCAAAAGGAAAATTAACAGATAAAAAAAGGTGCACGTTCCACAATAGATTGTCTCCAGCAGTATAGCCAAATATAATCCACTTCTTAAGCCACAGCCTCTTTGCTTTTACTTGGAGCCCCTACAAATTAAAACACAGTGAGGCACAACATCCAAGAGATTAAATCACCATGAACTGACTTTCAGCTAAGACAGTGCTTTGCGTGCTTTAACAGACCTTGCTATTCATTGCCACTTAAAATCCATCACCAAACAGTCCCAAACCATCAATTACATTGCACTTTACTATGAACCCTGATGCTCTGCAGACCATGAAAGGGTACGCCTTCCCAAAAATCTGAACTGGAAGTAGCTTAGCTTCAGTGACAGGATAATCATCTTGTAAGGTAACACTTCAACTCCTCATCTACACTTGTAATGCATCCACTTTCAAATGACACAAGAGGCTTCTAGGTCCCATTCCTCTGAAACATGAACTGTATGTATGTGCATGAAAAATCCTGTCCCTTTTCTGGGATGCTGTGGCAGTTGTAGGAAAGCTGCAGAGAACCAGCAATGGCTGAGTGAGAGAGACTGCCTGACCTGATTGGCTGCACCATTGTGCATAGACATGGGCAGGTGGGCAACTCGAGTAAAAACCAGAACAGAATTCAGGCATATTTAACAGCTCAAGAAAACCCTACCACAGGACATCTATTCTAGAAAATGGTATCTTCAAAACCAAACTTTTCAAAACCAGAATAGAATAGATTGGTTTTGACGGACAGAAATTTTCCATTTTGACACTCTGTACAAATGCTCTGTGAAAGGAGAGGGAGTTTGACAATGGTATTTAAAGAAGGAAAAAAGCTTTTGAGTATTATTAGAATAAACATTTCAATGGACTTAATTCTTACTCTACTGCCCCATCTAAAAGTGCGTTACAATCCAGTTATATAATCCAGTTATATAATATTTGCAATAGCAATCTGTCCTGCAAATAGGAAAGAAGTCTATTTTGTGCCTGGCTACAAAAAAATTATTCCGGTTATGGGAAATAATCAATTTTTATAACCAGACTTAACTGGTTATTCTGGTGCACCAGAACCTTGAAAATCACTCTAAATTACAGCAGCAACAAAGCCCCAGACATCTTGCAGGTCAACTTTGCAAGGCAAAATTGTGAGAAGTGACACAAAGGAACCGAGAAGTTCCTCATTCAGGGTGACACTGTACCACAACAGCACAACTGGGAATATGGCCTTGACTTCACCCAAACCATTTAATGCACCATCCAATTAGCATACTATGCACAATTTCACTCAACGCAAGGATTAAAAAAATTTTAAAAGAGACATATAAAATAGTGCAAGAAAAGAGCAAGAATGCATAAGTTGTGAATCAGTGTTAACTTTCAAACTGTGTGACCATAATGCTCGCTTGCCTGGAATCGTCCCAACTGCAGATGGAATAATTTCACAAAGACTATCTTAACTGTGAACATCTGATGAATCTGGGGATCACAGGAGCACTTACATTGTTGGTAAGCCTACAAATCAAATAACTACAAACCGGAATCTAAGTAACGATAGGTTACTCAGTAATGATGGTATCATTCTAGATATCATTAATGCCAGAAATCTTATAATACTGGGCTTACATTCAGATCACTTGTACCATTTTCAAACTCCACTGGGTTTGCAAAACACACCATTTTTTCTTGCCAGGTGGTTTAAGACATAACTAACCCCTCCACAACAACATCTCACAAGACTTAGCAGGCCCATAAACAACAAGATCACCTTCAATGATACTTGGAAATAGCTACAAAGAATTAAGGAAAGACAAATTACGATTTATGCTCTATCCCCCCTTGAACAAACAAAGAGGAAGAATCATGAGGTGGATGATGTCTCAGGTATTTTTTTTCTTTCAATACCAGGGTGGTTTAGGGTGACAGTCCTCAGCCTGCTTTCTGATCATCCCTCAAGGAGAAAAGCAAAGTGTGACCCGAGGAACTGAACAGGAGTGGCTCTGCATGCTTGGATCTACAGGCAACTGCACAATTGGGTCTGAAATAATGGAGAGGAAATTAAGAAGCAATCAACCAGAAAATCCCTTCCTTTCGCCATCTGTCTGAGCGGAGAGACTTTAGCTAGGCCATGTCCCTCACCTGAACCTGCATAGGACACAACATTGAAATGAATTCAGGGTCCCTCTGCAGTAAACAGAGGGACTCACTCTGCTCTCAAGTATGCCATGGCCGAGCACCTTGTCCTTTCAAAATTTCAACTGTGTTTTGGGTCCACAGTGCTACTTAATGACAGTCAGCTGCTTGATTCCTTTATGTGAAGGTCAGAGGAGGAAAGCAATGCACCAGGATGGTGGAGGACTCCAAAAGAAAGCCCAAATTTCTGCTCCCCTCCTCACAAGAATGGGCCAAATGCTCTCCAGGGTCCCAGGCGTGGGGACACTGTAACCACTGGGACTCAATACTCCTGCAAAAAGGAACTGGGAACAGGCTTTGTCCAGGCCACAAGGCACAGGGTTAGCCCAACTCTTGGGGCTGATGCTCTAAGGCAGGAGGGGCAGCTGAGCCAAGTGGGTCCCAACCCTCCCTTAGGCAGGGATCTTCAGGGATGAGGAGATGGGTTGCAGCTTGGCGGAGCTCCATTTAAAACCACAAATGAGGGGTTTCTCCACTGTGCAACAGCATGCTCAAGGGTCACCAGAAACAGCCTGCAACTTCTCTGGTGCATTTGTTGTTCATCAAGGCATGCTTTGTATCAAGAAATCAGATCCCTGAAGAGCCTTACTCAGACTGCAAATACAGAAATCATTTGCTTCTCAGAAAACACTTATATGCCAGTATGTAATGCAATCGTCCTATTTTCCTAGTCTGAGTGGTGCCCTCCTTGAATTTTGTATGGTGTACACAGCTTTTCTTTGTTGCACAGAGTTTGTCAGCCAGCCCCGAGCTCAGCCTCCCCAGCTTCCCCCGCCAGAGAGCTTCAACATCTTGCATGGCCCCTGGCCCAAGATGTTCCCCTCTCAATTTTGCTGAGTAACAGTCATGAACATTTCAGAGCGGGACACCGCTTCAGCTTTACAAAACAATAGAGTAATCCTTTTCTCTCCCGTCCCAAAAATTACATTCATACTTGTGCCAGACATTTTGCACTGTAAATCCAGACTGTAGGGTTATTCTTTCAGACACACACACAAACACACAGGCAGACATTTCTGAAATTTTTCTTTAAAAATATTTAGTTTTTTGAAAAAAATAGGTCTAGTGCTGAAACCTCCTGAGAAGACTACTTCTTTTTGAAAGTGATACTTTCCCCAAAAACTTTATGAACTAAAATGATTAAAACAGTCTAAGCTCTTATATCCTCCCTTCCTATTCTTCTTTTATTTCCTTTTTGATGCTTAATCTAAGAGCAAGAATATTTTAAATATTTATGTATTTTATTTTTTTTTTCTTGATTTTGGGTGGGGTTTTTTGGGCTATTCAAAAAAGAAACCAAGTAGAAAGATTAAGAAGGGGGAAAAGTAGTAAGAAACAAAACAAAGAAAAAAAACCCAGACAAAACTTACCTTCTCCAGCTAATATTTTTGCAACGTAACAGAAGAACAAAGAAGGAACGAATGCACGGAAGAAAGTATGAAGAGGTTTTTTTGAAATTATGCTATGCATAAATTGAAAAAGCTTGCAATCAATACCCAGTGTGAAAAAAAAAATTGTAACCAGGTATAGTCATATTGATGTACCTAGCAACTTGTTTTGGAAAGGACAACTTTGTGACCTGCTATACATCAACTTCATTACAAATAGCGAGCAAGAGAGCATTCAGAGGATGCTGCCTCCCCCAATGAGTCTGTGAGGAATCTCAGTATGACAGTAATAATTTTATGAGTATTATGTGTCCCATCTGTGTGATATTTATGCATTTGCTTTATGATTTCAAGATGTTAATTCAGGCAGGAAAGGAGAAAACAGCTTCATATAGCATCATTTACCAACCTTTAAAGGACAACACAGGTTGGTCTTTTGCTGGGAAATTACACCTCAGGCTATTCTGAACAGCAGCGTCTGGCTTGTAAACACAGACAATGGAATTCAAGAGAGAAAATGTGTAACATTTGGTGGATAAAAGCACAATTTCTAATGAGTGAGAGAAAAATGTGGTAAGGAGTTCCATGGAGTTCATTGAATTCCCCATGGCTAACAGGAACCGGGGAACCCGGGAAGAAAAAACTAAGCAAATAATTAGACTAAAAGGTGCAACAAGCTTTTTTCTAATGTTCAGAACTTTTTTTATTATTATTATTTTTTTAACACCTCAGCTTTGTTTTCTTTGCTGAATTACAATTACATTGTGTTCCGGGTCAATGGTTAAAGTTGCCTAAAGAGTGAGCAATGGTTACTGAAACCATAAGGATCAGTTAAAACCTTCTACTACCGATACCCAATAATGGGCAGGTCCAGCCGTTTAAATTGGTGCCCACTAGAACAGGTTGAAGACAGAAGTCCAACAAGACCTAACTGTGACATTGACCCTTGCTGGAGTTCAGGATTCCAAAGCACAAGACACAGTTTCCTGACATGAAAGCATCGGCTAGCTAGACAGCGCTGCCCCGGGGCCAGAAAGCAACAGAGTACCATTTCAGAGTTACACGCTCCCTCTAATTGCAAAACACACAGCACTGGCAGAACGCTCCCCTCAGTTCAGGTTACAGGATGACTTCGGCAAGACATGTACTTCACACAGTACTCGTAGAAAAGGGATAAGTATCATCTATACTATAAGCCCACTAACACCCAAAGGTCTCTGTCCTTATGTCAGTTGCTGCTCTTATAGTGTTGTTCCCCCTTGTGACTCTAGTAAGAAAGGAATAGGGTGAACATCATTTAAGACACATAGACGTGGCCATCTTCCTCTGGGTAGCAGAGTGTCTCTCAATCAATACATGGCACTGTTGCTGTTGAACTGTAAGTGTAACCTCCCTGATAAAACTTGCAGTTATCTGCAACTTCCAATTTTGTGCTTGGGAATGTGCTCCCCTACTCTACCTACTTCTGAATTGTACCTTGATGTTTTGAACATTAGGTGCTAAGATATTTCTACCTATAGGAGTTCCCTAAACGAGAAGCTCCTGTAGCTTCCACATGACAAAGTTTTGCCTGGAAAAGCTTTTTATCTGGAAAGCAGAAGTTGAAAATTTTAAGCAAAATATCTGTTCCAAGCTTCTTATAAATAATACTAAAATTAATTTCAGGCAAGAGATCAGAAAAAAAACCCCAAGATATATAATATGTGATTGTGTGTGCAACAGAAGGAAAGAAACAACAAATGGACCACGCAAACTTAAATAAAGATGAGAGAGCCTCAAACATGGGACTTGAAATCACAATGTCACCCACGCTCCCAAAAGTATACGCTACTTAAATATAGGACTGGTAGACAAAATAATTTAAAAATAAGAATTTGAGGCCTGTATCTTAACACATGAACAGTTCAGTTATACATTTTATTCTGCACTGCTGCAACTCCTGTTATCAAATAACAAAACCTGTATAGATACCCAAGACACCACCTTGGCAATGGCTTTCTGAATCAATAGACAAAAATATTTTTTCAGTTCTTGACACAAGGGAGCTTATAAGGGATGTGAACACTTGAATACTTTGTGTTTCCCTGAATGTAAGAAGTCTTCTACTTTTCCTCTTCAAGAGGACATCACAGAACATGACAATTTTTGTGATTATGGACCCTGACAGAAGAGGGAGCAACTCTCCACTTTGCACCAGAAAAGAAAGTCTCTGATCAAAGTGAATCTCCATGGAGCACATAACTATGAATGATTTGCAAAGTGGGGGTAATCCTTCTGTTTATAAATAAATCAACCCATGAGATGGTACAAACCAATACTACCATATCTTAAACACTTAATCTCTACTAAACTTATCTAAGACGATAAAATTAACAGCTGCATATGACTTGGACACAATTTGAAGAGATGTTATGATCTGTCATCAAATTGTCCAAATTGGCCCTCCAGAGGAGGGCCATGAAGATGATCAGAGGGCTGGAGCACCTCTCCTATGAAAACAGGCTGAGAGCACCAGGGCTGTTCAGCCTGAAGAAGGCTCCAGGGAGATTTTTATCAGCCTTCCGGTACCTAAAGGGGGCCTGCAGGAGAGATGGGGAGGGACTCCTCATCAGGGAGTGTAGCAATAGTATGAGGGGTAATGGTTTTAAAATGAAAGAGGTAGACTTAGATCAGATATTAGGGAAGAAATTCTTTACCCTGAGGATGGTGATACACTGCAACAGGTTACCCAGGGAAGCTGCAGATGCCCCATGCCTGGAAGTGTTCAAGACCAGGTTGGATGGGGCATTGAGTAACCTGATCTAGTGGGAGGTGTCCCTGCCCAGGGCAGGGGGATTGGAAGTAGATGATCGTTAAGGTCCATTCCAGCCCAAACAATTGTATGCTTCTATAAAATGCTTTTTTAAAGAATTCTGCCAACTCTTTGGTAGGAATCGGGATTCTCGTATGTCCTTGCATGTTGTGGTCATGTGGATAGAAACTTATTTATAAGACTGCCTTTCCCTATCCTTATACGAACCTGACACCAAAATAAGTTTCTGGGTGATTTAATCTGATTGATTTAATAGGCCGCTTTTTTGCATGAAGAACTGCACCAATTTGTGTTGATGTCAGTAGAAAATAGTCTTATTAAATTATAGTTTTGGCTCAGAAATGTGTTGGGGTGGAACCTGGAATGATACAATAGTAGTCAGACTATAACTGCAAACACATCACACACAGTTAAAGAGCTCAGTTTTCAACAGCTTTCCTCTCATAACAAACAGGTACTCAACTCTGAAGTCCTTCCTTCCTTCCTCATTATCCTGCACTACAAAATCATTCCCTCCTATTGCATCAGGAGAAGAATGACCAGCTGCGACTACATGCTGATCTCATGATCTCTCATTAGTAGCACCACTTGTTAGGGAAAAAGAACTTGAAAACTTCAGAATAACTTGGAAGAATTTTCACTGTGAACGTTTGTGAAAGAATCTTTAAGATAATGGAAAGTTCTAGGTCTCTTCCATTCATTTAACAAAGGAAATGTAGAGCAAGCATTTGCTAGGGTAGATTTTCTGTTCACATAACAAAAGTTGTAAATGGCACATTATCTACTTTCTCATGTTATTTGTAAAGTAGGAAAAAAAAAAATCTATTTTATTGAACTGGATGCTCAGTGCTTTCTCACTAATGCAATATTAAGAGCCCTTTTCTATTACTAGAGCAGAGCTTTAAATTAAACACCAAATACATTTTGTCAGATGAAGCATGGCAAATGTGGCCACCCTTCAAGAAGGGTTGACAGTTTAGCCGTGTGCACTGTGGGTCTATCATCAAGCATTACTGACTAATGTATCACTGCCTGATAGGGTGCAGTTCTCATCCACTCACCAATTTAAGCTTTCTCCCTCCCCCTTCCCATAAGAGGTTTTATTGATATTGGTTCCTCTAATAATGATTCTTTTCTAAATTCAATCAACAGCTGTTTTAGTAAGCCAGAAACAGAAAATAAAAGCTTTGAAGCCTTGTTTGTTGACTTAAAAATCGTTTACAAAATCCGAGGAAAATATTCTCTCTGACCTGCGAGAAAAAAAGCAGGTCTGTTGATTTATATAGGTGCAAGGGAATTCAAAATATGGGAAATATTTACAATCTATCCCCTTTAAATACAGAAGATTGAAGGACATTAGAGACAGCTGGGGGGTTTAGGAACTATTTTGTGCTTTGATTCCATCAATATCAACTCCCCTNTAGAGGCCAGAAACAACTTCAACAAAACTGCTGACACAAGCATTTTGTGGCACTCTCTTTAACCATCTTTCATAATTATCTAGGTGTACAGTATGTAACTGTTGCCCTGCAGCCTTTCTGGGATCATGGGTTAGATCCAGAAAGTTTCTGAAAGGAAAGGAGGAGTGCTTGCCCTAAGCTGCAAGGCAGAAGGGCACGTATGGACACGTCTCACCAGGATACTTCTTTTGCATGCTTATTTGCATGTGTTTTAAGGTATCTAAAAATTACAGTTTGAAAATTACTGGTGCAAATTGGTACACCACACACTGGTGTATTTGTAAGGCACATACAGCACATAAAATAGTCACCAGTGTCTCAGTGAAATCAAGACATTTTTAATTGGGTTCTGCAGGTCATTATCCTTGAGGAATTTGAAGAAAATCACAAAGATAAAATTAAACAATATTATTTTAGAACGACAAAATTAAAGCAAAAAAAAATAAATCTAGAATTGCAGTTGACTAAGTAAAACATGCAATACCACTGGGCTGTTGTCATCATGCAGCACATATTTTACTACATCTTCTGGATCAGCATGACAGGATAAAACACGCTGGTTGACCTCCTCTGGAGCATTTGCTGTATCCAGCACTGGGAACAGAGCTTCAAGACAGACAAGGATAAATGTGCCTGTGTTTGGAGGAGAACTGAAAGGCTGAGAGGTTTGGAAAATGTGACCTCTGCAGAGAGGTTGAAAGAACTTATTTTATTTGTTCTACAAAAGAAGAGATACAGGAGATGGGGGCATGAGGCACAACTGGTAAGATTGCTCCAACTATTTAAGAAATTGTAATAGGAAAGATGGTCCCAAACTGAATGGTAAATAACAACTAAATTAAGAATTAAATTTTCAGGAAAAAAGAAAAAAGGGAAACATACTCTATATAACTCCAAGGGACAACCATATATTGGAATGGGTTATTCAGGGAGACCATAACATTGGATGTATCTGGTGATGAGCTTGAGAAATTTTAATTGGAAGTTGCCTGTGCCCATCACTTATGTTTCAGTAAAAGAGCAACATTTCTAATCTATTCTAGTAGCAAGCTTATTTCAAGTTTTCAGGGCCATTTAGTTTTATTCTAATCCAAGATGTTAAGCAAAAATATAAGAACAAAACATTGAACACTAATAATCAGAACCTTGCTGTACTATTTTGAGCTAAAATAGCAACAAGCAATTTGACTGAAATAAGACCCAGCAAAGAAAAGCTGTAAATGAGTGCTAGGCATAGAAGCAGAATGAGGGACAGAATGATTTTTCTTCTCTGTCTTGACCTGAGATTGCTGGTTAAAATTAGAAAATAGAGTGATGCTACTGATTCGGGATTTCCTGATCAGTTGATTCTTCCATTGACAAGGCAGTAGAAGACATAACAAGTCCATGTGCAAATTTCAAAAGCTTTCAAACTACTGCTGGGCATTAGAGTTAACTAACACACAGGTTTATCAGTCTACATTATAAATTATTGTGTTGGAAAAATTAGATGGAAATATCTAAAATTTTATTAAAATGCCTCTTTGAAGATATTAGTGTAGCACAGAACATGCCTGTCCTTCAGAGAACCACTTAAAATTGTACTTATTGGCTGGGTTCATCAAAATTACTAGATGTATTTTTGGAAAAAGAATGTTCAATTTTTGCTTAAAGAAATAAATTACCTAATTTGAGGAATGCATTTGTTGCCTTCCACTATGTTCTTTCTTTGTTCTTCTCTCTGAGGAATAAAAGAGAAAAACAAAATGAAGCTTTCCCATTTATATAAAAAAAAGGTTCATTTAGAACACAGCAAGTATGTTGCGCTTTGGGTTGGGAGTTTCTGGTAACAAAGTAAGCTTGCCCCCCACCTCATCACGTAGATGATTGTTTCCAAGGAAAAACCTTCCAGCAACTGGAAAGGAAATAAGTGTGAGTTCTTCTTGACAGCACGCTGCATTAGCACTCAGCGCACATAATACGGTTATACATGCATGTTGTAACTACTGACACTCAAAGTGCTTCCATTATGACTAGTTCATCTAATGCAGCAAACCACTGTAAATGGTTCCATTTATAGCTGATTTTAACATAGAAAATGGTTGCTATAGTGCATTACCAGAATCCTTTACAGAAAATTGGGTTATTCTGTTTTCAGAAGAGATGGGGAATCTATGAAAGTTGCATCCTTAGCAACAAAATCCAGGCCTTGTTCTTTGAAAGCAACTAAATCAAGCAAGCAGTAATGGCTGCGCATGTGGGATGGAAAATATTAATCTAGAGGAGTAAACATACAATAGGCTATCTAATTTGAACTATAATTTGTTATTTTTCTGTAGTATACTACAAAAAAAGGAGAAATACATGATAGATAAGTGCTATGGGGTTAGATACACGAAAATAAAGGTGAAAACAAATAAAATACATTAGATTCCATTTTTATTTACACATTAACAAAAATTTTCATTAGAATTGTGCAGGGCATTACAGAAAATTTCCCCAAGTAGGTTTCAGAAACTCACAGTTCCGTATGCTACGTACATAATTTGTGTGCATGCAGATACGCATTTACAGAGATACATGTTACTAAAATTAGTAAAATATTTGTAGTACAAAACTAACTGGAGTGACCAGTAAACAAGAAGGGCAGCTTGTATGAGCCTTATCACCTGAATGATAAAGAAGGTATAACACAGAAAAAAGCCTGCCTATACTGTCACTGTCTAGATAACTACTGAATAATTGCAGCAAACCAAGGTAATTAGCTTTTCTTTTGGTCTTGTATGTATGATAATAAGAGTCATTCTCCTTGTAATAAGACATTAGATTAATGCAAGTATCTGGTTATTTCAGATTATTAATTCCTTTAACTATAAAGAGACACCCATGCACTAGCAAAATTGATGTAAATTGAAGCTGATATAAATTATCTAACAAAATTGAAATTTACAAAAACCATTAAGCACCACAAATGCAAAAATAAATCATACTTGGCAAACCTTTAAGACTTATTTGTCTCTTCTATAATTCAAATTACTCAGTGAAAATCATTCAAAATTTTTTGCCCTAGAACAATTAACTCAAATGAAGTAAATGAAGAGATTTCTAATTGGCCTTAGGTAATCAGTGGCCAACAGTGACCTCCCTGATGCACCACATGCTGTGTTTAACCATTTGATACTCCACAGGTTTTACTAAGAAATATTATATCACACATTACGTTCTTCTCTTACTAACATCAATACAATATTTTTTTCCCATGTTCAGAAAATAATGTATTGTTTTAAGTACTGACAATAATAATGAGAGTCTAATTTTTCTATAAATTCAGATTGCAAGAAACTCATATGCTAGATACAAGAATGACATGTTGTTCAGATCATGCAACAAGTGCAAGGGAACAAAACCAATAATCAATATTGCTACATTCTCATTTTGCTTTCATCAGGGGGAAATTAAGTGCATTTTTTTCCTATTAACAATCTTCAGTCATTCAGAGCATTCATGTGCCACTATATGCTCACTACCTACCTTGAGATATACCCACATTTATCACACAGTATTTACTATTAACTTGTTATTTCAGGAGAGACATCTCAGGACTCACAGAGACTGGGGCAAAAAAGTTATTTTAGAAAAGGATAGCTTATAAGTAGGGATGAAAACAGCGAAGAGTGGTGGGGTTTTGCCAATTAAGAAGAGAGGGGAGCACAAACTTCCTTAAACCCTTCCATGTGAGGGAGAGGATGCCAGCTCACAGTGACACCAGTGTGTCTATCCTTGTATTTCCTGGAAGAGATCTCACTAGGGATGAACACTGTTGAAAGAAGCTTGGAAGAAACCATTTCAAAAGACTGTAAATGTACACAAATTAGTAAGCTCTATTATTGCATTAGAAGAAAGACAGACCCAGAAGATTTTAGATAATACAAAAAACCATGGTCACACTAAAATAAATAAACAAGCCCCCTCAAAATTCAAAAGTCCTTTGACCGCACAGTTATAGTACCGTGCAGCAGGAATACTGAGAATCATGACTCCCTGCTGGGACTACTGACAATCTACAGTAATGCTATGGAAGCAGGCACTCTAAAAACACTTGGTCAAGCCAGCCCTGGTGCCACCAGCAATCAGGAGGTAAAGTAAGATTGGGTTGGGTCAGTCCTGTCAAAAAGCCCCCCCTAACAGCTCTGACTATACGGTTAAGCAAAGAGGTCTCCTATTTTAAGACAAGAGAAGTCTCAAAGAAAGATAAGGAAAATAACTTGAAGATGTGAAGTCAACTGGAGCATTTGTTAAAGAGTATTAAACACTTATAAATTGCTTCCACTTAGAGGTAAATTGCACTTGTATTGTTGTAACTTAATCCTCTTTAGCGACTTAAACTCTGCTTAGACATGACCAACATTTGGGAAGACTGAGATAATCTCATAACAACACATAGCAAATTGCTTTTTTATTTATTTAACTATAAAATTAATTCCCATACTACCAGAGTGGTGTCTTTGACTAAAACCTGAAAAAAAACCCAGGTTTGTTTCCTTCCAGTAACTATGGATTTCACTTTTCTTACAAGTACCAGATGCTACAATCAGGATTAAAAAAAAAAAAACCAAAACAAAACAAAAAAAACACCACAAACCCACCAAACTTTGCACATCTTTAATCCTGAGTTTTGGTTCACTGCAGAAGTTCTGAGCAGAACAGTGTGACTGAAATTATAATTAACAATGAACAACTTTTATGGGACCACAGTTCTCAATCACTGATTTCTTCTTGTGCCTTACAAATACTGGGATCCCAGGATCACCAATACAGTAATGCCAGTCTCAGCTTCAGGTGGCTCGCAACATACTTGGTCATAAGACAGCTACAAAATTCTTGAAAATGAGTTACCTTGCTAACAAAGTAGAAAAAAAGTTGGTGGGCTTTTTTTTGTTTGTTTTAAATCTCATTATTTGAGGTAACTTGGCTCATTTTTAAGAGCATCTGATGACAATAACAACAAAATAAATATGAAGGTGTGGGAAGAACCTAAATCCAATAATGAAAGAAAGGTGCATCTAATCCTAAAGAACTGAGATACCTGCTGCCGTTCGCTTTTTGAAGTATTTATATTTTCATTGCTGAAGAAAAATCATCAGGTATAAAAGACTAGAAAATACATTTATGTTCATTAAATTATTTTTTATCTACACATAGGTTTATTATCTGCAATTTCCTTATTTCCAAAGAGCGCATGTTTCAGACAGGAGACTTTTTTAGGTTTTTTGTTTTTTTTTTTTTTTTAAAACTCAGTCCAGGTGGGGACAATTTTTCGCCTCTTGTAACTTTTTCAGCTTTTCTGCTTAGAGCCTGGAAAGTCACCAAGGACATCATGCAATGCGAGGCACACGGCAGAGCTCCAGGGGAGCAAGCGATTGGTTTCTCCGCTGCGCTGTGCTTTGCTACCAGGGGCTGCTACTGACTGTCCTCTTCACGAGAGAAATTCTGCTGATGAGCATCTTTGACTAAGCGGTTACTACTACTGCTGCATTTGTTTGGTCAAGTTGGTGGCTCTTTGATCACAAGATGCTGAAATACTGTTAAATTGTAGCAGAAGCTGCAATAGTGCCTCATTCACAGAAGCTCTTCTGAGCGGAAAGGCCCATTTAGTCTGGCTGCTTAGAATTTTGCATGCAGCAACATTTTAGCTTCAGGTGTCCTGGCGCAAGGAAAATAAAATGAAAGAGCTTGAAGATTATTCTTATTTGCTGTCAGAAGCAAGTTTAAAAATCACGTTTATAAGTACTTGAACAGAAGGAAACGGGAGAAAATACAGGAATGTATAGTTAAAAACTGGCATATTTATGCACAAAACAGAGCCATAAACTGCCTGGACTGCACCCAGAAATGCATGTCAGTCTTCAGTAAGTGTTGAATAGAGCTCATGGAGGGAAACACAGGTGTTATGTATGCCAACTGAATTTTAGCATTTGCTGGTTACTGATGGGATGGGAGAAAGCTATTATTTTATTTTAAGTGGGGCAGAGGGGAAGGAAATTACCTTGGTCATTGAGTGCAGCCTACCTGAGGATGATGGAGCAGACTGTATGAGGCTTCCTTCCTGCTCACACACCTAAACATGTTTCTATTTAGTACCTACATTTTCACCACAGAAGTTGATAAGAATACTGATGGGAGAAAGGAAAAGTAAAGAACTCTTCTGCCAGCATGATGTAATACAGGTCCCATTGATCAAGTTTCCAGAGGGTAACTGCTCATTTTCACACAGCACAAAATCATTACTTGAAGATGCAAACTTGCTTGTGTTGCTTGTTTTAGAGCACATGAGGCTTTTCTAGTAAGGCAGTGTTTATTGACTAATATTGCCAAGTGAAAGTATAATCAATCAAATGTAATCAAACAGAAATTTCAGACTATATCTGTTTTTTGGTGAAACACTTTCCATATGCGACAGGTAAGATAGGCTTGTCAGAAAGGATTAGTTCCGGTGCCCTAGCTCCCTATACCTGCCCCATGAAATTCAAAGTACTAAACCAATGATGTCCAACTTCAGACAGGGCAAACTACGTAACTTTATAGAGAGACCTGTGAAAGCTTCATACCACAGTTCCTCTCCTCTGCCACGTACCTACATACGTACCCACCACATTATCAAAATGCAGAACTCCCCATGACAAAATGAACACATTCTGGTACAATTTAGTCTCTGATTTCAGATTCAGTGAACCCACGCCTACTTAAGCCATGTATGGGAAAGAGCTATGACACTTTTGTTCTGGTCAGAGCCAGGAAGAAAAGCTACAGGCAAAACGAATTCTCCTTACAGGCCAGACAACAGGACTACGGATTTACAGCTTGACCTCCCCTGGGTTAGCAGGGAATTTTCTATCACTAGTGCTGAGAGCCTGAATCAGCCAGTGAACAACTTCTATCTCTTGCAACTCCACTGACATCAGGGAAGTGCTATGAGGGGTGAATCTGGCCAGGATCCTCTTTCAAAGTGGCAAAATGTTTCTAGACATGAACATGAGCCGGCATAATTTATTTCAGCTGGTTTGCTTATAATGATTTTCCACACATTCTAAGAAAATAAATATTAATTGACAAAGATTCATTCAACAAAGATTTTAACACAAACATTAAAAATACTGATAGAATGTACCTGTTTAATGACACAGGCAAATGTTTTACATCAAAATCAGGTTTAAGATATTTTCTAACCTGATGAAATAATACAACAACTTTCTTCTATTTAATCATCATTTAACGGGATATATTGAATTTTAGCATTTCTGAACAGCTCAAAAAAACACAAGTGCATTGATGAGGGACTCCTCAGCTGTTTAGCAGCTCCCCTGAAAGTATTCTATACAAACAGCTTAAAAATGCATGTCTCATCAATTTCTGGATTTGTTACTTGCAGAAAAAAACCCCACTTTTTTTTCCCCCCAGTTCCAGCTTTCTGGAAGCCATTCTCTAGAATGAATCAGCACAGTAACTGGTGTGAGTAATCTGGGCAGAAATAGACCATGCATTTACAGTTATTTCCAGCATATAACTTGCTCCATTCCACAAACTAAAGAACTGTTGCACTATTCTTTAGAACATTTCACTGGTTGCCATCCCAATAATCTGTTTATATAGACAAAGGTTAGTGCTTGAGAATCTATGAGTATCCTTACACTTGCCTTTGAAAAGGTTAACAATGAAAACACAACTCTTAAGATGCAAAGATGCCCAGAATCAAACCACAGGGTTTCCAACAGAATTTACCACTTCTTTGCTGGGTTTTAGTATTTTTTTCCTACACAGAGAAGATGTCAATATGAAAGACGTTAGAAGACCATTATGGTAGTACTCTAAGAAAGTAGAAATATGTATGTTACTTCAAGTTATTCCAGAAAAGCCACAAAACAGTCAAGTTAGCTAAAAGTCTCTGCAAAAGGAAGGTGAAGGCAGCAATATGATATAAAATACTGAATATTTTTGCTGAAAACACAACAGAAAGTTGAACTTCGCTAGAACTAAAGCAGCAGAGATAAGGGTGGCCAAAGAGAAGATTATTATTAGAAAGATGGCTAGCTCTTAAAGTAGCAGTTTTAGTCATAGTAGTATGTGTAGAACTCAAGACCTGTAGAAAACATGGACTGGAAAAGAAAATATCAAAGCTAATTCCATGTCTTGTCTCTTACTTCATTTTTTGACATATGCATCAAACACCAGCAAAATGGTTCTCTAGTTCATTTCCTTTCTAAGATACATAAGCAGGGATGTTCAGAAATGTTAAAGTCAAAATACAATGACTGAGATTAGAATCTTCTTCAATGTTCCAGTGCAGGATATTTCCATGCCAGGGCAATTTATGAAATTTTTTACTTGCACACAAGATTCTACTAAAATGATCCAAGTTACTAAATTTTTAATTTTATGCGTCAAAATGCTCAGAAAGTGTGTGTGTGTATTTACACACACACATATATGAACTAACTTTAAAAGCTACTGCAAAATGACATTTTCTGTTTGGTCATAAAGAAGTGTTGACATTTTATGTTTATCCACAATATCTTTAGCTGATCTTCCAAGTTGTGGGTTTCAGAGGGAAAAGGGTTGGGTTTTTTTTTTTTGGGGGGGGGGGGGGTGGTGTATGGTTAGCTGGTTGGTTGGGTTTTTGCTACACAGGGAGCATTTGTCTTGAATGGGAATTCCCTTTACTGTTCCTGTGCAAAGGAAGCAGATTGTTGCTGGATAAATTGGCTTTATATCACAGTATCACAATTAGATGTCAAATGCTTCAAAGCTATAACAGACCAAATGAAATCACCCGCCACTTTTACTGATTTTCCATCAATACTGTATCATACAATAGCTGCTCACCCCACTCCATGTCATTCAGTGGAGGGTATCATGTAAGCCCAGGTCCTGTGGGTGGGATGGTAATGGAGCATTTCCTCCTCAAAGTCCTTCCCAAGCACATGAAGGACTAGAAGGGTGATTGGAACAGCTAGCACAGATTTACCAGACCAGGTGCAGTCTCACAAGTGCCAAACAGAGGGGAAAAACACTAACACAGCCCAGCATGCAGTTGGCTGTCACTGTTGCAAGAGCACACTGCTGCTGACTAGTGTTCAACTTGCTTCCCCCAGGGACCCCAGGTCCTTTTCTCCACAGCTGTTTTCTCTAATGGGCCCAGAGGATGCTGCTGTGCAGGGTGACCCCAGCCCAGAAACCAGACCTGGCACTTGCCTGTGTCGATGACCTGGAGTTGTCAGCCAGCTTGTTTCTCCAGCCTGTTCAGGTCTCTCTTAGCAGCAGCCCCGCTCTTCAGCACATCAAATGCATCTGCCAATTTAGCAGCTACCATGAATTTGCTGTGAGTGCACCTCTACCTCATCACCCAGGTTGTTAGTGAAGACATCATGTAGCATTAGCATCTCTCCCTGGGAGATGCCACTGGCTATCAGCCATCAGTTTGTGTCAGGGATCACAACCTTAAGTGTAACAGTCCGGGCAGTTTCCATCTACTTTCTCATCCACTCATCAAATCCACATCTCGCCAATTTGGCTACAAGAGTAATACGGGAAACCATGCCAAAGGCCTTGCTAAAGGCGAGGTAAACAACATGCATTGTTCTCCCCTTGTCAAGTCCACCGCTCATCTCATTACAGAAGGAAATTAAGTTAGTCAGGCATGATATGTCCTTGATAAATCCAAGCTGGCTTGGTCCAAATAACCATGTCCAAAAACATGAAGTAAAAGGTATCTGCTGCTTCTTCACTCTTAAAAAAATAACACAGATTAGATTTTTAGCTTTTTGTTTCCTGGCAAGACAGGTGCTTTCTCACTGTAAGTTCCACAAAATGCCTAGCCTATAGGTAAGCATGGCCACTGCGTCCCTAACTCACAGCAAATAACAACCCAGTCTCATCTATTCATTGGTGGAAGATTATGTGTTTTTCTCCATGAAAAAGTACAATGTTGATGGGGCCAAAAATACATTAGGTAGACCAGAGAAAACTACCATTTAAAACAAAGTTTATGTTTCAGCTATATAGCATCACGTGGTGACAACTCCTGCTTTTAAATTGCTCTAGTAACAAGTAGTACTGTAAAGAAACACCATTTGAACAGCTTCAGAAAATCTCTGTGCAGATTTATATTAAGCTCAAAATTCAACAGGAGCCTGTTCAACATGGTCGAGAGAAGAATTGAGTTATAGAGCTTATGGCTTGAGGCTATCAACTGAAACTGAGCTTTAATTAAAATGGATTTGATAATGCACAGTAGATTTTGGGATGGCTTCAAAAACCCTTGCAGAAAGCTGATGTGGTTTGCCAACTTTATAGTAAAGTAGCTATGCTATATGCATATTAGAGTTTCTAAATGATGCTTAAGAATATAGAGTTGAATCCAAGTTAACCAACAAAGTGAGCATCTTCTAAACAGAAGCCTGCTAACAGCAAATCTGTAGTATGTGGAAATTTGCTTGTACCACTTGTGGAGCTGTTGAATAACACCACCAAGCTGCAGGAAGTCAGAGATTGGTGTTTTTTTTTCATGAGCAGCTGGCATTGTCATCCTTCCATTAGGACTCCAGTCATGACTTGCAGGTATAGAGTTTGCAATGCTCCAGATCACAAGTTGCAAGCAAAAATGATTAATATAAAACGTTTGTATTTTACTTGAAGAGGAAAGCCTTGATGCTAGTTTTGAGGTTTGTTTATTTTTACTATTTGGAAGCTTTTGATAATTTGGCCTTATTACACCTAAGGGTCATGAAACCACAGATAGCCTTTTTTGCTAAAAAGAGAGTCCTGAATAGGAAATGTTATAGAGAGAAACAGAAAAAGTACCCTGCTCAATTCACAGCTGAGAAAGTATCTCTTTCTCAGTTTCTCAATTTCTCAACTCTAAACTCGGGTGATAGGATATATTGGTTGCAGAATGTTGATTATTTTTTATTTTCATTTCCCCTTAAGACAAGAGAAAAATCAAAAGATTGCACATGTACAAAGATTTCCTTACTATTGCCTTTTCTTAGACTTTCAGCAAGTATTATTTTTCTAACTTTAACCAGTATATTTTTGGGAGGAACAGCTCAATTAATAGAAACTGGAAGATATCCAAGTTGCCTTTCATATTAAAAAAGAAAAAAAAGTAGCACTAATGTGTCATCTGATGCAGGAGACTGACTAACATATTCAACAACTAAAAGAGAGTCAACTAGAGGTTTCCGGAAAACAAACAGAAGGAAATAAAAAGTTTGGAAATTAACCACACAGTGTAGGTTAGTAGTTGTAGTGCTATTACAAGATACCTGTCCTGCAAGTTATTTCCCAGATACCTGGATAACCAAAAGTCTGCAGAAACAAATATGAAGAAGAGAATGGGCAATCTCTCTCATTCTGCATTGACCACAACAGTCCTGCAGCAAAGCAGTCCATCATAAAACAATAACCAGGCACCCTCTGACAAATACAGCACCAACTCTCAGGGCACAGTGGGACCCTGTGTCTGGCGGTACACCATGCTCTTGGCTACAATGCTGGGAAAGCAAATTGGATTGGGGGTGTAGGAAGACCCGAGCCCTTTTTTAGGTTGTTTCACAGAGACCTGAGGAACAGAAGCTTTTAGAAGAGGCATGTCTGAAATTGAGACCCTGTTACTACCTCAATGCACAGGTGATGACCTTGTGGAGCTCTGCTTTCTATGTCTGATAATTTGGAAATAGCAGCTTCAAGTCCATGCCCCTTATCAGCAAACAGGCACTTTTCAGACAGCAAGGAGCCTTTCCACGTGAGACACATTCCTAGCCAATTAGGACTTCACACTTATTGAAAAAGACTGAAGTTGAAAACATTGTGTGAGATGTAAGGTTGATGGTGGGGGACAAAGCATTTTTCTCTTGTGCTTACAACTACCAAAATAACCACATATTCAACCAGTCATGCTTTGAAATGCAGGGTATATCTGAGATCATTTTACTCTTATAACCACCATCCAGTAAATGACCATAATTTCTGTATTCAACTTTCACAATATGAACAGTAAGGGAGAAAACACTTGGAAATCACAGAAGATTCTTCATTTGTACATAATAGTCCAACTGCAAGCCTGCAATAAATTGCAGCTAAACAAAGGAAAGATGACTAACTTCAACCAGAGGTCTTGGTTATTCTGCGGAAGGGTAAGACTGTCAAAATCATACCTGATTTCTGAAATAACTGATCCAACTGTCCCGAAGTGCAGCATTGCTTTGAGCAATGATCCAGTGAATCACGTATACATCACAACTACTCAATCTGGATTCACATTCATTAATAATTATCTACTTCTAGATTTAAAAAAAACAACCAAACAAACAAAAAAACACCAACCAAAAAAAAAGCCACCCCAGCTCTACAAAAGATTGTTAATTTCACAACTAATGATGATATCCTCTAACATTTTCAGTTATCCATTCTGAGTACCTACATCCCTGACCTTACTGCTGACAAACTATGCCTAATTAAATCCAAACTTTACCATCCTGCAAAATGCCGCAGCAAAACATGCTGTCAGCATAGTTGGGAGCCTTTTGATCACACTCCAGACAGTCTCCATTACCTGGCAGTTCTGGTCACCTCAAACAACAGCTTCTACCCAATTGAGCCTTTGTGCCACTTAATCTCTCATTCATGCAATGCAGATATACCTCATACAATCAATTTAACTGAAAACTAAATTCAGCTGGAAACTGGGTCTAGAGACTTGGCAGGTAATGGAATTTTGCTGAAGCTAAAGTTCTGGAAGGACTGGAGAAGAGAAGTCACAACCTTCATTCTGTGTTAATGAAGGTTTTTGTCAGTAAAGAGAAAAAAAGATTGCTCTACCTTAGAGAGATTAAGTGTTTTACAACTTTCATTAAACTAAATTCTGGCTCTATGGAAAACTTCAAATAATGCTTAATCAATGTTAAGTTGTACAGTACTCCCTTAAGGTATTGTAGAGTTAAATACATGCTACAGAAGCACATCGGAGCAGCCTATTTTACATCACACTCCACAGAGGTTATTGTACACATAACAGTCATTCTAGAGAAAACATCACAAAAAGTACTCCTGAGTCTACATTTTTATTTTCCTTGTCAAATTAATCAAGTAACTTCTGCATCCAAAATAAATTACCATCCATTGTTAATTGTAGATATGCCAGTCAGAAGACTCAAAAATGTGGGTTTTTAGATGTATCTGCTTTTATTGGTCGCAATTATGAAAGTTGTTTTCTTCTATTAAAACAATGGAGCTGCAGCATTTTTGTGAGCTGTCTTAACAGGAACAAATATATTCATACAGACTAAGGAGACAGCATTTTGTGAACCAGCAGCAGCAGTAGGTCCTTCATATTAGGTACCAATATTAGCCAAACATTTACCCAGGTAATGAAATAAGGAGTTCAGTCTGACCCGATAGCATTATTCACATACTAGTTGAAGGCTACAGTTCTCAGAACTCATAATTTATTGCTCATAGGATTTGAAGAACTTGTTGAGTACAATAATTTTTTTAAAAAACCACCATCCCCCACAAAGAATATGATTAAATTAGTAAAGTATTTAGACGACAATGATTTTGATCATTTTGAAGATCAGAGAGATGCTTTCTAATGCCAGAAAAAATTACTCTCTCCACAGGATTAGTTAGAATATCTAGTGGAAATTAATATCTCCTGGATATTGTAGTCAAATAAAGACATTGCTGTTATCAATTTACAAGCTGACACGCAAATAATGGATTTGTTGTAAAAAACAGCAGGAAGAAAAACAGTGTGTGTGTGTGAGAGGGGAGATTACACAGCCAATTTTTGCTGGTAAGTAAAAACCTTTATGGAATAAAACATTACAAGAAAGAATTCACACAGGGAGGGGAAAATTGTTTTAAGACCAGTATAGGGCAAGAGTAGTATATCAGCTGCTCTCTGGCAGCATTTGTATCGTAAAAGAAAATTGAGGATTGCATGGAACTCCCAATGCAGGGCATACAGAGAGCTGGCAAGATCAAGATAGCTGTCAATATAGGAAGCCATAAAAATTGGCCCTGTTTATCTCTGTAGGTTTTTTTTTTTCTATGAAGTTATGTGTGAACGGATAAGATTTGACTCCCACAATTTCCTCCTTCACGAAGGGCTACTGTGTTTTTTTCCTTATGAAACATTCTCCCACCTCCCACTTCCAAATTCAAATGACCAAATGTTATCCTATCAGTTATCCTAAATCTTTGCAGGCTCTGCGCCCACAGAATACACTATTCAATCACTTTCTGCCTAGATTTACATGGATCAATACACATGTACAAGTTAGATTCAGGATGTGAACTCTTTGGAACAGCAATCACCTCTTAAGGTTGTATTCCTACCAGGGATTCTGGGACTAGTTTTTGGCCAGGTGCTAGGGGTAATCAAAAGAAACGAAGACTATACTGACATACATTTAAATCCCAGACTTGTAAGGAAGATTTGAGCAAATACACGAATGAGACCAATGATTTAACCAGTAAAGATATATGGTCTATCAAAGCAAGCTATTGTGTGAAACTTTTCCCCAGATTTACTACAAAGGATGAGCAAAAAGGTCCAAACACTGACCTGTAAGAATCGTATTAGCACTTGATTACTATCACCTCTTTAATGCAGCCATAAAGTAGATTTACCTATGAAGATTGAATTTAACTTAAAGGGGAATAAGGAATATAAAAATGTTAATTTGCTATTTCTATTAAAAAAAAAAACAACCAAACAAACTGTTTCTAAACTGATAGCATTATCTTCTAAGCAGAGTGTCTAGTCTGATTCCGACCTCACAGTATAAATGAAAAATTCACCCACTGAAAGCAATAGTGCTATAAAATCAACGTAAGGAAGGTCAGATTAAGACCCTCCACATTTACCATTAAGGGTGTTATTTGGTCAAGGCACTTGTGGTATTTTGGATCGATCATCAGTTAGTTGTGACATTCTGTGCTTCACTGAAAGTGTGTGCAGAATGAACACTGGAAGCTTGACAGCTTAATATCTGGCAGCAGCTAGAGAAAAATCAGGCCATATTTTTCAGTTCCAAAAGCAACAAACAATGGACCATCCCAACTGCTAGGAATCATTTCAGTAGGTTCCCTTCACATAAGAACCTTGTAGGACCGCAGCACCAGAACCTTTGGGGTGGAGGGGGTGGTAGTTTTTTGTTTGGGAAAGGTTTTGGGTTGGTTTATGAGTTTTTGTGTTTGTACTGGTGGTCGTGGGTTTTGTTTTTTTACAACAACACTTACTTAGCAAAATACAGCAGAGAGAAGAAACAAATAATGAAAGTGGGAGATATAAGTAGGTGACAGGGTTTCTGACTTGCTCCTTCCTTCTCTCTCTTCCAGACTCATTTGTCTTGTGTGTTTAATTTTAGACTACATGCTTCCGCGTTATATTGGCTCCTCACCTAACAGTCAAATTTGACTTTCAATCATCAACCTTGCCAAAGGTAAGAGTGAAACTAGTTATCTTTATACTGTGACTTGAGTCATGTCTTCCATCGCAGCAGTGGGAAATGACAGCCCAGTTTCTGGATCCCACTTTTCCTTCTTGCACTAAACTCAGTCCTCAGAAAGTCCCACCACTGGAAGTAAGAGAAAGTCAATTTCCTTTTCCAGGTTATCCCTCCTGACAGCGCTACTTTTAAAACCTATGAAATATCTCCTAGTAACTCCTCACTTTGAAATGTAATTCCTTTATTTTCAATAACGCAGTTGCAAGTCAATAATGTTAAGCCATCAACGTAACCCGGAGTAAATAGCAGATCTCTCCCAAAGAAAATTTCTGTTACTGTCGAGATACAGAAATAGGTACCATTCTGTTGATCCCAACCTGGATACTTATCTTTACTCAAAGTGCAAATTTGCCTGATTAAGGAAACAAAAATCTGCTACAACACAATCAATGTGCGAAACCGAAGCTCCCTCAGCAGGCAAATACATGTGAATTAGTTTCAGTCTGACATATCAGGCTTTATGTCTCTCATTTCAATAGGGCAGGAACTGTAAGAACCATGTTGTCCTAAGCTTTTGCCCACGTTCCCTAACACCCCCTGGTTTTCGCCTCTATTCTTCGGTGAATGCAGCTGCCTGTGCCATTGCTCCTTAGCCTGGTTGTTCCAGCACAGCCTGGGAAATTACAGTCCTCATGCAAATCTTCCTAAAGCCTTGTTTCTTCTGAAACTTATGGCTGGTCATCAGCAACAGTAATATTATATTCAAACCACAAAATGTAAAATCTCCTCCCCTAAACATATTCCTGGCATCTCTTCTGCTTTCTACATATCCCACCTATTCAGTGCAAGGCAGGGAGTGTCTGTTGTTTTTTGTCTCAGAATGTGCTCAGCACAAATTTTTTAGCACTTAACAGAAGCCAATCTTTTTGATAAGTGAGAATTAAGTGTACAGTCATGGATCAGTACAGTATCCTTATACTCTAACTTTCATTTCAGCACATTTCTGTGTAATAATAAACTCTGTATGTCTAGAGCTTGCTTATCAGACTGAGGTTTGACCAGATATTTAATAATTGAATCAGAAAGGTCAATTACCTTTCCCAAGATCACTCTTCATGAAGACAAAACAAGATTCATTTGGCCCATCTTCCTGCTACCCAAGGAAGCAGGAAGTAGAGCATTTGATTTATTTTATTGCACTTCAAAGCTGACTGCTGTGGGTCACTTGTAGGGAAGTTATTATAAATGCCACCTGTTTTGCCTTGTCAGGGAAAACAGTAAACTGCTGGGGTAGCTGTACTGAGCTGTGCAATGGCACTTTTGTGATGAACAGGCTTACAACCTTATCAACAGATTTAGAGTTTCTAAGAAATTCAAGATCCAAGGCTTCTGCCTAAAAAACATACGAGGTCACTGGCTGATGTTGGCTTCACCTGTTCCAGAAGGCAAAGTTTTCTATCTTGCTTTCCTTTCTAAGGAGAGATGTATAAATGAAGACCAGCCATCAAAAGGAGCAAATCGGCAACCAAAATCTGATATGGTTATATGAAATAGGGGAAGTCTTGAATCAGCAGGGTTGATGATATCTTATCTCCATGAGCATGGTTCAAAATTTTGAAATGTACACAGGAAATAGAAAGAAAATACAACTTTTTTTTTTTTTTTAAACTCATCATAAGTAACATCAGGGTTTTTGTCTAATTATTTCAGAGATTAAATCAGAAGTGCTAGAAGACCAGAACATTCATTTATGTTTTTATGTCATGACAATTTAATTTTTTTAGCAGAAAAAAAAATAAAGAAAAACCCCCACAAAATGCCTAAAGCTACAGATACTCATAAACAAATAAATTACCTCTGTTTCATCAACTGCAATGGCCAGTGAAGATTTGGTCAATTTGAGCTGAGGCTTAAATTGACCAGATGTGTCTGCAGACATGTTAGCCTAAACAATTTCAAAGGGAGGCAGGAACAGGAAGCACTAAACAAAATGTCCTTTATATATTTGCAGAGAAGGTAGAGTATATATTGCTGCCTGGTCTGCCCCAGAGATAAATGTGGTCCCTGAAAGCTGTATTTGACTCTGAGTAAAGCCAATGAGTTAAAAAAACTATGCAAAAAATTCAATGCCTATAGTTGCCTATAGATATTTATAGTTTCATCAGCAGAGGTGCATAATCAATTTTTTTGGCTAGGAAATATGCAAACATTTTGAACACAGGCAGTACAGGGTTTCAGTTACAAACCCCAAATCAAGAGATTTGATATGCTTCTAGAGTTCATTGCGAAGGTGAGAAGCATGTACATAATCGCTAGGAAAGACATTAAAATGACAAAAGGCAAACAAGATATCTATATCAAAGGAAACCCGTGTCCAAATTTTGTAGGAGGTAATTTACAAATGGCTTGCATAATCCATTTGTAAAATACAATAAATCAATGATAGGAGTGAGGATAGACCAAAAAATCCCAGATTCCTTATCCTTTGCTATAACTATTCCTGAACACAGAATAGAGCAGCTGAAGACAACTCCTGCCAGTTCAGTCATGATATTCTGCTCTCCCTTGCTTGGAAAACACTTCTCAGATAAGCACTGTCTTTTACATCATATTACATTCTCCTTAAGAAATCAATAAATCATAATTATACCTGTAACGTCTTTGTCCTGATTGTTCAGCACCTGAAAATGCACTGTACTGTTTTAAGATTTGGGGCTGGATGGGAGAAGAGTAGGGAGGCCAAATGCTTGCTTGAGTTTTTGTTTTGATTTGTGTTTGTGGTTTTTTTTAATTTAGTTTGTCGCAGAAAGTCCTGTGACTGATTGGGGATTAATAATTGTGACATCAAGTTGACTGTAATACACTCCTTTTCCAGGAATGTCATGTTTATTGCCTCGAGTGAGCTGCATCAAATTGAAAGTCCAAAAAAATTATGTGCCAAACATTCCTGTGGGCGCAATTTGTCACCTGCCCTTTTCCAAGCCACTGACATGCAATTAAAATAGCATCATATAAATAGATGGGGAAAGTTTGAGAATATTTTAATTCCTTGGAGAAAAGTGACTTGGACAATACAGTAAATTACTTTTTATTACCCTTCTGTTTTGTGCTATCATCTAGAGTAGTAGACTATACAGAAGAAAAACACATTTGTGAAGTTTGGTGATAGAAATTCACTATCTTACTTTTTTTTCTGACATCTGAAAATAAAAACCCAAATATTTTTCAGAAACTCCAATTTATGTTCTACTATCAAATGTAATGAATAGAACTTTTTCATTTGATGCCAAAACCTAGATTTAGAACACGTCAGGCTTGATTTTTAGTTTACCTTTACTTTGTTTGAGGTACTCTAACTATAACTGTGATCTGTCTCAGATTGGCAAAAACTTGGAAGAGAATCTGAAATGGTAAGAAAATACTCTGCTGCAAATTTTCAGGTTATTCTAAATCCACCCCAAGATTCTTATAACACAACGAGAAAGTTGCCTGTGAATAATCTTGCTAAAAAATCACCCATTTTCTTCTCACCTGCAAGTATGGCTCACTATAGATAACAACCTAACAACCTAACGTCCCAGAAGTCACACAGTTCAAAAGTTGCTTCAGCCACCACTTCGTTTCTAGTGACCTCCACATTCAATATGTTAGATGATAAGATCTTTGTAACATATGTGGATAATATTGGATATAGTAACTTTTTAACACCTGTTCCTCAAGCTCTGTGGAGTAACTTGTCTCATATAAAGGGAATTTAGCAGTCACCAAACAGGTTATGTTTTCTTATATCTGCTTATATCAGCCAAGGGTATCAGACATCTACCTGGGTCACACAGTTGCCCCCTATTCAGAGCTGCTTTTTGCACTTTCCCAGGAAAGTGAAATACTATAGAACATTAAGTCAGTTTTTATAAGAAGTAAACTTCAGCTTCTGATATAAACCCTCCAACTGTTCATACTATAGGTAAATGCTAAAACTTAATGGTTGTTTTCAAAGACAAAATATAAAAATATATGTGTAAATTAATTCTTCTTAAATACAGAGGCACTGATATAGCAAATAGTTGAGCTAAACCAATGCATTATGTGATAAAGTTTTACACCACTGCAGCAAACTCAAAGAAAATACACTATTTAGCTTCCTAGCCATAGGGTGTAGGTCTCTCCAAAGTGATTGCTGGGGACTGTAAAGAGGGCAAACAACTAAAGGAGAGTGGAATAGAATGCAGGCACATAGCAAAAAACAAACAAGAAAACCAAACCAAACCAAAACCAAACCCCAAAACACCAACCTGTGCCAAGCAGAGTCTACTCTCAAGCTCTGAAGACAAGCAGATTGACGTAAATACCTGTCTGAGCAGACTCCCCTGCACAGGACTGTAATGAGAGGTTGTCTTGTACTGACAGGGTACAACAGCTGACGTTCAAGATGAGAAGAGACCACACTGCACTGCCATGACCAGACAACCCAGGAGGCAGGCCCCATCTCATCCCAGGCCATTATTTTATGGGGTGACTTGTTGCTCCACAGATATTTGGAAAAATAAAAACACGAAACATTTTTCCCCAAGAGCACTAGGCATCCAAGCAGGCACAAGCAAGCAAAACCACACCGCACTTTCTCTCCCTTTAATCTGGCTGTAAACTTTCAGAGGAGAGAGATTCCTGTAACTTACTAAAACTTCTGCAGTCTTCAGCAGAGAAGCCTATTTTTAAGTTTACCAGAGCTAAAAGCAGATGCCTCACCCACCGGAGATTGATGCTTACAGCCAGACTCGAGGTGGAGAGGGAACAAACCTCCCACACTGTAGAGCCTTCCAGTTACGAAGATAGAAATAGGGCTGGGGAAGGGCAGCGGTTGAAAGGGACTAAATGTTTCCAATAAAATTGCATAGAAATACTGTGGTTTAGCTGAAAATATGCTGCTTTAAAAGTCCAATTATACTATCAACAAGCTGCTACTTAAATATTACATTCTGACTGCCTTAATGGTAGGAATGTTTCTGTTTAGCAAACGGTTCCTAGGGGAAGTGCACAGTCTTTTTTATTTGCTTCTATATTTAACTCTCTGGATAATGCCTGTCTGAAAACCTTCAAAAGCAAAAGACCTGGCTAAACACATCATGAATAGGTCATGACAAGCTCACAGAGAGCTAAGAAAATTTTAACGTCTATGCATAATTCATTCTGTTTTTCTGGAAGGGACAACACTGAATAGGTGCTCAGGAGGTGTGAACTGAGAGGAAATTTATACACCTACTTTTTCAATTTTTGTGGACAAGTCCCCACAAAACAATGTGGCTGACCTCACTAAAAATAAATTTAAAAGATTTAAAAAATCCAAAATCCTTTTTAGACTTTTTCCATTTTACCCCTGAAAGAAAACGAGATTACAAGGACTATCTTGTATTTAGTGTTATGCTGAGGGAAAATGACAAATACTAGCAAAATATGTCTTTGATTTATAGGCATTTGGAGACAACTGAAAATGGTCATTTTGTGAACTGACCCATCATGCCACCTACAAGGCATAAATTAAAACATGTGTATTATAAAATAAGATAGCTGAAACAATAAAAACAGACAAAACCAAAATATGCATGCTTAAAGACCACACTATTTTTAACAGTCTTGATGGATTACAAGAGCAGTACTGGTATGTTAAAGACCGATTGATCCCAATAGCCTGGCGTTGACAGCAGTCAAAAGCAGCTGATTAAAAGACATAAGGAAAGGGCAAGGTATATACCATTATTTCCTTAAAATACTCCTCCACCAATTTGCAGTTGGGCATTTTTCATAGACCTCAGAGAATTTCTCTGTTATGAATTCGTTCAGTTTCTCCTTAAATTCATGTTAACTTTTAAGACCAACAACTTCCTGGGGCAAGGAGTACCACAGATTAAATAAATACCATTAGTCATGATTTTTATTCTGAATCTGGCACTTTTTAGCTGCTTTAGGTGAGTTGGTTTCTCATCTCATGTGAGAGAAAGACAGGAAAGACTCAATAGATATTAATTGCTTAATTAACAGGGATCAGTCCTTACATAAAAAGAAGATCCTCTACACTAAGCCTTATTTTGCCCATGGTCTCAAAGGGGACAAGGGGAAAAGAACATAGACATCTTCTCAAAAATAATTTAAAATAATAATAAAGCTGTAGTTGACAAAACTGACAACCCTGGTTCCCCTGTCAACTGTTCTGGTTTCAGAATTCCTAGGACACCTTCTACATTGATCGCATCTACACAAGCAGTGCATTAATGAATCAGTTTATAATATGTAGTCAGAACTCAAAGTCTATAAAGCATTACATCTCAAAGTCAACTGTCAACCTATTTAATTACATCTAAAAATTAAATTAAAATCCATGTTGTAAATATGAGAAATGTGCTTCACATTCATACTTATCAACAACGCTAGAACAACCATTGCTGTTAATAATCATTTCACTATTTTCATTAAGTCATCATAATAAATCTTAACACAGGTTTCTGCTTACTTCGTGACAGTATTTCAGCAGCCATGCTTTTATGATCAAGAGTAGAAGAAGCTGCCATGAAAGTTGAGTCCCTGCCTCTCTGAGGCATTAATGGGAGAAATCAGCTCATTTGGCCCCCGTGATAAATCTGTGTCTGCTGGCACAAATCTGTGAAAGTTCATTTCAAAGTCTCATGAGTCAGTATTTATGTCAGAAGCACTGGAGCAGTCACCTGATCAAGAAACAGACAAGACTTCTCATGTGATTTCTTCAACGCATTACAGCTAATCAACAAACCTGAAAGCAGCAGCTATCAATCATAAAATGCTGTCAATAATCACTTTAAGAGAACCCCAAATGCATAATTAAACTATACACCCAAAATAATTCTGTCTGACAAAAAATATTCTGTATTCAGATATTGACTTGTCATGATTTGATGTAACTTATTGGTGTAGTACTGTCACTGTATCAGTGGGTGGTAGAGAAAGAGAATGTTTCATTGCACAAGACACTAAACCTGAAAGGGGTTGAATTTTGTTCGCAAAATTCACCAAGAAAAAGAGTTCAAAACACTCGTTATTTGAAATCAGAACTTTTTTAAATATAGGCAGATTATTTTTTGCAATTTTTATGAAGTTTGAATGTAGAATTTTTAATCAAAGTATAGCCAGAAGTATCCATAAACTTGGGGAAGCCAAATATGAAAATGAGTTCAGGGTAGGTTCCTGAGCTCATCTAACCCTCTGTCTCCCTCCTTCCCCCAAATGCCCACAGAGGCTTTAAAGTATCATATTCATCCTGACTAATAAAATGCCAAAGTCTCTAAAGTAAAAAATCTCAAGCTTTTGTTCTTGCCCTTATTAAAGTCTATTACCCTTTGGTTTATGAGATCAAGGTCCCTATCTCAAATTCTATGATGCACATCACTTGTTTTCAACACTTCATTTCTCAACAAACATGGAGGTTTGTTGACAATGAAGAATGTTTTGAGTCATGGTTATTGGCATCCAGAGCAAGGTAAGGTAACTAGAAAAAAAGAGAAGAGGTGTAACCTGTACTTGAATAATCAACCACTTCCAAGGATGACTGAAATTTCCAACCGGTATATCCATGATAATGTATGCTAGAAATCAAACATATGAGTTACTAATAATAAATTAATATCAAAAATGAAATCACAGATATAAGCGGTATCGCACTCAAAGAGTCCTTATAGAGAACAACAAACACAAGCACGAAAACTAGAGAAAAATATCGTATCTCTGAACGCCCCATAGTTACTCCCACAGAGCCACACAGTAAACTCTCTGTTTATCAGGATTGAATTTCAAACTCGGTTTAAACCAATGCATAAGATCCGATTTTATCTCGCCTAACGGAAAACATCATCAGCGATCATAGTAGTCTCAGCCCTCTTTAAAAATGGAGGCACTTGTCTCTGTGCAACTTTTTGCAGGAGTGAATGCTGCAGGCTAAAACGTGCTGTGAAGAGACGATGACTTCATTGTTTGGATCCTAATTTCAGCTAATGTTAATGTCTCTGAACAACATGGCATGCGCTTATAAGTAATCACCTTACCTTAAACATAAAATAATGTAATTCTTTCTGCTTCACTTGATTAGCAAAGCTGTATGAGCTGTATTTGCTGCCAGCAAATTGAGGTAGGTAATCCTTCCCCTCTGCTCAGAACTAGTGAGGCCACAAATGGAGTGCTGGGCTCCCCAGCACAAGAAAGCTGTGAACTTACTGAAGCGAGTCCAGCACAGGGCCTCAAAAATGACTAAGGGTCTGGAGCATCTCTCATATGATGAAAGGCTGAGAGTACTAGGATGTTCAGCTTAGAGAAGAGGAGGTTAAGGGAGATCTTATAAATAAATAATTGATGGGAAGGGACTCAGACTCTCTTTCAGAGATGCCCAGTGACAGAATGAGAGTCAACGGCACAAACTGAAAAGCATGAAATTTCATCAGATCATAAGAAAACACTTATTTACTGTGAGGGTGGTTAAGTACGGAAACAGGTTGTCCAAAAAGGTTGTAGAGATAGTCAAAGCCTGACTGGACATGGTCCTGGATAACCTGCTCGATCTGACCCTTCTTGAGCAAAGGTGATAGATTTGCTGATCTCCAGCTGTCCTTTCCAACCTAAGGTATATTGTGAATTGAGCCTTCAGGGGTGGGGAAATTAAGTACAAGAGTTATGAACAAGCAAGCAAATCAGGATTGGCAGAATGTTGAAGAGTTACCAAAAAACCTAGTAAGTTCTATTAAAATTTGGAAGTCGTTGAAAGGGCAATGTTAGTGTAATTATCCGCAACTAATGTTTTAATTCTGAGTAATTAGACATAATTAGAAAAACTACTTTTCTTTTTAGAAGTGTGTATTGTACCCACATTTTTTCCCCCATTTATTATAATTTCTCAGACAAAATTAAAAATATTTTACTGGGCATTTAAGTATTTTTCTGACCAAAGTCTACCATGGGATCAAAAGTCAACTGTTTTGAAATTATTTCTTCAAATTAGCTTTTTCCCTGTTGGAGAATCTAGGGACATGAAATGCATAGTAATGCAAGTATGATTTAGGAAAGGTCAGAGAGGAGCTTTATTAGTTTTGATCATAGTGAGAGAACATTTGGACAGCATTTTCCCCCTCTGCTCCCCTGTTCTCTACCAAGGAATTACAGAGACAGCCAATCTACTGTTTCCAGGGGGGGAAAAAAAAAAAAAAAAAAAAAAAAGAGGTAAGGAAAACAAATCATTTCAATGTTAAAGCCAAGTATCCATCTCTGAGAAGGATGGACTCCTTAAGAAGTTTGTTAACTGCCACACTTTTAAGAAGTAATCAAATAGTAAGTAAGGTCACAGTTTGGAGACATGGCTGTTGGTGGAGCCTGCCAATGGTAGCAGCACAACCAGTATTACCTTAGCACAGAAGCGGGCAAGTTGGAAACAATCACAGACTATTGGCTTTTAGTCAAAAGGACTGTTCCTTTATTAGGATAAACCTCTTAGTCAGACCTTTAAAATCTCAAATATTAATAAATTTACCACTACAACCCCAAACAAACGAATGCAATATATTAGACACACAAGCTATGATTGATTCTTCTTTATGTGTCCCTAGTAAATATGTCCTCAGTTGCTTCATTTGCTTTAAGTGACAGCTGTGTAGACGGATGCTTGTAAATAGTAGTAAGGCTAGAAAAAAAAAAATAGGCCTGAAGGAAGCATGTAGTGTTTATGGTACAAACAACAAAAACCAGAATGTTCTTTTAAAGACAGGAGCAATTCAACCATAGTCCAAAGGGCAGCTTGCAGGTAGATGATAGAAATGAATTATTTGCTGCTCAAGGAATAAATTAATTGAAAGGAAACAAGACAAGATGCTCAGAGATAAAGGAAACAAGGCAAAAATACCATGTTCTATTTTATCATTCTGCCAGAAATGTATTTCTACACTCTTCTTTTCAACAAAACATGGGTTTTATTTGCTTTTGTGAAGTTTCTACAGCTAAACACACTGATCTCTTTCCTTTCTCGCAACTAACAAAGGATCAAGCCAAGAAACCTAAAGTAGGTCATTTTGGAAGGAAAAAAAGTTCTATCATCTAGAATATTAATTACATTTTACTCAGTACTCTGTATCTTGCTGTGGTCTATACCAAGTATCAAGCAAAGCCACTTCAACCTATATTTTATTGCCCAAAATGTCTATTTAAGATTAGCCCATTTTTGGATTAATGACAAAAAAAAATAATTTACCCAGGCCTTCATTTGCAGTATTGTGAAGAATAAATTGTGTTTGGACATAATGAAGCAAAGAGGCTTTTGTTAATTCTGTTTGGGTAGAAACCAGAGTCTGCTTATTTTGCTTTTTCTTCACGTACCAACATGCTATATTACACGACAGTGCGCCTGCAGGTTTTCCAGTCTTGTTGAACAATGATAGCAGTAAAATGGCAAATGAAGACAGTGTTTGAACATTCACCATCCTTTCAGTTGTGGCTTGCCTAAACATCTGAAACACTGAATACTGGTGGATTTACCTCTAAAGATGACAAACCAATGACAACATAGTCACACTTTATCCAAAGACACCTGATAAACCATTACAAACTTTGATTACAAAGATGCAATGGTCTACTTCTAAATAGCAGAGTAAAGAAATTTTCAACACATCTGGGCAGGTAACTGAAGCTGAGCAACCAACATAACAAAAGTGCTTTTTCCCCAATGCATAAGATGTTTATATAATTACATATCTTTTGGCATTCATCCCTTTCTCTTAAAAAAACCTTTTGAAATCCTTGCGCGTTTTCAACTAAACTTGGCAAAGACATTGTAAAGATTTCAAAGATATTTTAAAAAGATTTGTAAAAACAGGCTGCAAGTAAAGGAAAAACTGAACTGAGTTTACTGCTATAACTTCTTTCTCAGTGAGCACTTAATTTCATTACTAGACACTACAGAATACGTGCAGGGAGGAACCACAGCAAACCAAGTTCTGCAAGTTCTGCTGTTCAAGCTTAGTCTTTGTGTGATTATATGAAAAATAGGAAAGAGTGGTAAAAGCAGGTGGTCACCTGCTGGGAGCTAAAAGGCAACACTGTGTTCTTGTCCGTGGCTTTGAAACTATGAAGTGAAGTTATTGAAGAGCTTTATCATCTTGATAATGAAGACAAATGTAGTTATTCAGTATCTAAAAAAGAGACATCAAGGAAACTCCCCTAGACAATCTGTTAGGTGTTTCGCACAGAACAACTTCCATATGAATAAGAAAGAAAAACCCGTAAGATAATTATTACAACGGCATGTAAGATTACATAAAAAACCATTACAAAAAAAAGAAGCCTCCAAGAGATTTTTGTGGAAAACAAAATGAAGAATGAAAAAATCTGTAACGCAAGTTAGCTGCTAATCATATGCATTCCTAACATTGTCCCCAAGCCTGGACAAGAGAACCACACAGTTGGGGCTTGGCCTGTACTAGAAAGTGCACCCTGTCAGAGCACAGCAAAATCAGAAGTCTCTGCTATGTCCATGTAAAAGTACTCTACAAGCAGCCACAATGGTCATCAGTGGGTAGCTGCTACAGATACTCTTCCTTACTGGATGCTTCTTTCCTGAGTTTAAAAAAAAAAAAAGAAAAAAAAAAAGTTTTAATCAACCCTTTAGGCCTCATCTATAGCTGAACTGTTACTTTTGGCCCAATACATGGACAAAATCTTCTTCCTCATGACAAATACAAATTATTTCGTATGTCATTAACAAGAAAAGCAAAACAAATATTATGTCAAAAGATTAGCAAAATTCACTCTTTATAGGAGTACTTTAATGACTTCTGTTTTAAGATGCATCACAGAAAAATGTCATCTGTATACAGCTAAGTAAGGTTATCCAACATTATTTCCATAAGAAATGGGTCACCAAAATACTGAAGCAGAAACTTCCATTGGTAAAAGATCATCAAAAGAAGCATACAAAGTGACAAAATGCCTGTTGCCTAATGTTATTTTATATTCCTAAGGAAATAAATCATCAATACTTAGCAATGAGATCAAACTATCCAATGCACTTCAAGCTATTAGAGGGGAAAAAAAAGTTCATGAGAAACATTTTCTCAGTGAAACAGAAAGAAAAATCCCTCTATAATGTATGTATTCAGCTATCCAAAAGCTGTTTAGAGTCCCCATATCCATTGCCAAGGCAGGAAGAGGAAGTGCATACAGAGGCAGAAACACAAATCTTCCAATATCCATGCAGTTATTGAATTCAGATATGAAGCCTGGTTTTCATTGTGCTATATAATTTTCCATTGATTTTGAACGCAGAGTAGGGGGTGTTAGGGTAGCTGTCCCTAACTACATCTTTAGGTTAATTATATATATATATTTCGCCATCTAAATAATTAACTTTTTCAGAATTTTAACATGTTTAAAAAATTATAAGAATTAAACTTTAAATTCCTTCGCCACTCTTCTGGTTACTTCAATTCCTCACATGTAAAAAAAAAATAAATTTATTTAATGCTAATACTACATGCAATTTTGTAAAATTCATATAGATCTTAACCCACAGAACTACAGTTTTTCATTGAATAAGTGATAATAATAAACTTTTTAAATTGACACACTTTGAACATTATTTAACTTTTTTAATATAAGCACACTATTAGACACTACAGTTCTATTGCCTCACACAATACACATTTGTAAAACTTTTTAACATAAACTTTTTAATCACTAAAGAAGCCTATATTCTGTTACAGGAAGGAGTACTTTTGTTCAGAGGTACTTAAGTTTTAAAGCATAATCTTAAATGTATCTGTAATTATACCACAGTAGGGGAAATTTTTTTTTCCAATATAGTATAAAAAAGTAAAATAAATATTTAAATATTAAGGGCCATAGAATACAATCTGAAATTAATGTAGTAAGAAATATCAAACCCAACCTCCAGGTGAAACCAGTCTTCTGAACGCTTCAATAGCAGTTGAACTGGTGAAGCAGGCAACTGGAACACCACAAGATGGAACAGGAAATGAAATTGCATGTGATGCTGAAGTGCCCAAACTATTAAATAAATACTTCCTAACTATTAACTTAGAGCTGGTTCATCCAAATCAATTTGAAAACTGCTCACTTTTTCAGATTTAAAAACCCTTCAAGTTAAAACCTGATGGCAAATGCATCCTTGAAGACTGATTCCCACTTAACATTCTGTAGCTATCCAGACAGAGTGATAAGATTACATTTAGCAGGAGATGGGTGCACTGAAAGGGGAGGTTCACAATTGTGGCTTCATAGTAATCTGATTATTTATTATGTCCCCAAAAACAACCAGGTAAAGAAATATATATAATGTACACATTATTACTACAGCATCTTAAAAAATTGATTCTAATTTATTTTTAAAGTGTTCAAAATTAGGAAACTTTATTATGATTGTTTATCTTCAACAAAACATCTACAGACCATTTTTTCCACACTTGTAGTTTTCCTTTGTTTTCTCTGAGCAAGAAAATTTAGAAATTGTAGCAGTGAATATTATTGTTCTGCTGCTTAAAGGTCATAGGCTCCTTACCAACCTGACCACTCTAGGTATCAGAAATGACCTGGGCTTTCATCACCTGGGATGCGTTTAGCTGTGATAACAATTACCTACCAATCAGATAACTCTTGGTCAACTTTAGTTCAGTTTTGATTTGGTTTACAGTAATAACAGGTAGTTATCCTGTGTGGACTCCAGAAGAAATTGACATGTGTAAAAATATACCTGCTGTGCATCAACATTTTTGATGCTTGTGAGTAGTTTCTACAGTTACTGATTTAAGAAGAAAGTTTTCTTAGGTCTTTCAGTGTTGAAAGGCTTCCCAATGCTTTTGTTCCATTAACATTTAGAGAGAAACAGTCTGCTTTACGCTTCCCTTTGACAACTCTTACAATGATGAAATGGAAGATGTTTTTTTACATTGATGCATTTTCATCAGCTACTACCACATAAAACACTTTTTGCCAGTATATTTTTATTTAGAAAGGCAAATTGGCTACTGAAGTCAAACTAAATCCTTTGATAACACAGAACATGCAAAACAGAAGTTTGGCCACAAGTTCACTTCCGAGGCACACAGCCAAACATGACATCCATCGCAGTTTGCCTTTGGTTACCCACTCTCCTCTTCATCTCACCAAAAATATAACATGTCTAGGAAACCTTGAGCATTCTGAAGCATTTGCTCCATTAGTCAGTTTTCCACACCAGCATTTGCACTTTAACACCTGGACATCCTTGCTACGACCATTTTTATTTATATTTTCATATCTATTATTTTAAGCTACCTTTCTGAGCACCACTGAGTTACTTTCCTTCTATTCTGATGCTATGATATGCCATGTTTAACACCTTAGCTTTAGAAGCTAAGATACAGGCAAAACCACATATTTCAAAAAAGTACAAGCAGAAGTACATGGTTGCATACCCAAACATTTTGCTAATGTTTTTATACCTAATTTTTTTACAAGTTTTTACAAGTTTTTGCAGTTTTGACATCACTACTCTGGAAGTTGCCTGCTGCCAGGGGTAACTCTGCAGCGTTCGTATTGTGTGCTGGGCACTCCCCTGTGCTGCTGGAAAGCTGCTCAAGTGGCTTTTGGGACACAATAGACAGCACAAAAGCAGATCGGCACACGTGCAACAAGTCCCAGACTTTCCAATTTCACTTCTCACACAGGGAAATCTGTGCTCGTGCAGTTGCCTTGCTGCTTTTAACACCAGGTTAGAAGAAGACTCACGCAAGAGCGTAACTCGCTCACATGGCAGAGGAGTACTGCTTTTGAGGCAGCAATCCTAGTCTGTTTCCTCAGGAAAACAATAACTCCTTAGTAGTCTTTGCAGAGTTGCACACACACACACACACACACACTCCCCTCACCCTGCCGGATAAAAAAAAAAATAAATAAAATCAAAACAGGCTACCTAACTCCAACACCTGCCATCTCACGACTTTCATGATTTTACATTTTTGCATGACTTCAAAATGAAAAAAGCCAGCTGTACATGAAAGAGTTTTCTTCTCTGTCATGGAGCAGAACAAGAAATGGAGCCCATTTTGCGATTCAAAAATAAGCCAGAAATTAAGCTTTTCCCAAAGTGTTGTCACAGAGAGGTGGCCTGGTAACCATGCCTTAGATTTTCCCCAGTGGTAAAATAGCTTTTTTAATTGTCATAGGAACATGGTACATACCAAAAAATGAGTACCAGAGAAAAAAAAAAAATTAATCAAACAAAATAAAGTCAGTTTTATGAGTGAGTGCAAGGTAAGGTACATCACGTAGCAGAATTTTTAGTCCATTTGCTGATAGACTAGTAATAGAGGAAGGTTAAAACACTGAAGAGCATACAGTATGGTAAAAGACCTCAACGCTTAGAAGTGAGGAAGAAAAAGCACAGAGATAATAAAGATCTTCAGTGTGAGAAATTTATGCTGGCAGGCAACAATTTAATGCTTGTAAACTGCTTTGAACGGGCTGACAGACAGCACAAGTCACATCACTTAAATAGCCCCAGTGTGCATTTCATCTAGAGTGGGGTTATCTAGAAGTGGCCTACATCCTTCATCTAGGAAGTCTTCTATTAAAAACATCTCTAACAGTTAACTAGAATGCCACCTGAACAGATCTGAGGTATGATAAGACAAAGAATATTATTACCAGAAAGACTTCTGTTAATATTTTCATTAGAAATAGGTGAGTCTGCTCACCACCTGAAAAAACCCCATGATTTTAGTCATTATATCAATAAATTAATATGCAAAGAAGAATTGGTGGATTCATACTAAAGGTGGAAAAAAATTAGAGTGAACTTCATCCTCAATTGGTAAGCACTGCTTAAATCAAGTTGCTTTTCATAACAAACCCCTTGTACCCGCAGGATGTGACAGAGCACAGCAGTGTCCACCAGGGTAGGCATGGTGTGCTGGCAGTAGAGATGGCACCAGCCCATAGAGTTGGCAGCCTGGAAACAGAGTTCCCAGCAGTTTGTCTATGGTCCATTCGGAGCAGCAGCAACAGATACGAGCTACAGAATCTCTCTTATGTGGAGAAGATCACTCATTCATGTCATCCTTACTTTCTGCATAGTAATCCACCCTCACACTGTTTCTTTAATTCCAAGGAAGAGTTACAGGAAAACAAAGCAACCAACCAAACAAACAAACCAACAACATAAAAATCCAGCACAAACTTAAAGTCTACTTTAATGAATTCTCAGCTCTGAAACTAGCCTGCAAGGTTTGCAAAACCTCAAACTCCATGAGATTTAAACCATTGCTGAAATCAATTAGCTTAATTTATGATGCACTGTTTAGCCAGCATCCTAATTAAACAGAAACCTCCCATAATCCCAGTAAAGAACAAAGCACAGCAGGTGATATTAGGTCACCAGCCCATATTTAAATATGTGCCTTCCCAGCTTTTTCAGTTATGCTGATTTTTCAGAAATCAGCTTAGAGAGGGGTAAAATGCATACAGATTGGAAAAATACCAAGTATTTTTTAGCATGTTCACTGCCCAGAAAACTTTAGACAGGTACTGAAATTGTATCTAAAGAATTTAAATAAGTTTAGAGAAAAAAAAAAAAATCACTATCCCCAAGCTTTTTTTTTCACTTCTATGACTTTGAAAGGCCTCAGACAAAGCAAATATGTTAAACAATTGTAGGTTATTAAAATAAAAATCCTCTTTAATAACTCCTACAGATACCTCTTATCAAAAGAATGATTTTACAGCTATAGAGGCAATTGTGCAATTGCAAACCAGTATTATTTAGTTTGATGGAACAGCTAGTAAAACATTCTTAAAGATTCTGAAGTAACAAAGTTAACTCCTCTCACATTTTCAGTTGGGCTCTGGATTGATCTTAACTTTGAAAAAATACCTTCATATTGCAGAGAAAGAATTAGACTTAGACTACTGAACTAAGAATTGGTGTAATAGATTCAATTCTAAAATTATAGGTAGATAATTCTACTCATGATACTACATAAAAACTGAAGCAGACATTTTTTTGCCCTACTTACTTTCTTCATCAAGTTTATACTTTTCGGTGAACAAAGCAAATCAGGAGTTACTAAATACTAATCACATGACATCACTAGTGTCATTTACTGGTTACCAGTAGACTCGGAAATGTCTACTGGGGCAGATAATACTGCCATGTCTATTTTACCTCCTCCATATTTTTGACAGATATTCAGGCAATTTTTCAGCCCGTGCCTAAAAAGGCTTGGTAATCTCTAGCCTGGCATCTTCCTTTTCATCCGAACTGCCAATAACCCAATATTCCTTTGAAGACAGAGTACCATTCCTCAAAACCCTCTCCCACCCCACTGTTTTTGAAACTACATATCTCCCAGTTATTTGAATAGTTGGTATGAGAAAGACCCCTTGAAGTTTTAGTAGCATTAATTGCATCAAATGTCTTTTCTCTGGTAAGCGTTTCTATTTTTAATTTGTATTTGCTCTAAGAGCAGTGCACTGTAACTCTGAAGACCTGGAGTCTGCTGCAGGCTTTATCAGCCTCCTGGATGATCTTTGCCAACTCTCTGTTTCTAGGCTTTCTTTTCTTCATCAACCCCCCCCCTCAGTAAAATTGCAATACTGTTTCTAAGACCATATTCAATACTACCATGAAAGGGAAAGGGTGTTTCACATAATTTGGTGTTGAACTTCTAGTCAGATGACATAAGCAACTGAATATCTTTTGTTCACATCTTCACTTCTTTCCAGGTGTGAAAGAGAAAGGATGGATGTTCAGTGTCTCCCTACCCCAGCTCCTATTACCTAAGCATAATCCTTTCTAACAGCATATCTAAAAGCCTCTCTCTTTCACTTCCTAGTATCATACTTGAAAGGCTAATTCCCTACCAGAAAAATTTCTACTAGATTTTACCAGTCTCAAATAGTCAAACCAATATTTTGGTACATATTCTAACCAAGACAGGGGCTGGGACAGGGAAGTATATTAGCTGATTTTTAACAACCAAAGACTCAGGAGAAAACACTAATTATTTCTCAGAGGCAGAGAGTCACCCACATGCAGTGATGCAGGGTATTAGGCATGACTGCTCAGTGCTCAGCTTCAGCCTGATCTGCGGGGCTGCTCTGCCAGGACTGGCTCAATGGTACCACCTCAAAAAGGCTGACAGGGAAAGTTTACACACAAGTGATTGCAGATATTGTTTTTCACTCATCGTTATTTACAACCTGTAGGAGAACTTTTGACATTGGCTTTCATATTTATCTCAAAACATTGTCACATCTATCTGAAAATTGTTAAAAGATTTCAGGGCTTTGTAATGTGTCAAGTAGAAACATTACTGATAAAATAACCCACGAGCATTGCAATTCATGTTTGTTTTACCAATACAGCACCAGTTTAAATGGAAACTACTTCTTTTGTCTCCTTGCATCATTTTTATGGAGTCAGAGAACTGAAAAGACTCCAAAGCACTAGTATTTATGACTGCAAAAGAAAACATGGTTTGCTGTAGGAGAAACCACCGTTTCAATTTTGACATTAGACTTCAAAAGGAATGGCTTAAGTTGAAGTATGTCTATTTTATATTCTGCTTCTTGAATGAATGCCTCATCTTTATTTTGTTTTTTGCTAGAGCTGTGAAAACCAAATTCCTCCCCAGACCAGAATCAGAATAAAATACCATGCTCTGCTGCATTTGAAATAAAAGATATCACCTACAGGAAGACTCACCTGTAGCACTTTTGATGGATAAAAATCCCTAATTTTCTTAATTAAAAAAAGAAACAGTCATCAGGGGTAAAAATAGAAGGATTAAAAACCAGAAAGTTTCAAAGAAACTCCTAGAAAACTCTTGAGGAGCAGCAACAGTGAAATTCTCACAGAATAAACTATAAGCTACAGCACAATCATATAAAACTAACAGCTATTGCTGTCTCCCACAGTTTTAGCAGGACTGCTTGAATCTTAGAATTTCTACCACAGCTGAGTTTTTCACTTGTACGTGAGGTATACAAGGGAAAAACCGATGCTTTTCACAAGGTATCCTTGTGATACCTTTTGGAGGTATGGAGTGGTCAGTGTTCTTGAAATCACGGCTTTGACAAATTTTTTACCCCATCTAGAAGAGTTTAAGTATCACTTCAACAGGATGTATTTGCCTACAGAAGCTGGGCAAAGAATGTAAAATCTGTTGATATAAATTGCTGTATAAAGCAGAGATAGAACAGTTAAGAAGAAAGTTAAGAAATGGCTAGTGTGAAAAAAAAAACCAAACACAAATATACAAATCAACCAAAAAATAAACTAAAGCCACCCCATTATCAATTCAGAGCAGCTAAAAGACTGTACAGAAAACAAAACAACTTACAAACTAACCACGTTTCTAGATAACATGCAAGATACCATAGGAAATTGTGTAAATTCTATCTTCCATGGCTGAAATAATATTTTTCACCTTTGCCCCACTTTGCTATTTTGCCTCTCTTCCCTTCTTTTTTCTTATTTTATTTATTTGCATAAGGGCAGAAGAAATAGAGAAGGCTTAGGTGTATGCCTGACTCTCACACACTCAAAAGCAGGAATCTGTGCAGGAAATTTTCTCCTTTTGAAATGGGTGCAATAATTCATTTTCTTCTGTTTTCTTTTGCCTGGCTCTGCTGTGGTGTGAATTCATGCACATGGAACATAATATAAATACATATATATATGTACACATATAGAGCAACGTACACACTGAGTATATACAATCTGCAGTTCAAACATGGCTAAAACTGAGTCTACTAAAGCTTCATATATGTTAATGCAAAGACTCTCTTGAAAGCCTTCAGAGATTTACTATAGTCTCAACGATATTTGCATGACCATATGTTCACACTGAAACACTCAGCAGGACCAAGACCCTGAGAAACCTGAGGAGAGGAACAAAGAATGCAATGAGCAGGCAGTACTAGCAATACTGTTACTGCGACAGAAAGCCAGACCACTAAGGGCTTGCATTATGTCAGTAAGGCAGCAACCTGAAGCTGTGGTCAAAATTCTGAGTCAACCTGCCAACCGATTCAAAAATTCGGTCAAAATTCCGAGTCAACCGAGTCAAAAGTTAACCTTTTACAAATCAACCTGCCACCAATAATTGCAATTATAATTCAAGGCAATGTTAGATTTTTAAAAAAAGGAAGAACATTGAGCTAAAAAAAAAGGGGGGGGGGGGGGGGGGTTGGGGGAAGAAACTCCAGCCTCCATTATCAGAAAAGTAAACACAATACATCTTCCAAGTTTAACTTTTACCTCACTTGGTCTCAAGAAATACTTGGCACTTGTAACATCCATTAACTTCCAAGAACTCAGAGAGAATCAAAGACTCTCCTGTCAGGAAGGAATGTTTGCATTTATAAATATTAAGTAATGAGTATATCAGATTCTATCAATTTAAAATATCATTCTTCATACTTAACCCCAGAATCTTTAATACCACATAATGAAGTCATAACCTACTGTCAGATCAAAGAAAACATCACAGAAAGAGGAAGGTTCTCAGGAATACACTAAATATTTAGAATCATAGAACCATAGAATCGTCTAGGTTGGAAGAGAACACCTTGGGATCATCGAGTCCCACCATCTTTTTATGCTACACAGTTGCAATGTGATGCTTTCGGATGCCTCAAATTTGTTGCAAAGGCATTTATAATCAGGAAATAGTTCAGCATCTTAATAAGAAGCATTCTGAACTATACCTTAGAAATTAAAATCCAAAAGCATAACCCGTACATACTATCTGTAGTAACCACCTGTACTAGTAACCTGTAGTTCCAACACAAGTCATCTGCTGCTGAAGCAATGTATGGCAACCAGACACCTAACCTTACACTGAAGCAGGGGGCTCCTGTGCACACATCTATAAGTGCCTCCTTTAAAAAACAGACTCTGAAACACAGAAGCACCAAGACGATTTCTTGCAAGGACAGTCCATTTGCAGGCAGTAGCTAAAGTTTAATATTTTAAAGAGTGTGTCAAGACCACTTAGACATTGAGATTTGTGTTGGCTTGTGTATAGCACAATATAAATGAAAGTAACAGGGTGCAGGGCAAAGTAAAAAAGGAAAAAAGGCCAAACTTATATAGACCCAGTGTTAAATTATCTATGCCTCCTGGAATACAAAGCTTTCATGGACTTCAACAAGAAGGAAATTAATTTTTTTTTGTTAGTTTTGATACGCAGATTTATTACGGCAGTTTTAAAAAAAGTGTACCCTTGCAATCCACATAAAGTTTGCCTTCACCTAGTCCTTTATTGCAAATACAAAATTAGCCTGTATTATCAATAGACACCAAAAGAATATGCAGCTCAAACATTTCCATGGTTTGTGTATGACACAGGAAAACAGAGTTTACACCTGAACCACAACATTGCTCTTGTAGCCAAAAGGGCCAACGGAATCCTGGGCTGCATAGGAAAGAGTGTGGCCAGCAGGTCGAGGGAGGTCATTCTCCCCCTCTACTCTGCGCTGGTGAGGCCACAACTGGAGTACTGTGTCCAGTTCTGGGCTCCCCAGTTCAAGACGGATAGGGAACTACTGGAAAGAGTCCAGCGTAGGGCCACAAAGATGATTCGAGGACTGGAGCATCTCCCTTATGAGGAGAGGCTGAGAGAGCTGGGACTCTTTAGTCTGGAGAAGAGAAGGCTCAGGGGAGACCTTATTAATACCTATTGGGACTCTTTAGTCTGGAGAAGAGAAGGCTCAGGGGAGATGTTATTAATACCTATAAGTATCTCAAGGGCGGACTGAAGGAGGAGGGAACCAGACTCTTTTCAGTAGTTGCCAGTGAGAGGACAAGGGGTAATGGGCACAAGTTGGAACATAAGACGTTCCACTTGAATATGAGGAGGAACTTTTTCACAGTGAGGGTGATGGAGCCCTGGAACAGGCTGCCCAGGGAGGTCGTGGAGTCCCCTTCTTTGGAGATTTTCAAGACCCTCCTGGATGCCGTCCTGAGTAGCATGATCTGACATGCTCTGGGTGGTCCTGCTTTGGCAGGAGAGTTGGACTAGATGATCTCTATGGTCCCTTCCAACTCTAAAAATCAGTGAAAATTCAGTGAAATTAGATCCAACTAGGGTGTGTGTTCCAGGGAGTGGGGAGAAGGGAGTGAGACACCAAAACTAAACAAAAGAATTTTCAGAGTGGGGGGGTCAACATCCTACCTTCCCAGCAGCTGCAAGCTGAAGGAACCCAGTGAGATGCATACATTTCAAAATTCTCCAGATCATCTACTCAGTGGACTGAGGTGACCAAACCAATAAAACTATATGCCAGTATAAAATAAGCTTACACGTGGTTCCCCCTCCTCCACAATTCCTCATGAACTGAGCAAATATAATTATTTCAATTGCTTATTAGCAATTATCTTGGGGCAAGGGGAAGGAAGTGCACAGATTTGAGACTAGCTCCTGCACCTGCAGGGTTTCTGTTTAGGTCATAGACAGTGTAAGGAACTTAGTGTAGAACAAGCCTTGATTGGTTTTGGATTCTTTATGTGGATAAAAGGTAGGTTTTCTATCCAAAAATATCAGTATAGAATCTTGGAATTCAGAGTTCAGTAACTCAAAAGAAAACATCAAACAGCAGGACATACTTTGCAGTGAAGATACACACGCACAAATTTTTGCTAGCTCCAAGGGGACTCTGCCTACACACAGGCATAGGATACTGTCCTGAGAAATCCACTCTAATGGAAAGATTCTGAGCCCTCTCCCAGAAGGAAATTTTGAGCAGCATACATCTTTCATCTTACAGCACCAGTGTATTTTAAGGGGAATTTATGCAGTTCTCCTAAGTTTAGTGAGGAATACATTTACACCTTGCACTGAGTCTGAATTACTACCTATACACACACATAACTTAATCCTTTAAACTGCCACCTCTCTTGTCTATTTTATTAGTACTTCAAAGTATTCTTTGCAAGGAGCATTCTTTAACAGTAGCCCAAGAACATTTCAAATAAGGTTACTCTTACTGGCTCTACAGCAAAAACAAGTGCATTTGTGTACAAACTGCATTTTCAGCTATTCCAAGGGGAATTAAAAAGCTCTTCATAATGCAAGAAGAACATTAATCTTAACATACTAAGTATTAATTCATTTTCAAATTGTATATGCCATATCTCTGGGCATGACACACTTCACTGTGTGAACACTGTTCATTTCTGTGAACAAATAATAATAATCCACAGACAAAGAGCTACAGCAAGTTGCATATGACTGGTGCTTTAGAGCATAATTACCTAGAAAACAGAAACAATCACTGTAACTTGTGGTCAGTAGATCAGTCTCAGAAGGAGGAGTGATGGATGGGGATAGTTGCACTATTTCCCTTTATTATATTAGCAAACTCACCAGCTGAGCTTACCCTTGTACTTAACGGATAGAGTAAATACAAAGAGGGCAAACTGAGTACTTTAATGAAAAAAAGACCAGCTCTTATATTCCTGGAAAAGCTAATACTGTTCCACATGGAACTGTTATTGCATGATGATAATTTTCTGTCCCAGCAGTCCATGTCAAACTCATAAAATATCTCAAAGAATATAGACAGAAAATCCACTTATTCCTTATGCCCCAGTATCATGCCCTAGGGCACGACAGAGGCTGCACAGGTAGGAGCTTGCTAGATTACCCATCTCACTCCTGGGCTGGTTCATGATATCATCAAAATGCACTTACTGAAGCAATGGAGGATGCAGTAGTTGGAAGGCACGTGTGAAATAATTGCTTACAGAGTCCATTTCAGATCAAAGTGACTTGAGCTTGATTGATATATAATCATATGGTTATACCATGTACTGAGTCACTAGGAAAAATCCTAAAGCTTTTAATCCCTCAATGGCAACTAGCACTCTAGGTTTTTCAACCCATTTTATGTCTCTTAGTTAGATTTTTTTTTTTTATTTTTTTTTTATGGAGCAAGATGTTTCTGGTTTGATGCGTAGCATTTCATTTCACATTACTTGCTGCCACTCTTCTTCGTTTCTTCAAATAAGAGTTTCCCCAGTCCACTACTACAAACGAATATAGAGAAGCTGGGACAGGAGCGGAAGGAAATGTGGAGAGCTAGACCTTCCCTACCATTATTCCCCTATTATGCACAAACACGACGAATGTCCAAATATTCATAAAATATCACTGAACAGTTAAAAGTTTACAAATTATGTATGACAGATAGATGGTGAATTGTTCTTATCAAGTTACACACACAAAGTTGGATTAGATGATATACTGTTCACTACAGAGATGGAAAGCTAGTTAGCCTCTGGATTTGCCTATCAACAAGAAATACCTGGAGATGGAGCAGCAGCAGCACATAAATGTCATTGAAACATTTTTGACCAAGACTTGACGGAGAGCAACTAACTGTGCTCTGAGATGCTTTGAATTTAATTACCTCCTGTACATAACTGAATTTCATTCTGCTATCTGAAAAAAAAGACACTCGTCTGTTTTTAAATAAAAATTGTCCCTCATTTCTGTGAGACTGTATTGCACTTTAAAGATTGCAACACACTACTGAAGATCAGGTCAGATGTAGCCACTGGCATTTAAAATTCAATTAAAGGCTAGAACTATCATATAAGCAGTGATGAAAACTGAGCTAGTTTCAGGAAACAGGGATGAAACCCTTTCCATAGTGGAGGTTAAAATAGAACAAGCAATTAAGAGCTGGAAAGGATACTCCACAAAGCTTTCAGGAATCTAACGTATTAGTCTGATGCATATTAAATAGAAGAGCCTGAGCCATCAACTGGAGCCAAGGTTCAACTGTAAGACTTCCAAGCAACAACTCCAATGATTTGTGCTTTCCACAAGTAACTACTGACAGCCCTACCATAACCCAAAGGGCTAATGAAGTACCATAATTTAAGAGCCTATTACTTATTCTATGTGTCCTTGATCTGCAGAATTTATTTCAAAACCGACACACCTGAGTTGTTCATGAGCAACACAAACATTTGGTTCTCTTCACTGTGACAGGAGATGAACATTGCATACACAGTCTGAACCTGAACTGTTCAGATGAAAAGAATTTGGGTGCACGAGGAACACGATGTATGGCTTTGCAAAGTTTCCACTGCTAAAAGCTCCTATTGAAATATGTATTTCTGAAGCTTAGCACAGAAAAAAACAATACTGAAAATTTAGAACTAACTTCCACAACACCATATAATCTTTGATAAAGTGCCTGACAGCTTATAAAGAGCATTATTGGCTTTTATTGTAGCAGCAGATACTAGAGAATGTGATGGATATCAATTCCCTCCTTTCTTAAAGTTCACTAGGCATTTGAATTTCACCTGCATCCTTTTCTCCAATACAATGGCAAAAGACAGTCAGCAACTTTGTCTTAGGTCTTACAGACCACATAGAATAGTGATCCTGGGTAAGCCTATACCATAGATGTAAATTTGCCCCAGAACAACACAGAGCTTAGAAACCCTATATGCTGAAGGGAAATATCAGACTAGGAAGAGGTGGCAATCATCAAAAAGAGAGATGTAAAGATAGTATTGTTTTTTTAATATTTTCACTAACCTGTGACCCAGGCACCAAAACAAAAAACATTTTCTGAGACAAAGCTGGAAGCTATGATCAACAGAGGATGGGGAGAACACTGCACACAGATGAGATGGAACAGAATTTATTTTCATACACCAAAATGTAAAGTCAGGATGTGAAATGACAAACTTCAGCAAAATAGAAGGCACTCATCTAATGGAATAAACTTAGGTTGAGGACCCCCAAAACAGGAATTCATAGATTTTCCAGTAGTGTTCAATCTGTTGCAGTGATGATAGAGGCAAATAAGATCTTGTCAACTATTTCAGAGATAGGAAAAGAAGTGACCTGCTGCATGATACACTGGTGAACCTCACCTGGAGCAGTGCTGGAGTACCAAACACCCAACCACTCACTGAAGAAACCAGAGAGGTACAAAGAAACAGAGTGGAAAGGAGATTTAATCTCTCATTTATTTAGCTGCACAACATGAAGGTTAAGGGGGCAATTTGTAGCTGCTGTGTTCATATGGGCAGTTAAGTAAATATCACTGAACAAGCAAACAGAAAGGAAAATAGGAAAGAAATGTTTAACTTCATAGATTAGGTTGAGGCATTTCTAACAATAGAATAAACCACCAGAACTTCACCAGTACTTGAAGACAGTTTCTACTTCCTAGAGCAATGATATTCTGGTATAGCTCTCCAATTGAAGCAGAAGGGCCAAAAACCTAAACTACTTTTAATGTGAAGACTCATTCAACGGCAAAGGTGATTGTATTGATGTGGTACCCAGAGAACAAGGAATAGTACTGAGCAACTAAGGAAGGTGCCTGAATTGTATAAACTGTAGCAAATCACTCCAAAACACACCTCCAAAACCAACCAATCAACCAAAATCAATGTACAGAAGCACTTCAGAAGCATGTAAGGAGCACTAAGCTTTTAGCTTGCTATTGACCATCGAGAGAGGCTTCAACTACAGCTACTTATTAGGAAGTGCCATGCCACACTCTGACAGAAACAAGTCGTTCTCAGATTGTAGCAAGAGCAGAACTGAGAAATATGTTGTTTTTTCTCATTTAGAACAGAACTCACCTCAAGAGCTCTGCTTTGCTTTGGTACTGTAGAACCAAATGCAGACAAAAGAGGTATTAGGTGCATAAAAACAAGTATGTGCAGCATTTGGGTCTCCAAGAAACAGAATATTTTTCAGAGATGGAGACTGTTCCAGGTCAGTTTCTGGAAATCTATGTTTTACCTATGAGCAGAATCACAGAATAGTTTGCATTGGAAGGGACCTTAAAGTTCATCTACTTCCAAACCCCTGGCCAGGGACACCTCCCACTAGAGCAGGTTACTCAAAGCCCCATCCAGCCTGGCCTTGAACACTTCCAAAGATGGGGAATCCACAACTTTTCTGGGCAACCACTTCCAGTGTCTCACCACCCTCACAGCAAAGAATTTCTTCCTAGTACCTAACCTAAATCTCCCCTTTTCCAGTCTAAAACCATTACCGCTTATCCTATCGCTACACACACCTAGAAGAGTCCTTTGCCATCTCTCCTGTAGGCCCCTTTTAGGTACTGGAAGGCTGCTATAAGGTCTCCGTGGAGTCTTCTCTTCTCCAGACTGAACAACCCCAATGCTCTCAGCCTGTCTTCATAGGAGCAGTGCTCCAGCCCTCTGATCATCTTTGCGGGCCTCCTCTGAACTCACTGCAACAGGTCCATGTCCTTCTTATGTGGGAGACCCCAGAGCTGTACACAGTACTCCAGGTGGGATCTCACAAGAGCAGAGAGGTAGAATCACGTCCCTCAACCTCCTGGCCACGTTTCTTTTGATACAGCCCAGGATGCATCTGGCTTTCTGGGCTGCCAGCTGCTTGCTCACGTCAAGCTTCTCATCCACCAATACCCCTGATTCCCTCTCCTCAGGACTGCTCTCAATCCATTCTCCACCTAGCCTGTATTAGTGCTTGGTATTGCTATAACCCAGGTGCAGGACCTTTGACTTGGTTGAACTTCATGAGGTTTGCACGGGCCACCTCTCAAGCTTGTCCAGGTCCCTCTGGATGGCATCCCTCCCCTACAGCATGTCAACTGTGCCACACAGCTTGGTGTCATGATGATGGTTACAATTAAAGCAATCACTTTCCACAATTTAGGACCATTTTAAAGGGAAGAATCTCTCCATGAGGGCTTCCACCAGTGACACAAACGGGAACTGTCTTCAGCATCCTGATGAGGTTCTTCTTTCTCCCCAGTAATATATATGTGGGCTTTTTTTCCCTATTCTTTAGGTTCTTACAAACACCCCATTGACTAACAGCAACATAGAGTCTAGCAGCTAGAGAAGGAAAGATTGTTCATGCACTCATCACTGCACTGCTGAAGCTTACTCACTCTCTAGAGACTCTTATTTAAATACTAAGTAAGTTTAAGGGATCTTCTCTTTGACAGTCGAAGGCGCATCATCACCTTGTCACATGGCCTGACAACATTGCATGAACCATTACTTCAAAGTCATTTTCAATTTTCTCCCACTCTAGTTCAATCCCATTAATTTGTATTCATGAATTTATTTTGAAGCTGAATGTGTATTACTTTCCACTTGCAGACATACAATTTGCTCTCTTTGAGACCACTTTAATAGCAGATCTAAATCCATTTTGAATTTTACCTGCTGTTCAGCAGTGACCTCAATTTTTGATTTTGTGGCATCAGCAAATTCAATTAGTTTATTTCCCACATCTAGGTCGTTGATGTTGGCTGGAAACAGAAGAGGTCAGAGCACTGACCTCCATAGAACTCTCACTGCCAGCCAAACTTACTTTCCTTGTTTCTTGTTGCATAATTGGGTTTTAGTCATTTTTATCAACTATCTCTAATGTCTGAACTTCACATGCGTTGAATAGCAACCTGCCAACTAAAGCTGCCTCTTTTTCAACCTGTCAAGAAAATAATTACGTGAGAGTCAGAATTATCACTGTTCATATTTGCCAGACTCTGAAAGAAGAAAAAAAAAAAAAAAAAGAGAGCCTGAACAAAGAAAACTAGGTGGAGGATTTGCTTATAGTTGATTTATCACATGGTGCCGGTACCAGAAAAGCAGAACAATCTGTTTAAGCAAGAGCTGACTGCTAAAGTAAGTTACAGTCAAGAACACCACTTCAGTTTTAAAGGACTTTTTCTATCTTCTCTGCTATAGCTTATGAAGTTTCACACTGACCCTCAGCTGTTAGGAAGTCACAATTTAACTCAGGTTGGAAGGGTTGTCTAGTAGTCTGTTAAGGGTTGAGGAACATACAACAATTTATTTTCATTTAGACAATTATTCTCTCACCCAATGACCTCTTCCTACCTGGGAAGGGGAAACAGGAGAAAACAAGGAAATCTGAGGGTTGAAATATAAACAGATTTAATAGAATAAGACTAATAATTAACATTTATAATACTAAAGAACCAATACTGATCCTAATACCAATATAAAATATACAAGAATTATACTCAGCCAATTCTATTAGTAGGAAGCTGTGCACTCCCAGCAGTGGACAGCTAATGTCAGACACCAGGGGTGCTATGGCTTTGGGAGGAAAGGAAGGGCTCAGGGAAAGAAGTCTGGCACCGGGGCAAGAAGTTCTCAGGATCACAGCCATCAAGGACAAGAGAGAACTCCTCAGTAAATTTCTAATTTGTATTGAATGTGGTGTTCATGGTATGAACTAAACCTGTTGGCCACCTTGGGTCAAGTGCCCAGGTCTCCTTATCTCTTCCTCTCCTCTCTTTTAGGAGGGGGTGGGAAGAGCCATGTGTCAGTCTGGTTTTGGTAAATTTGGCCAAAGCCATGACATAGATCTTTTGCTAAGGCATTGAATCCTAAATAATTTTTAAGTTAGTCAATTCAGAGACAAGTCCTTTTCATTCTGAAATTCTAAATTAAAAGAGAAGTGTTACACAAACTATAGAAAAGATGGTGAGAGGTTCCAACATGCCACTAATGAAAGCCTACCTGAAATTGTCCACTAAATTGTCCAACTAAAATTTTTCCTTTATGAATAAATTAATAGGCATCAACTTCCATAAGAGTCATGAATCTGTGAAACAAACCCAGACAAACCTGACAACAAGGTGGTCATTTGTCAACCACCAGTTAAAAACTTATATCCTCCAACACAATATTCCTAATATTGGAAATTCTATTTCTGGTAAATCAATTTGTAATAAAAAAAAATAAAAGTGAGGCATAGACACCAATAAGCAATACTTTATATTGATGTAGTCATGGAAAAGACCTTTTTGAAGTTGTTATGCAAAAGTCATGTCCCAGCCATCCTATTTCCAACTGACAAGTGAAACAAAACCAAACAGACTGACAAATAAACAAGCAAAAAATCAATAAAACCCAGCTAACACTTAGCTGGAATGTATTACTTTATAGCTCTCTCTAACTCACCATAACAGTTGAAGAAGATGACAAAAAAAAATTAAAAAAAATAAAAAAATATCGGGAACTCACTACATTTGACTACAAAAAGATTGATTTTGTTTTAAGCAGCCTGCTACGCCCTACAGAATGCATGACTTTCTAAAACTGCGATTGCCATGAGTCAGTTATTTATTATTTCACCAAACCACAACTTCCCCACCTAAAAAAAGTAAATACAGCTATCAATACTTTGTACCAGTCTTCAAGTTTTCTGACTCCTGCCTTTACAATTTGCCTGGGTTCTCTCTCAAGACAGATCACCTGAATTTTCAAGGAAATTTTCTGAAACACATTGCTAAGCAGGTAGGGCTGCAATTTTAAAAGAACTTAGAAATACTAATTCCTTCCATGTGTAATGCAAGAGGCTTTCTGAATTGTGAACTGTAGGCAGGCGTTTTGCTGAGTTCAGCTAAACAATGGGGCAAAACAGGGCATCTGCATGCTAAGACCCTGGTCACTGCTCAAATAATTTCATTTATTCCTAGCTCTAGAGCCAAGGCTGGTCACTACCCAGTGAAAACAGCTACTTCACAAGATCTTCATAGCAGTACATACTGTTGGTATTGTTGTTAAAACTGTGGTCTTGAGATTATTCTCTCTGTTTTCACAAGGCTTTCCATATGCTTTTCATTGCAGTTAGCTAATTTGGCAGCAAGCTAGATGTTGGCACTCTGCAATAGTATGTGAGAAAAGTGAATGATTGAGAAAAATAATAAAAATACTTTTAAGCAGAATGTACGGAGGAGGGAAGAGTAATTATGCAAAGATATCAGGAGGCAGGGATATGGGAAACTGTCAAACAGCCAGTGGAAAACTCTCACCCTATTAACCATGACTGTAGCATCCCCTTACTAAAAGCTCCACAGCCTAAAGCAAGTAGCAGCTTAGCTCAGGAATTAAAAATGGCCCTGCAGGCTTAGGCAGTGCTCCTCCTTAGACAATGCAGGAAGACTTTAAGTGTAGATGGCAGCATGATGCAGTCAGGTACACCAGCTTGAATGTGCAGCCCTAGCAAACTGCCTGGACAACCAAAGTGCATGCTGTGTAATCAAAGGAGACCTCTTGTGGATTTTATCTTCATATTTTTCCTAGTCACCTACATTTCTAAATCTTCTGAAATGTTTTCAGCTTTATTCATTTACAGATGAAAGAAACGCAGCATAGGGTTATGTGATAACAATCCATGAGCCAGTACAGAAAGTCAATTGAACTTAGTCTTTCTCTTTCCATAAATGAGATGTTTCTGAATATTATGTGCAGATCAAAAGACACATTCTTTCTTTCACTAATAAAAGTCCTAAATAGGGCAATGAAAGAATATGGTCCAGTTTAAGTTACCTCAACACAGATTCCTTTCACTGTTTTAGTCTCCAAACGCTTTTTGAAAAGGATCTCTTATAAATAGTTTTCTATGCAAATCTAAAACCTTTTCAATTTACAATTGCAAAGTTCACTGCATCCCAGAAGGCTTTTTATGTAACAAGAAATTGTTTGGCTATACAAGCCACAGCAGCAGGCACTGGCATTTGAAAGCTATTACGTAAGGAATTTTCCTTCATTGTCATGCAGAACCATCGGCCAGAAATTTAATTAACTGAAGCATTAAAAAATTTTATTTTATTGTCTCTCAAAAAAAATAAATGAATGTTACAGAAATGTTTTAAAGAAACAGTCCAAGATATAGAAAGAACTATAAATATTGCCAGGGGATGGATGGATTGTGGAAGAATTCAAGGGCAGGAAATCCTGTCTAAAGCAAATTAACCTAAAATGCAAAAGTAAAATTACTGTAGTTTTCACCTAAACAGGTAAAGGATGCCAATGTTTATCACAAAAACGTTATAGAATTGGATTTCTATCACCTATCAAAAGCTGAGATTCATTCCTTATGTAGTTTATAATAGTTTCAAACTGAAACAAAGGAAAGTTCAGCTCAATCTAAGCAGGGCAGCAGAATCCAGCATGTATGTGCCAGTTTTATTGAGATGGTAGTAAACTTCCAAGGCAGTCTACATTAACAGTTGATAACAAAGGCTGGCTTTTGTGCTGCAAAAATGCTGCACCATCTCCTACATGTGTATAATCATCCAGGTTGCATCTTCTCATGTGATTAAACATCAGAGGTACTGAACAAATCATCTCATAGTAGTAAAACCTTTCCCTCTTACTATTACTTAGACTGAATTATGACTGACTAATGCAGAGCAGAAAATATTTCCCATAATGTATTACTCCCGCCATTACTGATGATGGGCCATAACTGACATAAGAAATTTGTGTACCATCACACCAGGATGGACTGCATGTTTCTCCAGGGACATGGTATGAAATATTCTTAACTCCAAAACTGTGGTCTGTGCTGCAATTTTACCTGTCTTATGAAAAGTGGTAATTCTTTCGGCATTCAGAGCAAGATCCAGTAGGCTGGATTCCACTCTCAGAAGGGAAATTAATCCCTTTTGATGCATTTAAATCTAAGAATTTCCACTAACCCATGCTTGCTCAAATTAAAAAAACAAACAAACAAACAAAAAAAACCAATAAAAAACCCCCTAACCTAAACAGACCTCACAACAAAAAACCTTTTCAAACTTCAAAAATGCTCAATACACCCATCTGTTCCAGTTAAAATCTGCAGAAGAGTAAGAAAGAACTGCACATACAGGGTTTGATCTCACACATCTTCAGGTCATCGGGAATTTTTTCAATGACTTGAATGGGAGGAAGATCAAGCCCAGGGAGCACGGCAGGGCAGCCAGTTGGCCACAAGGTATTGATTGTGAGTCCTGTGTCCTTTTTGAAATAGTATGTTTGACCCTCAGGCTAAATAGGCTGGCACAGATGATCTACACTGAACAGAATACTACCAACTCAGGTATTCAATGAAAGACTCACAAAGTTTGACATTTGTCTTCCTTCTTATGCGCAGACTCATGTAGCTATGTAAGAATCTCAGTTTCAGTATGGTAGTGTTTTTAAGCCTTGAGTTACAGACAGTTTGAAAAGTCAAAGCCCTAAAGGCTCAAAAAATCAGAAGGTATGCCAATAATAAATCTAAGGCTCACCATTTCTTTGTGAACCAGAGTTGGGATTTTCAAGCCTTTAAGACAACCACCATTAAAAATTCAGTAAGTCTTTTAATCTTTGATTTCATCTACTAAAAATAGGAAAGCATAAAAATAGAACTATATATTACTCTAAGTGGGTGATAGTTATGCAAGCCCCTTAACTCAGATACGAAAAAGTTAGAAAAGTTATTTTGATTAATAGGAAGTTACAGTGTTCATTACTTTGGAATCTGAGTATTTTGCAATGTTATAACTACTGTGAATGCCTAAACACACCACTCCAAATGTTAGGTTAATTCTGACACACTGAAGAACTGCTTTGAATACAAGTGTAGAAAAGCATATCCATATGAAAACACAGCTCATAGAAGATAAACACTCACTCTGCAAAACTGCAAAGACTTTGTGATATAAAGTAAAGTCTAAAATGACAGCCGTTAACTGAATGTGGCTGTAATTTTCATTTACATCAACAGTTTCAGACTGTAGCAAAAGTCTGGTTATTTTCAAAGCTATAAAAACCGCATCACCCTACTCAACAGAAACAATGCCAAACAAAAATTAGAGTCAAAGAGTTAAAAATATCTTGGAAAATCTCACCTTCGGGCAACAGCAGCAAATTCAACTTTTTAAAATTTGCTCGGGGGAGAGGGGGAATATTTTCATGAACAAGTTTGTTCATCCCATAATCCTTTAAAAATAATAAAATAGGTCAATTTTATTTTTTTTTCCTTCTCACTCCAAGTAAAAAAAATAACCTAAGAAAAATGTATTTCAGACAGAAAATTGAAACACTGCTGTGATAGATGATATGATTTATTCATTTTAATTTACTCTATGTCATACTCCTTTAGTAAAGATGCAGCTGGTCACTACTGAAAAAGGTCTTCTCTTTACTTGCAAATTGGGTCAGGTAAAAGGATGGGTTAAACTTCCCCAGAGCAGAGTTGATATAGGCAGAAAAGAAAGTCAAAGACATCCATTCAATTGGACTCTACAGTATCAACCGATACTGGGAGAGACTTGTGAAGAGCAGGAAGAAAATTCAGTCCCCTTGCATCCTCATATTGTAACATTTGCAGTGCTTGAGAGCTACTACCAGGTAATCGGATTGAGAGAAAAACTAGCAGAAAGATCCCATCCCATGAGGACAAAATGGAGAGCAAAGTGGATTTGTTTGCAGATACCTACTGTTCCTAATTTGTTTTTGTTGTTAAAAGATCAATAGACTATTTTATTTTCCAAAATTTTACATCCTCTTACTGTTTTGGGGATACTCAGTGAAGAAAACTGTATAAACAGAAGCATTAAAAAGCATTGAGCAATTTAGAGTCCCATCACTCTGTAAAAATGGAGTAATGAAGGTGACTGATTGTTGTGGGAAAATTGCTCAGCTCACATGACTTAAGTCAAATCAGGATCAAAGGATCTTATTGATTGATTAACAACATGTAATTAACTGGGAAGAAGAGAACTATATATTCAGAATCAATATCAACAACACAACAGATAAACCACAACACTAGACACTTACAAAATGTTAATGAACACCTACAAATGTCTAAGCACCCTTCTGTAACTGGTCCCAAAAAAGCTGTAATCACCTGCAGCCACGCACACCAACCATGCGTGCCAAGTGGAGGACGCACCTCCCCTTCCCAGCATGCATGGGTTCTCCTCCTGGCATGTCCTCCCCATGGGCAATGTGGGTGCTGCAGCCACACAGTACTCGCCCTGTGGCCCGTCCCTTTGCTGGGGGCAGGCTGGGCACAGCATCCCACAGGGCGGCCGTGCTATCTGACCTCAGCCAGATTACCAAGCTAAGGCCATGTGGACTTCCCCACAAGTGATCAAAATCAAACCCCTGAACTTTGCAGGCTAGAAAACTAAAGTGTCTGCCTTATGTTACCTTCAGAAGGTCTGTGACTAAAAAGACGATTGTGTAATTCAGTTAGTAAGGGACCTCAAGAGGTATCTAGTCCAACCTCCTGCTCCGAGCATGTTCAGCTGTAGGATCAGACCAGGTTGCTCAGGGCTTGACCCAGTCAGGTCTAGACCCTCCAAGGCTACAGACTGCACAAATACTCTGGATAACTGCTCTACCTCACTGCCCTCAAGGGTGGAAAGGTCTTTCCTTATAACCATTCTGAACTACTCATTTCAAATTCTGCCCTCCTCTCATCCTCCTGCCACACACTGCTGTGGAGAGCTTGGCTACATCTGCTTGATAACCTCCCCATCAGTATGGGCAGACTGCTTTCAGGTCCTTCTGGGGCTATTTCTTCTCCAGGCTGAAAAAGTTCTAATGTCAATCCTGATTTGCCACCACAGATAAAGTCCACCTCTACCTGAGCGCTTTAGGCACTAGGATACATTTTCCTTGAGTTTCTTTCACAATGTTCTTGAAAAATAGACATGGACAGTAACACACAAAGCCAGCAGGGCAGGAAACACGCTGCAGGCTGCAGTTCACCATGGGATAGAGAAGCAGCCACAACTACCCACATTATCTAGAGATAAACATGTTATGCAAGACAAACTCAAAAAGCCTTTCCCAGAAATAAAGAATATAGACTTTCCAGTGCCTTAGACAGAGAGTTAAAATGGCAGTAACACGATTACAAAATAGAGGACTTCCACAGTCAGCAGACAAAGAACCTGTAATAATAGTACAGCCAAATCCCACTGAACAATCAAAAATAAATCTGGTTGACTCTTGAGAGAACATTAGGCCATAAGTTATCACCGGCTCTAACCTCTAGTTGCCCTCTCAACAGATGAGACTTCCCCAGAATTCTACATTTAAAAACCAAAATATATTTAGATTCTCTTGAAGACTGACAGTCTCCCAAAGCCCTCTGAGAAGGTATGGGGAAACCTACACAGCCCCCTGGCGTGAGCTACAGAGAGAGAGAAAGTAGCAGGATCGGTCTTCAGGGTGTTACAGAAAGGCCGAAAGGTAATCTTACTCTAGTCATTTTTGGAAAGTCCAATCAGACCTTGGGTATAACATGGTTGAGCAAGTCCTCTATGTACAACAAGCACTGAGCAAAGAAATAGGAGAAGCAAGTAATAGTGACCTCTAAAAGCACAAGTTGTTACTTTTTGTTTCAATGAGGGCCCCATGCTGTTTAAAAGTGAAAGACTCCGAAGTCTCATCAAGCCTAGGAGTCATCAGCAAGCAAACCACTCAGTCATGCACATGAGCTCCCTTTTATCCCACCCTCAGCACACCACGCTCTTACAGAGGCAGTCATCTTCCGTGTTCCCTGCCTTGACAAGACTGTAAATTCCACCTACTTAAAAAGCAGAGATTATGCCATTAACTCTCAGCAACAGAAGACTCAGAAATCCCTCTGGCTCTGACCTGCCATAACACAGGCCACATACCAAACACCTGTGGTTCAAAGGCAAGCTCTATAAAGCACGCTTAGCATCCCAGTGAAATCCCAGGGTGGGTGGCAATACATTCTAAACAGTCTCCTCTCCTCTGAATGACCTGGACAGAAAATGCACTGCCAAGTGAATTTTTAAGGTTTTACAGGGATGCAGTTAACTCGTCTCACCTGGGAAGACTTTATAGACCAAAGATCTTAACCTCTGTCTGTAAACATAAGACAAAGCAAGGATCCAAGACTCAGAAATCAGTCCAAGCTGTTTTAAGGTTCATACATGCAAGGCAAAAGTATGCCTTAAAGCTAACAGGTGATAAAATTTGATGTCTTTTGTAGATTTCAAATAATTTCAGTGATTATGTAAAACAAATCCCATCTCGAGTGAAAAAGCAAGTGTTTGAAACAGGCCTGTTATCTGACTGACTATTCCCTTTGCTAATCGATATACTGAAAGGACGTTTGCTTCCGGCACTCTTCCAACCTGAGGAGCACGCACAGCACTATGGGGATCAAACCAGAACAGTGTCAGCATACCAGATCTTTCCCCAGCACAGTTTCCAGCCCAAGTATTCAGCACTGCAAGAAAATGACTGCTACAAGGTGACAAATGTACAAGGCTAAGTATTAAAGTTAGCAACTACTGAGGAAGGAAGGGGGGAAGGAGGGGGGAGTTAAATAAATAAATAAATAAAGGATGCTGAACAAAATGTGTCCATCACACTCTAAGCCTATAGAGAATGAAAAATAATCTCACCCAAAACTCAGCAATCCATTAAAATTCTAAAACTGAAATGCCAGTGGGGATCAGCAGAACCTGTAATACTCAGAAAAGTTCACAAACTGAAGTAGAAACACCAAGATGCACTTACCAAATAAAAATCAGTGTTCATTCTTAGCCCTCTTGGAAACATTAGTAATGTTTTCATACAACCATGAAGACAGATACATGTGCATTTCCCACCTGAAAATACCACACCTATGACTAATTTTAAACAGTTTGAATTTATTTTGTTTTACTTACAGAAACTTGGTATCTTTGTGCCATTGTATTACCCTTGGGCCCTCAAAAAGGGAAGTCATCATTTAGAGAGACACAATTTCATGCTACTAAGGATGGAGAACAGTTTCCACATGCATATCTTTGAAACCATCCACAGGAAAAATAAAAATAATTTTTTTTAAAAAAAGCTAGATTCTCAAGGTCATAAGACAAGTTTCAAAAGTAGAGACAACTGTTGATATAGTCCTGAGAAAATGAGCATCATACTAAAATCTCTCTGCCCACTCTTGTCTCAGCAGCTAATTCCCATTCCTAAAGATGGCCTGCCCAGTCTAAAAGATTTTCTACAGCACCCTCTGCCAAAAACTGCGCCTGGAATGTTAGCAAGTGGGGAAAAAAACCCAAACCACACCAAAAAAACCCCACACACCACAAGTTGTGTTCAGACTGTTGCAGACGTGTCACAGTGCGAAGCCTACCCAGAAGCACCACCCAAATAAATGAGATTTTAGCTGCATCTGCTTGGCTCTGATAATACAGCTGGAAAACAAGCAGGCAATAGATTAACGTATCTACCTGTTGCAAAATACATGCATCTTGTAACACGTTTGGGATGGGAGACCAGAGGGCAATAACAGAGACAATCCTTGTTGCAGAAACGCTTAACTCAGTCCCATGAAATCATGTAAACGGCTGCACCTTACAAATGTGCAGGGACCAGGTTGGCAGCTGGGACCCTGCACATCAGCTGGGCAAACACAGCAAGTGTCTCACTTCCCAGGCCCCTCGCCTCCATCTGAACTGGACTGGAGGACAGGAGCCTACATTGGTGCGAGTGTGTGACGTGTGTTTTCATAAAATAGAAATTGCAATCCTCCCACTGTACCTGCCTTTCCTAGTAAATAAATTTTAGGTTACATGTCACCAAGTGCTGAGACATTGCTCTTGTGGCCAGCTCAAGCTCCCCCATGACATATGAGGTAATAGCTTCCTATGTTATTTAATAGTAGTATGCACCCCAGTAGTCCAGAAAAGCAAACGGGTTTTGGTTGGGGTTCTTTTGTCTTCTCTCTGATGTCATTAAATCAGAGTTCCCATGGCTTCTATAGGAGAAGACACAACAAAGGGGATGTTTGAGGTTAGGCACACTACAGAAATGCCCACCGAGCTCTACCAGACAGCTGAAATCACCTGCAGGGCACTGAAATAAGTTTTATTCTCATGTGGAAACAGAAGCGGCCACAATGCTGAAATGAATTTGGAGAACAGAAATTAGCTTTCAAGATATAACTAAAAAGCTGCCCCTGCAGCTACTTCAAAGCAGCTACAGATTTACAGCAGCACATAGTGCTCTTGCTCCACTCCACTCCACCCCACCCCTCCTTTTTGTAACTTTTTTAACAGGATAATTACTTCTGGAAAATTAAACTGATCTCTCTCTCCCCCTTTCCTTACAAAATTGATTCCATGAAATCATTTAATGATATTCAAACTATTATGTCAAGCATAATTGACTAATGTAAGGTTTAAAGACATCAGCTATTATTAATGAAGTGTTTTAAAAGACATTTTGCTGACGTGGCCACAACTAGAATTTATAACAGAGCTTTACATGCTCACAGAGCAGTGTAGCAATCTTTTGCTGGATTGCTACAGAAGTGTTACATATAATCTATCCCTTGGGGTGGGGGTAGGGGGAAAGATGGGGCAAAAGCTCGGAAATTGCACATGAAAAATAATTCTAAAATGTTATGTCAAAGGCAGCAGATGCTTAAAAAATTAGGTTCTTGCAGATATTTAAGCAGTAGACACAGACATTACACTGCTGTTTCTCCTCCTGAACAGGGATTTCTGTGTAAGCTAAATCTGACAAACTAGCCCTAGAAGGTGCACATGTAGAAAAGTGAAAGGTTTAGGGTTTTTGTTCTGCGATCTCTGTAGCATGAGCATGTTTCTGCAAACCACAACAAAATTCTAACCCTATTTACATTCTGAGTTGCCACTGACTTTTGCATGGAGGGAGGCTGCCAGCAAGAAAAGGATACTGTGGATATCAAACTTCACTTCTTTCAAATGCCAGTAGTCTACTGGGTATTTGGATGTATAAACTTCTCTTACCAGTATATCTGGCTCTCACCTGTGGCAGGAAGCTTACAGCTTTTCCAGAGGCCTACAGAAATAGCCAATACTAAAGTGACACTGGACTGGAGACAGCATAGCTCCAATGTAATGTCTTTCATTTCTAAATAGTCTCTTTAGGTTCCCTAGGTTGAATTTACCCAAAAGAAAAAAAAAAAAAAAAAAAAGATGTCAACTGGCTGAATTTTACTCATATAGATATTCTGACATGCACGCACACACGCATAGGATCTGATTCTTTGGCTGCTTACTCAAGTTTTAAAAACATGACACTTCATCAGAACCCTCTGCTGTTTGCAGCTGTAGAAAACAGACCAAATCAAATCTGAAAGTTTTGGCTTCTTGCCATTAAAAATACTAAGATCAGGATTCAAGAACAGCTAAGTAGGTAAGACACGGTGTGCCTCTCATGGTAATTTTAATATTCAGACATCAAAACAGCAGCAAAACGTCATTGACAGGCAATCAGCAAAACCCAAAGCAGTGATGAAATCATTTTCCACCTTGGTGCTACCCTGTTTAGCAATTAACATCTGTTACAAAGTTTTATAGATGCTGGAAAAGTTAAAGACATTGTTGATACCCTTCCAGTGGTGTCTTTCATTTCTCTGGCCTAGAGGATGAAGACAACTATCCCCTGATCCTGAATCCCCAAAGAACCTTGAAAATGAAAGTGCAAGCCTGGCAAAAAACACTCCAATTTTAGGACTGCAAGAGAGTGCGGTAAAGGTATACAAGCCCTGCATTTGCAGAGTGAGGACCATGGATGCACTGGAGCTATGCTTAGGTGGACTGATTCATAGGAAAACTGAAATCTAGATAAATCTGCCAGAGAAATAGCACATCCAATGAAGAGCAGGACCTCTCTCCAGAGGTGCAGAATCCCACCATGGCCTATAATAGGATGTGTCGCCAGAGCAAGAGTGTGACACAACGCAGCAACTCACAGTTATAAAAGTTGTTCTGCTCTAATATCCAAATCTGGATTTTTTAATTTTTATATTTTTTAAAAAGATATGAAATTGAACTGCAAACAGCTAAAACATTATCACTTCTAACTCAAGAATATCTAGGAAAACGGGGCCAGATATGCTTTTCAGAGTCTGTATTTTAATTCTGTGTTGTGTTTCTTACAAACAGGTTGTCCCCAAACCTTCTTCACAGAAACAAGGGCCAGGATGCAGATCCAGCCCTCCCCTTAAACCTCTGAATAGAAGGTATTTAGTAAAAGATAGTTCCTTCTTCAGCAATGTGATTCTGCTGTAGTTGTTTTCACAACCATGGCTACACACATCACAGTGCAATACCTTGCCTCTGGAAGTTACTGCCATCAATGAGAACTGGGGGCACAAAGAGCAATTTAGTATCCTGTGTGCTTTGGTTTTTATGAATTATCTGGTTGAGCCCAGTCATGCCTGCCACCTGTGAGGGTACATTAAAGCAAATAATTTTTATATCATCTGTCCTAATGTGAGACAACATCAGTGAGGCTTAAGCAAAGCTGTCCTAGTGTGAAGTCAGTGAAAGCACAACTCTCTTTGATAGTCACCAGCAGGAGAGGTGTGCTGCTGTGTCTATCATGCATGTTGTCTCCACGCAAGAAGTTTCCTAAGTTCTCACAGGAACAAATATTAGAAGCAGCAGAAATCAATGCCCCCTCTGGTCTCAATGTTAGTTTAGAGAGAAGTTCTCCATCAACAATCGTTTCAGCAACTGTGACAATAAAACCTCCTTTCAGAAGGATTACAACTGTGTGATAAAAATAAGATATCAAACAATTCTTTGGTAACCAATGAGCAGGAAAAACTATCCCAAAACAAGCCAGAGAGCAAAATCAGCCAGAAGACCACAATAAAAAACAAGCACATATTTCTACTGAAAAAGGAGAGACAGCCTGTAATCTTGCTGATATTAGTGTCTTCTTTTGTCCTGTTATTTATCATTTGCTGTGTGGGAGCACTTAAAAACCTCAGGCCTGAATGAGGTTGCCATTAAACAAAGATAATAAAAGTGTGCTGTTCCCTCCTGTTGAACACAACAACTGTTGTTAAGCAATGTTTTCTACAGAGTTATGGAGACACTTCTTCCAACAATCCTTTTAGACACATTCAGGTTGAGAGGTAACAAAAATTCTATTAAAAGTGCTCATAAAAGTTAAATGTCTTGATACTGCATTAAACACAGCTACCAGATGACCTGGTTTATGTATTTCCTCTCTCTCATACATGTATTTTATTTATTTTTTTTTAAATTTAATCTGTTTTTCCATGTTATTAAGGAGCTAAACCAAAAACATATTCCATGTCAGTAATCCAAATCAGAATTTATAAATAAATATGTCCTTCCAAGGATGAAGACAGTGCTCAGCCTTTAAGCCACATGCTTAGACACATTTGAGCCAAGCAATTGTTTCATGGGAAACAATACACAATTTTCTATAACACAACAGTTTCTTGCTTAATTTATTTTGAAAATTGAATCCACTTTTGCACACATTTTTTTTACCTTTGAAGAGCTAAGAGTCATTAGTAAGCTTTACGGGCACAAGATCCATTAGATTTTCTAAGTAGTAAATGCTGTCTATTGATTTATCATTAAAATTAAATTAAGTGATACCATGTTAATATTGAGACTAGTAGCACTGTTCCACTATAGCTTGGCTAGTTAAGCAGAGGAAGGCTGAATTTCAGGGAAGCACAGACTTAACTTTTTAAGCATTGCATTCCCCATTTTGACCATGCATAACTGAATCCTAATCCAAAGCATCCATTACTCAGCTGGCATTCCTCTCCTCATCTCCACTAAAGAAGGCAGAATGAGGATTACATAAGACTTACATATTTCTCCTCTGCACTTGATTAATGTAATTTTAACTAAGTCTTGTTAGCAAATAAAAAGAAAAAAATCTTTGAAGAGCAAGGTCTTCATCAGTGAAAGTCTATCAAACAGTTGTGCCATCTACTGTTGCACTGTATCCTTGCTACCCTTCCGTAACCCTTCATAACTTGCACATGGCAGAGAAGCGGTTGTTGCTAGACTGCATTAAGTTTAAATAAGCGAGTACCATTCTTCAAGTGTCAAAGGCACAGAGCAAGGTGCACGAGGTGAAAAAGCAGCACTGGCAGAAAGGCCATAAGCAACACAGAACATTTGCAGGGGTGAGAGACCACGAAAGATATTCCTTACTCTTTCAAGCAAACGCTTCCCACTAAAGTTTATTCTGTTTCACCACCAACAAAATTGCTTCTTGCAGTTGTGAACTGTTCAAACAGTATCAGAAAAAGCAATATAAATAATAGAGCTCTATCTTCTATTTAACATCCATCAGCTAATTCCTAATTTCATTCTTCTTATCAAGGCTGACAGTCAAAATCTGCTCCTATTTTCTGTTAGTAGAAAATGTTTCGTAAGATATTTCAGATTTGAAATGTCTTGTTCAACCTCTCACTTGAGACCAGGGTCAGTCATAGGATCAGACCAGGGGGCTTAGGGTTTGATTCATTTTGGTCTTGAAGCGCTCCAGTGCTAGAGACTGAACTGCTCTGGGCAACTACTCCAACATCTCACTGCCTTCACTTTCTCCTTATATCCAGTCTGAACCCCTTGTTTTGAGACATGTCTGTTGCCTCTCATCTTCCCACCATGCACTGCTGTGAAGTCTGACTCCATCTTCTCTATAGTCTCCACATAGGTAGGGGAAAGCTGCCACAATATGCACCCCAAAGCCATCCCCCCACTCCCATGCTTAACAAGCCCAACTCCCTTAGCCTCTCCTACAGGAGAATTGCTCCAGTCATTTTGGTGGCCGTCTGCTGAACTCATTCCAGTAGCTGAGCTACACTGCTGCACAAAGCTATGAATAAAGTATTTCAAGTTGAGACACACCTGAGTTTAGATAACCTGGGAGCACTTCAGAGCTCTAACAGACAAAAAGAAAAGAACAATATTTATAAACTGCTCTTTTTAAAGAAAAACAGCGTGGAGTGAAAATCACTATAGACAGTAATTACAGATCAAAATGAGACGTTCTTTCTCAGCTCTCTCTAATAGAGTCTGTCTGAATGCAGACTCTTTGCATTCCCGAGTACAATTTCTATTCAGGAATAATGAATGCAAAAGGGAAGATTATCATCACTTGTTCTAAAACTTACTAAAGTTAAATATGCAGTAGAAAACATAAATATATATATGCACACAAAACAACAAGAAAGATTTGCTGAAAGGCAACTGAAAAATTCACATAGACCATCTATTAATTTAAGCTTGACTAGAGAGAACAAACATGGTTGTTTGTAATAAAATTAGGATGTCCATTTTGTAATCCAAATTTAAAGTAGTTATTAAAAGTGGCTTCTTCATGGAATGATTGTGTGTATGTATGCAGCAAAGCTATTACAAGAACTACAATGAGTTCTACTGCACACACTACAACTCCTGCCCCTAAACTTGTCAAAGATAAGCCCACACCTCTGCAGCTATTAGAGCTCTATGTTCAAAGCAAAGCCACAAAAATGAGAAAACATTCAGATTTCCTAACTTCAAAATATGAATCTTTGAAGACACATAAATTCAAGGATACCTTTAAACTCTAGAGCCTGCCCTGTCCCTCCTAAACCCCTTTCTACCTCTATCGTGTCTCCTTGAAGTTCCCATTTATTTTCCATTTCTCACCTTCATCTTCCCACCCTAGCTTTTCAGACTTGCTTCCAAGCCAGGTGCCATTTGGAAGTGGTGCATACTCATGCCTAAGTTGAACACAAGGCAGCATGCATGCTACGGGACAACCCCACCTGCGCAGTGAGGACAATCCCTTCCAAAATTCATGCAACTAGGTCATGATTTTACGCAAACAAAGCATTTTACCAAATCACACAGCTTTCTGTTGCTGAAGAACGGAAAGGAATTTCTTCTTCCACAGAACTCCAATATCCTACTGCTATGCACACCATTCTTCACAGACACAACTGAAACAGTTGTATGAATTCTCTAATAATATCGGGGGGGAAAGCCTAATATCTCTCATTCCAAAATGTTTTAACCACATTAAGCCAACCTTTCCAAATACCACCAGCTGTGGCAGACAGCATGACCAATAAGAGAAAACTTCTTTGTGAAAGGGAAAACTGCACTTTCCACAGCTGAAGTCCTAATTTCCATGCTTCTATGGTACACTCATTATGTAGATCTCATGAAATTTGGAAAGCCAGGCTACTTAGGGAAACATTTTCCCTGTCTGCTGGTACACATAAACTATTTATTGCTATACTTTGCACAGAACAAACAGTAAAGAAAGGGTACATTGCTCAGTACAATACCTGTGGTCACTCCTAGAAGAGATGGTAACGTGCAGCTGCAGTAACCTCAGATGCTTTTAGTAAGCCCAGTTACCCTCTTCAAGAAGTTAACTGCTTGCTAGATCACAAGTGGAAGTTCCTCCTCCAAGCACTTTGACAAATTTCACTTGCCTTCACAGGACGTATAGGATTTTCTGTGGTTCCGAACAGCGATCCACCATTTAGTAAGTGCAGCTCCAATGAGCCGTAACCTCTTCCTTTAGTGATGATTTATTACGTGATTTTCCCACTACCACTCCGTCAGTTTTTTTAGACCATGACTGTTCAGCCAAGATCACCTAAATTGGAATCTATTTCCTACCACCTTTGTGATGTTTAACTTGCCACAAAGGAAGTTAATTACCAGGCAAATTTAAAAAGCGTATGGAGAAGGGAGCAGAGTGAAAGTACACACAGTCCAGCTATACTGAAACATTTTTGTGAAGAGAAATTGGAGATGCTGAAATTCACCATCAGACACGGCATATGAGCCAAGAATAACTGGAGAGTCATGGTGGGCGAAGTGGGGTGAACTGCACAGGAGTGCTACCAAAAATGTTAACAAAAGCATCATCGTTCCCCACCCCGCAAAGATTTAAGATGTGTCCACAACGAATTTTCAGACTATAAGTTAGAAGTGCAGCTATTTATGATTCTTCTTCCGACAAACAGCAGGAGATGGTTGCTACCAGGAGATGGTTCTAAACATGTTCCTATAACATAGAAAGACTTTGGCAAGGATTCAGAGGCTACCATTCTTTTATTTGGTCTCTGTATGATTGTGAAACAACAACAGAAAAATCACTACTAGATCACTTTTTATCTACTCTCTTCTTTCTTTAGCATATCAGATAGTATATTTGCTGTCATTACATAGCTGATCTTCTACACTTAAAAGTGAAACCATTTTTAAAATCAGATATTGCACCTCTAGATTGATAACAAGGAAACATTCTAGCTGCCCAGCATGTAATGTGTCTGCAACATTTACAAGAGTGAATAAAGTAAGTAAAGAATTATTTGACAATTTGTATGGGTTGTTCTTTCATACTCAAACAATAGTTTGAACCTCCAAAGAGGTGAACCTACTACTTTCTTCTTTACTGTAGAAAGTGAAGACATGAGTACCAACACATACTAGTCTCAATGAAATAGAATAAAATTATTTGGGAAGTTTCTACATACCAAATTTCTCATTTTAGACTGATTTTACACAGCTACTACGTGAGGAGTACCTCACTGTATATGCCATCTCCCACTTGTAACCACAAACAAAAGGGGGAAAAGGGGAGGGAATGACCACATAGCCCTTTATTTTATATTTATTATCCTTGTGCAAAGAGAACTGATTGATGTGTGCATCCTAAAATACTGCTCTGAACACCTTAAAGAGAAACAGAGGAGTATACCTGCAGATACCAGTTCCCTGCTGTGCCTCAGAAAGCTATTAATGGTATCTTACCCAACATCACCTACCCTAAGAAGATTACTGAGGTCTATAACTTATCTCTTCATAGGAATTACTGGTAGTACGCACCTTTTTCCCTTGAGGCCTATAAGAAGCAGATTTTTTACTAAGTTTCCCCTTTGCTGTTCATTTCCCATTTGGGGCAAGCAGCCTCATAGGCTTTCATTAGTCGCAAACTTCTGTTCAACTCATTTCAAATTTGGAAACCCCCTGGTTTTCATTCAAATCTAGATTTTATACCTACAGAGTTTTCAGGTCTATAGTTTGGGTTCTACTCTCTGTAATACTAACAAAAATATAGCTGTTGTATAGTCCTTTTATCACATAAATAATAACGTTGTTGATATTAACTCTAACACTAAAAATTAATTCATAACATTAACTGAAAGTGGGACACTATTAGCACGAAATATCAATATTTCATTTGATCTTTTGTATCTTTTAGCTTTTGTATCTAACCAAAACTTTTATAGTTCAGCAACATATTTACTTAGATACAGAAAATGCACAATACCCTCCATATACAAACTAGCAGACTACTCAGAAAAGGAAACAACTATGAGAGTTGGTTTAATTGTACTTCAAATCAGAAACCTTTAAGATGCTCAGAATTGCCTATAAAATTCATTAATATTTAATAATTTGATTCTAACAAAAATTGATATATTAAACATAATTCTGTTAGTAAGAGACAGATAGATAAGTTTCTTTAATATCCAAATTCTCCCATTTGAATTTCTGTAAGTATATACGGAGAATAACAAAACAACCATCATCTTAACACTTAAGCACAAAGTAAATTTAGCATATGTAGATCACTTGCCATCTAGCATACCAACAGCAGCATTCTAGTTTCCAGTTTTGCTATAGAAGTGGATGAATTAACAGTACAAACTATTTTCTCATATATTGAGCATTTAAAAATTAAGTACATACACAAAGAAGACTGCACTTACGGATTGAAGAATGCATCCAATATTTAGATCTTTATCAGTTTTCAAAACAGCTTTCTACAGCTTCTACAGATTTTCTTAAGTCAAACAGGGTTCAATTCCAGACTGGTGGTGTTAAGAGGAAGCTTTTTCGGTAACCCTAAAGCACTGGTAGTATCTGCAAAGGCCCCTGATAATTAATCAATACACATGCGAGTTTCCTAATTATACACAGTCCTCAGCAGAGCCAAAACCTTAAAACTCTCAACAGCAGAATCCAGAATGTCCCTCAGAGCCTCCATTTGGCTTTGTTCTCTATCAGCTTCTGAGACAGCACAATGTGCAAAAAACATCCTCTACTACTTTACATTTTCACCTCCGTGTCCCTTTCTGAAAAAAAAAACTTACTAGTCAGTACAATAAGTAGCCATTTCTTGCTGTGATTGATGATCTTTAAACAAAGCAAGAGTGAAAGGAAAAAGTAAGTGCATTCAACTCCTCTAAAATCTAGTACACAAACCAAATATTTGGGATTTTTTCAGGCTTCAGCTTAAATGAAAGGGGCTTGATGTTTGTTTGTGGGTTTTTTCAAAGGGATATCAGAAAGCAAAAGGAACAACTTAGTCAAAAAATTGATAGAAATGAAGCCACTGCAGAGCAATACAAGCTAATCAACTGCACAAGCCAAAACAGCTTTCTCCAGAGACAACCACAGATGAGCAAATAGAAACCACCATTCATGCCACCTGTTAAGAACAAATCAGCACAATTAGCATTAAACAGAAACACACAACCCATCCTAGACATGTTTTTAGCTAAACGAGATATCGTATCTGGAGTACCTCTACCGCCATTTGCATTTCTTGAGTTCCTCTAAATTCTTCACGTAACCTGCCTATAATCCTACTTCCCTCCAACAATTACCCTTAAGACCCTGCCACCATATCCTTTTTCTGCACCAGCAGCTCTTCATGCAGCCAAATACAGATTTCCTCAGGCCTGGTATCATGCAGTCATTGAGCAGCTTCCCTGTGCTAGATGTAAGCAACAAAACCCCAGGTAGTGCACAGATTCCCTTAGCAGTCCCAGGCAGAACAGTCATCTCACCCTCTATCAGCCATGTCTTTGCTCTTACCTTGGACCTGGCACTGCTCTGTCTCTCTCCAGTTCTGAAGGCAAATTGCTGCCTGCATCTGTCTCCTTCTGTAGGGCACTCTCACAGCTCTCTTCCTGATGACAGCTCAGCAACTTCCATGAGCCTTTCTATTCTACTCTATTTATAGAGGGTGGGGCAGCACCTGCCCCTACTCAGCTGTAATTTAGGTACACTTGGTCCATTACCCTATAGTAGGATACTTTGCATTGCAGAAATCTGAAACGATGCAAAGAGGATTAGTACATTTGTAATGTTTTACCTGAACTAAAAAAAAAAGAAAATAATAAAACAAAACAAAACAAAAAACCCCAACAAAAAAACCACCCCTGCAACTACCCAGCAACCACAAACAAAACAGCTAATGTCATCTAGAGCCAGACAAATATGCAGTATTCTGGAATGTCTTGAATGTTATTTTTGTATTGGCATTAAAAATAGCAACTGAAGACACTAAAGATCCCTAGATAACACAATTGAAATCAAAACCTTTCTTTGTAAGTCCTATAAACCTCAGATTAACAAAACAGTTAATTCAAGTCAGCATGAGCCAGGGAAAGATTTGTCTCTGTCCTTTAAAATGCAGTGCTACAATTAGTCTGAAGAAAAGGATTCTGTTTTTCTTGGCTTTCAACTCATTCGAGGCAGTTAGACTCCCTTGTGACACTCCATAACTCCAACTTCTAACGTTGTTAAAGGCTGAAAGGTTCAGGAAGATGCATAAGGGAACATAAACAAAACGAAAAAGTTAAACGGTGAAAGACAGAACATTTTAAAGACGTATAATTGCTGAAGAGTCTGTATACTTTGTAAATACCTTACTACTTTATGTCTTTTTGACAACAGAAAAGCAGAGTGGCAAGCTAAGGTTATGTTAGTCTTAGTACTGATAAATTTTTTTACAACACTGAAAGCACCTGTCCTTATATTTTCAGCTATATAAGCCATGAGGGGACACAGACTTCATAATGTTTGGCTGAACTTTCTTAGGTAACTTTCCCTTTAGTAAAAATCATAACTTGCTGACTAAATCAGTAGAAGGAAATAAGAGGAGGAGGGGAGAAGTTCCTACTTTGCTAGGCACAGATAAAACAAGGGGTGGGAGTTCTTCCTTCTGCCTTTTCCCCTGCACACCAATCTTTCTTGTCACCTAGGGATGCTCGTGCCTGTCCTGTGAGAGGCTGCATGGAAAGTCAGGTCAGCTTCAGAGTGTGAGAAATATGATGCTAAACTCACATAAATGTCCAATCCAGGATCTCTTAACAATGCTGTAGAGAAGGAAATTCCATTCCCTGTAGATTTCTTAAGTGTTTGAAGAAGCTTGTTGAATATGTGTTATATTAGGGGTGACCATGTGGAAAAATGACCACATTTTTATGGTGAAAACGTTTCTTGTTTGGTGCATGCAGGATATAAGTGTTCCAGGACTACACCGTGAACTCCTTGTATTCAAACTTCTCTACAGTCATGACTTGCCACCAAAGTGCCTAAAAACACTGTATTTGTACAAAAACCCGTATTAGTTCAAGCAGCAGTTAATAGATGATTAGTCCAAGTGGAATTAAAGAAGGCTGGAGACATGAGTAGAGCACCAACCAGCAGCTAGAATGAAGTCAGGAGCACAGGAACAAAGAGGCTAAGGCAGAGTTGCCCAACATGTCCTAATTAAAAATGTTCAGTAACAAATGTCTTACCGAAAGTCTGCATTTTTAGGAATTTCATTGAAGTTAAAAGCAATGCATCTTAGGAAAACTCATAGAAAAGCAGAGTCAACCTTATCATTTAATATCGATTTTCTACTAACTTAAAGTGGAGAAAGGGAGAAAAAAAAATCTTTGCCTTCACAGAACAGCATGTCTGAACAAAACAGACAGTACCAGCCAGCCAATTGTCTGCCTGACTACTGCCATCCTGGGGACTGATTTGCTACAGATGACACCCTATCTGGCTGATAGCTGCAGAGAACTGTGGGTTCAACCACTGCCTGACACCTACCAAACACATAGTGTTCTTGAAGTTGTTTTAAGTGCACTGTTGTCTTACTTCTCGTGCTTGTTAACAAAGTCATAGGTGGCAGAGCATCTAACTTGAGGGTACTGTGCACCTGTGAGATGGCATATTATGCTTGAAAAGAGACAATATCTCTCAGGACATAAGAAACCTGGAGAATGTGGATCTTCATAACCTTTAGATTGAAGACTCCAAGTAAGTTTCAGGCCAGAAGCCAGGTATTGCCGTCCCTCTGTGGGATGCAGATACTGGATTTATGGCTGCCTTACATCACCAAACAGCCACTAACTATTGTAAGGCACCAGTGAATTTGGTCTTGAAGAGTTCTTTAATGGGCTTACTTCCTAAAACATGTGGGGTAATGGAAATCTTGCAAGTCCCCCCAGCCCCTACCATACTATCCCCAATTATTTAGTGTATCTAGAAAGAAGTAAATGTCAAAAAAAACCCAAGAAAAAAAGAAATCACAGGGGAAATTTCCTCCTCCTTTACCAACATTTACACCTCTCCATTTTACAGTGTTTGTATGTAACAATAAATCAGATTGCATTTACTACCAGGAATGAGAAAGGCAAATATGAAGTGAGCATTCAGATACAGAAGCAGCCATTTATTTTAATAATAAAGGCAATTATATCAATTTTTCTAAGAACAACAATACACAGCACCGTCTTTTCAGGTACTCTATTGACTTACATCCTACTTAATAAGTACTGAAAATACTTTGCTTAGTGGAGTGTGCCCCAACAGCATCTGATATTTCTGCATTCGTCTTATTCGCATTTCATTAAGGTGATTGCCTAATCTGCCTCTTGTAATAATGGCAGCACATCACACATAGCATGGAAGACCAGTCTTGGAAATGAAAATAAGGCCATGGGATATTTGTAAGCTTCAACTTACCCCTCCTGCATATAAAGACAACCTAAGGTTAGTTCAATGTATGGAGGAATTTCTGAAACGTCTGATGATTTGTTGGAAATTCCTGGTTTTCTAGCAATAAATGATAAATTATTTTTAATTGAACACATGCCTACAGCAAATGATACATTTTAAATATTTGTAAGTAATATTTTGTTTCAAGGGTACCTTGTTATTAATGAAGACAAAGAGAAAAACACCACTAGACAAAAGCTTTATATTTATTCTCAGTAAAACAGAGATTTGAGGATGGTATAATCTTCCACTTGAATTGCCTCAGTATTTCTGAAAGAAAAACATTAATGATTACATCAACATCAGAACTCTCTAATATCAGGACTGAGACACTCCCTAGACACAGCTCACAGAATTACCCAGATTGCATGCAATTCTTGCACCTGCTTTAAAGTCCACCGAAAGAAATCGTCCTTTAAGTGGTGGGTTGGGATCAGGCTTTAAACTTTCCATCTCAATTAAGACAACATGTGCAGGAAGCAAACCAAACTGATGTACTTAATTCAATGGCGTGCACCACACTACAACAGACAGTGGGCTGAACTTGCCAAGTCAGTTGCACACCATGTCCTGTACAACCAACAGAGACTAAAGACTGTTGATCTTTGGCAGCTTGGGCCTGATTTAAACTGATGGCCTAGAACTGACAGACTCTGCATCCATTAACATATTTCATGGTGCAGAGAAATGCTAACATACGCATGTGAGAGTAAATTAATTTAATTTGATGAAGACACCTTCTTACCCCCTGCTGAGGTTGATTCCTTCAACTGTGCAGAAAGAATTCTGTTGCCTGCTGATGAAAGGTAATATATAAAGCAACAGAAGAAAGGAAAAAAAAAAATCCCATTGCCATAGACTCTCAACTCACTGCATGGTGCTTTACGGTCACAAATCCTATTAGCATTAATCAAAGTAAGTTGATGGGCTTTCTAACATGTTTGGTGTGGAAGACAGAACCTGCACAAATCTGAGAATTGGAGCTTCACAAAGCAGGGAAGGGGAAGGAGGATAGGTGAAAACCTCTCCTATTACCAAAATACCAATCCACACAGCATAATGAGGGAAAGATTGGAGAACTCGTTTCCTATACTGACTTCCCTAAAGCACTGCACACTAATAAGCAGCTGTCACGGAGGTGGGTAGAGCAATAAAATCCCAACAGTCAAGCTGAACTGCTACAGTCCATTACCTATTGAATCATGCCCATACAGGTCTCTCAATTGAATGATTACAGCAGTGTCAATGGGCTGTACACTGCAGTGTTGTATTACAGCTCTGGTTCATAAAATTTTACAATGTATAAGTAAAAAATTAAATGCTACTGAAGACATAAGCATTTCTCTTTCATACATGCACCAGACATATCCAACGATGGCCGTGGTTTAAAATATATACATGATGAATTTCTAGGAAACCGGCCAAAATCTAATACAATATGGCCATACAGATCTCCTAAAAAGACATCCAGCAAAAGTCTTGGTTTTGAGTATTTGCAGCTGATATTACAATTATGTGGCTATCACTGAACTACTGTTTATCCTTATTCTTTATTTTGGAAATAGTTCAATGAGCTTATCAGCAGATGAGCCAGGACCAAAATACATGCTTGCTGGCACGTATTTTGAAGCACTCAACTTAAAAAAGAATATTCCAGCCACAGCTGTATAACTGGAAAACTACACAGTACATCTAATTCTGAATGTGCACAAAATGTAAATGCTTGCCTTACTGACAGAGTATATCTTTTCCAAAAACTAAACTTTTGTTCAAATAATAATATCATTGATTTTTAGAGCTGTTCAAATAGGAATCTCCAAATACTGATTCTGGTAAATTTGGGTATGCTTTTGTGTTGCGAAACATTCACCATTCCCGTTATTTGCACATCTTCTTGGAAATACATGAGGAAAATTACAAGCAAACAGTCTTATCTGTTGACTATGCACAAGGTATTGAGCAGTGGTATTTGCTTCTTGACATGCAAGTCTCAAAATTAGCTATGTGATTAATCTGTCTGCTAAGTACACTGTATCAAAATACCTACATTTGTTCAGTTTGCACTCTTTACTCTTGAGGCTTTTTTTGAAAGAGCAAGCATGGTCAAATAACATTGCATCCCTACCCCTGCTGTGCTATTTATGCTTTCCTACTCTTGGGCAGCAATGCTAGGCCAGCTTTGTAAAAAAAAACTCCAGCAAATACATTTGCTCATTGCGGCAAATCCCAGACCAGATTTCCTGATACTGTAAGTGAGCTTAACCTAACAATTTTCATTTATTTACATCAGCAGATAATTTAGGCTGTGACATGCACAAAAAATATGGATGTACACTTAAAACTGATTTCTGGAAGTGTTCCTGTTGAGAAAACCATTTGCCAAATACTGAGATCTCACTGAAATTTCAGAAATCAGTGAGATTTAAGCACCTGCTGTAATCAGCTGATCCTTTGAACAACAAGGAATTCATTGATAAATTTTGCCTAGCAGGATCATAAGAGTAATAATAGTAGTAGTAGTAATATAATAATAATAATTATTATTACTGTTGTTATTATTATGTGACCTTATACCAGTAAGAAATAGTGATGCTAACCAATTTATTTTCTGTTCTTGTATCTACATAAATGGAAGACAAGAGCTGGGCAATGAGAAATCATACTCCTGAAAATTAAACAAGCATCTACTCTTGTATCAATCCTGTTGCTAGGTTGTAATACCCAGATATGCATATAACAAATGAATTTTTATGATCAAACATTTTCTAACTGCCACAAAACTTACTGCGAATAGACAGATCAGTTCTTCCTTCACCTAGATATGCTTGCCCCAGTTTATTAAACGAGCTGTACTTGAAAGCAACAGCCTGCACAACTACAACGCTGTAAGCAACCAAGCTGCCTGAACTAACTCTTACAAAGAGGCAAACTCTGTAGCTACAACTTCTGTCAATTGTTCTGTGTGTCTGAGACTGAGCTACAGCTTTTTGGCAGTTTTGGCAGGATGCTGACACTCTCACCCTCTTCAAGTCTTTCCATACGCTGCTGGAAATGGCATTTGTGTTTGTCTCCAAGTTTTCAAACTATGGGAATCTCTGAGCACTTTGGATAAAGTCGCTTAACACCCAAAAGCAAATATTCACTCCAAAATAAGTTGTGTTTATCACTGATAGACTACACATACTTATTACTAGTATCTTCTGAATTCATTACCCACGTGTCCTTACGTAATTTCACTGCCTTTATGGTTTACACCAGTCCAGGGCTATTGAAATAATTATGCTTGAACTGGTATCAGTGTGGAAATTTAGCATTAGCTTATTGTTAATTTCATATGGAAGTCAGGCTGTAATTGTTTAGAAACTGTTTCAGAGACTACTTCATATTAAAAAAATTAAACGCTGCCACCACTTACAACTGAGCTGTTTGTTTCTGCTTTTTAAATGCTTTATTTTCTTATGGATCACCGATAACAAAGCTGCTAAAGGAGAAAGATTGGGAATAGATAGTGAGAAGGTGAGGACAGGATTAACAGTAACTGAAATTGCTTTGTAAACTGTGTCACAAGCAAGAGGTATGTACCGTAAAACGTCAGGTTGAATATCTGGGTACTAAGAGAAAGCCTTTCACGAGGCCAACTTTAGTTTAAGAGACTAGCGCACACTTTACTTCTACAGCTAGCAGAGGAAGATACTTCCATAGAGGATGATTCAGAATAAGAGCTCAGCCTACTTAAATTGACCTATGCTGCCTCTTACAGTTACACATATGTGCCAAACTATTACTTGTATTTGCATTCTATTCTTAATGATTCTCATGCACTACTTCCCACGTAGTCTTACATATACAAGCATTCTGAAAGAGTTGAGATTAAGTGGTAAATCAATTGGCATCCAGCCTTCAAGAAGGATGATGAAAAATTGGAGGAGATTCTGAGAGCCATGAAAATAAACATATAGTTAAAAGATGAGGATAGGTTAATTCAACTTATTTCGGTTTGCAAAGAGAAAGTTAGATGCAGAGATGCTTATGGTAACTTTTATGCTACTATTACCTTATATAAAAGCACAAATCTCTTCAGTCTAAAAGACAAAAGGATGAACAACGTCAAAGGCTTTGAGTTCAAACCAGATAAACGTAGATGAGAAATAAGGCTCAAATCTCAAGCTGCAAGCACAATCAATCACAACAAATGACTGTTTAAAGCATCTTCTCTTTAATTGCAAATCTTTGAATCAATATCAGTTTTTTTCAGGTTTTGAGGGGGTTCCATTCGTATTTGCTGGTTTGTTTTTTAAAGATCATCTAGTTTAGACACAGTTCCTAGGCGCTAAGGTACACAGAAAGTAGACCAGTTAGTTTTGGGAAACTTAAAATGTATAAACCTACCAATGCGCTGGTTGTGTATTCTGCTTATGGTGATAGATGCCCAAGCAAGATTAGAAGCACACCTGGTAATCTGCATAAGCTTTGAAAGAAAGTCCCTGTCTCAAACAACTATCTCCACAGATAAAACAGGTTTCATGTTGCAGGGAGGAAGATGACATATGGCTTCAACCAAGGTGAGTCCCAGCTTTCCCAAAGACACAGTCTGCCCCAAAATGTGGATCAATTCAGTGTTAACGCTGGTGTCATATTAACTCTTATTTTATCAGAAGTAATTAGACAACCTTAGGTCGTGGTTGACTGAATCAATGCTGTGCAAGGACAAAAGAACCTTCAATGTCTCTTTTGTTTCAGTGCCTTACCTATATGGCGAAGAAGAAAAGGAATCAACACATACAGTACACAGAATTCCCTTAAACTCAGATTATTGGGGTGTGTGTTAGTGGATGAAATTTTTCATAAGTGTTCATATTGCAACAGCTATCATTTTCAGACATCACCCTCCAGAAGCTTTCCCAGAATTCATCTGACAATGCTGAAAAATGCTACGTGCATCCACATTACTGTCTGGACAATTAAAATTACAAAGCAACAGAAAACCCCACACACCTTTTAACAGATCTCTACAATTTTTGAGCCACACTTCGGAAAATATGTACCATATTTTAAACAGTAGAATTAATTGAGCATAGAATCATAGAATACCAGGTTGGAATGGACCTCAAGGTCATATAGTCCAAGCATTCTCGGCAAAAGCACAAACTAGACAAGACTACCCAGCACAATGTCCAGCTGAATCTTAAAAATGTCCAATGACAGGGAGTCCGTCACCTCCCTGGGAAGATTATTCCAATGGCCAAGTGTTCTCACTGTGAAAAATTTTCCCCTTGTGTCCAATCAGAATCTCCACAGGAGTAACTTGTACCCACTACTCCTCACCTTTTCCATGGGACTCCTTGTAAAAAGGGAGTCTCCATCTTCTTTGTAACCACCCTTTAAATATTGGAACATAGTGATAAGGTCTCCCCTAAGCCTTCTTTTCTCAAGGCTGAACAAAAACAATTCTCTCAGCCTTTCCTCATACGGCAGGCTTCCCAGTTCTTTGATCATCTTGGTGGCCTGTACAAGAAGCATGGTTTTAGAAGAATCTTCTGGCCTGTAATCCTAACCTTTCAAAAGTCTTATCTCCACCCTTCTGCAGGAACTAGAACAGTCTGCAAATATTATTTGAAATATCCCATTGCATTGGGATGTCAAAGGACAGCAGATCAATTGTATTTTAGGCCAATAGCCTACATATTTCCTACTCTTGAGCCAAGAGTAGAAGTTAATGATTTATTTCTATTCCAAAACATTTATTTTCACAGTCAGGGAAATAAGATTTATGGTGCCAAAATCCTGATAGCATAATATAAATATATTTATATGTTCTTGTAATTATATTTATACTATACCTGAGGGATTCCCACTCTGCAAATAAATCTTGTTATTTTCTACACTATGCAAATAAACATTCTATAGTAGAAATAAATCATTTGTTCCACTACAGAGTCCTTTTCCTCAAAAGCAGTATATTATTCTGTCAATACCAATGGTCTATCAACCAGCAATGGCTAAGTCCCGGCAAACTGTGGCAAACTGTAACTTCCCATTAGGTGGCTACTGTATCTTATTGCAGGGGAACAGGAAAAAGAAAAAGTGCTCAGTGAGCAGTAGAACTGGTGAGCTGTGTGTATGTAACAGTAGTCTGCTGGCATGTGCACAGGGAATTGCTGACATTGTGCACTGGAGCTTAAGAACCCTGAAGCTGACTCCACTGCACAGTGCAAATTCATCCCTGCTTCTGAAGGAACAACACATGCAGCATCATATCTGTAGCTAAATAGACGAAGGGTAAACAAGGCAGTTTGGGGGCAAACAAGTATGAGAAGTGTTGATTTTCTGCCATGCAGTATTAATAAATTCAGCAAGGCAAGTCTCACTTTAAGCATATACTGTGAAAATAATTAATCCTGAGTTTAATTTAGTTGACTTTCTTTAGTGGCATCACTTCAAGATCATCCGGGCATCCTGCATTATTTAATTGCGTTTATCCTCACAACAGCCTTAGGAAGAGGAAAACACTATTATTGCTTTTTGACATGTGGGGATCTGAAACACAGAGAAACTAAATGACCTATTCAAGGTCACAGAGAAGCCTGTTTCAGCATAAGCACTAAATCCCAGATTTGCTGAGTCCTTTGACAGTACAATCCAATAGGACTACCTGCCTGTGTCATCTGCTCACTGGTAGTACTGGCGATTCTTCCTGAAAAGACAAATAGTATTTGCTTTATAATTGCCATAAACTATTTCTTTGCAGTCAAAAGAAATTAGGCAAATGGGACAAATAAAAAATAATCTAGGAAAAAGAATTTGACCTGAGATATTCTACATAGGACTATAAGCACAAACAAAAATGAAAAGTCACTTTTCTGCTTCATAAAGGCAGTATTTTCTTCTTTCAAAACATAAACTTTCTGATGACAGCAGTGCAGCATAAACAAAGAGATAAAACACAGCAGGCCTCACATACTGAAGAAAAAGGATTTCCTCCCTTTCCTTTTTTCCTTTACACATATTTCATCTTCCCTCTCCTTGCTTCTCCTCTTCCTTTCATTAAGGAAGATAAGTCATAGTAATGAAGTTACAGACACCTGTTTCCCAGTTAATTGCTAGTAAAGGCATTTTTACCATTTCCCTAAGGATGATGCAGCTCAGACTAAAAATATTTCATGTTCAAATAGGTAAGTCTAGCTCTAAAGCTGCTGGGATATGCTTTACTCAGAGCTAACCTGTCTTCAGAAAGATTTCTGTTCATAAAGTAGCATGGACTCACAGGAGGATTCTGGGAGACACTTGAATTACACATTTTAGGAAAAATAATGTGAATAACAAAGAAGGTAATTGAAAAGGTAACCAGATATGTATCTCAGGGAAGGCAAACACATACAGAGGTAAGTTAATTTACTGAAAGGTCAAAACAGAATCAGACTTTTGCTCTCCTTGTGCAAGCACAAGCAGAGCAGGTACTAGGAGAAACATACAATACCAAGCAAATAATTTGCATTATAACTGCCGTAAAGAATTGGCAACTTGTACAAAAATGACTACAAAGGGAGCACTGAGGGCAAAGGAGAGATGCAAGTTAGTGAATGAAGCATCACTTTGAACTGAAGAGCGAGAAACTATATGCTAGTTTGCCAGTGCTCATTAAGCTATTCTGAACACATTGTTTCCCTCCCGTCCTTCAGTTTTCCTACTTGTAAAATTCAGCACAATTATTATCAATGTAATCACAAAATAATAACAGCGTCATGACTGTGGAGCTCCGTGCCGTGGATCACTTGGATGTCTGCCAGCAAAAAAAGCAAAATATTTTATTACTTTTGAAGGAGTATTTCTAGACATCTTAAATTTCACTCTAATGGCAGAGGAAAAAAAATCTGTTGAAAATAAGAAAGCCAGTGACTTCCCCTTTGATGCTGCACAATTAGTGTTCCTGCTCTCTAAGATCCTTGCATATCCCACTGCAGCACCAATGTTGGTTTTATACAGACTCATACAGGAAGGGAGTTTCTAAGCACTGTCCCCATGGCAGAGCAGGTGCGTCTTGAAAACTAGCTTGGTAATCAATAAGGTATAATCAATAAGGCAACTGGCCGAAGAATTGGCCATAGTGTCAGAAAACTGCAGCCTATTCTTCAGCTTCCCCAGCAGTAGTCCGGGTATGATGGAAAGTTGTATCTTAGTGAGTAGCGCTTATTTTTCTGAAGCATTTCCGACTGCTGTAACACAGAGGTCATTTACTAAGCTGCCTGATTCATTCAAAAGAGAGAACCCTCAGTTCAGCCAGATTACGGAAAAGTTTTGACAGTTTATATGTTTTTACTACGCCATCCTAAATATCAAATGATGTTCTATAGCTTAGGAGTACCTTATACAGTGACAACACATCTGTGACAGCTCTAGTCAGTCCTTCTTAATAATTTTTCAATGCATAATCACTTTTAGTACAATTGTAAAACTTCCCCTACCAGCTCTTCTGATCTCAGAAGCATCCCTCACATAAGTAAGGCCCAGATACGCTGCATCATCATATGGACTCAGATGGGTGACTTTCTTGACATTACTGTGCACTGTGGGCCACATAAAACCAGCTGAAACAGAAGCATTGCCTATCCCACCTTATAATCTTGGTCAGTAATGACCAAGGCTTTTTGATTTTCAGACTTCCAATTTTTTTCTGGTGGAGGTATGAAACCGGAATAGTGGATTTAAACTTTCTGTTCAAAAAACAAATCTGCCTGGTTTGCTCTACTGCTTTTGTGGATGGCTTTGAAATAGCTGACGGAATTAAGGAATCCATAAATAAAAAGTTTTAAAAATTAAGAAATCCTAAAACACACCCCCACAGTATCTAGATTAGCTTTATTAGAAGAGTGGAGCAAATAATCTTTCCCAAGGTCATTGCTACAAATTAAACTTGCAATTTGTTAGAATGATTAAACTCCCCAAGGGAAGAACATGAATCTCTCCAGTATATGGAACATCCATGTTAGCTCATTTCACACTGCATATTTTCATTAGCTGGCACTGCGGAATGTGCTCCCTGTGTCCATATGTTCCAATTTTCAAACAGCCTGCAGATTTATGTAACTTTGGCAGGTAAGTGATTCAGACCCAAATTCGGCAAATCTTTCCCCTGATGTGACATCTTGCTGTCAATACTTCTTCATTGCTTTTGCCAGCAGATTTCCCTCTGTGGCCAGCAGGGGACTACCCTGCTGTTGCATAACACTGTGGGGGGTGATTTTTACCTTAAATTGTGCAGCAGCCAGTTTATGCATAGGTCAGAATACTACAGTTGTTATTGTATTCATCTTTGTCCTGACCTTTACGTTACTCTTGTTGCAGTATGCACAGTCTTTATGCTTGCTGAGCTTTCCTTTTGAATCAAGAAGTTAAACCTTATGATAGAGGTTGCCTATGTATGTCAGCTTTCGCGAAAAGAGAACATAACATTTACTTTTTGTATTGAAGAAATGCACTTGGGAAATGGCCGTCACGCTCTTTAAATATGAAATTCCTTTTGCCCCAAATTGCTGTTGCTACTCTCCAACATACACTCATTCATTTTCTTATGGGGGTTCTTTTCAGATCCTGCTAGAAGGGTAACCAAACTGTGTTTAGAAAAAAAAAAAAACAAACCAACAAACAAAAAACCCACAAACCAACAAGAAGTACCAAATGCTGCTTAATAAGAAAAACAGCTGATCAGCTAAAACGGTGCAGAAGAACTTTTCTTTCTAAGTCTGAAAAGGCTATAAAAGAATTAAGAGTAGGTAATAATAAATGTTTTGTGATTTAATTTTTATGATCCAAAGTACATTTGGGAGAAAAATATAGATGCCAGGTGGTAGTATCTTTCACTTTAAATTTGGTAGTCCAGACCAAAAACAGGTAGTTACATTTTATTTTAAACTAATTAATAGAATAATACTCCATTTAACAGACAGGAATGACTAAGTTTGGTTAGCCTGTGTCCCACAGAGAAGAGGAATCTTCTCTGGATCGGTCACCATCAGTAGTCAACTGCGGTTCAAGGGTTGAAAGGTACTCAACAGGGCCTTGTCAAGAATTGGCCAATGAAATTTCTTCTTTGAAAATTTGACTGGAACAAAAACATTGCCCATTTCTACTTTGCTTTGAAATCAAATATCTTTGCAAAAGGGATTAAAAAAAAATCTTGCTGTTTCTACCTTTCACACCAGATATACCTTACTAGCTCGCAAGATCAAGCGAATTTCTAAAAATCCATCCATTTGTGAGTTATGAGTGAAAAAATGAGTTATATAGTGGAAACTCATTAGTGTTTTGTTGTTTTTTGTTTGCTGGGGGCAGGTAGGGAGAGGTGTCATATTTTATCACTTCAAAGACTTGAGCATCTTTGATCCATTCCTGTGTAACAGAGTTTTTCAGTAAAGTAGGACTCTATGACACAGGATGCAGGGGATTAGTTTCATAAGAAAATCTAGGAATATATTGGCAGTATTGGAAAGCAATGCTGCATTAGAAGAGTCTGGTACTAAAAAAAAAAAAAAAAAAAGCTTTAGCTTTTCCAAAACCCCACAATATCGCATAGGTTTTCACAACTACTGAGGGGAAGGGAAGTTGTCACATCCCTCTTTTGGCAACACTGATGTTTCCTCACCTGCATACCAGGGAAGCAGCCTCCAGGACACTGAGCTTACTCCTTGCAAGGTTCTCTCTTCAATTACGCTACTTCATCTGCTAAATTCAGGTGAAAGCTGGAACAATCTGGCCACCAATTCCATAGGTAACGGATACCACAGCTTCTCTTCACATATAACATGGATACCCCCAACCATCCTGAAGCTAAGGGGAGGGGAGGGAAACTGAACTTTCCAAGGGTCTTTCAGTACCCAGTTTCAGCAGCGCGCAGCATGGGTCTCTGGTTGGCAGCAGGTGCTTTCAGTTACTTCACCTAATGTTTTGATGTTGAGGTAGGGATTCTTGTACCTCCAAGCTCTTCACTGCTAACATTAATTTGATGACAATATTCATCATGTGCTCGCTGTATAACCCTCTCAATGCAGCCTCCCAATTGTTATTTGGACACAAAAAAGGTAGGGGAAAAACCAAGAAAAGAAGGCAGAGAAGCAGCTAAGAAAACACAAGAATCTGCCTGGCACCTTATTAATGCCTCCTTCAAGTAGCCAGATGCCTGTCTCAATAAATCTCATCCATTCTGGAGTACAGTATTTTTCAGCCTTATTATTTCCAATATTTTGCCTGTCATTTCTGAATGGTTTCTCAGAAATAAAAGTGTGTCCTTGAGAAGCAAGAAAAAGTTACTATATTTTCAGTCTGAATCATCTCATAATATAAGCACTGAAATGCTAGGAATAATATAAACTCTATGGTAAAATACAGTGATATAGTATACCTAGAAATACCTCAGCTTAATAGGTGTTGTGCCATTAACAGGGGATTTTATGGATGCTAGTAGATGTAAATCTGTCAGGTAGACAAAGATTTACAGTAATATCCCCTGCAGTGGATGATTTTCATCACATTTAGGACTGTCAAGCAACTAGTGTGTTTTCTTCAGTCCCTTTAGGTATGAAGGCCCCTTCGTTTTATTTAAAGGCTGGTACGTTCACCTTCAAGCATTCTGCACTGATGAACAAAGCTCTCCAATGCCCTGTCCCTTTTTATAGACGTAACCCAGAGTTCAGGTGACTTTGCCCGTTCATGCCACTCCTTTCCAGAGAAGAGCCTTTTCATACGTGGTGGACACCAGACAGGCAAGAGCCAAACCCATGGCATACACATTTACAAGGTTAAAGCAAGGTTTACAGTACGATGTCTGCATATTCCCAGGAAGCAGAGTGAAGGAGCTCTCCTTTTCTCCCAGGCATCTCCCAGGGGGAGAACAGTGGGGTAAGGGGGCTAGAAACCCTCTTGGCAGCTAAGAAATGAGTCTGGAAAGTACGTATCCGCATGGGATGCATCGCTCCATGATACAGGAAACACACACTTTAGAGACAATACACACTTTCAGAGTGCAAATACTAAAACATCTGCACCTTATATCCATTACTGTACAAAGTTTGAAAAAATATTCCATATAAATTCAAGGCTTGCATGAAACAAATGTTATGAATTTGAATTAGACACGACAGTGACGTTAAACAAGTAAGAGGCCAAACAGTAGCACAACTAAACACGGAGTGTTAGAGGCAGAGGCAGGCTATGTAACACTGCAGGCGGCTGCGGGGTCAGCGGGCTGTTTTTATTTGTTTAGATTCATATTTTCTTTTACCTTTCCTAGGTGCTCAAAGATCTGTTTCAGGCTTCTGTGGGAGTGCTGCTGACACCACAGAAGAGGCTTTGGCGTTGAGGACAGGACAGGGTTTACAGGAGCATGGGGTACGGGTGCCCAGGAGCTGGCAGGGGCACTATGGCAGGGTGGCCCCTGTGAGAAGTGGCCGAGGCTGCCTCAAGCCAGACCCAGCCAGCTCCAGCCGGTTCCACCCAGCTCCAGCCGGTTCCAGCCAGCTCCAGCCAACCTGCTGTAGTTGAGCAGCAGCCACGGTGGTGGCACCTTAGTGTGACTGACCAAAAATGCCCCGCAACAGGGTGAGGCCCAGAGGACCTGGGCAAGGGCAATGTGCCCACGGCTGCTCTGCTCAGGGGGTAACGCGGGCTCTGACTGACCACAGCTACTGCAGAGGAGCTCTTACCTTAACAAAAGGGGCTGGAGGGTAGAGGCGTGAATACCGGGGTCAGCCTGATGAAGTACAAAATTTAGATAACTAGCAGAAGCATTTTGAAGAGAGCAAAGGGCTTGAGCAGGCCTCAACCCACACGTGCCTTCCCAGTGCCTGGGGTGCGCCATGTCCTGACAACGTAAGTGTTACAGAGTCTGGTAATGGGAATCACGTTGTTGCTGTGACCGAAGCCTGTATTGCAATTGCTGTATTTGGCTAAGGGTGACTTACATTTGTGCGGCGTTATGCAATACACTTTGTGTCACTCTGCTGAATCAGACATCCTGTGTAACATCAAACTCTCCTCAAATAAGTAAATTCGGTATTAAACATGACACCCTCCATGTGTGGAATAGCTGAAGGGAGCTGGTCAGACACTCAAGTGTACTTAAAAAAGGCAAAACACCACCCAGCAGTGAGGGGAAAAAAAATTCTTTGAGGAACAACCCTGCAAGCACCAAAGAGAGAGAGGAGACAGAGGAGGAGATACTCCAGAGCTAAATGTGGATCTCCACACAGGCACCTGGAGAGACCCTGCTGGAGCAGGATTCCGGACTGCAGCCGTGGAGGACCCCACACCAGAGCAGATGGATGTGCCCCGAGGGAGCTGTGAAGAGCCCAAGCCAGAGCATAAGGCAGAGAGAGAGGAGCTGTTACGGACTGACCGCAGCCCTCACTCTCTATCCCCTGTGCTGTGGAGGGGTCTGGAACGAAGGCACAAAGTGGAGCCTTGAAAGAAGGAACAGGGGGGATGTGGTTTATGTTTGTCTTTGTTTCTCACCATCCAAATATACTTTTAATTGACAACAAAATCAATTAATCTTCCCCAAGTTGAGTCTGTTTTGCTGATGACAGGTTACTTTGTAAGTAATATCCCTATCTTTATCTCAACACACAAGCTTTTTATTTTCTTCCCCTGCCCTGTTGAGGAAGGGGAATGAGAAAGCATCTGGGTGAGCACTTGACAGCCAGCCCACCCCAAAGGCCCTGGGCCACGTCTACAATAAAGACAATTCCTTAAGTGTTTTGTTACAATATGCAGGTCTCCAAAGTGAGTATGGAAAGAGAAAAAAAAAAAAAAAAGACAATATGTGGTTGCATTTCTGAGAACAACGATTGGCTTCCTATCTTAACATTCATTCTGCTCCTTTCTTCAGGAGCTGGCCTCTATGCCTATCATGCACCTGGTCTTCATCACAGCCAGAAGCAGTGGTAGCATCAATTTTAAACATGTCTTTATGGGAGGAGAGACTGATGAAAAAGAAAAAAGAAAACCCACCACTGAAAGGTTTAAATTCCTTATGTTGAGGGACACCTTTTACCCAAGTATCCATATAAACACATCAGAATTTTGGAAGCTGTCTCCAGCATGGTGAGAGGCGCTTTTCCTGGGATGAAAGAAGTTTCACAGGAATCAAACTACAGTAACAAAGCATACTGCAGTTTTAATTATATCTCACTATTTCTGCTCTCTTAACTGTCATCAGGGCTCCAAGAGCACAATTACATAATACAACATGGGCAACCTAACTATTTGGTACTTGCAGCACACATTCCAGAAGCTGAAGACCTCTGGCAATTACTGCTAAACACAGACTCTAGCTGTGCTAATAACTGAGGTAAAATATCTTCATACCACAATACTCCGAGTGTTGGAAATCTTGAGCCAACAAAGTCCTCAAAAGCTGAGAAATTAGAGGCTTAAATCTAATTCCAATCAAGAACTTCAGAAGCACCTGATATCCAAAAGGAAGCCTGCCATGTACTTCCTGCAGAGAACCCCGTATCTTCTTCAACTCTAATTAATCTTTCAAGCTGCTTCATTTCCAGGTGGAAAAACAACAGCAGCAAAATACCTGCATCTCACAGGCTTATTCACAAAACAGCTTTTTCCCAAACCAGTCAGCATCGTTTTGGCACAAAAGCCCGTAAATTATTCCCTAGCAAGGCATCCTAAATAATGCTTACCAATTACCAGTGAAACATATAGTACATTCAATTGCATCCTGTGGTACTGAAACTAATAACTATGCAATTTCCGTGTTACAACTATCTGCAAGATAAATTCAAATATGTGGAAGCTGTAGCATTTAAAGTAAATTAAAATACTTTGCAGTCTTACTTTTCACCACACATGCTATAATGTGCATTCCATTTAAAGGCTTTTTCCTCTATTAAAGTTTCACCATTTAAAATTCTGCTTTGACCACAGTCTGTCAGACATCTCCTGTCACCTTCACACTGCGTTTCAATGGTATTAAGCCAGGACTTATAGACTGCAAGACCCGAAGAATTCATTACAATCTTCAGTCTTACTTTCTGCACAAGACAGCTGAATTTAAAGACAACAAATGACAGCTCTGCCACATCCCTAGATGTTCATTACATTTACATTTAAAAGTCTGTTCTTTATTTTGGTTTTTTCCTAACTGTCCTAATTGCATTGCTAGAATCCTTTATCATCCAACAGCCTCGAGAGAAGGGCAGCTCCTTTTCATAGCCTCACCAACTTTGCTTCCTCTTCTTTCCCTGAAAATAGTTTTATGAAAATACTTACAATGGGAAAACAAACCCTCTGTCTCCTTCACTTCTGAAGGTACAGTGGCTCAGGAAGCTTTAGTCCCCTTTCTGCTATTTTGCATATTTATTTTGTTCCATGTATAGTGAATAATAATTAATTAATACTTTGTCAAATACATTCACAATTACACACACGCACACAAATTGGATTGATTCCCTAACCCTGACTGCCTCCTATCTGTATTTAAAAACCTGTTTGGATAAATAGTTTGTGACTCCTGTTGCAACTTGGGAGGAATTAGCAAATAAAATTTTCCCCCTTTTTCTTGCTTCAGGAACACAATTCCAAATGCAGCATTACATGTCTTAGAAAATAACTGTATAACATTTATTTGGGATTTCCTGAAGTAATGGGAATAATTACAAAAGGAAGAAATTTTTGACACATGCTTATATGACAGAGACAATCAAGGTCACTTACCCAGAGCAATGAAAAAAAATATATATGGCTACTCAAAAATAATCACACAAACATGGATATTCCATTACTATTATTCAGAGTCTATGTCCATTCTTCAGCACTTTTCCTGAGATGCTGTTTAAAGTCTCCTGAGGTTGAATATTTTTGCAATTTGTGCCATTTTATTGCTAGGAGAAGGACACAAAAATATCAGTAAGACTATCCAGCAGCTAAAAACTTTTCTTGGAGCCTTTTGAAACAAAATCACATCAGGAATAAAGCAAATATAGGACATTTCAACTGTAAAGGAGACCATTTCCAAGGGCTTTAGAGAAAACCTCTGAAGATAGAATTACAGTGACATTCTCCACACAGTGCCAGAAATCCTCACTGAGCTTTGCTTTCCATAACAGAACCAATGAAATCAGCTGATCCATCCGTAATTAAGGTGCAGATCCAAGTTTAAGCCACAGTGGGATGAACCGGAAGTCAGCATTTTCTGAACTATATTTTTTTTTTTTCCACATTTTTGAAAATTAATATATAAATTAATTTGAAATATGTGCACTGCCTGTTCTGCCCACAATTCATCTCCACATATCTGTGATATTTTACATGACCCTGCACAATACATAGGTGTGGAATCCCCTCAACTCTATTTATTTGCAGAATCTATTCCTATAGGCATCAATGTCAAGTAACAATTTCCTGAAGTGCAATGTACTTAAATTACTTTCTTTATTGGTCTGAAAAACTCCTAAACATGTGGGGAAAGAAAGCAGTGGCAAGGAAACCGTACAAAAAAACCGAAAACAAAACAATAACTCTTTCTACACCTCTATATTAACTGCTCATAGAAATAAGAACTTTGCAAAGAAACTTCTCCATAAGGAATTTTCTTCTGTAATTATATCCCCTGGAACATAAATTACAGAATAAACACAGGGTAGCTGCTGGGATTTAGCATCATTTGTCGTGATGACTGGGTGGCTCAGTCCATTGGAAAACTACAGTAACATGTCACCCCGTATACTGCCCTTCAGGAATTGCAATTTCACAGTTTGATTCCCAGCACTGCCTTGCAGGGCTGCTACCATAATGAGTTTTTGGATCTTCACACACCATGTGAAAGACTCTCTTTGCCGTAGTTTCCCAATAGGGAATATAGAAAACACTAGCGGAAAAGGTAGTTAAGGCAAAGCATATCAACACCAGGAGGACAGGAGGAAACGTTCTGAACACTTCACCAGAGGCAAATGTGGACTTGTGCTTTTTCTCTTCTGCTTTATTATTTCAGAGCACCAACACAGTTGCTCTTAAACAGCTGAAGTGCAGAGATCACCTGAGGAAATGGGGAATCTTGTATTTTTGCATGGGTCATGAGTACTAATTGCAAACCATGACTTTATGCACTGGGAAGAGCCACTAAATTGAAAGAACCAGGAATAAGTGAACCAGGAAACTTCAGCTGAGGAAAAAACCCAACAATTTCACGCACACAAGGTTTACAATAACTTTGTTATAAAGCTGTTCATATTTCTTTTCAGAGCACTCCAAATGCTATTCCTGTAAGTGTCTCTTGGTCAGAGAAAGAAACTTCATACTTGGTGCAACCTCTTACATTACCTGCTGGTCTTTTACATTTTATGTAACTGAGTTTGTGGATGTTAGAGTGACACCTAAATAAAGCAGGGATGTAAACCACAGTCACCTTTCCCAATGGCCACTAATATCTCAAGAGCATTTGCCCAGGACAATTACATTTTTATGGAATATAGCTGTATGTCTGGCTTCAAATCTTTTACTTTCCAGAAAAAAAAATATAAAATAAACCTATGGATGAACATAGGGAAGATGGCAGGTAGCCATTTCATTCTTATACTTTGAGATCTGTTCTAAACTGCTGTTTCAAAAGCACTTTAAATATTTAAGAAAAAAAAATAAAATCCCATTTTAGGACTTGTCTGTAAATGATAGCTGAAGAGCATGAGCAATTCAGTACAGTTAAAATATAAAGGTGGATCCACAAACATGCAGTTGCAGTTACAACATGCAAAACTGACTGCAAAAGATTCCCCACAGGAAAGGCAGAATATTAGTACAAGGCATATTATAATCATATCTCCAATAAGGATTATTACAGCAGAACACTTGAACTGTTTTTATAAGATGAACAGGTAGGAGAGAAGAGGACCACATTCCTCACAGAAAAAACAATACCAGTACAAAACACATATATAGATCCAGATTAAGATCCCAATCTGAAACACTCTTTCCAAGGAATGTTTTTGGAAATGGAACTAAAAAATACAACAAAACCCCAACAACTTCAAAAAAGACAGGGTTCAAAGAGTGCCCTGAGCAATTAACTCAGTCTTTCAGAGAGTGAAATGATATGAACCAAATGTCATGTATTTCAAGGGGGAAAGGGGGGCAGGACAGGAAACCAGAGGTCTAAGTCTACCTTAATAATTGGAAAATTACAAATATATAGATCAATCAGCGTATGTAGAAGTATCCAAATGAAGAGAGATATATTTCTAACCCAGTTGCTGGTTCTGTCAATCAGAAACAAAAGCAAAAAAAAGAACTAACAGCCCAGAGAAGGAATAAGCATACAGCCAGGATTTTTCCTAATATCCAGTTGAAATTTTCCATATTAGCACAAGAGGCAGTAGCAAAAGTTATATCTGACACCTGACTGGCTCTGTTTCCCCCACATTCTTCCACCAGGCAGCTGGAGGCAGCACTAAGGGCTCCCTCTCTCCAGCCTTCCCTTCTGCAGGCTGATCAAGCCTAGCTCTTGCAGCCTCTCCTCACTCTGTGCTATAGCCTTGACCAGCTCAGTGGCCCACCACTGGGCTCTGTGCAGTACCTCAATGGCTCTTTGGTACCGCAAAGCCCCAGATGATTGGGCACAGTGTTCTAGATGTGTCCTCACCAGTGCCAAATAGATGAGAAGATCATAGCCTATTGGCTCTGCTCCTGCTGACCCTCCAGGATATGCCTGGCCTTTGCAGAAAGTCACACTTGCCCTTGCTGAGCTCCGTGACTCTCCTGCCAGTCTGTTCAGTGTTTTCAGGTCCCTCTGAAAGTCTGCCCTGCCATTCTGCATATCAAACAATCCTCTAGTTCAGTATTGCATGCGTATTTGCTGAGTGAACTGAATCTCATCATCCAGGTTACAAGTAGAGATTAACAGCATTGGCAACAGTATCGATCCTTGAAGGAGACCACTTATATCCAGCAACTATTTCAATGTCATGTGTCTCATCACCACCTTTTGAGCCACATTTCAACCCCTTCACTATCCACTTCTCCAGCCCATATCATTGTCCATCTCATTTCATTGCAAGAGATACTTGGGACAGACAAGGTTTGCCTTAAGTAAATCTGCACTGGCTGTTTCTAGTTACCTTCTGTTTCTTCATGTGCCTGGAAATGGCTTCCAATATTTGCTCCATAATCTTCCCAGGGCCTGAAGAGAGGGTGACCAACCTGTAGGTCCCCAGATCCTCCTTCTTCTTGCCCTTCCTGACAACAGGTTTGCTTTTCTCCAGCAAACTCCCGATCACTATGACCTTCCCAAGACAATTAACAGCACTCTCACAGTGACATTGGCCAACTGCCTCAGCAACCTTGAACACACCTCTTTTTTTCCCAGGAACTTGGGTATGCCCAATATTCTCCCCATAGGTATCTTTGTTAGGATAGTAGATAGCACCTCCAGAGGAAGAGGGCTCTGCAGTGTGAGCTAATCTTCCACCACTGACCATTCTGGAAAACAACTGAACTGTCCTTGAAGTGAAGTATGGCTGTCTTTTTTTAAATTGCTCTTCAATTTGTTCAAATTGATAGAGCAGGGCAGGTAAATGGAGACAACGCAAAACGGATTAAATTCTTCACTTAGCCAGAAAAGCAATCACATTTATTTCTCCCTGAATTTGTCATGAAGAAGATCCAGAGGACTTGAAGCTAACACGGTCACTTCAGAAACATCGGTGTGCCAAGATAAAGGCGTGAAGATCTCCCTAAGGAATATATTAGAGTCTTGTTCAAAACGTGGATTTCCGTTGCTCTGCCTTCAAAGGATTGCCTCTTTCCCACTCCAATCTCCAACAAGAGCAATAGATTTGGGATTGAAAACAGTAGGAACAGTCCTGGGGCAGGGGGAAAAGATGAGGAAGAAAATGATGAAAATAGAGCTGTCCTCCCACTACACACAGGTAACATCCTGACAACTTCTCCAACTATAATGTCATATAAACAACATTCTGAATTAACTTCAGAACTTTTTAATCTCTGATTTCAAATTAAATCTCCCCTAAATGCCTGCACACTTCAAGAAAGATAATTTAACTAATTCCCCAAAGTTATATTTGAAGAGACATGACAACTGCCCCCTTAAGGACAGGTAATAAGTGTGCTGTTCAAAAGAGAGGACTAGGGAAAAACAAACACTAGGGATGTTAAAGCCTATTTTGTGGCTAGTTTGTGTCATCTGAGGTGAACAAAGAAGCTAAGAATGAAACTATCCCATCAGCTTTAATAGCTTTTAAGGGACCACCATATTTTGTTTTCTGTTAATATCACTCCTGCCTGTCTCAATGTCTCTAAAATTCACAATTCTATTCATGGTAATGTTATTTTTACCAATTTTGCTAACTTCACAGGGAAGACTTCTGATTTTCTTTTGCCCCAAACCAAGAACCAGGCAGAAGTTTTAGTAAAGGTGGTAGAAGAGGCCAAATGAGGAAATCTCTGGGCATCTGCACACCTTCAGCACATCTGTTGCATTTGAAGGACATGTCATTTGCCAAACCGGTCTGGATGTCAATCTTGAGCATAAGAAACCCTACCTGTCTAGTTCTGAGCATCACATAACTCACATTCTGCAGTTTGCTATTCTTTAATTTTTCACATCTGATCTGGATTTTGCTACTATAGAAATGTTAAAGCACCTCATCAAATATTCAAAGGATCACTAAGCCATCAGTCTACAGTAGGAGCCAAAACTGCATTTACTTTCTTTTCTTTTATCTTCCAGACCTTAATTGCCATATTGACAAAAAAGAAACAGTTGTTTACCTTCTAAAGTCTCAGGAGTGCCTGCCAAATTAATCCTTTTAAGCAGTGTTTCTTCAGCCTCAGAAACAACTAAGTAGCATGCAAAGCAGCAAGATACTCCCTTAAGAGGCAGTAAACATACACACTGCTTCAAAATTGACCTTGACTATCATAACTTGTCAAAGATTTGTTCTTCCCTATTTCATATAATTCAGAGATTCCAAAAGGTGGGTGGTTTCTTAAAGCAGTCAGGAGACTTTGAAACTCTTATTCGTAAGAGTTTTATTATCTAGATATGTGCAGTGGTGAAAACAGAGAGGGGTGGTGGTGGAGCAGTGTTACCTAAAGAATGACCTCACAGAAACTTAAAGCACAAGGGAGCAAAATTATTTGGAATTACCCTCCTGGCAAATATGAAAATGACTTGCACATGGCAAAGTCAAGCAAGGCACTAAAGACTATGAAATAATGCATAATGCTAATAAAGTCTGTGACACTATGTCCTAAAGTCAGTACAGTACATTTTAGAGTGTCTTTTTCCTCCCAAAGACTGACTTGTCACCCACTCTACTGATAAATTTGAAAGAGTTGCAATTTTTTTATATAAATTGACTCTTGTCTTATAACTGAAACATTAAAAAAAGAAAATTTTTTCATCTTAGATGATGTTTACACTTCTGCTGCAAAAGAAATTAAAACTGCTGCCCAAGCCAGGACAAGTGATTCATGTTTCACTACTAAACCGGGAGGAAGTTGATGAGCTTTAGTTACAATCAGGAGTAAGACTGAAACGCCCTGGATGATTTGCAACTGTTCTCCTCACATTACCCTCCACCTGCTCCGAGGCAAGCCCAGGATCCCTTGAAACAGTCTTTCCCATTGTGTCTGCAGCAGGAAGTGCACCTGAAATAGTTCTGCCAGACTGAAGCAGCTGGTTAATGGAAGGAAGTTTAAATCAAAAAGCAGCTGCATGATTAGATGCAATTCAGCATACAGGATATAATACAGCCACTTTCTTTTTATCTCAAGGCCTCACCTTTTCTTAAGGATCTCAGCAGAGCCTTTTTATTGTCCCCTACTGCCGTCTCGAAATTTCACTGACTCCCAGTTGTTCTCCCCAGCATTATTTCAGTCTAGGAAATGTAAGAGCTTGTTTGCAATAAACAGGCTGTAACCAAGGCAAAATGAAAACAAATTTGACAGGAAATATGCAAGAAAGGAGGCTCTTGGTGTTACCTAAGTTCTGAGCAAGATCAATGGGAATAAAAGGGTGCCACACTGAAATCCCAAGTGCCACAAGATCGTACATGGTTGCAGCCAACACAACAGAATTTCTGTTTGGTTCCAGTAATAATATTGTCTTTTCTGTTACTGGTACCAGGGTTATTACATAGCCATAGCATTGTTTTAGGCCTAGCAGGAACACTTGTAGCAGAAGTGAAATCAGAAGTGCAAAAGGACACGTTTAGTCAGTGCCCTGCCCCTGCTATGTTTAGATGTATTTACTTGGGCCCAGATGATACTATTGAATGGCTGGAAGGCAGCCTTCCCATAATTCTTAACTCAATATTTGAAAGTTTCTTAAGATATAGAAGATGCAACACTGAGCTTACAAAAGGAGTGTCTCATATTCTTCTCACAATGAAAACGTAAGCAACATCTTACCTATGTATCTCTTCAGGCAAGTGCAGAAGTTTTCTACAACATTACTGTTTAGGACAGAGTTACAAAGAACTTCATTTTGCCAATTCATTATGTCACTCCTCAAGATTATTAAGAGAAAAATGAGCTGGTTTGGAAAAACAATTTAGGATAGCATTTCACTTCAGATCTGCTCTGCAGTCTTTAATGGGTCACTCCATTATGAAGAAGTGTGGCGTCTTTACCCCACTACTCAAGACTAATCTTTACTTGAAGGACAATCTGTCTGTTGGCAGACAAGGAGATTGTCTAAGTATATTAATATAAAAATATCAACAGTATCCAAAAGCCCATGTGATTCAAATATTGTTAACAGCAAACAGGTTGAATGTTGGGCAGTAACGTAGGAGAAATTTCTAAAACTCTTCAGTAAGGACAGGAACTAGAGGGATGGCACAATCCCCCCCCCAGTATTATTATTTTCTGTCTTTATGGACCTCTGCAGCTTCAGAGTGCACACATCTATTTGCATTCTAACCTACCAAGCAATAGCCTAAAATTAGTGTTGAAAATCTACTCTGTAGGTAATGAAGAGCACTCTAGGAACTTTATATGTAAACTTATTTTTTCATAGCAATTATAGGCAATGTCACAGAAGAAAAAAAAACAAACAACCAAAAACAAAACTAAGGTTTATCACTCTTCTGTTTGCAAGAGAAACCATGTGTCTTTCATACATATTAATAGATCAGCATGCCTGTACATGTTCACTTCAGATTCTTGGTAGCCTTCCTGCCTTGATGTCTGTTCCTTCACCAGGGCTCGAAACAAAAGAATATACAAAAAGTGAAACTGCATTTGCTCTCCAGATACCCTCAGTGAGGATTGTTCTTCAGCAATTCTAAAGCCCCAGGAACCACAACTTTTAAATTTGATTCCTTGCACAACAGCCCCTGCTCTGCATAGTCCACTATGCTAACTATGCATTGGGAAGTCTGTTTTAGATAAGCACTGTGCGAAATCTACAGACCCGAGTGCAAGGTAAAAATTGACAGAAGATAAGATCAAATTGGCAAAGGACTGTCAGTACTGGAAAGTCTACGAGAAAGCAAGATGGGCATGGAACCTAGTGACACCAGTCGGAACTGAGCACTGCTCTGACAATGGGCTCTTTGGGTGACTGGTGCTGATTAGAAATATTTATATTTTAATGTACAGGGAAATGGCAGCTAGACCACACCGTGGCATAGCAGTTATGGCTAAGCTCCCTGACAGAAACCAGGAATATTACCTCATTCCCTCATTTATTCTTCTCAATGCATCCCATTGACCCCTGAAAATAAGGCTGGTCTCCTCACCAGTTGTCAAAACAAGCGCACTTTCCGAGGACATCAAAATCCGTGTCACAACAGGCCATCCGCATTTACCACCACACACAGAGAGAAACACAACACTGAATAAACATCAACACAGCTCTCTGGTAAAGGAGCTGCTGTTGAAAGCTCGTATCCTACAGAGTCAGTTTCTTTCACCAACAGTTTTTGTTGCTAATTATTGAGACGGAGAAAAATGCAGGTTGGAGAAAAGCTTTTAAGGAAAGGTTCTCACTCAGCTTTCCAGAAAGAAGCTTTCTGGTTGGAGGCTTTAAGCAATGTAGTGGATCCCTGATGAGTCCCCAGGCTGTGGGAGGATGGCCCATTACCCAGAGCTTTCGTTGGATATGTCTGCCAAACCTGGACTACCCAAGTGTTGATAAAAATATATGACTCATCAAAAAACATGTTTAGATCCTCGCTACTAGCATCTTTCTTACAGAAAAACAAAAGCAAGAAATCCTCAACTCAGGAGTCAACAGCAGCAAAGTGTAGTTACTGTTTGTTTCTCTGAGTACAGTGAACCTGAGGAGGACAACCTCCCACTATGAGCATGGAAGAGGCTGAAAAGTCTCTCATGTTCTCCGAGTTTCAGAGCAGAACAGAGAAAGCACCTTATCTCACAGAAAGGAGAGAGGATTTTTTATTACTTACTGAACCCTTTCAAAAATTCAATTAGAAACAGAATCAACAAAAACAGAAAACCTGCCCATCATTACAGCATCAGCTAGACAATGGCTAGGACTACAGTTTGTATTCCATTGAACTGAGGAAGCAACAGACACATCACACCAGCTAGAAGATACTACAATGGCATCTGTAAAAAGCAATGAAGAGCCCCAACACCCTGACAGCAGAAACAGTTTGAGTAGTACAACTGCTCAAAATTGTGTTCTGTGCAATTTTCTGTACAGAAGTTTTGTTTGACTGCCTGGAAGCTACACTACAGCTGCTCTGTAAATGCTTTGGAGTGTATGCCTCAGGCACCAAAGGCACTTGACCAACCCAATTATTATTCCATCTGTAGTCTGTTATTCTGCCCCACCACACTGCCTTAATTCTACCTTTGGCTGTGCTTCCAAAAAACAACTCCCTCACGAGACCTGCTCCATACCCAGCTACAACAAAAAAAGCCATCCACTTTACCCAGGGTATTACATTTCCAGCTTAACAGTTCAGTTCACTTTCAGCAACACAGCATCCTTTCTCTCTGACTTCTCATCATAAAGCATGAGAAAAAATAATAAAAATATAAAACCCACCTAAACAAACAAAAACCAACCAAACAACCCCACACGCCCTCAAAATACCTTTTCTCATTTCCTGATCCATTGAGTGTGCTGCTCTTACTCTCTTCTTTTCAGAAAAAAAGCAACCATTTATGAGCATGTTGTAAGAGCTATTGTCTCCTAAACAATCAAGTCTCTCATAGCAGACAGCTGTCCTTTGGGAAAGTTTGTTGCTGAATGTCATTTTAACAGCTGTGCAAGGTTTGGTTCAAATATACTGCCCTTTTCTGAGATTTGACACCTATTCTGATTTCAGTAACCGTCTAAGTCAAGCTCTCATACCAGCAGTGAAATGTTTTTCTTTTCTGTGTCTCTTGGCCATAAATATTGTTGTAGTTACTTTTGTTTAAATACATTATTAAACCTGATTGCAAACTGACTGAAATAATAAAATAAAGAATTCTTAACAAAAAAAAAAATTATAATAGTTAAGCAGCAAACTTTATACTGGGGGTCTCCTCTCCTGGGAAGGTTAGTTCAGGTACAGCAAAAGAGACAGTGATATATTGCTGTACTGATTTCCAACATGACCAAGTTACCATGTTAGAACCTCTTCTGAGTGGTACTAGCTTTCGCTAAGCAGCTGGTACTGATAAAATCCTCAGGACTAGTTGAACTGCTAGTTCCAACATTCATCAGTCTTTCTTGTTGTGCTGTTTCCCTCTGTAGCAGCTGAACCCATGTACTTCAGCTGAACATATAAAGCTACCCACCAAGTATTTCAAGTTGCCAATGGCAGCACAAAGTACTAACTTAGTGCCACAAGAGTCATTATTACAGTGAAAAAGAAACTGTGGTAGAAAAAGGCTTCTTTGGACTTTTTCTTTCATGTCGGTTATTTTTTAACGTACTTACTACTGACACTAAACAGAAAAGTCTTAGTTCTTTCTGAGAAGAACAATGATGTCTGTAACAGTGTTCCAAGTTATGCCATAAAGAACACAACAATAGGAGACATCTACAACACATGTGAGATGTCAACAATATATGAAATATCACACCTTTGTTTTCTGCATGCTCCAAAGTTACACTTCTAGGATTTTTGTCACCAACAGCGACAGGCAGCCACTTCATTTCCTTTCATCTCCACTTGGATTTATACTATACTATTTTCACCAAAGTCTTGCTTACCTTTAGCAATAGCAGGGCAAAACCATGCAAAGAGAATAAACAAATTGTCTCTCCTTGAAGGTCTTGAAAAGGACAGGTTGAAGGTACACAAGACCCAAAGAGTAAGGTGAGGAGGGAGTTAAGCCCAACAGATACACTATCTCATGAAGACTGACTTCAGGTTTTACCTGTGTGCTATAAGCCGTTTCCAGAATCAGGAAGGAGAGCACATGGCCATGAAAGCAAACTAGAAATTTCCCCACAAATGAAACATATAATATGAGAGAGGAGGTGTTCTGCAAATTATCAGCTGCATAACTGATTTCCTAATGAGTCCCATCAAAACGTGCAAACCTGCAGTTTTGTATCTGTTCGTACCAAAATCAGCAGGCTAAGAGACCACATAAAAGAGCACTTTTTAGAGTAGCATATTTTAGTTTGCTCATATGGACTGAAACAATTAGAATCTTCATTAAGCTATAGGCATGCAGCTAACCCTGCAATTGACACAACTAATTTAGAAGACTTGCAGATATTTAGCAAATCATGTTGTTTGATTAGAGCATCTGTCATAACGACAATCTATGGAAATGCAGATGTGCACCATGCAAAGATTTTGCTTTGAATCTCTCTCACTAGAAACCGTTGCCATACCAGCAATCTAATATAAAATAAAATATAGTTTATTGTGGCCTTTTACTCCTCCATCCAAACAGTTCACACCTTACTTTTAAAACGGTCCCCTATCAGAAACATTTTGCTTACATTTTGATCAAAAGAGGTTTAAGGAAAAAAAAAAATAAAAAAGGTGGGAGGTAAGAAATTACTTTTATTAATAAAAGCAGGGTGGCAGTTATATAAGCATTCCAAACAACAACAGTTTTTCTGCAAAACAGAATAAAAAAGAGCAAATCTATAAACACTCAAACAGCATGTATAGCATTAATGTTTTCCTCTGTCCTTTTATAGATTTATTGTCTTTGAAGATACTGCTTCTCAACAGTTCACCACAGTAATGCTGAATAATGCTGACAATCCAGCCAAGGCTCACAGGAAAAATAAATAATGAGAGTAAGTTCTTGAAACAGAACTGACATGAATCGACTTTCCCTTGACTTTACAGTTCCTCCACCTGAGTCCCTATTTCTCCACCTAGAAGCAGTGAGATGTTGGAACACATTGTGGGACCTGTTAACTCCCTGACCTGTGTCCAGTGCAATGCATTTAATATGTCTCCTTGTTCCATTTATTGTGCAATCCATGAGTTCACTGATCAAAATATTCCCACATATTAAACATTCCTCTAGATAATCTAAATTTTGATCTTTATAGTTCAAGTTATTAAAATCATTGGAATTCAGACAGCTTGTAATGTCAATATGAAATCACTTTCTACTGAAAACACATAGTGAAGGTGGCAACATTTGGTGGCAGGTAAGAGGAAAAACTGTCAGTAGGACACTGTTGCTTCCACTTATATGATTAAGGAAGTGGTATTTGTATTCCCTGTTCCAAAACATTCCAAAACCCAAAACAGATCTCCAGGGGTATTAAACTGTTATTCGTTCTTCAATATCGAGTTAATTTTCTCCTAAATATTAGGGGCATCTGGGTAGGAATTGGAAAAAGAAGAAAAAAGCATGCATGCCTGAAAGACAAAAATACTAACCCAGCCTACATCCCATATGGGACTTCCAGGCAAGGTTTTTGCTCCCCAGCTTTTTTTCCTACACATGTTCCTGAAAAGTTCCTGAAAAATAAGAATGCAAGAACACCCTCCTCATAGAATAAATATATTAGCTACTTCCCAGTAGCTTCCCCTTGCTTCATTGCTGCACACAAAATACCAGCAGAGGATTAATTTTGTGGCTAAAAGTATCTCTTCAGTTTTTTTCTCAAGTCTGCCAGAGACTTTCTCTTTGACCTAGAAGAAGATATACTTAGTAGGACAAATCACCTGCTGTGTGTTCCAGTTCTTCAAGAAAAGTTAAAAAAAGGGCCCAGGGGGGAGGGAGAGGAGGAAACATGGGATGAGAAAGTTATAATACACCTATGATAAAACAGTAATTTAAAGCTAAATCAAGCAATATTTTCTTTATAAGGTATTCTGGGAAACTCTAGAATAAAAATTCTTTAGTGTAAAAAAACCTCCAGGTGAACAATTGCTTACACAGGTATTAAAATCAATAGCATCTCCACAGCACCCATTGGAAAAAAGTATACCACGCAGATAGAGGAAAAAACAGTAGTATAATGGCTTACGAGGGAGCTATGGGAGCGGGAAATAAATATTAAAGTACCTAGCACAGTTGGCTCAAGATCTTCCTTTCCTATTTTGTGCCCAGAGGTCTCAGGAGGTTCACCAAGGCTTTTCCCAGATGCGTCATCTCCCTGGAAGTAAACAGTATGATAACAGGCCCTCTTACACCTTCCTCAGCCTATAGCACATAAGTGCAATGATACATTACAAACAATGTAAAGAAAGGTTTTGGTCAGCATGTGTTAGTTCATAAGCAAGTACTGGTGGAGTACCTGGGCTGCAGAGGACCAGCCTTCTCAAATAGCAAGAAGAGAAGGGCAGAACAACCCTGAAAATGAGTTAAATATCTTACTAATTTAGGAATGGAAAGCTTCAGCTGAACCTACCCTGGCTTTGTAATGTTTATCAAAGTCTTAACTAGCTTGCTACAACTTCATTTAGGAAAGAATAAGTGATGCATACTCTGCCTTTTCGCTAACAGGAGGGGAAACAAACTAACAAAAAAAAAATCACCAATAAGATGGAATTATTAAGGGAAGAAGTAATGAGAACAGCAAAAAAAATTTCCTTGGATACAACCTTGCTTACAACTGCCTACACATATTTTTGAAAAGGCTATCTATTCCCAGTTTATCTAACCTTCACTTAATAATAAGTTTCACATTTATTACAGGCAAAAAGCCTACATACAAAAAGTTGGCATTCAATAGCTACTGCCATTCTAGCTTACCTCAGTAACAATAAGTTCATGTAGCCATGTCCTTAAATAAATTTCATTATTATTATCACCATCCAAGGCAGCACAGCATTGCAAAATTTCTCTGACTGTAATTAAACAGATCATTTCTTTTCATTTAATACTGAAGAGCAGTAAGATGTTATTAGCAGGTGCAAGTTTTAATGCCAGTTTATTAGTAGCACTGACTTGGTGCCTGGTGCTAGTTACTGTGAAGGCCAAAAGGTTAACAAGAGCTGGCTGGGACCAAGTATCTTGCCAGGTGTTTTCCTTGTGGTTGATGGAGTAAAGCCAATTGAAATTATCAGTTTAAAAACTAGCCACTAGCAACTCTTTGCTTCAACACAGAAATATCACTTTAATGGAAAAAAAAAATTAAAAAAAGCATTTTTCCTGTCTGTTACTGCAACAACTGTCATGTAATTTGTAATAATTAGAACTAGTAGCAGCCAGCTTTCTCTTTGACTTCAACAGTTTCCTCACAAAATAGCAGTGCAAAGAAAGTTCAGCACTTTAAAATAATAATGAGCTGTTCAATAAAATAAAGTTTCACAGCTTTCTGAATTTTGTAAGCAATATTTAAGGCACAGAACAGGTGTTAAACATTTTCCAGAGGACTTTTAATTGCCTAATTCGTATCTGTAAAGAGTTGTAATAAAATAACAAAAATATGATTAAATATGAGGTAGGCAGCATGGATAATAAAAGAAATGCACACTGCTGTTTTGGACCGAATACACAGGTATTTCGTCCAAAATAAAGCAGATGGCAAGCCAAACACGTAAGCATCCACTTTATCTTGCAGATCCTGCTGTTCTCTGATTACTTTTATTTATTTTGGGTATTTCAGCACATCTGTAATATTAGGCAGATGAAAGACAGAGGTGACAGATTCATGTTCCACAAATTCATTGTCAGAGGAAAAAAAACCCAAATCATCATATGCACAGCAGTGCCCTTAAAAACACATCCATTAAAAACAAGTAAATTATATTACCTGAGTATCCAGGTTATTCCCTTTTACTTCCTCCTAATTAGGACTATACCCTAACCAGAGAGTTCACCACTCCAGCACAAATCCAGTCTTCTAGGGCTGTTCTTTTGAACACATATGTCTATATACATATACGTGCATGTGAGCATGCACATATCTATGAACACATGGCACATACACACAGATACACATTTTCATCAGTCTTTAGCACCAAAGGCCTTTTGCCATGAAGACAAGTTAATACAGCAAAAAGGCATAATTATGGAATGTTTTGATCAATTTGAACTTCAGCTCCTTTTTTGAAGTATTTCAAAGGGTCTCAAAAGCCAGAGTGACATTCTCACTATACTGTTACCAAAAGCAGCTTTGTCGAAGTCAGGATTTTACACCCAAATAGCTAACTCCAAATAGAAAGAATAACCATTGTGGGCAGAGAGAACATAGGGATTTCTGTGCACTAAAAACATTTGAAAACTATTTTCCAGATGAATTCTGCTCCCCAAGGAGGGGCTTGAATCTTTAGGGGCTTGCCTTGACAGAGTTGCAAAGCATTTCAATTTATTTGAAAATCCTTATATTAAACTGTTCAGCCTCATTCCCTGCCTGTCCATTGTATTGCATTTTCTGTTCAGAGCCCTATCGTTCTCATAGTGCTGCTAACGACAACAAAACACTCTATTCCCTGTAGAAATTTCAGAAAGATAAAGCTGAATATCCTGTGAGGACAAAGGGTACATTAGAACAAGCCTTGGAGCATATGATAATCATGACGTGAAGAAAACATCTTCTCCAGGCAACTTGTTCCAGTGTTTGCCCTATTTCACAGTGAAAAAAAAATATTCCTTAATATGAAATTTGACTTTTTCATACTCCAGCTTCTGTCTATCACCGCTTCTTGTCACCGTGCCCCTCTGAAGAGTGTCTCTGTCTCGGTCTCCCCCACACTCTCCCATCGGGCAACAGCAGGCAGCACTAAAGGCTCCCTCCCTCCAGCCTTCCCTCCTCCAGATGGATCAAACCCAGCTCTTGCAGCCTCTCCTGGAACACCCTGTGTGCTGCTCCAGCCCTGACCAGCACAGTGGCCCACCACTGGGCTCCATACCTCAGCCTCTGTCTTGTGCTGGGGAGCCCCAAACTGGGCACAGTGCTCCAGTGCCAAATAGAGGGGAAGGTCACTGTGCTCGGCCTGATGGCTGCACCCCTGCTAACAGCCCACATGCGGTGGCTGTTTTGTGTTGCAAGGGCACACCAGGCCTTTTTCTCCAAAGCTGTTTTGTTTGCTGTGGGCCCAGCCTATGCTTTTGTATGGGGTGACCCCAGAACAGAGGTTGAACTCCTGGAGGTAACAGTCAGCCCAATTATCCAGCCTGTTGAGGTCCCTCTGAAAGGCAGCCATGCCCTCCAGCACAGCAGACGCTCCCTGGAACTCAGTATCATACATTTGCTGAGAGTTCACTGTATCTCATCATCCAGCTCGTAAACAGAGAGGTTAAAGAACATTAGCATCGGTGTCAATCTCTGAGATGCTACTAACAATCAGTCACCCATTCGTGTCATTGATGGCAGTATTCTGAGTCCAGCAGTCCTGCCAGTTTTCATCCACCCTGTCTTCCACTAGTGCAGGCCATTTCTCACCGGTTTAGGCACAGCAACAATACTGTCAGATATTGTTCCAAAGGCCTTGCTAACGTGAAGGTAAACAACGCAATCACTTGTCTCATTGTAGGAGGTGATCAGGGCATGCATGATTTGTCCCTGGTAAATCTGTGCTGGCTGTTTCTAGTTATCTTCTTCACATGCTTGGAAACGGCTTCCAGGAGGATTTGCTCCATAATCTGCTCAGGGCCTGAAGTGAAGCTGAGCAGCCCATAGCTACCCAAATCCTCCTTCTTCTTGCCTTTCCTGACCACAGATGTGAAGTTTTCTCTTCTCCAGCAAACGGGAACCTCCCCTGATCCATGACCTTTCCAAGAGGATAAATGCATCCTCGTAATGACATCAATCAGCTCCTCCAGGAACATTGGATGCAACCTGTCTTGTCCTATGGACTTCTGTATAACCTCATGTTCCCCAGCTCTATCTTCTCCTGGGCATAATGTTTCATTCCAACATACTAGCAGGCTCTGTGACCTGAGAAAGCCGAGGGCAAACTTTACCAGTAATAATGAAAGCAAAAAAAAATATTGAGTACATCATATTTTTCTCCTGTCCTTCATCAATAGGTCTTCTGTCCCACTGAGCAGTGGGTTTGTGTTTTCTTTGCTTCACCTTCACCACTGCGGTTATAGCACCTCTTGCTGTTGCCCTTCACATCCCTCACTAGTTTCAGCTGCAGCTAAGCTTGGACTTTCCTAGCTCTGTCCCTGAAAACTCAGGCCACATCTCTATATTCCTCCTCAGTAGCCCATCTCCACTTCTACCTTGTGTACCCTGCCTTCATGCTTTTTTGTCCAGTGAGGAGTTCCCTGTTCATTCATGATGACCTTCTGCCATGCCTGCTCATCTTCCTGCCTGTTGCAGAGGACTGTTCTGCTTCAAGGACATCATTCCTTTTTGCAAACCAAGACAACATGTCTTCCAGTCTGCTTAAGTAACTTTGGAGGTTGTATTTGCATTCTGAGGTGCAATTTAGGCACCGTGAAGCTAAATTTCCATTGATAACAAATTTCCATTGAGGAGACTGAAATCTCCCCCAATGCCAAAAATCTTTTTCAGACTTTCCTCTTGCTATTTAGGCCTGCTAATACATTTAAATACCCTCCATACCTAAATCTCACTTTAAGTCAAGAGGTAATTTCCTTCTCAATGCTTAATTCACCCCTGAAATCAGTAAAGACTTTGTAATGTTTCTCTCTGTTTAGCAAATATAAGCAAGGCCCAATCCATTGCTCTCATAATTGCTATCATATATCCATCTTCTGAAGGAACCACTCTTGTTTCTCAGTAAGCAACTTTTTGTTATTAAATTGTTTGAAATTCAGCAATAGCACTACACAATGCATTTTTATTTGCACGCTGGCCAAGAAATGATTCAAGAACATAACAGCTTTTCTGAACTGGATTTAAATTACCATCAATCATTCAATAAACTATAACAAAATTTCCCCTTCCTGCACATTTTGTTGAACACCACTGCATATTTTCCTGACTAAGGCTTATGGTGGCCAAAAGGCATCTCTGAGAAGACTACACTGTCAAACTTGGATATGCAGGACACAGTAATACTTTAAAAGACAAGATTGTGTCTGGAGTTTATACCCCTCTCCCATTATTTCATTTTTCTTCAACACTACGGTCTTCAAAAGAATGGCATATCATCACTTTTCAAAATGTGTTTTGACATACTGCTCAAGTAATCACAGCAACCAGTTTTAGCAATTTACTGTCATATATTTATTTTTCTCATTATTCCTTTGTGTTCCTCTGCTCGGTTTTATCTATGGCTTTTTGCTTTTTCCTTTAACATAATCCAGCCTCATAATAGTCTTCTTTCCATGCACATATAAGTTTTGTTTAAATTGCTCAGGAATCCAATTGGCTGAGCAGCAGTCCTATAGTTACTTGACAGAAACACAAACCACTCTTCCCTAGCTAATCCAGAAAGCATTCTGACTCCACAAAATGATTAATATCTGAAGCACAGTCAAATGTGGTTTGGGTTTGCAACAGCCTTGTTGCAAGTAGATGCTAAAATGGCCAAGCTAGTACCTAATCTGCAGCTAAGTAGAGGGCAGAGCAGTCCAAGGCAGCTGAGGCCTTTGACAAGCATTACCTCAATTTAATGTAATTCTAGCTAATCTTAATATAATGTCAAGTCAGGACTAATGCAGTAATCCTGCACTAACCCCAACTACTGTGTCATTTCAGGGTAAGGTACAGTCTTGTTTCATCCTCTTCACATGAAAAAATGAAAAGCAAATCATTAATCATTTGTAATTATTCATGATTATATTATCACAACTTGAGATTTTAAGTATATATATTTCACTCAGTTTCCCTGGGCACTTAAATTTATTATATGGACCTGTTTCTATTTTACAATAATCAAGTAATGTTTCCAGCTTAGTACAGGCTCACAAAGTAACAAAAAATATGTTAGGAAATACGGTACAGGTCATCCAGGGTAGAAGAATACTTTCTGAAAAGTAGAAGTAACATTTGTGTGTTTATAACCTTTGACTAGATGATGTCTGACTATTTCATGGGTAAGCTGCTATATGAAGGCAGAGTCCTGGTCATACCAGTGAAGGAAATCATCTCTGTTCCCAGGTTAGGAAGGTTTGCTTGTGCCATCCAGGCATGTTGTGCACAATTTTTCAGTCTAATTAGCCTTCCTTGAAAACAGATAATTATATAGAGGTGTTGGTTTGACTGTGGACTTTTTAATTCCCAGCTCGGATGTGGTTCTCCTCAGTGTCTGGGCACTGCATGTTCTTGTTGCATCTTCCAAGACAGTCAGGACTGGACGCAAACAACTTGAAGCCAGAGCAACGGGCAGGTGAAACACTGCCCGGGTGAGGAGCAGAGCACAGGCTGGTAGAGCTCATTCAGCTCCAAGAACTTGGAGAGAACCCGGTATTCCGTAGTCAGAGATACTGCAGCCAACAATATCATGGGACCATATAATTGAACACTGTGTCATAATATACATGAGATACAGGGAAACAAATGAAGCCTTTATACAGGACCTTGATGTAGGGATTTCCAGGAGTGTAGCCTTAGAAGTCCAATGTTCTTTTAACATGTTTGTCAATATCTCTGTGCATATGAGCATATATGCAGAAAGTTTATCTATGTGATAAAAAAATACTTTTAAGTATCTTATTAAGACATGTTCCTTTTTCATTTTTTTAACATATTTGTAACACTGTACAACCAGGGTGGGTCTTTTATAAGCAGTCAACAGAATACTCCAGCCCTCTTGAAATAAGAAGTCTACGTTTGCTTTTATTAAAATTTGTGGCACTGGTCTCCCAGAGAAAATAGATCAATTAGCTGAGTGATTTAAAATCTCTTCTCTGCAGGACACAGAGAACCATGAACAGTAACAAGGATGAGTCAGTTGAAAAGAAAAGAAAAATATATATTTCCACTTATATTGGGTTTGCGTGGCAGGGTTTTGATAGCAGGGGAGCTACAGGGGTGGCTTCTGTGAGAAGCTGCTAGAAGCTTCCCCCATATCTGATAGAGCCAATGCCAGCTGGCTCCAAGGCTAATCCACTGCTGGCCAAGGCCAAACCCATCAGTGATGGTGGTAGTGCCCCTGTGAGAACATATTTAAGATGGGGGGAGATAAAACTGCACAGCAGCAGCCAGAGAAGACAAGTGAGACTATGTGAGAGCAGCAACTCTGCAAACACCAAGGTCAGTGAAGAAGGAGGGGGAGGAGGTCCTCAAGGCACCAGAGCAGAGATTCCCCTGCAGCCTGTGGTGAAATCCATGGTGAGGCAGCCTGTCTCCCTGCAGCCCATGGAGGTTAATGGTGGAGCAGATATCCACTTGCAGCTTGTGGAGGATCCCATGCCAGAGCAGGTGGATGCCCGAAGGAGGCTGTGACCCTGTGGAGAGCCCATGCTGGAGCAGACTCCTGGCAGGACCTGTGGCCCTGTGGAGAGAGAAGCCCAAGCTGGAGCAGGTTTGCTGGCAGGACTTCTCACCCTGCAAGTCACTCACACTGGAGCAGTCTGTTCCTCAAGGAATGCACCCTGTGGAAGGGATTCATGCTGGAGCAATTTGTGATGAACTGCAGCCTGTGGGAAGATCTTGTTGGAGAAGTTCATGGAGGACTGTCTCCTGTGGGAGGGACCCTATGATGGAGCAGGGGAAGACTGTGAGGAATCCTCCCCCTGAGGAGGAAGGAGCGACAGAAACAACGTGTGATGAATGGACTGCAATGACCATTCCCCGTCCTCTTGTGCCACTGGAGGGAAGAGGTAGAGAAAATCAGGTGTGCAGTTGAGCCTGGGAAGAAGGGAAGGCTTGAGGGAAGGTGTTTTATGTTTTGTTTTTATTTCTTATTACCCTACTCTCATTTGATTTGTAATTAATTAAATTAATTTCCCCAAGACGAGTCTGTTTTGCCTGTGACATTAGCTGGTGAGTCACCTTTACCTGTCCTTATTTCAATCCACAAGCCTTTCATTATATTTTCTCTCCCCTGTCCAGCTGAAGAGGTGAGTGATAGAGTGGCTTAGTGGGGACCTGGCATCCAACCAGGGTCAACCCACCACACAAGACAAACCCAATTACAATTTTGAAAATGTTACTAAGTGAGGAATGGGAAGGAACATAGCAGATTCAATACAACCAGATCTAAGTAAAGAATTTGACAGACTGCTTCACAAACATCTTGCAGAGAAGAACTCATTCAGGTAAGCTTGAATATGGATATAGGGGTACAGAAAGCCAACTTAAAGGATAAGGTAAATAAAGTATCATGGCAAATTTCCTGGACAGCTTCATTATTTCAGTATTTTCTAAACTTTGCCAACAAAGCCTCAGGTTTAAGAGTTTGTTTGGCAGCACAGGTAAGGAAGATGAAAATGGAAAGGGCTGAGCAAGATCCAGAATCAACATGGCAGATCAACCATGCAAGAAAATTAAGCAGCACACAGGGTCTGTAAAGCCCTAAAAAGATGCAACTGTCATTTATATCATTCTGTTCCTTGTCTTTTTTGTTTGTCTCCTTGAACTGGTACAGCTTGTCTTTTAGACAGTCTTGTCTTTGGAACAAGCCTTGTTATTTTGCTCTGTGCTTTATTCAGCTTCTAACAAAATAGGCCCCCGAATGACTGAGATTCCTCACGGTATTACTTCAATATAAATGTTAAACAACAATATTATTGTTATGCTATATAGCTGATCCACATCAAGGGATTTGAAGTTGATTCATTCATCACTGTCAGGCAGGCAGTTTAAATTCCATTCAAGCCCATATGCAACAACCCAAGTATAATATGATCACTTTTTAAGGGTGTGAAGGGAAAAGGAGTCTTGGGAACAATTGGAAATGACGAAGTTCACTTAATAACTGAAGTCAAACTGAAGCTCAATGACTTAATCCATATTGCTGTACCTTATTGGCTGCATCTGTGGGTTAGTCTGCAGCTCTGTGACACTTGTCTGCAGGACCCTCAAGCTGGTGTAGGGCACATGTTCAGCATTCCCAGGGGTGCAGCACTGGGGACAGAGCACCATGTGCTGTCCTGGACCTACTGCCACGTGCCCAAGTCATGGTGCCATGGACTGGTTCTAGCCAGATGCGATAAGAGTCATTCCCAAAGGGACATGGTGTCTCTTGCCACTGCAGCCAGTGAGATGTTGTAGGCAACTGCCACTTGGAGACATGAGGTGTTGGATTTTGAATTCTTCACAGGTTGTTCCTGAGACCTTCCTGCCTTGCAACTCAGCAACAGCCAGCAGGCCCAACACAGCACCAGAAGTATTGCCTTGCCAGAGAGGACATTAAGAGACATCATCTAATTCAAGCATATTAATCTGGGAAAGAGCTCTGTAGTGGACTCTCTGATTCCTCAGCCATCCAGCAGATTAAGACAGAAAGGTTTCATAAAGCACTTCCTAGAGACCAAAGACTTTCTTTGGTGTATGGACATCCTTTGTACGCTCGCAGTAAAGCTTCTGTGCCTTTCCAATCTCAGCACTCCCTTTCTCCCCCTGCAAGAACGCGTATAACTAAACTTTTCTTTGGCTTGTATGTATCATTTCCAACTCAAGTAATCTTTCAGGAAGTCCCTCTGCTTTACCCAGTCATTGTACTTCTATCTGAAGCGGCATGCCTACTATCAAAGTCAAATGCATGTAACTGCATTAGGCTCCAACACAACCACCAGACCTAAAACTGAATTACAGATCACAGGTAATCTGAAGCAAGAACATAGAGCTTGATCTGGTTCCAAATTCACTCAAGGCCTTTTACCTATATATTCACCTTGGCATGCAAGGAACACAATGCAAACCTTGGAATATGTTACCAAAAGATAAGTACCACAATGAAACTTAGTTCCTCTTCTTGACAGTGTATTTCAAAAAGGGTACAGAAATTAGGAATATACCTTTTCTTTAGGTACAGATTAGTGTATGGCAGTGAGGCACCCAAGACAATTTAATTGGATGAGATACAAAACCAAGGTTCGGCCATCTGTGTTCAGCGAAAAACCCAAGGGATTTTTGCAAGTTTGAGCATTTCACCTGTGTTTTCTCTAAACACGAAGTTATATGGAATTCTGAGCATCTGATTTGCACTGTATTTCTCATTTAGAAAATTGTGTTCACAAATTATAGGCCAAAAAAATAACTACGCAAAAGTTGGTAGATTGTTTATTAAATTCTTCACAAGGTAGTTCTTCACAAGGAAAGGTATGAGAAATACATCTTGAGATACCACTAGGAATAAGGATGCAATTTTCAAAACTCTTTTTTTAATGATAGTTTACTATCAAGGATAAAGTTAGAAAAGTTACGTTTTAAAAGCAGGAGTTCAAAATGGAGTGGTTGTACTGTGCAATGAATTTGATTTACGAAAGCATGTTTGCCTCTTTAAAAAAAAAAAAAAGAATTCTCCTCTCTCTGCAGTGACCATATTTTTTTCCATTTTAACAAACAGCTGTGGGGTCAACAAACGTTCCCCACAGAAAAATATTTTCTTTTATTTCTAATTGCTATACTTGCTCGCTAGTTGCCTTCACTTAGGAAAGTGCAGCAGCTAAGCACTCAGCAGTCCATGCAACTCCTGCATCTTTCACATTGCGTGCCGGGGTACCCAAGGGCAGGGAAGCAACCCTCTCAAATGCCTAACAAATGCATTCAACTTGAAAGAGAGACGGATGCTGTCATTGGCCTCTGAAAGCAGCTTGCCAGCAATGGGGATGGGAGAAGAGAGAAAAGCACAAAGAAAGGGAGAGAGGGGGAGGCAGAACACGCTGTACCATAACTCAGTGTCACAAGAAATAAAACCGCGCTGTGTTTGTTTACTATCAAAGATGTCAAATGTTTGTTTGATGCTTGGGAATTTTCATATGCACTTCAGGGATCTGACTGCATTTTGTCTTATGAGTGAGGAACTTGCTGAAACCTTAGGCTTAGGGGTGTGGGTTTTGCCTTTTTCTTTTTCTTTTTTTTTTCTTTTTTTTGTTTGTCTTACATTTTGCTGACTTATGCTTAAACCCAGTACACTCACAAAATTATTGCTAATAAAGGCACAATATCTTTCAAAGTGGCCTGATATACTTCTCCTGACAGCTATGTGCAACCTCATCATGTTTCAGATGGCAATACAGAAACTGAGCCCCCACAAGACAGGCAGTGGGGCTGGAATATTGCCCTCCTTTCCCCCTGCAAGAAGTGCACTGGAAGTGAAGTCATTCAATCTTTCTGCTGAGGCACACATTGAGGGCAGGGTTTTAAAACTATTGGGTGATGAGGGGAGGTGGAGAACAGCAATATTAAGATAATGAATTCCTAGCAGTTAGCCAAACCTTTAAAAATCTCTGTCCAAACCTTTCTTCAGATTCATGTGTCCTTCCTTATCTTCTTTCAGAAGGTTTTTCTTAACACAGGGAAGCTCTGAATGGGAGAAGGAGTGCTACCTTGGACTCACATCCTAAAAACTGTTTTCTGTACTCCTCTCATTGTCCTCAGTATTTGCATCATAGTAAAATGCAAGAGCCCACAGACGTTTCTGCAGCCCCTTTTTTTATTTTCTACAGCCCAGTGGATGCTGGTCTTTAACTCAAATGTTGTGTATGTTTATGCAGCGTTGTTAATATGGGCTGCTGGTCTTTATCTGCTACCATTAGAATTAATATGAAATATACTTCTACATTTTCCACTCAACCAGGAGTTCTCCTTCATGTAAGCTAAAAAAAAATGATATTAACTGGTGAAACCTATGATACCAACAAGCTTTTGCTGTCTTATTGGCAATTCTAGATAGTAGAAATAAATGCAGGAATTCACACGACTGAAGCTGTAATAAACTAAGTATAAATTTCATAGGAACTGATTTTCATTAAACATTGTCTGACTTTGATAACATGCTAGACCACTTTGATCCTATGCTACCAGCCATCTCCTTATCACTGGGGAGGCAAAGAGCGTTATTTAATAGAAGACCATTTACCATTTGCCACCTCTCACAAAGGAAGTACAACACATTCTCTTCTATATCTGGGAAAAATAAAAAGGCTTTCCTCATTTCTCTGTGTTTACTGATCCTTTGAACAGAAACCCAAACCAACACAAAACAACACAACCAGAAAAACAACAGTTTTCTTGCTACCAACCCCTTTTAAAGGCAGACTATTTTTGCCAGGTGTGCTTGTTGCTCCTGCCTCAGACCTTTTTTATTCTTCTTTGTTTGCAGTATGTTTTTCAGCTTGTGGCCGGAACACTGTCCCTCGCTGTGATCACGGTAAATTGCAGATCAAAACAGCAGCGAGGAAGGATAAACTCTGGCCACCGCAGCCCCGAAGAGGAGCTCCATTCCTCTCCACTCACAGGAGTTCCTCGGGTAAGATTGTCACGCTCCTTTGACTGATGCGTGCCATCATGTGGCCGAACGCAGAAACGCCCAAAACATCACAAACATCTCCGCTCCACATTTTTAAATGAGGATGAAAGTAAGGTAGAAAGACAGCCGGCTGCAGAAAATCATTCCTTCGGGCCTGTCACTCCAGCAGGAGCTCAGGATTCCGCAAGTGACATTGCCCTTCCTATTCCTGCATGGCCGCTAGCGAGCCCAATAAGGGTTATAATCTTTGTACCCCTGGTAAGTACATTACTGCCACGAAAATGAAACCCTAATGCATCTTCAGAAGGTCCTGCATTTCTAGTAGGTGCCATTATATCCTTGCAAATCAGAGAAGAGCTCAATCCTGCTTTACGGCTGCTGAGAAGGTGCTGACTGACCACCCCACCAAATGAATCAAGCTGATGAGCTGTCTGGAGCAAACTGCCGAGGGCCCAACACGGAGCGGTCACCTTTACACATAACAGCACAAGAAAATTACAATTTCAAAAACATTTAGATACTTACACTAAAATAGCAAATCCGGTCATTTTCGTGAGTGTTGCTTAACACAATTTCATGGCCTCACAGCCTTGCTGAGTGGCATTTTCCGCTCCTTTCTCTGCACAAGGCTAAGGTGAGTGATTAAAGCTGGCAGAGCTGACTCCCCCCAAACACAGGGGGTCAGGCTCCATGGCACTTAAAGGCACAGCACTGGGTGTTATCAAAAACTGATGGGCACAAGTCATTCCTCGAGCACTCACAGGTCAGGCCGGCCCAGTCACTAACACAAACCGCACCGTGGCTCTGGGATGAGCTACTGCAGAGTCACCTCTCCTCGATTCATGTATATAAATATTGGAGGCTGTAAAGCAAGGCTTGTATGTGGGAATAAAATGAAATACAAACAGTCTCTCATACCCTACAGAATGAGGGAGCTGGGCTTAACTTAAACATTTATTCATAGAGCTTAAAGGCAGACAAGACCATTACAATCATTTTGAATGACCTTCTGCGTACCACACACCACTAAATTTTACCCAGTTACCAATGAAACAAGCCCGGTAACTTCTGTACAGCCAAAGGATGTCTTCCAGAGAGACACTGGGTCTCGGTTTCAAAAAACAGCAACTCAGAGCCCAAATGTTTCCCCTGTGAGTTTGTACCAGTGATGTGACAACACACGGTTAAAACTGTGTCTCATGACTATGTTTGAGTTTATCTGGCATCAGCTTCCAGTCACTGATCTGCTGTGTCTTTCTATGTTAGTTTGAAGAGCCCAATACTATCCAGTATTTTCTCTCCTGAGGAGCACTTACAGTTCGCAATTAAATCATCTCAAAGACATATTTTCATACCCACACAGACTTAACTGGTTTTGTATTTTTCATTGCTAAAAGTCTTCTCCAGTCTCTGGATGGCTCTGAAGCCTGTTTTCTACACTGGTTGTCATTTATAACATTAGATCTTAAAATACAATTTTTCTAGGATTAAGGAAAGGGCTTCAACAGAGTTTTTGCCAATGCAACACATGGAGATCCATTTTTTCTTTCCTCATTCTCCTTAATCCCATACCAACAGCCCCAAATCACAGCAGGCCTTTTTGACACAACCTTGCATTGGAGTTTATGATTCTTGTCTAATACCAACACATAAGACCTTTCCTACTTCTGAAGATGTAATTCCCCATTTCAAAGCTACCACCTCCATCTACAGTTTCTAAATCTGTGGTACTTTAAACATGGCTGAACCAAAAACACTTATTGTTTGAATATGACTTTTGTGTGAGTGGAGCTCAGCTTGTCAGTGATCTAGATCTGCAAGTCTGCCATTTGACCTCGGGGCTATTTAACATTTTGATGCACTTTGTGTCAGCTAAAAGTTTTATGAGCCTTAAGGTGCATTTACTTCCAGATGATGGGTAGGGATGTTGAATATCATGGCTCTGGTAGGGGCCATTAGGATGCACCAGTTTTGCCACTCCAGTTTTGGGTAACGGCTTCTCATTGACAACTACTGCCACATCAGGCAAGTTCTCAATGAATTAAAGGCACGTTGACAAACCCAAAGAGTACTACATCTTTAAGTACCCATGGTATTATATCAAACTCTGTATCAATGTCTAAGTCTATTATATCTTCATAGATATCAAGGAAGTCCTTAATCAAAAAGTCATAAATCTAACTGACATTCTTCAAAAGCTCACATCTACTTTTATTTAAATCTGTCAATACTTATTAAATCAAGTCTACATCATTTTCCCAATACTGAGTTGGACACAGACATCACGCTAACATGAATTTTACTTATCTGTATCACCAAATTCACCTTGAGATAGGAAATCTGCAATTTCCCCATAATCCAAAATTTATTGATAATAGAAAATGTGATTTCATGTAATTCATCTGCATCCTTGATAAAAAGCACCTTTAATCAGCAAGCCTGGGTGTTAATCTCTCAGAGACCAGGTTCAACAACCTCCTCAAAATTACGACAGAGGCTGCATGGCTCAGCTGTGCCCAGAACAACAGATCTCTACTGTTTCCCTAATTTTATTTCTAACAGTCTTTAAAATTTCTGTAGACGTTAACCTGTAAAACAGTGTTGTCATAGCATGGATATCTCTTGGGAAGCACTTTCCCATCTTATCCACTTCCTAACATCTTTGTTCACTTTGACCACCATGTCTCCTTCTTCCATCTGCTGTACGTTAGTACTTCCTCTTAGTCCAGAATGAGCTTTTGCCTGAAATTATTAAGCTTTCTTATAGAATTGAGAGATCTTAAATGTGTAAGAAAGTCTTTTTACCAACACGTGTTGATTCACTGTTTTCTATTACATTTTCCTTTCAATTTTCCATCTATTTCTCCTCAACATTGGGAAATCAGCCTCCTGGGAAGGCCAGGGCAGATGCTACCGTTCAAAGAGCTCTTCTTTCCTTTCTGAGTTTCCATAGGCAATAATTAGTAGTATCTATGTACTCACCATCTAACAAGCCAAAGATTAATATTAATAAGTATCATTCTGAAGTACAAAAATGCAGTTACTGGGTCCTCAGTGCAACACATATGATAAAGGAATATTTAAAATTCTAGTATTTCAGAAATTTTAACAAAATTTCACTACTTGCTGTGTGACATAGTAAGTATATGTGTCTCAAACTGAAGTTGCCCATAAACTGTCTGTGGTGCAGAAAGATGCGTAGATGGTCATGCATGGTATTCAGTAAGCTGACTTCGTAACCTGAAGGGGAGAATATAATTTTCCTCACTTCAAATTTTGCCTGAGAGAACACTGCTGAATATGCATTCAAGATGACTATACTTCCAGCTTACCATCCACACTACGAAAATTTTATGAACTCCATACTACTTCTGAACAGGCCACAGTCAGTCATGTTTACATGTATTATCCCAGTTTTCAGCAATGCGAGACAAATCAGATTCCAATTCCCACTCATTACACATCACCAGAGCTTCAATAATTGGGCACGACAAATATAAAATACACCTATCTACAGCAGCCCATGACTTTGGGTTTAGCTCAGCTGCAGTCAGTCCCAGAGATAGACAAGGTGTGGTTCATGCATCCTCTCCAACATTCAGACCTTTGAAGCTGCTGTTACACTGGTAGCTTGGCTCTCCCAACTGCCCACGCTCCAATCATTCCTGAGATCGAGTGACACAAAATAGCTGAAGAGACTCTAATGACTGAAATTTACTCCATCTGAGAGGACCTTGAAGGATAAGTAACCACAGGAAGATAGAAGAATTCATCTCCCCTAGCACATAAACCCTTTTTTCTCACATACGAAAAAATTAAATTTAAACAAACTACTGACCAGCAGAGCTATGAGCCATACAGCACTGGCAATCAGATACAGGCTTGGTGAGAAGAAAGTGAGATTCAGAGATTAAGAATTCCAGAGCTGGAGACCTTTATTTCCCCAATGAAAATCCATCCATGAGCTCAGTTGTTGAAGTGGTGCATTGAAAGGCAAACCACTTCTGCTCAGTGAAAACTCCAGTTGTTTTGTAAAATATTGACTTGTTATCTTGAATTTCTTGTAAAAGTAAGAGAATTTCTTGTAAAAGTAATTTGATGTTGTTGTCAGAGGCAAGATACAATATGATCCTTGGGATTAGCATTAACAAGCTGCTGAAAATTGGCAGAAAGTACATGTCTTACAGTATTTTCAAGATAAGTACTTCGAGAGGGGATAATAACAATTAATTCTGCAGGTCAAATAAAAATAATCACCAACAGCCATTGAGTTACTAGATGCAGAATTAAAAGCAAACAAACAATGAAACAAATAAATAATTTAGTGAACCAGACCATGTTCCAAGGAGAACACAACAACATCTTTCAGTCATAAGCTCCTTGGACAAGATGAGTAAAATTGCCTCGCTTTTATCTTTAAACTACCTTATCCTTTCATTCTGTTATCATTAACTTCAAATTTAAACAACAATTAAGTGGAATGATAGGAAGGAGGCAGAATTGAACCGATGCCATTGTTGTTCCAACCATCTTTGACAGAAGGAGCTATACCACTTCACCAGAGAGACTTATCCCAGAGCCATCTGGGACACCAGCAATAAAACAAATGCTGGATTCACAGGGAAAGGAGAAAATAGCATCAGTTTAAGGAAAGAATATGACTAACCCACATGGAGTCTGAAAGTAGCACATAAAAATAAGAACTCACTAAGAAATATGCCCTGCCTATAAGTAACCAAAAGTAATACTTCAGTTACAGAGAAAAGGCTATGGAACTTGAGGACTACAACTAATGCGTACTATTTTTGTTTTATTCAAGTGCTCCTAAAAAAATGGCAGGGTGCCACCACATTAACATACTGCAAAAGAATAAAAGGTGGCCTCACAAGGAAGGACTTGTTATCTCTTCAGTGAAGGACTAAAATGTTACCTTACATGGAGAAAAATGCAACTGGCAGCAAATTTAATATATGTCCAGCTCAGATGGTAGCACATGTTTATAGAACAATACAGCTAGAAGTGAGCATCTTTCTTGATGCAGTATAAATCCCATTGCTTCCTGTGCTATCCACCATGAGTATACAAAGAACAGGGTACTACTTTCCTCTTCATAGTTGCTTTTATATTTTTGAAGACTTAATGTGGCCCCACCCTTTCCTTTTCACTTTCCTCTCATTAAGGTAAAGAAACTTAGCACCATTCCACGACAGGGTGACATTCAAGCATCTGTTTAAGTTCTATCCTAAATAAAGATGGCATTGCAACCTGGGCTTAAGACAAGCATCCAGCTTCCACACTGAAGGTCAAATCTTGAAACATCTTCAAAACCTCAGGGAACGAGACACGAAAGCCAGGAATCTTATGTTTATTGCAGTATTGAGTCTGATCTGCCATCACATATTTAACCAGTCAGTTCCTGCTGCTGTTACCTTCCATGCAAGGTCACAGAAACCAATCTTTCAATCAGAAAAGCCTAACACAATGAAGAATCATTCTGTGCTTAATTGAATCAACTACCTGGAACCTTGTCCTAGACTGAAGAAAAACTTCTTTTGCATTTCTGTTAAGATTCAGCATAGTAGGTTACAATACTCTTACAATATATCCAAATTTTAGTGTGATTTTTGTCCATGAACTATCCTACATCTGTCATCTGTTACAGGTCATTTAGCTCAGACAGGATGATAATAATAGGAGGAAGATGTAAGGAAAAAAAAAAAACGCTTCCAAGTTATCATGTTGACAGTGAAGGACAGAATACATGTTGTTTTGTTTCATCTTTTACCACAAGGTACTTCTCCAGACTTCGTGCTTTTTGAGGTTGAGGATATTTCAGTGCACTTGCCTTACAGATAAAGGAGGTAGCACCGTGGCCACTCCCATGCTGTATTTTTCCCAACTTTGTATCAAATATAGCTATGCCTGACCACTGAATCTATATCAAACTTATTCATAAAAATACTGGACAGCTTTCTCCAGGCTCTAATCTACATATAATCTTATAAAGGCATACAGTTCAAATTGTTACGTGCAAATACTAAGTGTTTAATCTGATTTATTGTGAAGCATCAAAACTTAAAAGAAAGCAGTGAGCTGTAAATGAGGAGTCTCCAAGAACGGAACTCTGTAGCATACGTATTTTATGTTTCCCTTTTCTGTAGCTATTTTTTATCTCTAGATCCCTTTTCTGGGCAATCAATAAAAGGCTTTTACATGTGTTTTAATGTCTTCCCCCAAACTATACAGTGTGTATTACCTTACAGTATGCTGTTGTCTGCATTATTGTTGTAACTTACTCTGCTTTAGTAGATGGCAAATTATTCCTCAATGTCTTATGTGAAGAATCAGAAAAAAAAAAAAAAGATCAGCAATGAGTAGCTCTCCTGTACCTGGAGAGGAATTTCCTGCAAGAGGGGAGGCACAGCTCCATGCATCAGCACATGCTGAGGGCCAACCAGCTGGAAAGCAGCTTGGCAGAAAAGAACCTGGGGATCCTAGTAGACACCAAATTGAACAAGAGCCAGCAGCATGCCCTTGGAGCAAAGAAAGCTAACGGTATCATGGGCTGCATTAGGAAACAGCGTTGTCAGCAGGTTGAGGGAGGTGATCCTTCCCCTCTACTCAGCACTGGTGAGCCTCATATAGAGTACTGTGTCTAGTTATGCACTCTCCAGTACAAGAGAGATATGGAGCCACTGGAGAGAGTCCAGTGAAGAGCCAGTAAGGTGATTAAGGGACTGGAGCACCTGGAGCATTCTGAGGAAAAGCCAAGAGACTTGTGACTGCCCAGCCTGGAGAAGAAAAGGCTCGGGCAAGATCTTTTCAGTGTATATAAATACCTGAATAACTTAGGTTGGAAAACAGCTTTAAGATCATTGAGCCCAACCATAAACCTAACCCTGTCAAGTCCACCACTAAACCATGTCTCTAAGTTCCACATCTACCCATCTTTTAAATACCTCCAGGGATGGTGACTCAGCCGCTTCCCTGGGTGGCCTTTTCCAGTGCTTGACAACCCTTTCAGTGAAGAAATTTTTCCTAATATTCAGTCTAAACATCCTCTGGTGCAACTTGAGGCTGTTTCCTCTCATCCTGTCACTTGTTTACACCCCCCCGAAGAGAGAGTGTAACAAAGACTGAGCCAGAGTCTTTTCAGTGGTGCCCAGGGGTAGAACAAACTGAAACACAGAAGGTGGTGTCTGAACATCCAGAAAAACATTTTTTACTGTGAGGGTGATCAAGCACTGGCACAGGTTGCCCAAAGAGGTTGTGGAGTGTACCACCTCGGAGACACCCAAAAGCCCCCTGGACATGGTCCTGGGAAGCCTGTTGTAGATGCTCCTACTTGAGCAGTGGCATTGAACTAGATGACCTTCAGAGGTGCCTTCAAATCTCAGTTATTCTCAGCTAATTTCCTCTTATTGCAGAATTATTTGGAATGCCATGGCAATTCTGTATAAAAAGGTAGAAAGCTGCTAACTCTCATAACTGTCCTGTAACCATCAGCAGGGTGTGGATATTGAAATTCTAGTTGAAACAATAATAACACATGCCTAGAGATCCAAGGGGATAACAACAAGCCCATTTTCAGCTAACTCAGGAAGGAAAATATTGTATTCACTTCACTGGGTGTGCCACTATAACATTTTATTTTGTTTAGGAACTGTGTGCAGGAAAAATTGTCAGGACAAAAGTATTGCCCTAGCAGCAGAACTGCCATATGATATCCATACCTCATCTCTGAAGACTGTCGCTCCCAGAAGGCACAAGAAGTTCCATAACAAACACAATTTTGCAATAATATAAACCTGTGGGGAAATTTCCTCCTGTTTAGGCTATTGCAAATTGGCTTGAGATCTAAAACATGAGGGTTTATATGCTTTATAGTCCTACGGCACTGCAAAATGTCAGCCTTTCCACCAATGATGAGACAAGTAAGTCAATTAGCAGAGTCCCTCCACCTGATTGTTGGATTCAGTATGCATTAGTTTTGGAAAATACAAAAGGTATATATAAATGGAGATGGTTGTGCATCTTCGTCAGCTCTGCATGTCTGGGGACGTGTTCCTTTCCTGATACAAGTCTAAGCAAAGAGAAGCAAAGCACTGGCTTGTTTCAAAATTGCCAAGACTCTCCCTTATATCACTCCTTAGTTGTATACTCCAGTTTCCACGGCTGGTATCAACACCCATGCATGTTAGTATACACATATATTTTCTTAGTTATTTTTTCTCATTGAATGATATTTTAAGAACTACTTCAGTTAAGAGTATACTAAGCTACTTCACCTGCTGTAAAGCTCTTGAGATTTGTTTTGGTCATCAAAATCAGCCCGGTTTTACAGGTTATCTCATACAGAGCATTCTGAGGCAAGGGTAAGAGCTACCCTATATGAAACCCTTAAGGTCTTACAGTAAGTCATATCTGACATCCCATTTGTCATTGTGAAACCCTGAGAACAGAAGACAAATGGCCCTCAAAGTTGAAGGGAATCCTTCAGACAGAAATCACTTAAAAAGTAATAAGTTAATAAAGCGTAGAGACGCTTATGCAGAGTAGTCATCAGGCTCATGGGTTGGGATTTTGCTCAGACCTCGTTAAATAACTTCTTAGATAAAGAAGCGAATTTAATTTTCCTGATAAAATTAGACCAATTAATCAGAAAGCATAGCAAAGGATATATTTCCCTTCTATAAGGGGAAAACCAGCTAAGTTATGATAAAGAATTTATTAGCAAGAAGAGTTCTCTTTAGACTTCCTTTGGAAATCAAGGGCAAGCCAATAGTAAAATATTTTAAAGCTCATTGTGGGCTTTTGGAGCAGTGGTGAAATGTGCACCATCTATCAAGATTATTAAGATGAAACTATTAACCCTCTGACAGTTTAATAACCATTCTTTATGTTATAATAACACAGGGCCCCTTTGGGATCAGAGTTCCAATTCTGGAGGTAGTGTCCATCATTTGTCAAGGAAATTGAACCTTTGTGTTGAGCAAAACAGCAACAGGATCAGCCTCTCCCACCTTTTCCTCCCTAAATTATACAACCTTGCAGCTTCAGGTCCAGGCTTCTTCCTTTTTACAGGACTTTTCCTCTAAATAGAGCCATTTGGTCTGTGCACTTCTTGGGGGATCACAAAGAACTGGACTAAAGGAACAAACCAGAAAAGAGCACTAATGAAGTTTGGTCCACAAATCCAAACACTCCTGCAGCTCACCATGCTTTAGACCTTTTAGAGAACCGACAGGTTAGGGTACCAGACAAATGCCAAATCCCAGGTCATTTGTATCAGTTACCCTTCTCAGTTACACTGTAAGCAGGCACGGTGTACAAAACAACACCTTAGCACAGCAGCTGGAAAAAGAACTTGCACCTCTCTTCACACATGGATTCACGGATTCGACAGAGTTGGAAGGGATCTCTAGAGATCATCTAGTCCAACTCCCCTGCTAAGCAGGATTGCCTAGAGCACATCGCTCAGGACTGCATCAAGGTGGGTCTTGAAAATCTCCAGAGAAGGGGACTCCACAACCTCCCTGGGCAGCCTGTTCCAGGGCTCTGTCACCCTCACCGTAAAGAAGTTCTTCTTCATATTTGAGTGGAGCTTCCTATGTTCCAGCTTATGCCCGTTGCCCCTCGTCCTATCGCTGGAAACTACTGAAAAGAGTCCAGGTCCATCATCCTTCAACCCACCCTTTAGGAACTTGTAAACATAGATGAGGTCTCCCCTCAGTCTTCTCTTCTCGAGGCTAAAGAGCCCCAGCTCTTTGACCCTTTCCTCGTAAGGGAGATGCTATAATCCCTTAATCATCTTAGTTGCCCTACGCTGGACTCTCTCCAGTAGTTCCCTGTCTCTCTTGAACTGGGAAGCCCAGAACTGGACACAGTATTCCAGTTGTGGCCTCACCAGTGCAGAGTGGAGGGGGAGAATGACCTTACACACTTTGAGTAAAAAGCAGAAACTAGGACTACTAATATTTTCATACCATGCATAGCTATTAGTGCACATACCTCTGTTCCCAATCCATCAGGTTTAACATTCACACACTTGCTGGCACAAACTGATGTCCTGGAGTTTCTAGGAAAGCACTTTTTAAATCTTAACTAGGCTGCACTGCAGCCCAGCACTCAGCATGAAGGACTAGAAGCCTCAAGTACCGTGGATGCTAGAGTAAGCAGTTACCTAGAGAGCAAACTGTCTGACTTCTTTTTCTGTCCTCATGATCTTCCAGATCTCAGCTTCCAATATAACCTTACTTCCATGGACTTAATCATAAATCACATATAAGGAATCCTCATCTTTTGAATGCTATTGACTCCCTGAAGGAAAAGGAATGAGAAATCTGTAGATGAGGACAAAAATCACAATACAACTCTGTCAAGTAATATTGGAGCAAATAACTGAGGAACCTAGGCCCAACTCATACATATGGCAAAAGTGCAAACAGAGTACATCTTATGTACATACACGTAACTCTGACCAAATAACTTACTCAAGCTAGAAACAGAAGGGAAATTGGAGAGAGGATAGTCTTGGAGAACAGGGCAAGAAGACAAGTGGAATGGGTCTATGATGGGATACCCAACAGAACAATAAGGCCTGCAAATGTCCTCATATGCTACTGCCACTGAACTGCAATCCAGAAAAGGGGCAGTGGTAAAGATCAGGGATTGGAAGGGCTGGCGGGTAACTGTCTGCATACATGAAACTTTCACGAGGTACCTTAATTGCTGCAGTTGTGCTCAATTCTAAATAATAAGTGTCAAGAGCAGTTCTTAGTTCACCCAGAGCAACATGCCAGTACCCCCCAAAACCTTGCTATGATATAACTAAGAGGAAAACCATTCCTCCAGAAAGTGAGTAATTAGTCCTGACACAATGACAACATTCCATAGAAATATCTTCCAATCTCATTCATGTCTTTTATAGCTATTCCACACCCACATTATATTTTATATTTTTGCATTATTCTTGTGACTATCAAGGTTTGTAATGTAGCCAAGAATTCTACTTCCCTAAGAAGTGGCAATACGTGACTGCTCAGAGAGGAGTCTTTTGTAGAAGTATCATTGTAGCCATATCAAATTTTTTAGTTAGATTGAATTCCAAGGTGTTCATATATTACAGCGAACTGCTTTCTGGTCAACGTGGTTTCCTTATCCAATTCATCTTCTGCTGCCACAGCCCAGCATTTCTAATACAACAGTCTTTGAAGGGACAGGGGCTCAGATTGGATTTGGATCTGAGGTTTACCTAAGTTCACAACAAAGACAGTGTTCAGTTCTGAAGGCTGTGCCATATGCCTTGCTTCCCCAAAACGTGCAGATGCTCAGATCTGGGTTTTGGCTCAGGCCCATCTCTAGCTGCATACGCTTCTGCGGTGATGAATTGCAGTGCTGTAAACAACTGACCATATCACCAGGCTAAGGTTAATTAGTCAGGAGGAGCAGTTTAGATCATGCTGGTTTAGTTTTTATTTTAAACAAAGTCTGAGGACTGAGACAAGGAGGAAAAAAACAACCATCAACCAAAACAACTGTAGTTTTGCTCAAAGACTATACTTCAGTGTTTAGATCATAGCTTTGTTCTTTTTCTTACCTCTTCAGATTTCGTTTTCTGTGTCACGTTGTACCGGGGAGTGGGTTGGTTTGTTTGTTTGTCTGTTCACCATTCCATAAAGCTCTGTTCTTGAAACATTTTCTGCCCTGTTTTGCAAACCAGCTGTTCCTAGGTGTGCAGACCTTCAGCTAGTATAAGAAAATACTACCATGTACTGAAGTCAGTGTAGCAATGGACAAAGTAAGAATACTCTCTGTATTTTTTAATACATTGGCAACTTCTAGGTGTTTTCCCAATCTCAGTCACCAAAATGCACCAGAAAGCTATCAGCAGTGCCTTTAGTAGCAGTCAGGAAAAGAGGTGTCAAAACAAATAGTGAGAAACAAAAGAAATCATACCCACAGACTGAACACAGAAAATGGAGGTGGGGGGAAGGACATACACGACACACATGCAGCAGAAGAAGGATGAAATCAGCCAGTATCCTTAACAGAGGCCCCAATAAACAGAAGTCTGCTGAAGAACCCTAATCAACATAGCCCTCAAAACATCTACTGTTTTTTTTCCCCCTGTAAATTTTGCTGACTTGGTGTATGCTTAAATTCAGAAATTATACAAACTTTTATAAGTATTTGTGCATTGCAGCATTTCTAATGTATACTTTTGGCCCTATGCCTAATTTGATGTAGTTCACATCTGTAACCTCATTACCTTTTGAGAATTCAGATGTCTTTTGGTGACCTCAGTACCCTTCTGCAACTGTCAACTCTTCCCAAGTTTCTAATTTAAAATATCTCCCCCAAATCTCATCAGTGTTTTGTGTCAGCAGTCATGGGAGGGGGAAAAAACAAGGAACTAATTTGCATAACCTTTCCCTTCTACAAGTATCTGAGTGCCTAATAAGACACCGAAGATTTTCCTTATGTCATCTCCTGTCCCCATACTTAGGTAAGGTCAAGCTGGGCTTTTCTACTAAGTGGAACCATTTCAAAGAAAAGTACTGATGTTTCCTCTCCTTCCACCCCTGGTAATTAAATGCAGCTCCCCAAAACCCTCACTGTCTCACCAGCTCAGCCTCCTAATTCTAGTCAAAGTTCCTTAGGATCCAGCAAATGTAGGGATTTTTCTTTACCCTGTATTTATTGAAATCACTCACAGAAAAATACTGTATCCCGAACTTGGAAGTCATCTACATCACCTAACTGGTTTCATCAATGTTTTCATAATTAATTTTCTGAGCTTTTGAAGACGCTTTTGAAGCTTTGTTTTGATCTGAATCATTAAGCTTCAATCAAAGAACACTAACATAAAGCATGTGCCATCACATCCCACATTGGATGATGATGCTAAAGATCCCTTCTCTGTGCAGTCCTACGCTTCTTTACATCAGAAGTGAAGCAATCTGATGCAGTCACTACCTTTTTCTCACACGAGTTTTTTAATCTCTTCCAGTCCCTGAGAATGTTTGGTGTTTTGCCCCCAGGATTAGACTAAGGAAGGACAGAAAGTTCTCTAATATTTAATGTTTTGACAGTGCTAGTTGTTTTTGCAATTCTTTTCTTCAGCATGGACTCTAGGAGTTTGTGCTTTGTGCTATTCTCATTAATCAACTTGCTCTCCTTTAAGCTGCACGAGAGCTCTGACTGTGAGGAACTCGGGCACTTATTTCAAATTTCTTTCTATTCAAAGCTCTTAAGAACATGCTTAACTTCAGGCATGCATTTAAGTTGCATAAAACTCAATGGCTCTTAAGAACACACTACGTTACTTTAATCTGCAGTCCTCCAAGTGCATTTGTAATTAGCAGAATGTGCATTTTCCATGAAAGGCATAGAAAAAGCTGCAGAAGCCCTTAGCATTTGCTTATCATAATGTCTTTTAAACTCTCACGGTGTATGAAGTACCCTTGGAATAGAAATCTAGAAATGTCTATTAGAATGGAAAAAATGTATTTTGCAGAGTACAGAATATTAGGGCAAGATGTAGCATATACTTAGTAAAGACACCATGAGTCAGAGTGCAAACAATTCATTTCCATTATTATTTAAGTGCTGGCAATAGCTACAGTCAAGAGTCATGAAGTGATACCGTGTTAAAAGCGTTTCCTTAGTCACTTACCATTTACTGCAAATTTATGTTTTGTTTCTAGGACTACACTATGCTGAAAACCTGGAATTTCCATAAATGGCAAAACTACTTCCAGCCTTTTTGAGAATATGGACAGGGAAAGATGGGAGTTGGCAGCAAAAGAAAAATGCACATACCAAAGAGATCAACTGTCCAAGTTTAATCTACTTAATAGGTTCTTACCAGCTGTCATAGCTCCAAATTAAGTTTATTCTTACAGTATCACTCTGAGAAAACGACAAAGAGTTTCCCTGTCTCTTCAGTTAATGGATGACTAAAGTACTGATGTTCAGACAGAAAATCCAGAGATGAAGTTGCAGCTAGATTGGTCGAGTCTCAAATCTATCTCTGAGATAGACAACTAGTATTAGGCAATAACATAGTCTTACAGTGACAAATAACCTTTTCAGTGTCCCAACAAAAAGTTACTGCTTATGAGGTGGCTAGAGAGGAAAAGACAGACAATTAGCACCTAGGAAGCAGAACAGTGGTCAAGAAACCAGCAGCAGGGAGGTAGCCCGGAATGGGTTGCACACAAAAGGATATCATGGGAACGAATGAGAACACATGAAACGGTCAAGATCATTAAGCTTTGATCAGAAGAACCAAAGATCAGCGTATCATTTCCTCCAGGGAGGAGCAGGCCAGAAGGAAATACCTCAGGAATCACGGAGATGTATATCATCAAGGTGACTTGCCCATTCTTGCACCTGTACTAGATTAAACCAAATATGCTGCCGACCAGGCCTGCAGCAAGGTATACGTACCTGTCACAATCAAGTATTCAGTTGTGGTAACACATACATCTGTGTACAAACCCACTGAAGCGCCAATCTGGGAGGGCTGTCTACAGTATCCACAGCTACTTTTATGCTGTATCATGGTCCAGAAAATCTCCTATCAGATCACTAACACATCACTGACAAAGCAATGCCACACAGAAGTGTTGCTGTTACACTGTTTCATGTACTGTATTTTCCTTTAAAAACAAAACAAAACAAAAAACTGTCACCCACACACTTAGCCACAGGAACAGTAATTCCAAGTTGTCATGCTGACCTCTGGATTATGCACATCTTGGCTCTCCACAGCTGTTTGAACGAACATTTGAAAAAGAAATGTTGCAACTACAAAATTTCTGCCATGCTTTTATGAAAAGTGTGTAATACTTTTTATCATCCATTCCTTTTTAGACAATTTCAAAGTCTGATTTCTTTCTAAAGATATTAAGCGGTCAAAGGGAAACAAGCAGCTAGAAGACCTGGCATATGTACATGCATGTGAGTGAATGAAACATATGAGCTAGGTAAAAAATCAAGAATCTGCATAGGTCTGCCTGAGCTGTGCAACTGATATTCTAACACATACAGACACTTCACAAGAAAATCACTTGCTCTTTTCATAAATCCTCTCAAGAAACTGGAATGTTACTAACAGGTGAACTTTCAAAGCCCAATGAGAAAAGAATTTAAAATGAAAGTTCCCTTAAAACAAAACACACACATGCACAAAGAAAGAAGACTCACAAAATCACAGGAGATAACGGAGGCAGAAGGTGTTGGCCACCAGTTTTCTGATGAAACTTTGTGTTGTTGGGAGGTCTGCTCAAGGTGAGACAAGACAAATCATGACCTGACTAGATACAGACAAATTTTCAAAGGTAGGCAGTAGTAAAAAATAAGGCTCATTGCTTTATTTGATTTGTTTTAGACTATTTTCTTAAGACTATATTCTCTTGGGTTTTGAACTATAATGTTGTATTATGAATTCAGAGCATCCATATGATATATAAAACTTTAATCTACAGATCAAAAGACTGGAAACAGAAATGTGTCATAGAGGTAAGACAATTCTTGGACTGGTAAGCGAGCTATCGAGAGTAACCTGTGAATTACTTAGAAGCAGGTAAAATGCTGCTTTTGAAAAAGGAGAGGGGTGCATTAAATCTGTTTGAAGCCCCCTAAAGACTCCAAAATGCAATAAAAGTTATTATACCATGTTTCTTCTCTCTGAGGAATGCAACCTGAGACATAAAGTACATGAGAAAAAAAAAAATTCTAATAAGCTTTATTACGACACTACTTACAACAATTGAAAGGGATACGTGGAAGGAAAGAAAACATTTGTTTTTGTTAAATCAAAAATATTTGGTTTAATTTTAGCATAAGTAGATTTAGCATGTTTTCTTTTACATTTATTTACCTAAGTTCTTCATGACTATTGTTAACATCATCTCTTTTGGCTGTTGTAAATACAGACTTTTACCAGCATACATTATAAATAACATGAAGGTAACTGTATCAAGTGAAGATAACTGAATAACATCCAAGCAACCCTTGCCCAAGGCGTGGAGAATCTCACGCTCCTCTAGCACCCCAATTTTCAGAAGTAGGAAAGTAGTCAAGGGTCCACCCGAATCAGAGGATTAAGCAGATTTGGCAACACTTTTTTTGCCTTCACGCTCTCAGTTATACTGCAGAGAGTCAGCACAGCCTTCTCATAGTATCTCTCTGGCTTCCTGCTACAGACTAAAAGATATTGTATATACGCATCCTGGGATGTGGAAGAAAAATCCAAACCATTTTTAAAAAAAAAAAAACTCCTCAGAAGTTTACTGTATATAGTTCATAAAAAATAATAAAAGAGGCAAATTGAGTAGAGGCAGAGATCTGAAATTAGCAGTTTAAAAAGAAGACTGTCAAAATTAGCCTGATTTTATAAAATAATGTTTTGCAGCAAACTCCATCAAAGCATTTCATTTCCTGTGGAAACTTTCAGATAGCCTAAAGGCATTCTTTGACCAGCTGTACAATATATCAGCTAAATGTCCTCTGAGTGAATAGATTCCCACAGCAGAGGCACCTGCAGGATGTGTAACAACACACTTCTATTTCACATAGTTGTTCAAGGCAACCATGCAGTTCCACTGGCTCATCATTTACATTCACAATGGACAGCTGGCATCATCTAAATGAAACATTAAACTTGCTTGTGCTGTCATTAAATAAATAAATAAATAGATTTAAAAGCCACCAAAAAACAAGAACAACAAAACAACCAAAACTGAAAGGAATGTCTTCGAAAAGTTCTTCCAGACTCTGAAATGTTTAATTGCACTTTCAACTGCCAACCAATCAAAATATACTGCTTTTCATGTATGATGAGCACTAAGGAAATAAAAAATAAACTTTTGCAATCCCCCAGAATACTGATAGATCAGCTTGCCAAATCAGGGAGTTTGGAAAAGGAACTATAATTATCACAAGTGTCTGCTTCATTAACAGACCACGATCCAACAGAAAAGTTAACCATATGTTGCACTTTACTAAGGGGATGGAGATAACAAAACAGAAAGCCTTGTAGTTAAGCCTTCTAACAACATGCTTCTGCTGACTTCTGCAGGGTGAAACCCTACCCTCGTTTATGTTAGTAGAAATATTTCCGCTGATTTTAGATGTGGTCCTGGACTTGTCATGACCTAAGTCACAGTCTCCTGTCTAAGCTTAGCCAGTTCTGATTGTTCAGACTCCATGGATCCCTTTTTTTTTAAAGTTCTGTTAGCCTGCAAGGCTTCACACTGATATTATAATTTTCATCATCCTCACTGGCAAATTTTTTGGGGATAGAAATTCTCTTTCTTCACAAAATGACTTTGTGATTCAACTGCCTCTAGGCCCTCAAAAGTTGAGCACGTTCCTTCCCAAACTCATAGTCAACGTGTTTTACCTCATGAGGCTGCAGTCAGCCCACTGCTCTACTAGGGAAGTGGAATTGGGTGCTAAGACCAAACCAGAGGGGGCCCTGGCCTGCAGTAGCCAAACAAGAAGAGCAGAGCAGGTGCAGCAACTGTAACCAGGATCAGCAATAGGCAAGTCTGTAGTGATAAAGGAAGCCCAAGGTCAATCTGGAAAGTCAAGTAAACAAGGCAAGGTTGGGATAAGCAGAGTACATGGCTAAACACAGACATACCTGTAGTGTAGCTCAGACAAGAGCAAGAGCCCAAGTTGAATGCAGCTCCCAGGCAAGGTACAGGAAATCCCTTACAATGCCTCTTCCAGCTCTCTCCCAACTCTTTGTGCCCAAGCATAGCTCAGTTACCCTCCCTTCATTAAGCTCAAGAAATAGCCACAATCATCAGGTAGGACTACCACAACACATGAACACCATTCCCTGTTTTAGCATTCCCACAGTTCTTTCAAATCTGGGATTTCTAATGCTTTGCGGTACACCTCTTCCACACTGCACTTCCCAGTTTCTCTTGCTGGTCCCCCCAGAGCTTATAGCCAGCTGGCCCCACTCCCTGGCTGCTGAGAGGAGCTCTCAATGAGCAAGCTCCTGATTAACCCCATTCAGTGGTCAACATTTCCCACAATACTCACCTACCAACCCTTCAGAGCAGACATTGTCTTCTGTGCAGGCCTTTGGAGAGAGGGCCCATTGGCTTAATCAACCTTTTTGTTAAGCCTGAACTTATTACTCTAAATGTTCAGTGTGACCTGGAGATAAAAAGATGGCTGGGAAGTCTGCCTTCACCATCATAGAGATTTTTTAAGTCTGAGGCAGGTATGTTATTAAATTCTTTAGTAGCACATATACATGATAAACCAGTAATTTGGAGAATTATATACAAATGGAATGTGAGAAGTTCCACTCATTTCAGTGTCATCACTTCCACGGTTCACTTTACAGTAAGAAAATTTGCTGCAAGAGGGATCTCAGTCAGCAATTCTGACTTACCTCAAGTCATTCCTTTTCTGCCAGACAGCTGCTGCCTGACAAATTTCAACTCTAAACCTTCTGGAGTGATTTTTGATGCTGTAGAATAGTTTCCAACTGGGAATCATCACAGACTTCTTTAGAAGGTCTCCAAGGACAAGTCTTCATCTCTGTAGTAAATTAGGTCTCCTGTATGTAAGACACTCCCTTTGTATCTCACGTATTCTTCAGCATGTTCAAGACCACTCTTTCGAATGTTCAAAAAATAAGAATGGACAAATTCTGAACAACAGAATATGCAACTTGAGTAACTTTCACATTAAAGAGAGGTTCTAATAAGGGTAATTTACAATTTGCAGTGCAAACATTAATTTATCTATCATATCTACACATAATTTTGCTGCTCTATTTTGAAAGAGCTACCATAACAGGATACATTAATTTGCCACTCCACTAAATTCTTCTTTGGCTGTGTGTCAATAAAAAGAAAAAAAACTTTCTCCGAGATACTGTGATGGAAGAAAGCTATATGAATATAAATCATTGTACAAGCTTAACTGATTACACAAGCAATGCAGCTTTCATACAGGGGAGATATTATCATTCTTTTTGATGGAGAGGGACAGTGAAATAACAAGAAATTTAAAAGACTTTACTGAAGTTACGCATTTATTTTGAGAAATGAGGAGAAAAATGACCTTTGAACCCATGAATTCCATAACTGCTTTTACAAGTTTATCTTTCACACAGCTGTGATTTTATTGTGTGTGATTTGGATATTGATCCTCAACGAAACGGACTCAAGCTTTTTAATGTTGGAGTGGGGATGATGAGCAATGGGAAACTTATTCAATGGTTTTACTGCTTTGATGTAGCTGCTGTTAAGAGTGACTGTCTATGAATTTTGTCTCTGCTCAGCGCTATAGATCCCACCTATTTGAAAATCCCATCACAATACATGACCTCCCTCGGAACTATTTCTTATTTATTCATTTAGACATTTAATATTCTCACTGTATGATTAATGGCCCAAATAATGGATGACTTAACTGGATGAGTATGCAAGAGAACACATCCTTAAATAGGTGGCCTGAAAAAAATGCACAATCACATCCGAGTGAACACAGGACACAGTCAAACTAGTTCTTGTCCAGGGTTTTCTAGTGCTTTTATTTTTCTTATCTTTTTTTTGGTAACATTTTAATTTCAAAAGTGAATCAAATAGGAAAGTTAATCTAAGATTTTATTCAGCAGAATATTTCCCTTGCTTTTGCTGTATTTCCCTTGCTTTGCTCATTATTACTTGATAGCTCTTCAGCAGGCCACTTTTAGTGATCTGAGCTTGACTTGAATTTAGAACTTGGAGCTAAACACTGTTTTATGCTCTAGTGCTGACTCCCTTGAACATCATATTTACCCCTCTGACCTTAACCACATAAAAAACAATGGGGAAGGGGGATGAGGGAAACAGGACTGAGCCTAGCAATTAAGAGTATTTGCTGAGGGCAAGCTTAGTGATGTGATGCTCTCAGGAGAAGAAAGGAAACTTCACCAACTTTTTGAACTTCTGACACGTTTTTTTTTAAGCACCTTTGGAATTAATGAGAAGCACACTCTGGAAATATTTAACAGCCTAGTGATAGTTACACTTATTTCCTCTGAATTTTCAATGGAGTACAGAATCCAAATTCGTTTCGTGTCCTGAGTAAAAACCTCTTTGGCATTATTCAGTATGCTGAGATCAGTGGAAATCTTGGTGCCATCTTTCTTTCACTTCTTATGACTACATTTGTCAGTGGCTAAACAGGCCTGTGGTTGCATGGAATCAGCAATTCTCAGTCAGCTAATGCAAATGTTATTTCTTGATATTGTGAAGAACTGCTAATTGTTATTGTCTCTCCCTTGGTACTACTAACAAAAGGTTTAAACTTAGTTTAAGCTTCTGGACTAGTGAATCTCTTTTAAAAGCCACTTATTTAATCCTGGAAATATCAGGAAATTCTACCAGTGGTAAAGTCCTGCTGCTAAAATAAATATTGTATTCCAGTTTGCATCTGTATTTATTTTTAATGCAAACTGCTAAGGACTTGTTCACCAGTGGGACTCTATTTATCTGCACAATGCAGGCTCTTGTTTACACATTATCGCTTGTTAAGTGTTATGTCTGCATATAAGCAGACAAAAGAATAAGTTGGATGGAAACTGCAGGGATCTAACGGGGACACTCATGACAGAACAGACTACAGGTTATGTTTTTTTAACACATCATTTTATGAATTGCCAAGTGATGACAATGGTCAGAATTTGAATAAGCGGTTTGCTTTTAATAAATATGGTGCAACTGTTTGCATAAATAATACAGAATACTAGACAGGTTAATTCTCAGAATAATTCAGTTAGGCCAGAAGACAGAGAGAACTGGAGCTCCTGTCCAGTAAGACATGAACCACTGCAAATAAAGAACACATTTTAGCAGGAAATGCTAAACCCCAGTCAACCCTTTCTTGGGCATCACATTTTTGGGATGGGGTTTCCTAGCATGTTTACTATTGACATGCCACTTTTGAAATCCATGTTCAACTTGTTTGAATCAGTCAACATTTCACCCATATACAGCAACATGCTTCAGAATTTCCCTGGAGACCACTTATACCTGGATGCAAACACAGCATCATTATTACCTTTTATCACTGTGGTACTGATTCATTCCACTGGCACCTTTAACTGGGTGATTGTGATGACTTCCAGTAAGGTGTAATTCTTCATTTCATACAAACTGCATAGATAAAATTCTTGTTTAAGATTAAAGATTGATCTTTAGCTCAAAAGAAGAAATTTAACTGATGACAGTTCTTCTGCAGCTGTAAAACAGACATTTTAATACATATATAACCATCGGTTTTCATCATGTATTCTACTAAATTTATTGCTGTGTTATTTATGCACTCCAGCAAACTAAAGCCCATAGGATTAAATACTCCATTAAGCTTTGCTGATCATATGGTAAGTACTGATTGTCCATTTTCATGCATGATTTTTTCATCACCACTGAAACCAAACCCAATCTGAAATGAGCAGTAGTGAAATTTTCCTTTGAATTACCTAACACGATTTCAAACTTTACATCAAATGCATTTTTTTCTTTTTACTTTTTATGGGTAGCTTTTTTGTTTATATTGCAATAAGCATGAAAACAAGTCTTCTGTTTGCCAATAAGATTTTTTTACTGTCTCAGGGAAAAATATACATAATCTTCTAATCTTGCTCTGAGCAAGAACTATGTATCCCAGTTTTGTATGATATAGGAAATACACCTTGAAAGAAACATCTGAATGAATTTATATAAATGGCCAACCTCACCGTGAACTGTAACGTGACAGGGTTATGATCTTCAAATCTTGTACTTCCCTTCCTTCAAGCACTGCTAGCCTGAGCTCGTTGTCATGTCTGAAGTGATAGATAGAGCTGGAAAACAAGATCAGAGTAATTTCTGTATCAGCTATCCCATTTAACATAGAAAGAGACTCTTAAATGACAAAAAAAGAAATATGTATAAAATTTATGACCCTCAGATACCAGTTCAGTCAATGACTTCTAGTAAACTCTTTCTGTCTATATGGGGAGGGCATTTACTATTTTAAGCTATTCTTAGAGGAGGCTCGAATCTGCTAAACAGCAGATTTTTTTCTTTCTGCCTTAGAAAAAACAACCACATTTTGTTGAAAATCATCACTATTTTTTTTCGGTCAGTTCTCCCGATGGATTTATTAATAAGTGTATTTATTTCTGTGTAGAAATCCTATGTTAACAATTACATCGTGTTAAGCGTGTAAGTGCCTATTAAAAACAACTACCACCATCCTGCAGTCATTGGCCCATCCATTACAGTTTTCAGCTGTGTTAATACAGCATTACAGAACATTACCGCAGCGCAGAACGCTTCTGTGTAAGGGAGCAGATGGGAGCTCAGTGCTGTGTATTTTCTGTTCTCAAGTGGATTTTTAAAATCGATCTGCTCTTTCTGGGGGAAACCCACAAATGACCTGTATAAATGCAAGCCCTGTACTCCACAAGACACTGAGCCAAGAACAGAGGCTGGAGGGGCTGATCTTCCCTCATCAACTTTCAGTCTACCTGCAGATGATATAGATCCTTTCAGTTCTCTGACAGAGAGGCTGGAGCCTTGGTGGGTGCTCTCCAGACCTCCTGCATGAGCACTCCTTACCACCTAATGAGCTGAACCTTACATGCTGTTATTCTTTTCTCTCCTGTATTGGGCAGGAGAGCCCAGTTGATTTGGTTGTCAGGGGAGAGAAATGATGAAGATCCGCTAGTTGCTACATTCCCAGACTGCCTTAGGTATTTTCACCATTTTCATTTTCTTTCCTCATAAGCAGAATTGATCCTAATGTCTTCTAATGCTGATCTCTACATAGAACAAAGAGCAGAGAAGGATCCAGGAAAGTCTCCATCTCACCCAGTGACCAATTTCTCCCTAACTTTAGCAACATATGAATCAGTGATGCAGAGGTGTAATATGTACCATTCTTCTCAATTCATCCCACATTATAAGATTCTTTGCCAGTTTTATTAATAGAATAGATTTTTTGATCTAGAATAATTTGAAAAGATGTTTGCTTTACTGTTTCTTCTGCCTTGATTAGCATTTGAGAGACATTTGATGATGAAGTGTTTTATATGCATCATAGAAAATTCAAAATCTGGCATTTTCTAGATCATCCATCCAATGGGAATTAACTTTGGAGTATACTTTAAGATACAAGGTGTATCTAATGTTAACATGACATGGCTGTATATACAAGGTCCCCTTCTGGCACAGATTTGCATACCTCTCTTGATGCCAGTGAAATGACCTGAATTTATCTAACCGGATTAAAACTTGGCCTTTACCAGACTTGTGGATAAGGAGGCAAGAGCCAAGGCTCTCTGCAGGCTGCCATTTCAAGTATGAAAAGCAGTGCTCATGCCAGCCCCTCACACCTTCCTCTCATTGTGCTTCATGTGCACAACATGGCACCACCACCTCTCTGCCCTCCATGGTTCCCTGTGTGCAGAGACAGACAGTCTGCTCACCTGTGACCAAATAAGCACCCTGCCCCAAGGACACACAGGACTGGACCCTGCAGCTAGAAGCCCCAATTCCCAAAGAAGAGCCCAGCTTCCAGGGGATAGGTTTGAGGACCTTGCACAGCCAGCAAATCCACACCAAAGAGAGCGTGGGTAGCTCTGACCCTCTTGCAGAACATGGCTGTGAACATTTCAGGTTTTGCTGCTGTCTAAACCCCCTTGAACAGCATCCCAAGGTGGCAGTGAAACTCATCTGCTTTTTGTTTCATTCTCTGCTTTAAGAATTGCCAGTGGACTTCACACCTGCTTTTTCTCTATAAATATTTTACTTCAAGGAAAACCAAGTTGTTTTTCTTGACTGTAACACTGTTGTTCTAGTATCATGTTGAGCAAAAACACATAGTTACAGAAACCTACTTTAGATGATCACAGCAATATAAATATGATTGATTCAGAAAAGCTGTGCAAGGAATAGCAGTGCAATGCTTTGCTGGATGATGCAAGTGTGCTCTATCAGTTGTATCTTTTATGCTTTTAAGAAACACTGCAGATAAAATTAAGTCAGCGCAAACACATAAAGCATTAAAGCAGTTACCATAGCAGAGAACAATGGAAAAGCAAAAAAGCAATTATCAAGTTGCTTGTTTTGGCACATGTTTAAAAAATGCCTAATGCCATCACATCTCAGAACTACAGGTACCAAAATCTTACACCAAGTGAAAACACCAGAAACATTTAGCATTAGTTCCAATAACAGCTGCTGCTGTGCAAAAATGTATATACAGAAGTATACAAATTATTTAAGCAACGTTACCTTTGAGTTTAAAATGTTTGCATTTCTCACGGCAGGCACACCAAAAGACTGCTGTCATGAGATACCCCACACCTACCAATTCCTTCTTACTGCTTGGGCAGCTTCTTGAACCCATGTTATGTAGGCAGCCTTCATTTTGGAGGCACTGCTCATTTGTGCTCTATGATTGTGTGTTTCTGCTTATGACAGGAGTGGCAAAAAGTCTTCCACCATAAATGGTAGCTACTGTAGACTGGACAAATGTAGTACTCCCCTCTTCCACTTGTCAAAATTTTATTACATTACTTAATGTGTACGCTGGTGGCAGTTTAAGATACCACTTTAGTCCTGAAGTTGTTTCTACAGTTGAAAGCTATTAAATTGGTACTAAAAATTCATGAAACATCAGCCACAGAATTAACTACAATGAATGCAGAAGCCAATGGCACTTTAAAATTACCTCCATGAATTATCTGTATATGTCTTGTGAATATATATATATATTTAGATGCAGATTCTCTAAATCTGTTATGCTATCTGTTATACACATTTGAGATCGGAAAGCTGATACACATATTTAAACTAAGACAAAATATTTTGACAAACCAAAAGAGAATTCATAGTAATTGGCTTCCATGCATCCAAAGTCACTGGGCTCACTTGTCAGGGAAGCTCTATTTCCCTGCCTCTGCCTCTTTTCCACACTCACTAGGTAGTCCCCAGAGGAAAACAGAGATAGCTCCAATCCTGCTTCTTCTGCTTTCTGTAAACTACAAAGGAATGGGACACAGGCTGGATAGTAGAAGTCAAAAATCATAACTGAGGGGAAAGAGATGGAGAAAGATGGTAAGTCCAAATATATAAGAACAGAATCAAGAAATAATTGGAAAAGAATCAAGAAATTATTGAAAGCGTGGAGATTTACTGTATATTTATCTCATTTATTATAGATTAATCATTCTGAAGAAAAAGTGCCAGGAAAAAAAACCCAGACATCAGTGATCACCTTTAAAATTGACAATATGTGAAGGCACACAGAATTAAAATGTTTGTACAAATTCTTGTTAAAAATACATCCATGGACAAGCCAAAGTAGACTACCATTTGGTAATCACTATATTTATAGATATTATTGGGAAGCTTATTATATTATTCTTCAATATATATTATATTATTCTTCAAGCTTATAATTTACCAGTGAGGAAAAAAGGAAATCTACTAAATGAAATGCCAGCATAAATGAATGGCATGGTCCTTTCATTACTCCTTTTCCTGAGTTATAGACAGAAAACAGGCACACCAACTCTTCTATGTATATGGGGAGGGGAGGGGGGTGGAGATGGAAAAGGAGCTTCTGACAGAAAGTGCTGCCAAAAGATGGCAAGAACTGGTAGCAGACATGTTCATTTGGGTAGTGCCTAAGGATGGTCCTGTAGGTTTAGGTGAATATTTAAATACATAGACAATAAAAAATAGTGCAATTATTGAGGCTCTGGTCAGTAATATTTTTAAAGGACTTACTTAAATTTTACCAGGGTATGTACACACAACCTTCACTAGCTTGCCTAGGGTTGCCCAGGACCCACAATTTTTTTCATGGATTGTTTCCAGAAGCATTTCTCCAAATGTTGCAGACTACATACATATCCATTCTTGTAATCTGAAAAGTTCTGGGTTTCCTCTACCTTCATCCCAAGTAATCAATTAGAATTAAACAATTTAAATGTCTAATGATTAATTCCTGACCTTTATGTGACAAGATAAAGGCAACATGATGAAAAAAAAAACAACCCACACCCCACTTCCCCCAACAACCGATGGCATTAGTTGTACAACCAGCTAATGGAAGAGACGAATTCCTGAAGATTGACAGGTTGACAGGGTTACTACAAAGACACTTAGCTGTAAAAAAAATTCAGAAGACCTGAAGGATAAGATATCTTGTTACAGTTACCTGCAGAACAATTCTCTTGTTCGTTTGTGCTCCAAGAACACATTGCTCGCACCCCCCAGGAGACTCAGGGCCACCAACAGGGCAAAAGGGAGAAGAAAAAAAGAAAATCAGGCAGTGTTGCATAGAACAATTAATGGAATTTCAGACTTTTGTGTCTATCAACCTTATGTATCTTTCCATAGTCTTAAGACATGCTTTTCAATAGCTCTTGAAGTTCTTATGTCCTGGTTTGAGGACTCTTAGAATGTAAAATTAGCCTTTGCTTGATCTCAAACAGTTAAAGCATTCTATGGCAACACGGCAATGAAACCATTGCTTGCAAGCACAGGATTTAGCATCAGAAATAACCTGCTTTGCCTGGAAGTTTGTTTGCAAGACCAGGAATCAGTTCTTTGAAAAAGTCCTGAATACCTTCCTAAAAAAAAAAAAAAAAAAAAAAAAAAAGAAAAATGAAAAATGAAGTCAGTGACAATGTCTCTTAAGTTAAAGGAAAAAAAACCTCTAAAACATTTTGGAAGAGATACTGCTATATATAATTAGAACTGGATGTTAGATACAGCTTTAGGCCTTGCACTCACACAGTAACCTTGGCCGAATCACTTCATTCCTTTCTTCCTCAATTTGTTTAAGTAGGAAATAAGAATAAAGACTCTCCCTTTACAATAGCTTAGTCAAAAGGTTTACAAAGTGTTTGGAGATCTCAGGGGATAAGTCAGCACATAAAAGCATAATATTTTTATTGCAACGGACAGGTACATTTTATCACCTGCTGGATGAGTCGGAGCACAGAGGATTAGAGAAAGTGCATCAAAAGAAAAGACTTCATGTCCATGAACTGCAGTCTATGTAAATATATCAAGCTACAGTCTCCTCACACCCCAGCTACTTAATAAAAGGCATGCAACCAAGCCACCACTCTGAGCTGAATGCCTTTAACATATTAATTCCTTGCAGACAAGATGAGGAGATAAGAAACCTCTGAAGCATGTAAAATCCATTGTTTTAAAGTATAAGCTGTTTTAAAGTTTAAGGTCTTCTAACCCTGCATAGTCATGCCAGATGTGTGAAGCACTCTACCAACACCTGAATGTCAGAGAGCCGTCTCCTAATTTTCTTGTTTTACTTCAATTCCATCTATCTTGAGCTGAGGAACAGCTTCCCTCCAAGAGTCAGCTAAACAACTCAGTGGTGAAGAAGGAGGAGAGAACTCCTTCAGCAAGATTCCACATTTCAGGAATGGGAGAAACTGGAAAAAGCAGTGGGAAGCCTTGTGAATCAGCTGTGAACAACAGGACAGGGACTTACAATAATGAGAGATTTTAAATGTTTGGTAGAACTGAGCATGCAAAGGCATCCAGCTTTCAGAATTAACTGGGAGTGGAGGGAGTCTGTGATCCCATTAACAGCAACCTGTTTCCCCAGGTACACTGCAGCCCTCTCCAAGGCAGAAGAAACTATTCTTCCCTTCCTGCTGCCCCCCCCCCCTCCCC